>BSBK01006261.1:0-705000 GCA_027943335.1 Chamaecyparis obtusa | reverse complement strand
TTTAAATAATTGAGAAAATCCACTTATGAGGCAATATTATATTTATTTAAATTAAATCTTCTCTTCGGTTCAGAAAAGGAAACTTTGAGTTAATTAAGAATTCACAAGGGAAATAAAATAGTTAAAAGCTCCACACAGGCAAAAGCAAAAAGTTGACTACCTCTTTACAGGAAACTTGCTATTTTGAACTGAACTCTCATTCAATATCCATCGTTTGTCTGATTCAATCTCAACTGTCGATTGAACCCAGGACTCTATAAAAGTACCCTCATTCCTCATTCAAAGGATCCTAGTTTTTGAGCAAGGAAGTGTTGTCGCATTCTCATTGCTTCTTGTTTACATTCAAGGCTTTCATTTGCATTGTTAATTTGATAATCATCTTAGATTAATATCATGTTTAGCGTAATATGCACTTCATTTTCTTAATCTAGTTTTCTTTCAAAGTTCTTAGATTAATCTTGCATATCTCATTTCTAGATTAATTGCATACTCATTTCTAGATTAATCTTACACATTCATTTCTAGATTAAACTACATAAATCCTTTATTCTAGTGCTAGTCTATGGTTGCTAGACTCTCGATTCTAAGAGAAAATCCTGAACCCTGCCTAGATAGGAGGCAATAGGTCAAATTATTCAGACATGCAAGATGAATAATCTCATATTCGTTCTTGTCTACAGTTGGTGAACAATGACTATGTTGAAGTGTGAGGCTAAATTAGAGGCCCATATTTAGCTTATACATTTTTAGCACCCACCGTGAGGCAGAAAATCAATTTCTGGCCTCATCTCATTTTTCAATTTTAGTCAAAATTTTGCATTATGTCTGTACGTTTGTACACCTCTGTATGGATTCTTGCGTGAAGATTCTCACTATATCATGCGAAGTTGTGCTGTGTTGGACTACAACTGATTTGGAATCTGATTGAAGAATCTATGATTAAAGATCACTGAGGAGTTTCTGATTAGATATGTAATATGATTATATCAGTATTATGTTGTCATTGATGTCAACTAGTTTGACAACACTTATCTTGTAAGTTACTATACCGATACATCTGAAGAAAGGTGAAAAAGAGATGAAGAATAGAGAAATCTACATGAGGAAGATGTACATGTCAAATAAGGATGAGGAACACATTGAGTAACTTGTTGATGAGTCTATGACTATATGATATTGACTTTATTATGTTGCATTCATCTATGATGAAGAATAGAGCTGAAAGACATAAAGCAATGTTGTCGGTAAATGAAGAAAATTTTGGTACACACCGATAGAGTGTAGTGTATACCAAGAGCAATGTTAACTGAGCTTGTGTTCATCGACGCATTTCTTTGTTAACCAAGCAGAATAGAATGAATTAAATGATCAGTTTAGCTGATAAGATTGATGAGCTATAAAGTACCTTGATTTCAGTGGTAATAGATAAAGTTTGTTATGAAGATCGACAACTAACAAAATTATAGGAAGATCTAATGGAATATATTGAAACGTGTTATTGACACATCATTCAAGGAATCTTGAAGTGGCAAAATCAATGAATGTAATTAAGTGGCAAAATCTAATGGACAAAAAGGAAAATGATTTACTCGTCTATATAAGAGACTAGGGTTTCATTGTGAAACTAATGCCGGAAGAAGAAGATACTGTAGAATTATTGCATGAATAAGTTGTCATGCATTCTGATCATAGTGGTTAGTAAGAATCAAGCTACAAAACAAATACCGAGCTACATAGAGTAATTACCGATGAACAATAAGTTGATACAGAATTGAATTTGAAGTGCAATATTGATCAAAAAGATTTGTATGAGTTGAATATTGGTTTGTAATCTACAATTGAAGTTGTATTAAGGCAGATCACTCACTATTACACATTTAACCATTATATACAGTCAAAATCTCTTAACCGAGAGGACTAAGCAAAGTCTTATGATGTATCATTCATAGAATGAACATTGTTATCCTATCAACCCCATAGTGAATGCTGGTTGGATGATAACTGCTAGTCTAAAATTCTCTAACAAGGTCACACCTGACAGTGTGTTTGTAAACCTTTAATAGGGTTGGGTCTTCACTGACCTCACTTTAGAAGAGTGAATATTTTTGGGTTGTCGGTCCCAGGTGGTTTTTCCCTTTACAGGGTTTCCACATTAAATCTCTTGTGTTATGTGTTGATTATGATATTTGTTTGTTATCATACTTTGCATGTTACATGTCAGATTTGATCGGTAATTGTTATAAAGTTTAGACTAGTAATCTGTAAAAGCACAGACAGTGAAAGTATTTTTGTTTACCGAGTAGCAGAAATTGAAGAATTTGTTTTGAATTATACATTTTGATTTTGAGACACTGGATAATTGATTCACCCCCCTCTCAGTTATTCTAACAGTGCTGGTCTTAGCACTTCCTTGTACAAAAAAGGTGTTTTCTCACGCAGGACTATGCATTATCTCGTGCAAAATCTGACATCAAAATTTTAAATTTTTACAATTTTTGTACTTATTGTTCCTATTTTCTGACATTCTCTACTTTGTTGTAATTTTCTAGTTTTCATTATCTAATACAACATAACACTGGGATGCAGGATGTTTGTCGAAGACTCCCAAAACACAACTAGGCATATTTATGGACAATTTGCTTGTAGGACATGTGCTGAAGATGTTTGTCAAAGCCATCTCAAAAACAACCAAACATTTTGTCTGTTTACTGCTTTCTTCACATAGTTTAAATAGGGCATTGTGAAGATTTCTTAAGGGTCTTGATAGAAGGATAGGGTAATAGGCTCTTCATTACATGGAAGTTATGACCATGGATGAACCGAAGACCCAAATTTTGCTAGCATGATAGATATATAGGGAAGTAAGGAAAGGTAATGAATCTTTAGCACATTCATTAGTCAGGGGATTATGCTTTTCTCTCATTGAGAGAACTCAAAATCCTAAAGCTTTTGGATTGGTTGAAGAGGAGTTAGCTTGGTGATAGACATGTCTCATGTGTTTGGGTAAGGTGAAGAGGTAGAGGATTATGCTCTTCTCTCTTTGAGAGAATCAAAAACTCTGACCCTTGAATCTGAGCCATGTCTGTGTCACCTTTAGAGGGCCTACCAGAAGTTGAACCTCCAGGAATGAACCAAGTGAGTACACACCTTTTGCCACTAATTCCACCTCACTATAATAAAGTAGCTTTGTTGAGTCTAAAGACTCCAAAGCCATGTTAACTTTTTTCTCTTGATCTGTGACTATCATCTTGAGAAAGCTCTGTCTGTTGTACTAAGTGGCACCGCTCCTAGCCCTACTTGTATGGGTGTACACTTTCAGGTGTCGGTGTGGCTGTGAGGCCCCAGCCCTATATTGGGGGAACCAAAGGTTAGTGTGAATGCAAGCCTATTAAAAAATCTCTTAGTTAGTTTCCTACCTAGTTCACCTCTGAAAGGAGACAATCTTTATGCGGGGAGGGGGAAGAATCTCTCCAGTAGATTCTCACCATAGGCATGCACCTAGACATTTGAAGGTGGTATATGACACTGGCCCCTGCTTCAAGGGAAACCTTTGAACATATATTATTGAGTCCTTGGAAACACCTAAAACACGGGCGCCCTCTAGGGGGTGACATGACTGTGTGAGGTGAACACATGCACATAAGTTGGGAGGCACAAATTTTGTCTTCTCTACCATTTTCTTTGTAGGGATAACTAAGTGTTTGTTTCAAGTCTTAAATTGTCCGACATGATCAAAACCATTGTCAAGACTCCCATGTTTCTTCCGAGTTTCTTTGTCCTTAGTAGAATTATTTTTGACTATTAACTATTTCACATCTGCCTATTAGTTCCAAACTTTGTGCTTGTTAAATGATTGATTGAAACCTTAAAACTGATTTTGTTGATCTAAACTATCCTAAAATAGTCTGAGAACTAAATTTTATGTGAGAGAACAGCCCACGTTATGTCTTGAAATCTTTACCTATCTCATAAAATCATCCAAAATTATCTGATCTGGTACTTTCTCATGTGTTTCAAAGCACAATCTCGTGCAAATTTTTAGTAGTCTACAAACTTTCTCACGTAGGATTTTATATTCTCATGCAAAGTTTCATACCAATCTATCAAACCTTGTCTGTTAGTTTTTAGTCTGCTCCTGCATTTTCTCATGTGAGACAACATATCTTTGCACACATTCTGGCACTTCCTCGCGTAGGACTGCACTTCCTTGCATGATACTGTCCCTAGTTAGCCAAAACAATGAGCAATTTCTCATTTGTTGGATAACTTTCTGCCCAATCTAATTCTTGTTTAGGGTTCACCTACCTATTTTCCTACTTGTACCAGTCCAAAACCAGATGTCTTGGGTTGAGAATCACCTGATGACTTCTTGAACTCATTTTTTCTCTCTGTTATATATTTTTCCTACTGTGCTCTCATACCTTGCAATGTGATAGTCATGTCCTAGTTGTTCTAACCATACTCTCAATGATTCATGTGGGGTGCATTTCACTTTTATCACTCTTTGCTTCTCTAGAGTTAGAGTTCCAAGCATAGTCCTACTTCTCTCTCATTACTTAATCCTAGTTTATGACTGTTGTGACTCAAAGTGGCAACATGTTCCCTCCACATCTCACCAAATAGGGTAGAGGTAGACCTCTGAACTAAGTAAGAGTTTGTTTTGAGCTTGCCATACAATCTGATTGTTGTAGGGGATCTTCATGTTCTTCCTTAGGCACATCTAGAGAGGAGTCACCTCACTCTCCTTCACCTATTATTAGACCTTATGTCTAGTGTACTTTTACTGTGAACTTTAGTCAGGTTATAAATCCCTTGTTTCAAGAATGCCAAAGCTCTAAGGAGTCACCTTCTAAAATTGATCCCTTTGAGGCACCAAAGGCTACCATAGAAACAAACTCTCAACATACTGCACACCCTCGCACTGAGTCTGTTCATATCCACATGATGGATGACCAATACCAAAAGGGTGAACATGGTAGGGGTTATGATCAATCTCAAGCTCACAATGACAAAGATAAATTCCAATCCCCAAGCATCTTTGAAATCCTTGGTAATGATGATGAAGAGATAACCCAGCAAGATGTTGATGCCGCCTGAGCTAACAAAAGCCTCTGTAAGATGATGGAAATCCTGATGAAAGAAGAGAAGGATAAATACTTTCTCAAATTGGCCAAGCAAGGGGCCAAGCTACCTCCAAACTATAAGGTCGAGTATCTTGTGGTCAAAGAAGAGGAAATAGAGGCCACTAAACTACAAAAACTAGTTCAAGACATGCAAGACCAGATTGGACAACTCATGAAAACCAAGGACAAACCAACGAACCAGTTCACACTGGAGAGTATCTGTCCATTCCTATTTGACAAGAGTCTCAACATTTCACCTTTCCCAAGGGCTTAGAACTTCCCAAATATGACAAATATCTAGGTACCTCTGATCCTCAAGATCACTCGAGAGAGTTTGGTGCTCTATCCATGGATTTTATACACAACCAGACTTATCTCATGGGTCTCTTCCCACATAGTTTGGGTGGATCTACTATGCAGTGGTTCTCTCAACTTCCTACTGGCATCAAGGCTTTTGACAAGATTGCCAATATATTCCTCCAACATTATTCACATAATATCTGGCATTCAATTAATATCCGTGATCTTTGCAATCTGAAACAATAATCTGGGGAACCTTTCTTGATGTTTCTTTAGTGATGGAGACAACTCTCCACCAAATACTCTTGCAAAATACCAGAATCTGAGAAGTTTTATATCTTTTTAGATAATCTTATACCTAATTTTGGGTACCAAGTACAGCTGCAAGGTCCCTTGACCTTTGATGATATGATCAAGAAAGTTGTGAGAATAGAGGCATTCATGGTCAAGAAAGGAGAGATGACCCTACACAAAGACAATAAGAAAGGGTCCTCCTCAAGAAAAGACAAAACTAAAATTGTCAATAAAAACTAGGATGTTGTGAATGATGGAGTCATTGAGAACGTGACCCCAAAGCCTTCAAAGGCTATTTTCAATCTTACCTCTAGTATGTAGGCAGCTAAAGCCACTAAAAAGGCTATGACGGATACTTAACAACCTTGTAGGTTTTCCAAAAAAAAACCTTGGGCATCTCAACCCAAACATGAGTTCACTCCCCTAGGGGAACCTCTTAACATGGTTTACAAGACTCTCTTGCAAAACCAAATACTCATGCCTCCAGATAACTTGCATCCTTATGATCCACAACCATGACCTATCTAGTGGAATGAGTCTACATATTGTGATTACCATCAAAACAAGGGTCATAAGACTTCTACCTGTATTCAACTTCAACATAAAATCTAGGATCTTATCGACAATGGTAATGTTGTTGTGAGCGGTCATAATGAGAAATTGGATCACTGAGGATTCAAAGACCCCTTTCCTCCTCATGAGATGGGTGAATCTTCCAAGACTAATAATGCCAACAACAAGGTCAACTATACGTACAATACTAATGACAATGGTACTAATATGGTTGAACCTATCAAATATTGTGATGTGATCACCATTAAAGGAAGTGAGGATGCTCCTAGACCCAAGACTCTGTTTATCCTATGAGGCCATGTGTCTCAATCTTCCAAACTAGAATAGTCTCCAATTTGTGCAAACATTGTCACTCGATCTTGTGTAAAGCTCATTCTCAAAGGCCCCAAGCCTTCTACATCTATGCTAAAACAACCTGTAGATACAGTTGTTGTTGGCCCTGCCAACAAGAATTCAAAATTGGTCCCCACACCTAGAAATGTCAATTACAATATCCTAGACCAATTACAATGTACCAACACTCATATCACTATCTTTGAGTTGTTGAAGATCTCACCTACGCATAGGAAGATTCTTGATAAAGCCCTCACTAAAGAAAATGTCCCTAAAGATCTTGATCTTGATCAGTTTCAATCCATGGTGGGTCACTTTACCTTGCCCCACTATCTATCTTTCTCTAAGGAAGATGATCATTCATTGAGCCATCCGCACAATACCCCTTAGCATATTGAAGTCATGATTGGCCAAAATCATGTCCACCATATTCTCATTGATAATGGTATTGGTCTCAATATCTGCTATGCTAAGCTACTCACCCAACTAGGCTATGATGAAGACTGCATAGATGCCCACAAAAAGATCACCATTAAGGCATATGATGAAGAAGAATGAAAATCTAAAGGTTTAGTTGTGTTACCCATTAGGGTTTGTCCTATTGAGAGGGATGTCATATGTTAGGTTCTGGATATTCCTTTTGCATACAATATACTATTGGGAAGACCGTGGATCCATGAGATGCAGATGGTTCCTTCAACATATCATCAGTGCATCAAGTTCCCATTTCATAGAGTAGAAGTGACTGTACCTACCAACACTAGTTATTCTTGCAACATGATCACACAATCTACTGATAGTTTTGTCCCAACAAATAGAGAGTCTACTCAATTTTTTGATGTCAAACTGAAAGAAATGGAAAAGACTCTAAAACTCAAAGATTCTGGCATGGGGGAGTATTAGATGGATCCTGTATTGTCATTAACATCTTTACCTCTATCCCTACCTTCCTATGGGAGACCTTCTGAATGCAAGAAACCTTCTATCGGCTCACCTCAAGTAGTCTATGATGGAACTTTTGTATAGGCACAACACCATTAGAATATGAGGATGAAAATAGAGCCATTACCACTTGGATTTATAAAGGGAAAGACACATCTAAACAAGTCACCCCAGCTCATGATATAGACTAGGAACCATACAACGAAGGCTTCAAGCTCATGAAAATCTTTGGTTATAAAGGGAGTGGCCCTATATGATGAATGATAATGGATTTATTGAACCAATTGAAGCTACAAGATGAAGGAAAAAAGACACCACTTGTCTAGGCTTCAATAAAATCTCATTTCATTTAGGCATCAATAAATTTGTACAAGGACCAGAATGCCAACCAACGTCTAGGGACACTGTTTCAGTTGAAAACTCAGAGGTCAATTCAGATGAGGATACCTTTCCTTATCCTATTCCTACTAATCTTGTAGTGCTCTTTGTAGAGTGGGATGATTTGGTGCAGTGTGCCAAACACCTTGAAACTGATAGTAATTCTAATGACACCACCTCAGTTACTCCATTGACATACAAGAGGTTAAGGAAAATACAAATGACTCACCCTAAATACCAACGAGAACTGTACATGTAGTCACCTTTCCAAGAATAGTTCAAATAGGAACAGGCCATCAAATCTAAAAGAGATGAGAATGAGTCATATGGTACAACAAGTATTGATGGGGTTCCTATATCAAGTATTACAGACTTGCATGAGTATGAATTTGATTCTATGTCTGACATAACTTCTGACAAAGACATAGACACAGTACACACATTTGAAAATCTCCTCAAAGTAGGTGAAGGGTCTAGTGTTAGGATGATCGAGTTCAATTCTACTAATGTTACCATGCCCTCTACTTCCAACATGAGGCCTCGAAGGGATTCAAACACACCTCTGGATGAGATCGCTTTAGGTCTTGACTTTCTTGTCCACACTTTTGATGACTATACCATGAACATGCTTGAACATGTCACTTCTCTTCCACTCCACCATCTTGAGCTGATCAAATGGAACCCATCCTCTCCATCCAGTGAATTACTTACATTCCAAAATGATTATGCTCTTGCTGGCTACCTTAATGTTGTTGAACCTGTAACGTCCTCCACCAGTGAAGATAGTGTCAACATGACCGAGGCTGATATCAAGTATCTTAGTCATACAATTAAAAGAAGAAAAAAGAATAGGCACTATGGTGGTGAAAACCACATTCTAGTAGTATTAGAGCCAAAAAAAGTAAAATTAAAACATGTATCTGAGGGTGAAAACCTCTCTGAGGTACCCGAGGATGGGATACTTGATATGTTTCCAATTCATTTTCAGGAAAGATCTTCAGTGTTGATTGAACTGGCCCAACCTGTGAACTTGGGCATAGAGGTTGCACCTCAAATTATTCATTTGGCACAATCCTTATCTAAAGAAGAGAAAGAGGAGTTCACCAGTTTCTTTCAAAGCAAGAAAATCAACTTTGCATGGGCCTATTCTGATATTCCTAGTTTGGATCCCAATTTGATCATGGATCACCTATCTATTGCACCAAGCATCAAGCCTATTAAACAAAAGCTTCATAAGATGCACCTGCATGTGGCACTATTAGTCAAAGCTAAACTAGAAAAATTTCTTAAAGTTGGCTTCATCAAAGCAATTGACTATGCAGAATGGATTTCCAATATTGTTCTAGTTACTAAACATGACAAATCTATCAAAGTTTGTGTAGATTTTTGAGATTTGAACAAACCTTGTCTCGAGGATGATTTCCCGTTACCCAACATTGACATGATCGTAGACCTGACAGTAGGCTATAAATTGTACTCACTGATGGACTATTTCTCTGGCTACAACTAGATCAAAATAATGTCAGAAGACCAAGAGAAGACTGTTGGAAATATAGATGCAGTAACTAAGAGGGGGAGTGAATCAGTTAACCACAAAAATATTACCACTGATCCCTTAAATATCTTAACAAATTATTTACTGTGCCACTCGCTAAATATACAGAGAAATGCTGAAACTCAATATTTGAAGTGTGTAATAATTAAACTGTTCTTAAGCATTCATCACTGATTAACTTACATGAATAAAGAAAATAACATGAACACAAGAGACACCAGATTTACCATGGAAACCCAATATGGGAAAAACCACCAATGTAACTAGTTACTATTTTTCACTCTTCTGAAGTGATGCCCGGTTAGAAGCCAACCCGGTAAAAGGTTACAAAACACACTATTAGGTGTGACCTTGTTAGAGGATTTAATCACCCTGCTAGGAGTGGCCTTGTAAGAGGTCTTGAAACAATTCAATAGAACTGTCACCTTGTTAGAGGATTTACAAAATGGTTGCTAAACCAACTCGGTTAAGAGATTTTGATATCACTGCTACAATTGTAAGAGAGTAACAATGAAATGACCTGCAACTGAATTGTTGAATATAGATCTCTGTTCTACTTCACTAGATCCTTACTGATCAAATAAATCTTTGCTGCTCCTCAAGGATATCTAACCATCCTCCAAAATTCACACATACCTTTCTTCAAAATGATTTCTGCATGATGTATATATTCTATTCACCACTTGACCTTCTATATATATGCCATTCTAATTAACATTTAGATTGTCAAGTTGGCACAAATAATTATTATAACAGTCGGCTTAGATAAACAAACTATAATAACAAAATCCTTTGAAAGGCCAACCATGCTCGGTAAACATTAATCCTGAAAAGATTTCCTTTGGTGACCAAGTGAACTCAGTAACCACAGTGAATTCTGCAACATCCTTCGGAGACCGAGAGAGCTCGGTAACCACTAATTTTCCTTCGATAACCGAGGAGGCTCGGTTAACACTGTTACCCTGTCATGTTTCCTTTAGACACCTGAGAGATCTTGGTAGACACTAAAAACTACCTAACTGACCGACTGAGCTCGGTAGACACTAAGAACTGCTTAGCTGACCGACTAAACTCGGTAGATACTGAGAACCACTTAGCTGACTGACTAAACTCGGTAGACACTGAGAATGATAATTGATATGACATTTGTGTGACATCAAAGACAACACATAGCTAATCCAACAATGTCCTTCAGATAGTTGTATCCAACAAAGACTCCCTTCACATGTGCTTGGGGAACTTTCTGTTGGAATGTCATGCCCTTCAGACTTAAAAATGTCAGAGCCACATATCAAAGAGTTGTCACCACCATCTTTCATAACATGTTGCATAAGAATATGGAAGATTATGTGGATGATACATTAGCTAAGATCATGGAGTGAAAAGTACATCTTGCAGATCTAGATCCTATACTAGATTAAATGGAACAATTCAGCTTGAGACTCAATCCAAAAAAGTGTGCATTTGACGTTACATCTGGCAAGCTACTAGGTTACATCATATCAGAAAAAGGGATAGAAGTAGATCCTAAAAAGGTTCAAGCCATCATGGAAATGTCTCCACCAAAGAACATTAGTCAAATGAGAGGAATCCAAGGTTGGTTACAGTCTATCCTGTGCTTCATTGTACAACTAGTAGACAAGTCCCAACCATTCACCAAGACCTTACATAAAGGTGTGACTTATGAATGGAATTAAGACTATGACAAAGGGCTCAAATAGATCAAGCAATATCTTGCTAATCCACCAATATTTATGCCTCCTATTCATGGGAAGTCACTCATTCTCTACATATCTACTACAGATAGGTCACTAGGTGTTTTACTGGCTCAAGAAGATCAGAATAACAAAGAAAGAGCTATTTATTACATCAGTAGAACTCTAGTCTCATATGAAGTGAATTACTCTATCATAGAGAAATATTTCTTAGCAATGGGCTTTGCTTCATAGAAACTAAGGCACTACATTTTCTCTCACACTACAAGACTCATTGCTAAGATTGATCCTCTAAAGTATCTACTCAGCAAAGCTGCCTTCACAGGTAGATTGGAAAAATGGGTCATGATTCTCAGTGAATTTGACATTGAGTATGTAGAGAGAAAGGCCATCAAAGGGAAAAAAATCATAGATCAGTTGGAAGAACTTCTCATAGATCATAAACCATTGAACATTGAGTTTCTAGATGAGTCCATAATGCTTCTCACACATCAGACATGGACTATGCTCTTTGATGGATCATTCACCCAACATGGGTTAGGTGCAGGAATATTGTTCATCACTCCACAAAGGTACTCTTTACCCAAGGCATACAAGATGTTTCCTTGTACAAACAACATCGCTCAGTATGAAGACCTAATCAATGACATGAAGATAGCTATTAAATGGCGAGTGGATGAACTCAAACTCTTCGGAGACTCATAGTTTGGTCATCAATAAAGTCAATGACATTTATCAGACAAAAAATGATAAACTAGTGCCTTACAAATGGATGGTCGAAGACCTAAAGAATAATTTGCACATGTCACTTTCCAGCAGATTTTGAGGGCCGATAACAAAGTAGTTGATGCCATGGCTACTCTTGCCTCTATGTTACAAATGTTTGAAAATGACTTCTGACATGAATTCCTGGTGGAGACGTTACACTACCCAGCCTATGACACTCTTGAATCTGGGATGATCTATTCAGTCATTGGACATGATTGATCCTGTTACCATCATATCTATTCCTACCTTTGTGACTAGATTATTCTAGACACTTACACCTGGAATGAGAAACATCACCTAATCTGCAGTGCTTCACGGTATGTTATCATAGCTAATGACTTTTATAGGTGAGGTCTAGATGGTACCCTCCTTAGATGTTTAGAACCCAACAATTCTAAGTGTGCGTTAGTTGAGGTGCATGAAGGAATCTGTGGATTTCACTCGAGCAGTTTGACACTAGCTCATAAACTTATTAGAGCTGGTTACTATTGGCTAGATATGGAGAAGGAAGCTACAGAATATGCCAAGGCTTGTAAAAATTGTCAACTTCATGGGAATCTGATTCACACTCTTGCAAAGGAGATAATTCCATTCATCACTTTCTGACCATTTCAACAATGGGCCTTTGATTTGGTGGGTCAGATCCATCCCTCTTCATCAAATGGACACAAGTTCATTATCACTTCTACAGACTATTTCACTAAGGGGGTTGAGGCAGTCCCTTTGACTATAGAAAATGGAAAATATGTAGCTATTTTTATACTAAATTACATCATCTGCGGGTGTGGTGTACCCTCCTCAATAATCACTGACAACATGGGCAGTTCAAAAACAAGGATCTGAAAGAGCTTTTCTCTAAGTTCAAGATTACTCAACATTGGTCTTCCATCTATTATCCCCAGGGTAATGGACAAGTGAAAGCATCAAACAAGGAAATCCTTGAGATCCTGTATTGCACAGCTCACAAATATGGATGAGACTAGCATATCTAGATTAATCTAGCTCTATGGACTTACCGCACAAGTATATGAACACCAACAGGGGCTACCCCCTTTGCCTTGGTTTATGGGGTGGATGTTGTGCTACCTATTGAGGTCGAGATTCCTAATCTATGAGTCTCTCTGAAAGGCCTCATTACTAATAATGACATTAGAATATCTTGGCTACAAGAGCTAGAACTATTGGATGAACGTCAGAAAGTGGCATTTGATCACTTCGAGCATATCATAAGAGGATGTCCAAGAGCTACAACAAGAAGGTCAGACCAAGGAAATTCCAATTGGGTGATCTTGTCCTAAGAGAAAACCCTAAGAATCAGCAACAACAGATCTAGAAAGGAAATTTTGAACCAAATTAGCTTGGTTTGTATATTGTTACTGTAGCATTTGGGTCTGGTGCATATCAACTCTTTACTACTAAAGGAGAACAACTCAAAGAGCTAATCAACACTCTACATCTAAAGCGATTCTATAGCTGAGACATCTTTAGAATGTTGGCATGTGATGTTTTGGAGTACTAAAAATCCTCTAAGGGTTTTCATTTATGGAAACACTTATGATAGTATGATCGCATGTTGTGGAGATTACCACTAGACTCACAGGCATGAAAATGACTAAGTCCAGAATTAGGAAGACAGGGTATAGAGCCACAATTTTGGATAGCGATGAAGACATACAAGGTATTATGGCTTGTGAAGTTAAGTGAAGGTATTTTGGGATATGTAAATGCTTTAGTTAAGATTGCATGAGTTTTGGATAGCTGGTGTATGAGATACAATTTTTGAAAGGTATGCAAAGACAGTAAAATAGTATATCAGGGTACATGAATAGTTGTGAAGATTAAGGAAAGCATAATGGATATGATAACATGCTAAGTCATGTAAATAAAGTATAGTTCTAAATCTTTGGTAATATAAGAGCGTCAACTCCATATATATCATTTGCACAAGTTTCTATTACGTTTTGTATGACATTTGTGGAGCCGATTGGAAGGCTAATTTTGTATAAATATAGGTTGCTCTTGTGAAAGAAATATATGATGATGATGAAAAGTTTGTGAAAAGAATTGTAGAAGTCAAATGTGAGATCAGTAGGAGGTAGAGCTATAATTGGAACTATCTAAGCAAGATAAGTGCTTGTATTGTTCCCCTTTTGTGAACTATTTTGGGACAGTATTGATTGTAAGAGCACTATGCTCACCACCTTCAACAAGGTGTTTTGTATGCCCCTAACAAGGTTTTTGTAATCCTCTAATAAGGAAATGTACTATGTAACAATCAGCTCCTAACAGGGCTAGATCTCTTAACAGGGACATTATACTTTAGTGAAAATTTGTGGGTACCATCCCCATCAGGGTTTTCCCTTTAATCAGGGTTTCCTTGAGAAAAAATCATGGTGTCATGAGTAATGTGTTATGCTTATATGTTCTTTTCATTTTTGCATTACTTTGGATTATTTATAATTTCTTAAAGTTGAAAACAAAGTTTTGTAATACTAATTCACCCCCCCTCTCAGTATTACCTAATCCTAACACAAAATGTTTCATGTACATACATATACTCTGAAAAAATCCTAAAAATTGCAAAATGTCCTAAAAAAATCTATTATCCTGGTGAAAACCTGGTAAACAGGCACCTTGATAATCTCAAAAACATTGAAAAAATTCAAAAATACTAAAAAAAGAAAAAATACAAAAAAACAAAAAAATAGAAAAATAGAAAATGTGTCATTGATGAAAACCTGGCAAATAGGCATCATGGTAGAAAAAGCAATAAAATTCTACCAAGATGGTGAAAACCTAGTAAACAGGTGCCTCTTGTTTCATAATGCCATACCTATTGCATCATTGCTTGGTTCTATACATTTGCTTTCCTACTTTCCTTCTTTTAGTTTTCTAGCTCATGCACTTGTTCTCAGTTACCTTTGAGACTATGCTTGACTCTACATGGATTGAAACTAGTCACACTTAGGGGCACCCTTCCTACTCTAGGGGGCACTATCCTAATATTTTTAGAGGATCTTCCATGCATCAGTCACTAGTGGTTCTCACTACATCTACCTACTTATGCTTAGCTATCAGATCTCTCTCTTCGAGGATCTCTCGCATCAGTCACTAGTGGTTCTCACCACATCTGCCTACTGATGCTTAGCTATCAGATCTCTCTCTTCAAGGATCTCTCACATCAGTCACCAATGATTCTCACTATGTATGTCTACTGATGCCTAGTTATCAGATCTCTCTCTTTGAGGATCTTCCTTTCATCAGTCACCAGTGGTTCTCACTGCGTCTGCTTACTGATGCTTTCCTATTAGATCTCTCTTTGAAAATCTTCTTTATATCAGTCACCAGTGGTTCTCACTACATCTTCCTTCTAATACTTAGTTCACACTATGATATCTACTAGAGACTCTCTCCCACATTAGTTACCAGTGGTTCTCACTGCGTCTATCTACTATCACTGTCATGTTGAGACTTCTTGCTTATGACGTATACTTCTAATCTGAGATCAATCTGCTAAAACTAAAATTGAACTTGTGACTCTTTGAGACATGCTGAGATTTTATTTTTGTGTGCTTGTCTTTTTGCTTCATCATCCCTCCTCGAGAAACTCAAAGACATCTTTTATAACTGAGAGCTGCGAGGATTGGGGGCATGATCTTTTCTTTTCTTTCTATTTGTTGGTTTAGTTCCAATGATCCAAGGAATCCATACAAAATGGCTGTCCACTATGAGAGCCTCTATCTCATGTTAGATGGCCATGTGTACCTCAAATCCTTTTATATGGAAAATTTAGTGAGGTTGGTTTCTTTTCCTTTTATATTTGAGTGACTTCTTTCTGCTATAAGTGAACTTCCAAATGCTCATCCTACAAAGTGAATGTAAGGGTCACTATGAGCATTCTTAGTCTGCTTCTTAATCACTTACCAAAAGTTAGCACTCTTGCATATCTGGTGTGTTTGTATGCAAGCAACATTCAGGTCATCCTAGCAATTGTGCTCTAATGCTTATGTTAACTTGCTAAATAAATAGGAATAGATGTTCAGGTCATTCTAGCTTCTTGAGCCTTCATGCTTACACCTCATTCTAACAAACCTAAGACTAATGTCATATTCATATTCTCATGATTGTCATATCAGTGAGGGTTGCATGACATCCTATGATCATCCTATTATAATTTCTCTATGATGATAACTATCTAATGAGTCTAGCAACTCAGTCCTAGGGATTGCATCTAGCTTAGGCTTGCATTCTCATTCTAGGTTTGCATTTTTGATAGCCCTTTGAGGCTCATTCCATTGTATTCTTTTGGATTTTTCTGAGGGTTCTCATCTCACATTCTAGGTTTGTCATGACTGCACAAGTGTTTGATCCTCACTCTTGATCTTCAAGAAAGTTCTTTTGGTTAGTACCTATCATATGTTGTGATATCCTGCATGAGATGTTAGTACAGTACATTACATACATACATAAAAAAAACATGTTCATTTCATCCATACATAAAGGAACCATGTGCATCTCATACATATTCATTTACATTTTCATACATGTCATACATCTCCTCATCTAATCATTTAGGATACATCTTATAACGCACAAAACATCCAAAGTAATAAATGACATATACAATGATACCAAAAGAATCGAGCTCATATATATATGTGTGTGTGTGTGTGTGTGTGTGTGTGTGTGTGTGTGTGTGTGTCTGTGTGTGTGTGTATCAAAATGTTAGTGTACAAAAATGGTGCTACTCAAGCATAGTCTATCAAAAATGGGCTACAATACAGATGCATATACATTAGATACATCATGATATACTAAATCAATGCAACATCTAACTCTGACCATCACCATATGGAGGAGGTGGAGGAGGTGGCATATCTAACTAAGGCAGTGCCTATGGAGGGGGTCATTGTGGTACCGCTGGTACTCTGGCATACTCTAAAAATTATGGCACCTAATCTGCTAGCTCAGGAATTGCACCAATGTAAGCTACATAATAATATGTTGCATGTGCAGTCTCATATCGAGTCTCTAGCCAAGACCTCGCCAGTTCCTCCCATAGCTCTCTGATCTCCCTAACTCTCTCCCCTACTCAGGTATCTCAAATGGTGACCTATATGTGGAAATCACTCACCTCCCTCTATACCTACCAAACCCTATTGTGGCTCCTCCGTAGCACATCCTACATCTGTGTGACTGCATCTCCTGGAGGGGGACCCTATGTGGCCTGATCCTAGATAACCTCATCCTGTGTCTTCTTCTCAGGAGCCTACTATGGTATCTCCTCCATCCTCTTTCGTGTGGATCTCTCTTGTGTACCATTGCTACCTACCCTAGGATCTACTCTCATTCACTGAGTGGGGATGGCCACCTGTGTCACCCTCTATCGAGGTACCTACTAGTGTGCCACCTTCTCCTATGGTGGAGGCTAAGCTACCTACTACTACACCACCTACTATTCCCATTGGCCCATGTTAACTAGATATGTGAATCGGGGGAAGGGATGCGTGACTAGATGATCTTGATATGCTGGCGTCATCCCCCCATCTGCTACTGCTGCCATATAATCCCATTAGGTGGACACTACTCATGCCTCAATCATCAATCGGCCCTAATCCAACCTTTCCAACCACCCCTTCTTCACCTCATTGGTGAAGTCATTGTATGAGTAGTACTCTAGGGATATGTCTTGTGGCCTTCCAAACTGTTGCAAGACCTATGATAATGGAAAGCGCTTAATGATAGATATGGTACGACCAATTAGAGGATGTGAACAAAACATATGTTGAAGCTCATGTTTGGCATCATCCCAGACCTCTATACCTATCCATGACTGCCATGTAACTATGACCATGTCATCCAGCTGAGCCCACCATTGCTAAGTCTTACCCAACATTGGCTAGGTCATAGGGCCATTGTACCTGTAAATGTATGGCTCCAAGGGCTATTTGGTGTCTTAGAACACTGGCCTACAAATGGGAAGATACTTCCAGGCCCATATCTAAAGTACAAATACTCCTGCTATCATGCTTGAGGCATCCCAATATATGATCTTGTGCATCTCATGATACATTTGTGCCAACATGCATTGGCCCCATCCATATCTCATGGGTAGCTGCTCTAACATCCATTGTAACATCCAATCCCAACTGCACTCTAGTCTATGCTGACCTCTATTTGGCATCAGATAGTAGCCCAGAAATGCTGCTAATACCACTATTAACTTGTGTCTAGGACCGTAATCTCTGATTAGATCCTCCCAAGGGATCACTTGACCCATGACTAGATCATCCTGGAAGATCACCTGTAGTGCTACAGTGCCTGCTCTCAGTTGTCTGTCATACTCCATGCACGACCCATGGAATGGTACTCTAAGGATTTGGTAGATGTCCTCTAACATCACCATCATCTCTCCCTGGGGCAAGTGGAATGTGTTCATTTCTAAATGGAAACACTTGATAAGTACCCCCAATAGTCCGTGATTCACCTGAATGTCAGGTACATCACACAAATATGATAGCCCTAATCTATCTATATGGGAAAACTCTACATCATCCAAATGTCACACTAGATCACCAATGATTGGGTGGTGAGATCAAAACATAATGTCTGGGAAGTCAACTTGCAATGCAAGTGACAACACACGATCATTATCTCAATCATGATGATTCTCAAAGAAAAATCATAATTTTAAATTGTGCACTTATCCTAAAATTCCTCTCATATGCTCTACTTAGCTAAAATTTGGACTCAACATTTTGGTTCTTTGCTACAGTCTCATGCGAGGAAGTAGAAATCTCGCACAAGATTTCTCTTCCGCGTGAGCCTGCGCACCAGATCACTTGAGAGATCTTCCTCACTAAGGGTTTCTCGCGTGACTTATGGGTCCTCTTCACACAAGCCTATGGAGAGACCCATGCGAGAAAGCCCTCTTTTGGTCCTTTCTCACATGAGCCTCCTCACTAGCCTACGTGAAGAAATTGTTTCCTCATGCGAGTTCTTACAAAAGAGTTCCAAATTTGCCTTAGAATCTATCTAAATCTACTCAAAAATGTTAAGAACTTGAAATGCAAGCTAGGTTATCAACTACTCATAGGAGGATCATACGTGGCCGATCGGATGTGATGTCAAAAGCACTCAAAACTATGCTATTTTACTAGCAAACTCTCCATTTTCACTCAGAGCTCTCTTTTTCTCACAAAGTTAAAGGTTTCAAATGAATTGAAAATGACCCTTTTGGGCCTTATATAGGTTTTGACCTAATTTTCAAAAGTGCTCTGCTTTGATCAAAAAATTTACCCTTGGCTAAATCAACTGCTCTTAATCCATTTTCAAGATCAAAATTGAAATTTGACACTCCTAGATAGCTCAAAATTGTGTTTTAAAATTTCTTGGACCGACGTGATCGGACACTTGTGTAGTGGACCTTCAGGTGTCATATTCTTGACAAAATCACATCTCATCATCACTTTCTTGAATTCATCTTTTTCATCACAAGTCAACTCTGGTCAATTCTAGTCAACCTTGGTCAACCAAACCTCCAAATAACTCTAGATCACTTCTGAATCTTCTCGATTCTTTCGTAATATGTTATGAGTTCTTTTAGACCTCTGATTTTATCTCTATCTGTGACCTATTACTGTCAATCATCTTTTTGATGTATCATCTTTCAATTTTCCTCCTGAGGGGGCATGATGATTACATCATTAAATCTTATCAAATCAGTCTTGAATCAATCTAAATCTCAAATCAAAAAGTCCTCATCCCTAGGGGCATCTCATCACTTGGGGCATATTCAATTTTTCGTACCTCACAGTCAAAATTGGATGTTCCATGATCTTGAATCACTAGGGGCATCTTTGTGCCTTATATCTTGTCATCATACTGCTAGGTATCTGAGCAACCTAACTTGAATCCTTGAGGACCAAGCTCCATTCTGGAGATGGTTCTCAAAACCTCTATTAGGTATTGGGGAAATCTAACCTTGATTCCTAAAAATCAAGCTCTGTTCTGGAGATGGTTCTTGAAACCTCTATTAGGTATTGGAGCAATCTAGCCTCAATCCCTAAAAGTTGAGCTTCATTCTAGAGACGTCTCTCGAAAGTTCTTTTTCTGGTATCTAGGCAATCTAACCTGGGTCTCATAGGACTAAGCTTCATTCTGGAGATAGTCCTAAAAATATGCATTAGTTATTATTTAATTGACGAGTATTAGGGCAATCTAACCCTAAATCCTAAAGATTGAGCCTCATTCTGGGGACAGTCTTACTAAAAGTGGTAATCTAACTTATGTCTTCGCAATCTAACTTAGACCTCAGAGAATCAAACTTTATTCTAGAGATGGTTCTACAACTCAATCTGATTGGCATCTTGGCAATCTAACCTCGATGTCTGAGGATTAAGCTTCATTTTGGAGATAATCCTAAAAACCTCCTCAATTGTCACATCAGACTATTCTTTGAATCAACGAGCTGCTCGCACATCAATTCAAAGAGGGGAAAATGTAATACCCCAAAATTGGCATCTTTCTATCTTAACCAATTTTTGAGCATTTAGTCTCGTTCTATCAATTTCTAATCATCAAAGTCCTATTGTACTAGGCAATTATGTCTTCTAATTGACTCTACTTGACTTAGTGTCAAATGCAGAAAACCTTAAATCTGCATCAATCACATATCATATTTAATTCCTAAATAACCATTACAAATTGGCTAAATAAACTCTATGATCGATTAATTTAATTATAAAATCCTAGCACTTTAATTAAATTAAATCCACCCTCTTTAGCTAAAATACACATGAAAAAGGAATTAAATAAATATTTACTTTTAAATAAATATCCTCATCTCAATAAATGAATTTAATTATTCAAATAATTGATAAAATCCACTTATGAGGCAATATTGTATTTATTTAAATTAAATATTCTCTCCAAAATCTTCTCTTCAGTTCAAAAAAGGAAACATTGAGTTAATTAAGAATTTAAAAGGGAAATAAAACAGTTAAAAGCTCCACACGGGCAAAAGCAAAAAGTTGACTGCCTCTTTATAGGAAACTTGCTATTCTGAATTGAACTCTCATTCAATCTCCACCATTTGTCTGATTCAATCTTGGTCATCAATTGAACCCAGGACTCTATAAAGGAACCCTCATTCCTCATTGAAAGGATCCCAGTTTTTGAGCAACGAAGTGTTGTCACATTCTCATTGCTTCTTGTTTACATTCAAGGCTTTCATTTTCATTGTTAATTTGATAATCATCTTAGATTAATATCATGTTTAGCTTAATATACACTTCATTTTCTTAATCTAGTTTTCTTTCAAAGTTCTTAGATTAATCTTGCATATCTCATTTTTACATTAATTGCATACTCATTTCTAGATTAATCTTGCACATTCATTTCTAGATTAAACTACATAAATCCTCCATTCTAGTGCTATTCTATGGTTTTTGGACACTCAATTCTGAGAGAAAATCTTGAACCCTACCTAGATAGGAGGCAATAGGTTGAATCATTCAAATAGGCAAGATGAATAATCTCATATTTGTTCTTGTCTGCAGCTGGTGAAAAATGACTATGTTGAACTGTGAGGCTAAATTAGAGGCCCATATTTAGCTTATACACATAGGATCATCACCAAAGGGTGTTCTGGATCAGAAAACTCCCTTTCACTTAACCATTAGATTGCGAGGTGATCACTAAAACATGTAGGTTGCAGGGTTGAAGGTGAGTGAAAGTTGTGGCAGGGGTAGTGCAGTAGCCCAACTGCCTTAACAAGGACCCTATTTTCTTTTGGAGTCCATCTACATGTATCAAATACATGGTGTATTGACCACTGCTTGGGTCATTGAAAGATTTTTGGACTGAGATTGACAAAGCCCTTGGATTTGAGGGTTTGTGTAGTGAGATTAACAAAGCCCTAGGATTTGAGGGCAATCCTAATGTTTTTGGATCCTACAGTGTCAACTTAGAACCAGAGGAGTAATGGTTGTGTTGCATCATCTGGTTATACCACTCAATTATGTTGTGTACACTCCAAAGAATTGTGACCATGATGCCTACATTTATGTTTCTTAGTTGTTGTGAGATTCAATGGCTGCCGGTGATTGATGAAGAAGATTTAAAAATGATGATTGATCCAATTCAGATTGGTGCAACATTTTTAAATCTTCTTCATAATCATCATCAAATGAAAATTTTCAAATCTTTTTTATCATTCATCATCTCAGTATTCTACAATCATCTTCTATCAAATTATTATCCTCAAAAAGAAGATAGTATCAAGAAAATATCATGAAAATGGATAGTAACATATTTTTAACTCCTTGGTAGGAAAATCCTTCAACTTGTCTATTATAGTAAGTGTCAATTTATGGATTTGATTATGTATCATTTTTTAACATCAACATTTCAGATCATTTTATGCTTCCTTTCTCTCTAGCAGCATCCCGATGATGGATCATGTAGTATGATCTGAAACATTGATGTTAAAAAATGCTACACAATCGAATCCAGAAACTGACACTTACAATAATATGGATTGTGGAAATCTAATGGATCTAATTGGCTATTGTAATTAAAAGCCTTCTAAGGAATGCACAAGATATCACTAAGTCTTGTTAGAAACTTAAGAAACCATATTTGAGATAGACTTAGAATCTATATTAGAGAATGGCCTCACCTTTCCAAGTCTCTGGATCACCAAAGCAATCAAGATAATCATCCTATGAAAAACACAAACTTCATTAAATAGGCCCTTTAGGGATAAGAAAAACTTTGATTACAAGTACATTTTGAAACTCCTCATTTTGAAGGAAAAATTAATAAAGATGCAGACAAATGGGTTTATCAATTGGAATTATATTTACTCAGTAAATAATATTCTTCAATTACCTAAAGTGTAACAAATGCACTCTTGAAAGATGCAAAATAGTATACAGAGTGTTTTATGAGATAAACTAAGGAACCAACCTTCTCTAGAGCTTAATTTTCATAATAGGTGACTTAAGACTTGAAAGTGATCCAATGTTCACTAGGTTTTTGAGTTAATAACTTAGTAAAAGTTAATAAAATAAGAGTTCAAATCCTTTTATTACAAATTAATGAGCGAATAAGTTATCCTATTTATTAATTTAAATAAAATTAATCTAATCACAAATATGTGAAAAAATATAATAAAATAAGAGTTCATATACTCACTAATTTTAGTAAACCTTAATGAATACTTTATAGGTGAACAATATGTTATATAAACCAAACTTAACATGAAAAAGTACTTACCTCCATTTGAAGTGGGGTTTTATTTTCTTCTATCCCCCCAATTTCCTTCATATATTCTTGTAAGTATGCTACTCTGAAAACTTTAGCCTCTTTCAATATTGCTTCTCCTGGAAAATCCATACAATGTGAAATATTTTAAAATAATTTGTGCATCATTAGCAATAGCTGGTAAATATGATAAAAAATGACACACGGTGCTTAAATATTATGGCAACTTGTGGGCTTACACTAAGGAATGGAGTTCATTAACTGTAACATTAGAACACTGGAAGATGACAAGCTTGTAGTGAAGATTGGAGAAATAATCATACATAAAGACAAGGAGGAAAGCTTATTTGGAAAAAAAGAAGAATCTAAAGGATGAGAAGGGTGGCATCAATTTTGGCAAGTGGCAAAAGAAGGAACCTCAGTGCCAAAATCATTAACAAAATCTTTTTCCAATTAAATTTGTCCCTACACCAAAAAGGAGACTTTATAATGGTATCATGTTGTCTAGCCTACAAAGGTAAATTGAACTCAAATGAGTATTGCACCCAAGAAGCATTGAGGGGGACAATCATCCTTAAGTGGTACAAAATTTTAGACAGAAGGCTACTAGAATATATAAAGATTCCCACTTGTTCAAAGTAATGGAGTTGCTAGATCATAAAGTATCCAAAAATCATTAGATAAGTATATGGGTAGAATGATAATTTTAGGACCTTAAAACCCAAAAAGCATCAGCCAAGCATATGGGAAAAATGAGAATCCAAGAAGACCATATAGAGCTATAAAAGTGCTTTATCAGAAAGCTAATGAAAGAGAAAGATTGTTAGGCAAAACCTGATTCATGGTACATTGTCCAAGGTCTCCTAATAGAAGGGTCTAAAGTTTCTCCATTCTCATAAAATCATGGCTATTATCCTAAACTGAAAGCAATTGGAGTCTTTGGAACTTCAAGTGGTCTTCATCTTTTTTAGTTGGAATGAATTCTTTGAGACTTTTTGGATGAAATGTTTTCCTCTAAATTGACATTCTTGCTTAGTACAACTTTCCTTAGCCTTGCAATCTAAAATCTATAGACCTTTGAAGTTTCAGTAAACCTACAAACAAACCCATCTTCCTAGAAGGTTCCAATCTTTTCCTCTTCTATAGAGGTATATGGGAATATACTAGACAACCAAAGATGCATAAATGATTGACTTCTACGTTTACACCACTAAATGTCTCCATTGGTTTCTTGGCCTCCAAAATCCTATGAGGATACCTATTTTGGATGTATACATCTATAAGACATGCTTCTACCCTAGGAAACATCGACAATTTTAGGTAATTATGGCCTTAGCAACCCCTATAATCATTAAGACTATAGAAAATCAAGTTCTAGAAATGGACGGTTTTGATGCTTTTCCATTACAACAATTGAGCATTCATATTTTGGTACTTCTTGGTGTATTACATTGAAGTATGTTAGGCACAAAGTATTCCATTTAGATATGTTCAAAACATTTCCAGTAATAATTTGGGGAATGCAAACATGTAAAACATAAACATAGCTAACTTGGGTCACTGGAAGTACACCAGGGTCACTGGAAGACCTTGGAAGGAATGGAAGGACAAACATAGCCAAATTGGGCCATTTGATTGTAATGAGATCATATTTGGTTATTTGATGACATTTCCATGTTATTTTTAATGAATGAGAATCCTTTGTAATGGATCAAACATGTAAGCCATTAATGGCATTTGTAAGAGTTAAGTGTACCTAGGGGTCACTAGGGGTGATTAGGTTGATCCCAGGTTAGTTGCATTGGAATACTAACCTAAAAACATCCAAATGAATGTAAAATGGCCACTAGATCCATCAAAATGATGTAAATGCACATGAAGTGCAAAAATGTGAAATTTGCCTATATTGGCAAAATAAGGCCTAAAAGGCTAAATGAGGGTTTAAGAGTAGTTTGAGGGTTTCAGGGTAGAATGAAGTTTGAAAAACCTTTAAAATGTTATGGAAATAATATAAATTCCTAAGGGGTAAGAGGTTGTTGAATTTGACAACTGGTTGTCAACTAGACAACAAAGGTTAACAAAAAACTATTTCAAAATAGTAAATAACTGACTGTTACCAGTCTAAGGAAGTTTGTAACCAGTTTGTAGGAGGCTTGTTTTCCTTGAAGATGCATGAGTTTGAACAGAGGAGTAGGGGTAGTTTGGTAGATGATTTAAGATCATAAGAAGCAATGTAAACATACTTTTGATCAATGATCAAGATTAAATTAGGAAAATACTGAAATCTAATTTTGTAATTTTTTCTATGTTTTAGTAAATTGCATTTTTTAAGGTCTTTGGAGCATTTATGGGCTTTTATGGTGCCTAGAGGTATCAACATTGTGTTACCTCTAAAATTTGATTCAAAATTTATTGAATACATTTCCAACGAAGTAAATGGTTCGCAATTCGGAGCTAGAACTAAGAAGATTAACAACAAGATTGCAAGCCAAAAAGTGATCCATCCTATTTGAAATTGGATTTTATACAAATCTAATGGATCCCAGGGTCAGAAGAATCACTTGGAAATGAAATGAAGAGTCATCATAATTTTTATTACAAATAAACTATTGAAACTATCAAAATTTATCAAAAAACTATATATAAAAAATAATTCCACTTGTAGAAGGCATAACTTTCTAGTCCTAGCTTCAAATTGTGAACCATTTACTTCATTGGGAAGGTATTCAATAAATCTCGAGTCAAATTTGGAAGGTAATACAACATTGATGCCTACAGGAACCATCCAAGCCCATAAATTCTCTGAAGACCTTCAAAAATATAGTTTACTGAAACATAGAAAACATTACAAAATTGGATTTCAGTATTTTCCCAATTTAATCCTAATCAGTAATTTTAATGTACTTTGCCTGTCTCTACCCATGTAGGAACAGTCCTCACTTTGGGTGTCTAAATCTCTTCTCTCGATGCAAATGTGGATAGAAATGGAATAGGAAATGGTGGTTAATCATTCCTTTGTAGTTTTGAATGGTTTGTGTGAAGTTTAAAAGTGATTAGGTCCATGTTTCAATTGACTATACTTGTACAGTCAAGGTGTGAAATAGTCAAATAAACTTGATACAATGGTGTATTGATGTGATCCTTCACTACCATGGATGGTAGGGGATGTAGAGAGGGATGTTTTTATGTATAGAATTTTTTCAAAGATGTTTGTTTGCAGGTTGGAACTAGGGAAGGAAGATTGGAACTCTAATTGCTTAGAAAGTGCCATGGAAGGGTCACTTGCCTTGGGGACAATTAAGGTTTGAAGCATTTTTCGACATGAGGACCATGTTTTATGGCATAGAGTGTCATAATGTGTTGATGTCATGGTGGTTGACCGTCTAGACTAAATACAGTTTGTTGTCAAGTTGACAACCATGTTCAATTTGACAATTTTGAACTTGTGTTCCCATATTACATCATAGAGATGGTCCTTTATAAATTCAAACATAACCAAATCCCTTATCCTACCCTTAAGCTATTGAACTCATCAATTTCCTATGATATCCCATTAATACATATATTAGGCCTTATAGGCTTTTCTGACCCAATCTAACTTCATGACCTTTTGAAGTTTCTCTAATGGCCTAAGGACATCCATATAGGATATTACATAAAATTTTAATGCATTTCCACCTTATGAACCTACAAAATGATCAATTAAGCCTTAGGTGCCAAAATGGCTTACATACCCTTATTCATGATCGTATTACATAAAAGGATCAACATTCTAACAAAACATCATCAAATGACAAATGATCTTTCATGGTCATTATTTATCTTCAAAACTCCTTTAGTATCCATGAGTGACCCTAGTGTTCCTCCTTGGCCTTGGTGCTCTACACCAATATGGCATAAAGAAAAGACCATTTTCTCACATATCAGCACTTGAGTTTTATCAAAATCATATTATTGGTAAAATATTCATTGCACAATAATTATTATAACCAACAAGTCACATGGCTGTTATAATGACTACTACAACCTCATTAAATAATTCCCAATAAAAATAATCATTGCAGTCAATATGAAGGGTGTGACCAAGCTTGAGGAAATATTATATCATGGAAAGCCACATTGACCTCCATTATGGATAGTCCCTAGATGTCTTCATCATAAACATTGAAAACACTTTATAATAATAAATTGATATAGATGCAACATATCATTACTTCACCTTCATTTCAAAATTGAAATCACAAGTTGAAGCAAGCAATAGAACATTAAAAAATACTAGAAATACCATACCAAAACTAGAGCATCGAAGAAGGATATTCAAGCATTGAAGATGGCATCCATGATCAAGTTTTTATGTTTCCTATGTGTGTGAAAATTGTACCTAGCTGTGGACACAACACTTCAGTAAAACATTAGAGGTTAGCAAAAATTGAAATCTACAAATAAATGAAACTAAGCTAACCAGGCGATTTACTACCTTCTAGTAGGTGCGAGTATGGTATTCTCAGATTAGACCAAGATCAATGACAATGCAACACCTAAAAAAAGGATTTAAATGATTGAAAGCAATGAGATATGAATGGAGATTAATCTATTTTTTTAGATTTTTTATGCAATTAGGATGAAAAACTGTATGAATCTAATATAGAATGAATTGAAATGATATGCAAATTATTCTAACAATGATATGAAAAACTATGCAAAGCTATGAAAAACTATGAATGATCTCACAAAGTTATGTATTTGCAAAAGCCTGATTCTTCGTATGCAATTTCACTAGAGTAATTGTGCAATTTTGAGAGATGTAATTATGAAGAGCTGAGCCTTATTTTTATAGAAATCTAGGGCTTAAGGAGGCATTGAGAAAAGCCATAAATCACTCTTGATAAACTCAGGTTGATTTTTGAGTCAACAAGAAATTAGAAATAGATCAACTCACAAAATCATGCAAAAACAACTTTTTAACTCAAATCAGAAGTTTAGATTAGCTTTCAACTCAAAATAGATGTTCAGTTTCAAAAAGATAACAACTTGAATTGATTTTCTGATTTAAAGTTTAACTACTCTTTCAAATGTGCATAGATAATTATGAATTAATTAAATAAATAAAGTGATTTATTTTCAACTTAACTAATTTTTGAATTAAAACAATTGATTTATGGGTTAATCAATTATGTAATGAAACTTTATTCAAAAATTATATCATTAAATATTGACAATTGACATTAATTAATTAAATAAGAATTTAATCAATTAGTCATAAGATTTTTTATTTATTGTCAAATTTAAATAATACAATTTAGGAATAAATATAATTAAATCTAATTAAATAATCAAGTGGCAATATTAAATCTGATTAATTAAATATTCAGAATATTCAATTAATCAAAATTTAGGATAAATATGATTTATCACTAAATAATTATTAAATAAAAAATAATTAGGATAAATTAGGAATATTTCAAGGAATATTCCCCGATGCAAATTTAAAATAATCAATTAGGGTTTTGATAACTTGATGTGCAGATGTGCCTTAGGTTAGGACTTTGATGTCGATTTCATTTGATTTGATGATGTAAGAGGTTAATGAACCTATAGCCCATTTTGGGGTATTACATTTTGCCCCTCTTTGAATTATTGTGTGAAGCGTAGTGGTTCAAAGATTAGTCTGTTTTGAAAGATGAATTGATTTTGAGACAAAAACTAATTGAAAGATTTGAAAATTTGATTCAGGTCCTGGTTGACCAAGAATCATGATGATGTTAACTATAGCAACAATGAACCAGTGATTACAAAAAAGTATCAAAATGCCTAATTCTAAACTTTATGATTACGAAGAAGTGACTGACCTAACTCTAGACCTGATTGTACAAAGGAATCGAAATGGTATCACATCTGAACCCTTCAGTTATGAAGAACCAAGGAAATGACACTAATGAACCAATGGTTACAAAAAGATGATACAATTTACAAGATAGATTAGGATACTAGATTGATATGGATCTCGATGAATCTGATATGCCCCAAGCGATGTGTCCCAAGCGATGAGGTCTTTAGATGAACCAGTAACTAGACATGGTTGTTGCCTTGATTATTGAGGAAAGAGATTATTTACAAACTTTATTGATATGCAATATCATGCCCCCTTCGGGATTAAAATCAGAATCTGACAAGAAAAGCTAGCATTAAATGGTTTAAAAGCATGTTAATTGATTTGAGAATTGGTTGTACACGTCCAAAAACATGTTCTGCATCATTTGAAGGTCTTGAAGACCAAGTTTGACTAGGTTTGACCATGAGTTGACCATGGTTGACCAAGTTGAAATTTTGATAGTTTGATGTAAGATAATTAGTTAAGTCAACTGCTAGATTTCTATGAAGATTAAAGGTTGATTGTGCAAGCAGTCGGCCATCCTGAGTCTGAAAATTTTAAATCATGATTTTGACATAGTAAACAATCTTAGATTTTGATTTTGATCTTGAAAATGGGTTCAAAACATCGAAATTAACCAAGGGTGCAATTTTTGTGGAAAATAGAGCACTTTGAAAAATTAGGTCAAACCCTATATAAGGGCCAAAAGGGTCATTTTCAATTCATTATGCACTTTTGACTTTTGTGAACCTTGTGGAGCCCTTTGAGTGAAAAATGGTTGAAATGAAGGTTCCAATCTCCTCACACCATTTTGAGCATAGTCGGCGACATTAACAACTTCCTTAGTACGGACACCCAGTAAGTGGACCTCTGTGCCTCTTTGTAAATTCAATTTTTGCATGTTTCTAGCATTTTTAGATTTTTTTCGTACATTTTTAATTTTTTGAATTTTGTTAACATAGAAACTTGTATGACAGTCCTCTGGGACTCGTACCACTTTTGAATTTCTGTAGAGTGTCATCCTAGGTCCATAGGAAACTTGTATGAGAGGGACCCAAGTGTCGTACAACATTTTGTCAGGTCCCTTAATTGTCCAATCATCATGTCCAACCATCAACATAATGGTCTTTTGATGGATTGGGCCCCTATGATTACTTGTTTGATGGAGTCACCTTCTAAGATGGGCTGGGGTCAGTGTATGCTTTCCCATATGTTCTTAGAGATGCATGAGATCGTGTATCATGAGAGCAAGTATTTTGCATCTAGAGCTCTAGTTTTACAGATCTGGACATGGGAGCACATTCCCATATGCAGACCAGTATGTCAGTCCTAGAGGAAGCTGTAGGAACCCATCATTTATATATATTCTAGATATGTCACACAGGTTCGCATGGGGATCACTGAGTACTGGAGACATGTCCTTGATGATATGACATATGTGATCTAGCATCTATACTTACAAATAGAGGCCATGGCCTACTATACGGGCATAGTTTAGCTACTTTTTCTAGAGCTGGGTACTAATAGGGTGGTCCACCATAGTGCTCAAGAGATTTATCATGACTAGAGTGTGGCGGCAGTATGGTATCATTCAGGATGCCCCATGGGACTATGCCACATATGCATGTTTGGTCAGAGAGATATGGCTTGGATGGACAGCTAAGTTATCTTATGCACTGTGTAGCTAAGAGTATACAGGTATTGTGCCTCGAGAGTGGGACTATAGACCACAAGTAGTAGATGTCGTAGTGATAGATGGTTTCATTTCTTGGCTCACAAAGCATCCTATTTATAGATTTTTAGATCCGACTGAGTTGATACCATCGATGTAAGATGTAGTAGATGTTATAGGGGCTCCCATGGGTAGGGGACAAAGATAGTGTGATGTTTAGATTCCTATGCCCCATCCTACACATCTGAGGCTAAGAGTTGTCATTACCCCATAGAGACCATCTGGATGTATGAGACCACCTCATCCTACTAGTTCTATAGTAGCAGGCTTGCAGTTTTACAACAGAGATCCACTAGAGGAGAGGGTGGTACATTAGGTAGTATTGATAGTACAGATGAGTTACTAGGTGTACAACAGGATGTAGGTGCTACTCCTAATCCTACACAGGTAGACACGGCTTTTGATCTTGGTGCTGAGGTGAGACATCGTAAGGCACAGAGAGCAGAGGCTGCTGATCATCCAGTTGAGGATACTAAGATGCCAATTGTAGATGTAGATCCTAGATGGGTGCTGACTCCCCAAGAGACCATTAGATGGCTCAGGTTATAGGTCAGGGACCTGAAGTTACAAAATGCTACCCATGAGATATAGTGGAAGGAGCTAGAGAGGAAGCTTTTGTTGTGGGAGGCAGAGGTTAGGTGATTGTAGGTAGAGGTGACACATCAGACTTCTTGAGCCTCTTACTATGTTTCAGTAGACTATTCTATTGTTCTAGTTGCTTAGAGGGTTTTGACATACTCTTGGTACATGATTGCTTCAGAGGGAGCCAGAGCACCATGAGCCGAGGCAGTGCTAGATGCACCACCACCTCCACCAGATGTGGAGGATCAGGCAGACAACTGATTTGTCATGTTTTCTATCCATTTTATCATTTTTTTTATAGATACTGATTTGATCTGATAACTCACATGAGCGCATTCTTTTGTACCTTGTGCTAGTAGTGCACCCCTCACTATTTTAGTTATATGATATATATATGAGATTGAGTTTTTTGTTATGAATTCATTTTTACTTGTTGATCTGATTTGTGATGATATCATGTGATGTAAATGCTAGGGGTAGTGTAGAATGTATGTAATATGCAATGCAATGTTTCCTTTTAAATTTATAGATTTTATGCAAATGTAATTGATAGATGAAAAATGTATGACAGTGTATGATTTTGGTTATGCTATGCAATGATAAATGCACATGTATGCAATGTAATGCAATAGATGGAATGGTTATAATATGCAATGTAAATGCAACAATGCACATGATATGTTTTGCAGGTATTGATGAAGACAAGTACTCAGTCATTTGTCAAAAGGATGTTTAACCTAGGATGGTGACTACTTGTGGTTCTGTGAAGAAACCTTCATGTGAGATTCAGCTCTTCATGTCAATTTTACGCATTGTTTTGAAGAATCATTTAAGCATTCAAGTTTATTCAACAATTTGTGAGATCACATAATCATGCAAAGTGCAAAATGACATGCAAAATGAAATGTAGACCTAAGACCTAGGACATAGTCATTGATCATGTGTCGGTAATTTTCATCATTGAATTTTTAGGTAACCAGATAAATCAATACAACATCCACTAGTTAGTAAACTATGAACATATGAATATTGATTTTTGCACCAAAGTCAATACAATATCCACTGGCTAGACAACCATGGACATATGAATATTGATTTTGTTTTTGGAATGTCGGATTAGATATAAGCACCAAGGCATAAACCCCAGGATGACCTGAATATCATGTCCATTTTGATAAAGCAACTTGTATAAGCATCAAAACATAGACGTCATGATGACTTGAATATGCCTTGTGATACAAGCACATCAAGCAGTCAAGAGATCATTAAAAATCTATTTTGAATTACCCGTAGTGACCCTTTATCATTCACATCCTTAGGCAAGATCGTGTTTCACAATAGGAGTAAGAATTCACTCAAAAAGACAATAGTTAGATCAAACTTCCTTGAAGTTTCTAGGTATCAATGGTTGAGGTACACATGGCCATCCAACATGAAATGGAGGCTCTTATAGACCGACACCATTTCAATCTAGAATTTCCAAAATTAAATTTTCACATACAAGTAGAAGAAAAAGAAAATATTATGTCTCCCATCATCACTCTCTAAATCCTGTAAAGGACATCATCAAAGAGCTTGAGGGGACACAATATGCAAAATTCTCAATTCGAATCAATAAGCATACAAGGAGATAAAAGCATGAAGCAAAGATTATTTTGTTAGGAATGAATGCTGGATGTTGGCAGTCATTCTATAGTAGTTATTGTTGCATTCATGACTATGATTGTCATTGATGTCAACACAGTGATCTTCTGGACACTAGCTGAGAAGTAGATAGTGTTTTGATTAGCGCACATGGGATATTGTAGATAGAGCTATGCAATCATGAGGTTATATTATTTGATATGTTATTTGTCTATGGTTAAGAGGGAAGATAGAAATTCATTTATTCATAGAAGTTATGAGCATTTTGGTGGAAGCAATATTCAGGCAGTGTTCCTAAGTAAGCGGTTTGTGGAAATCGGATGATATCTCCTAATCGGGATGGAATCTAGTTTTGCACAGTTAAAGGGAAGGTTGAGACATATTGATAGTGACATGGTTCATAGTGCAAACTTTTAGGTCACATGAGTGAAGATTTATTACATCTAGAAGCTGACAGTGTTGTGTAATTTTGATGTAGCGTGTGGAAACTTTTATTTTGTATTTGTGTGCCGACTCATTTGTAATTATTTGAGTGTGGTATAAAGGAAGGAATGTTTTTCTTTATTGGAGATAATAGTAGAAGTAGTAGCAATGTGAAAGAAGTGTGAAGCATGGTATGGTTGAATGCGAATGTAAGCATGAAGTGAAGAAAAGAGCTAATGAAATTATGAAAGAGAAATTGTGAAGAAAGACATGCGAAGTACAGAGATCTGGAATTGAGATCTGCTGTAGTAGTGAGTGCAGTTTGGCACAGTAAGGAAGTAACATACTTCATATTATTTTTTTGAATAATATTAAGTTCATTTGGACAGTGTGTTCAGTGATTTTACCCTGAAGTTGTTTGGGCAGTGGGTCCTTCTATCTTCCATAACTCCTAACAGGGTTAGAATATTTTAACAGGGATTCAAAATCTCCTAACAGGGATTCATATGTACTGAATGTACTTCATAAGACTCCTAATAGATTCCATCCTTTCACAAGGAATATTTATATTAGTGCATCTTTTATGGGCATCATTCCCACCGGGGTTTACTCTTTGATCAAGAGGTTCCCTAGTCAACATATCTCGTGTTATTGTGTCATTATGTATGAATATCTTTCTATTGTTGGTAATTACATTACTTACATGGTTAAATGCTGTTGAAGTTGATAAATTTTATAATTATCTGATAACTAATTCACCCCCCCCCCCCCCCCTCTCATTTATCTTGGTGGACTTTACTTTCTAACAATTGGTATCGGAGCAGCAGGTCTTGAAAGAAAAATTTAACAGCTTAAGGAGATCTATGGCGAATTTCAGGAAAGAAAGCCCTAACTTTGATGGAGTAAATTTTGACAGCTGGAAAGAGAAGATGAAGACACATCTACTATGTTTAGGACTAGGTTATTGGTTGATTACAAAGAATGAGAAGACTATCACTGGAGAAGATAATCTTGAGACAGGATCTAAAGATGAGCTAGATCTATTCATGTGTAACATACTTGCAAGAGAAGCACTTTTGACAGCACTTTCAGAGAATGAATATAGTCAGGTAAAATGTTTAACAAAAGCCCATGAAATTTGGAAAGCTTTACACTCTACTTTTGAAGGTGATGAATATGCAAAGAGAGCTAGATTACATAATTGGATATGTGCATTTGAACATATAAGAATGATGGAAGATGAATCTGTTAGAAGCTATATTGGTGGAATGTCAGAAATTGTTATAGGAATAAAAGCTTGTGGAGGAATAAAAATAGAGAATGAAGTGATATGGAAAATTCTAAGGACATGGACTCCTGTATTTAAGTAGACAACATAGATGATTGAACAAGTTATACCTTGTACTACAAACTTTATAAGAGAGACTCTTGATGGAAAGACTAATACTGATGATGTTTACTTTGTTGATGGATTGAAACATAATCTTTTTAGTGTTGGACAGTTAGTGGATAAGGGATATCAAGTTTGGTTTACTGAGAAAACTTGTGTGATAAAGGATAAAGATGGAAATCTAATTGGAACTGGATCTAGAACTAGAGGTAATGTATTTTAGTTGAATCATACTGAGATGACATGTTTGATTACTAAAATTGATGACAGTTGGTTATGGCATAGAAGGTTTTGTCATATAAACTTTGATAATATTGTGAAAGTGAGTACTACACTTGCAGTAAGGGATTTGCCTAAAATTATGAAGCCTACTAACATGATTTGCAAAGAATGTGTGATGGCTAAGCAAAAGAGAAGTTCATTTCCTAGTAAGAAGTTCACATCGACAGAGAAGTTGGAGATTGTTCATACAGACTTGAGCGGTCCTACCAGGACTAGAGGATTCTATGGAGAAAGGTATTTTATGATTCTTGTTGATGATTTGACAAGAATGATGTGGATTGCATTTTTGAAAGAAAAATTGAAGCATTTGATAAGTTTAAGATCATTAAGAATAAAGTTGAGAATGAATTTGGAATGAAGATTAAATGTTTGAGATCTGATAGAGGTGGAGAATTTACTGCTAGAGAGTTTAACAGTTTTTGTGAAGTGAATGGTATTAAGAGATAGTTTTCAGCCCCTAGAACACCTGAAAAAAATGGTATTGTAGAAAGAAGAAACAGGTCAGTGACTGAAGCAACAAGAGCTATGTTATTTGAGAATGATTTGGCGAAGACATTTTGGAGAGAAGCAATGAATATAGCAGTATATACAATGAATAGAGTACAAATCAGAGCAAACACAAACAAGACACCTTATGAATTATGGTTTGGACATGCACCCTCATTTAAGTATTTTATAATTTTTGGAAGAAAATGTTATATAAAGAGAGATGATGATATTGGAAAGTTTGATCCTAGAAGTGATGAAGGTATTTTTCTTGGATATTCTTTGAAGAGCAAAGCATATAGATGTTACAATAAGAGAACTAAAACTATTGTTGAAAGCACAAATGTTAAAGTTGATGAGAAGTTTAAAATTTAGGAAAGAATGCTTGACTATGAATATGATGAAGAACCTCATCCTCATCCTAACATTGAAACTACTAAATTATTCTATGAGACTGACAGTGAATTATTGAATGAGAGCCCTGTAGAAGAAACCAAAGAGGAATCTAGAGAAGAATCTACAGTTGAAGCAAGATCAGTAACTATGACACCGAACAGGTATATATCAAGACATCATCCTGTTGAACAAGTTATTGGAAGTTTGGATAGAGGAGTTCTAACTTGGAATAAGGTACATTTATGTTTGATTTCTCAAATTGAACCTAAATCTACTAGTGAAGCTTGTGAATGAACATTGGATTAATGCTATGAAAGAAGAACTAGATCAAATTGAAAAGAACAAGACATGGGAATTGGTCCCTAGACCTAAAGACAAGAATGTGATTGGAACTAAATGGGTATTTAGAAACAAGATGAATGAACAAGGAGAAGTAGTAAGAAATAAAGAAAGATTAGTTTGTAAAGGATACTCACAGCAAGAAGGAATTGACTATGAAGAAACTTTTGCACCTATGGCAAGAATTGAAGTAGTAAGAATGTTCTTGGCCTATGCATCTTTTAAGAAATTCAAAGTGTATCAGATGGATGTGAAGTTAGCATTTTTGAATGGAGAATTGGAAGAAGAAGTCTACATTGAGCAGCCCTAAGGTTTTTCTTTGACTCAAGAAGGAGACATGGTATGTAAACTAAAAAAAGCATTATATGGACTAAAGCAAGCACCTAGAACTTGGTATGCTAGACTGGATAAGTATTTGTTGGAATTTGGATTTACTAAAGGAACAGATGATAGCAATCTATATACAAAAGAAATTGAAAATGGTTTGTTGATTATAGTTATTTTTGTTGATGACATTATCTTTGGAGAAGAAGATGAAGCTAGTGACAAATTTTCTGATGAAATGAAGACTGAATTTGAAATGAGTATGATTGGTGAGATGAAATACTTTTTGGGATTATAGATAACATAGAATAGTGATGGTATCTTTGTATTTCAGACAAAGTACTTGAATGATTTGCTGAAAAGATTTGGAATGGAGAACTGTAAACTAGTTGGAACACCTATGGTTACAGGACATAAACTATCTAGCAAAGATGAAACACCAGCAGTTGAGCAGAAGAAATACAGATCCATGATTGGAGGATTGTAGTACTTAACACATACTAGACCAGATATACAACATTCAGTTGGAATGGTAGCAAGATTTCAAGCTGAACCTAGAGAGTCATATTATGCAGCAGTAAAGAGGATACTAAGATATTTAAGAGATACAATGGATTATGGATTGTGGTATGAAAAATCTGATGATTTTACCCTATGTGCATATGTAGATGCTGATTGGGGAGGTATTGTTGATGACAAGAAAAGCACCAGTGGTGGAGCCTTTTTTCTTGGAGGAAGATTAGTTTCTTGGCTAAGCAAGAAGCAGAATTGTATTTCAGTGAGCAAAACAGAAGCAGAGTATGTAGCAGCAGCAAACAATTGTAACCAAATAATTTGGATGAAGTGGATGCTGAAGGATATTGGAATTAGGTTTGTTGAGCTTGTTGTCATACATTGTGACAACACTAGCATAGTTAGTATGTCTAAGAATCCTATTTTACATTCTAAGACTAAGCATATAGAGATCAAGTATCATGTTGTAAGAGAGAAAGTTGCTGAAAAAGAAGTCAGACTGGAGTACATAAGCACAAAGGAATAGATAGCAGACATATTTACAAAGCCTTTTCCTAAGGATACATTTGAGTATCTAAGAGGTATTCTTGGGGTTATGCCCCAACCTACTTTTGAGTAATGATGCAGTTGGTTGCATCTATCCAGTGGTATATGAGCCCTATCTTTCTTCTGGATTGGATGTTGGTACTTCCTCTATGGGGGAGTATGTGAGCTAAGTCATGAGGACTCTTGTGAATGTATTTTTCTAAACAATGTCTATTGACATTGAGTTGTTGTTGCCATAGTGATGAAATTTATGTCATTGATGTCAATGGGGGAGAAGTGTACATGAAAAACCACTTGTACCATCTGTTGGAGAGAACTGAATAGGATAACGAAGCAAGATTTGAAATGTTTATCAAAGCAGCTGTATTGGATTTTTGGAACATTGGATGTTTTTCATCTATGTTTCCATCAATGCCAATGGGGGAGATTGTTAGGAATGAATTTTGGATGTTGGCAGTCATTCTGTAGTAGTAGTTGTTGCATACATGACTATGATTGTCATTGATGTCAACACAGTGATCTTCTGGAGACTAGCAGAGAAGTAGATAGTGTTTTGATTAGCGCACATGGGATATTGTAGATAGAGCTATGTGATGTTGAGGCTCTATTATTTTTCTATGGTTAAGAGCGTAGACAAAAATTTATTTATTCATAGAAGTTATGAGCATTTTGGTGGAAGCAGTATTCAGGCAGTGTTCCTGAGTAAGTGGTTTGTGGAAATTGGATGATATCTCCTAATCAGGATGGAATCTAGTTTTGTGTAGTTAAAGGGAAGGTTGAGACACATTGATAGTGACATGGTTCATAGTGCAAACTTTGAGGTCACACGAGTGAAGAGTTATTACATTTGGAAGCCGACAATGTTGTGTAATTTTGATGTAGTGTGTGAAAAATTTTATTTTGTATTTGTGTGCCGACTCATTTGTAATTATTTGAGTGTGGTATAAAGGAAGGAATGTTTTTCTTTATTGGAGATAATAGTAGAAGTAGTAGCAATGTGAAAGAATGTGAAGCATGGTATGGTTGAATGCGAATGTAAGCATGAAGTGAAGAAAAGAGCTAATGAAATTGTGAAAGCGAAATTGTGAAGGAAGACATGCGAAGTACAGAGATCTAGAATTGAGATTTGGTGTAGCAGGGAGTATGGTTTGGCATAGTAAGGAGGTAACATATTTCATATTATTATGCTGAATAATATTAAGGTCATTTAGACAGTGTGTTCAGTGATCTTATCCTAAAGTTGTTTGGGCAGTGGGTCCTTTTGTCTTCCATAACTCCTAACAGGGTTAGAATCTTTTAACAAGGATTCAAAATCTCCTAATAGGGATTCATATGTACTAAATGTATTTCATAAGACTCCTAACAAATTTCATCCTTTCATAAGGAATATTTGTATTAGTGCATCTTTTGTGGGCATCATTCCCACCGGGGTTTACTCTTTGATCAAGAGGTTCCCTTGTCAACATATCTTGTGTTATTGTGTCATTATGTATGAATATCTTTCTATGGTTGGTAATTACATTACTTACATGGTTAAATGTTGTTGAAGTTGATAAAGTTTTTAATTATCTAATAACTAATTCACCCCCCCTCTTAGTTATCTTGGTGGACTTTACTTTCTAACATATTTTAAGTTTGTGTTGATGTTTGTTTGTGTTTGATTGCAAAATCCTTTCTGGTAAGGAGACTGACTGACTGACTTAGATGTAGCTTCAAAGGACTCTAACTAGATATGATACATCTAAGGTACTCAAGGATTGTAGGATATGACATTGATTTCCCCCAAGTTTGAACATTGATAGGATACAGACGTTTGAGCTTATTGGTGTACATATCGACATTAATGAAAATAGGAATGAGGAAACAAACCAAGAGATATGTACGAACTAAAGAAAAACTAAAAGTTGGGAAAGACCAAGATTGCGCTGATAGATGGAGAATTTTGAACAAGTGGCACCCGTTTGCTTAGTTTTCACCATCTTGGTAGAGATTGTATTTTTTCTACCAAGGTGCATGTTTCCAGGTTTTCACCAAGACACTTTTTCTTTTTCTCATTTTGTATTTTTCAAATTTTTTCAATTTTTTTGTACTTTTGATATTTTTTAAAATATTTTTGTGAATCATTAAGGTGCCTATTGAAGATGTTCATTTTTTAGGACTTTTTTAGATTTTTAAGATTTTTTCAAGACATTTTTGAAGACTGAATGCCTTAGGCATAGAATTTCTTCAAATAGAGAACATTGATTGGTTCGTGGAGCTATTCTTTATCAGTCGTTGAGAGTTTATAGGAACGAGAGCCAAAAGTAGTAGTGACAACAAAGGGACCCAACCAGTTGGGTTCAAACTTCCCCTTATGTTCTCTATGTGATTGATTTTTAAGATTCTCTCTCAAGACTAGATCACCAACCTAAAATTCTCTGTCTAACTTTCTTATTGTAGCATCTAGAAATTTTCTTGTGATATACTCTGAGATCATCATATGCTGCTTGGTTGCGCTCATCTAGTAGTTCAAGTTCTTGCAACCTAGACACTTTGTAGTCATCATCAGTTACTAGACCATGCATTCTAATTCTTAGTGATGGGATTTCAACCTCAATAGACAGTACCGCTTCAGACCCATAAACTAAAGCAAATGGTATAGCCCTAGTGGACATTCTGATACTTGTTCTATAGGCCTAGAGAGCTCGATTGATCATGAGATGCCAGTCTCTTCCTATTTTATTAACTGTACGGTGCAATATTTTTAATAGATTCTTGTTTGAAGCCTCTACTTGTCCATTCCCTTGAGGATAGTAGATAGATGACCAATGTTGGGTAATCTTGAATTTAGCATATAGATCATTTAAGTCTTTTTTCTTTAATTGTCCACCATTATCTGTGACTATTGAATGTGGAATACCATACCGACATATGATGTAGTTTAGAATGAATATAGAGATTTGCTAGCCGATTACTTGAGTCGAAGGGACTGCTTCTACCCATTTTTTGAAATAGTTTGTAGCTGTAATAATATGGGTATGTCCATTAGAAGAATGATGATGTATGGATCCTATAAGATTGAATGCCTATTGTTGAAAATTTGATTGTGTAGTAAAGGGGATAAGATCTCTCCCTAGTGCATGAATCAAGTTCCCATGGACTTGACACTTTTGACAATTCTTTGCATATTTGATAGCCTCTTTTTCCATTTCAGGCTAATAGTACCCAGCCCAAATAAGTTTTCAAGCTAGTGTTAAACCGTTTGATTGTGATCCACATATACCGTCATGGACTTCCTCTAATGCGCATTGAGATTCATCATTTTCTAGACATCTAAGAAGAGTACCATCTAGACTCCGTTTGTATAGATCATTGCCAATGATAACATATCGAGATGCATTTCAGATAAGGTTTCATTTCTCATACTGGTTAAATGATTCAAGAATGATTTGATCTTGAATGTAAGAGTATAGGTTTTTGTATCTAGAAGAATCATGACCTACAACAATGCAAATCATTCAAGTTTCAGGGAAATCATAGGCTGGGAATGATAGTGCTTCCACCAGGAACTTGTAACGTAGCTCATGTTCGGGCTGCTGTAGTAGAGATGATAGCATTGCCATAGCATCAAAAACCTTATTCTCCAATCTAGGGATTTTCTCAAAGGTGATAGATATGAAATATTTCTTTAGATCATCTACCATGCATTTGTATGGAGCTAACTTTTCATCCTTCATTTGGTATGCATCATTGACTTGATGGATGACTAGCTGTGAGTCCCCATGAACATGTAATTCTTTCAAAAGAGAAAGATGAAGACAACTAAAGAATGACTCGATTCAAGAAGATCAAATGATGCAACCTTGTCAAGATTGGATTGATTTGAAGATCAGATTGGACGTAAATGAAGGATACTATGCCCTAGTAGTATGGGTAGACGCCCAAAAGATGGTGGACATGATCTCGCAACACTTAGCTATTTTTATTGAAGATAATTTTAACAAGGTTTTGACACAAGATAAAAAAGACTCAAATTGATAGATCAAAAGGTGGGATCAAACTCAAGAGACCATTGTTTGGAAAATAATTGGATTCTTTCTGGTTTCTTCTCTGTTCCTGACACAATGATTTTATTGACAGAATCTGGAAGTAGGCTGTAAAAACTAGATTTCTGGCAAGTTTGGCAAGTTTTTGGAAATTTTTCAAAATTCTCATATGACTTTCTCCAAGCTTGTACAAGTCTGAGTAGGCTCTAGTGCGATAATTGATAAGACTTGTATGATAGTTGACACTAGGGTTTGATTTTCTTTGACTTTTCTTGACAAAACTCGTATGACAATGTGTAGGCTCCCATATGACAATCTAAGGGTTCTGATATGACTTTTGGTGGAAACTTGTACGAGTTTCTGAGACTTTAGGATGACTTTGGATTCTAGAAAAGAATTTTACGTCAGATTTTGCAATTTTTTAGTTTTTAGAATTAGTGTGTTTGTAAGATTTTCTCTGTCCAGGTTTGCAGATTCATATAATAGTTTGGGATTGTTTGTTTCCAAAGACCAAATAGATAGAAAACACATAGAACAACAAGCAAGGGAAGTAATCAATCATCTGAAAACAATGAGAAAGGGAAAAACCAACCTTGCACATGAACAAGCAATAGTGACTTATTGTGCTAATCCCTAGAAATGCTACTTGTATATGTTCTCAAAAGTTTTTCAATAATGCACATAGTCCTAGAAAATGAAAAATTCAGCCTCGCTAGGGTTTGTAGTAATGGTTTGACTCTGTAACTTTTGTGATCTAAAGAGGGAAAACTCCAATCTAGGTGCACCGAGGTTTTGACACAATTCAATAATTTAATCAATAAAGAGCTACTAGGGAGACCTGGCAATCCAACAAGAGACCACACTTGTGGAGATTTCTTCCATAAAGACATTTATATAGTAGCTACTACTATCACGATGAAAATGGATATTACTGCTTGAGGTTCCATCCATGTGGTTGACCCAATAAAGGGAATGTCCACTACGGTTAACCCTCTCTAAAGGTGACTCACAAAAGATACCACAAAGGGACTAGATCAAATTCAAGGATCTGGGTTTCTGGTACTATCCAAAAAGGAAGTAGAGCATAAGCCCCTAGCCTCTTCACTTCACCAAAATAAAGCAGACAGATTAATCTGACATGCTAAGATTGAAATTATCTCACCAAGATTTGTGATGTCAACAACTATGTCTATCGATCTCTCCAGAGAGAGAACGTATCGATCAAAAGCTGAGGACCAAACCTAGTAAAACCATGAAATAATCTCAGTAATCTCCCTACCTACAAGGGGATCCTTTGTCAAGAAGAGCTTCACATGCATAAACAAGAGAATGAAGCCCACTCTCTCAAGATCATCCATAAATAGTGTTCATAGGGCCTATTTACTATATGTAACAGATATGCAAAAAGAAAATATATGTTCATTTTATAGCCCAAAACTGAAGTGTGAATTATGAAAGTTGGAAAGGCATATAAGCTTGACACGTGAGAGTTTGTTTTATGTCCAAAATGAAGTGTTATCAGATGCAACAGAATACCTAAATTCCTCCCAATGTGCTTAGTAGATTTTACCTATTTTAGCAATTTTCATTGTGCTTTTCCTATCAGCAAATCAAAAAATACCAATCAGAAATAGAAGATCTCAATTGTTAGGGTTAGCTGTTAGTTCAAATCCAAAAATCAAATTTGGAAAACTGCCTGAAAATTTGAAACGACAATTGAATTCTGGTATCAAAACTCGTACGACAGTGGGTTACCTCTCGCACGATAGTCTAGACCTTATACGATAGTGAGTTACCTCTGGCACGACAATCTGGAAACTTGTACGATAGTGGGTTACCTCTTGCATGAGAAAGGAGACTCCAAACAATAAAGTGTACTAATTGACATGAGTCTCAAAAACTTCAACTATCGTACGAAAGTTAGGGGGTCTTGGCATGACTTCCTGACAAAACTCATACGAAAAATGTCCGAACAGAAATTAAAGATCGCAGTTTTGGCCAGAAAATGAGAGAAAATTGATAGAAAATATTAGAATAGAAATGGAAACCCATTTCAGGGCCCCACGACAAGTGCCAAAAATGTGTGTGAAAATTGTACCTAGCTATGGACACAACACTTCAGTAAAACATTAGAGGTTAGCAAAAATTGAAATCTACAGATAAATGAAATTAAGCTAACCAGGCAATTTACTACCTTCTAGTAGGTGCGGGTATGGTATTGTCAGATTAGACCAAGATCATTGACAATGCAACACCTAAATGAAGGATTTAAATGATTGAAAGCAATGAGATATGAATGCAGATTAATCTATTTTTTTAAATTTTTGATGCAATTAGGATGAAAAATTGTATGAATCTAATCTAGAATGAATTGAAATGATATGCAAATTATTCTAACAATGATATAAAAAACTATGCAAAGCTATGAAAAACTATGAATGATCTCACAAAGTCGCCTATTCATAAAAGCTTGATTCTTCGTATGCAATTTTGCCAGAGTAATTGTGCAATTTTGAGAGATGTAATTATGAAGAGCTGAGCCTTGTTTTTATAGAAATCTAGGGCTTGAGGAGGCATTGAGAAAAGCCATAAATCACTCTTGATAAACTCAGGTTGATTTTTGAGTCAACAAGAAATTATAAATAGATCAACTCACAAAATCATGCAAAAATAGTTTTTTAACTCAAATCAGAAGTTTAGATCAACTTTCAACTCAAAATAGATGTTGAGTTTCAAAAAGATAACAACTTGAATTGATTTTCTGATTTAAAGTTTAACTACTCTTTCAAATGTGCATAGATAATTATGAATTAATTAAATAAATAAAGTGATTTATTTTCAAGTTAACTGATTTTTGAATTAAAACAATTGATTTATGGGTTAATCAATTATTTAATCAAATTTTATGTAAAAACTATATCACTAAATATTGACAATTGACATTAATTAATTAAACAAGAATTTAATCAATTAGTCATAAGATTTTTGATTTACTGTCAAAATTAAATAATACAATTTAGGAACAAATATAATTAAATCTAATTAAATAATCAAGTGGTAGTATTAAATCTGATTAATTAAATATTCAGAATATTCAATTAATCAAACTTTAGGATAAATATGAATTATCACCAAATAATTATTAAATCAAAGATAATTAGGATAAATTAGGAATATTTCAAAGAATATTCCCTGATGCAAATTTAAAATAATCAATTAGGGTTTTGATAACTTGATGTGCAAATGTGCCTTAGGTTAGGACTTTGATGTTGATTTTGTTTGATTTGATGATGTAGGAGGTTAATAAACCTATAGCCCATTTTTGGGGTATTATATTTTTTCTCCATGGGTGAAGACATACATGAGCTCCCTTCCTAGCACATCTAACCTATCATGGAGGCTTCAAGAAAAGGATAATTCATTAAAGAAATTATATCGATGTGATTCAACATTCTTTAATTAAAATTGAGGATTGTTTCAAACATTATTTTTGTAGAGGAGGTTGAATCTTCCCAATTTAATAATTCTTCCAATTTCATGAGGGTAATTTCAACAACACAATTCAAGGGTTCATGAGGCAAATAGCATGCTTCACATTGTATTTAATCTTCTTTAATGTTCATATGATCTTTCTTCAAGGGGTCAGAAGTTTCATTGTCCTTACGTCTTTGATTTCCTTGCCTAGGAACTACTTGCCTATCACTTTGCCTTAGCCTTTTCAACCAATCTACGTTATATGGCCTATTATGCAATATTTGGAATTCATTTTAAAGTGTAGCAATCTTATTTTGAGGCAATCCTTTCTCATTCCTTGCAACTTATTAAGAGAGATACTTAAAGGAAGCCATAAGCTCAAGTTTGTCATTGGCTATTAGAGGTTTACTTGGGGCACTGGTGCAAGAGTACCAAAGCCAAGGACAAGGCCTAGATGGTACACTGGGGTCATTGATAGACCTTGGAAGGTTTTGAAGACAAACATGACCCTACAAGGTCATTGGAATTTTAATGAGACCAATAATGGTCATTAAATATGTTTTTCTTATGTTTTGGATTGTATGTAAATTCTTTTGTAAAGGATCAAAGCATTGTAAGCCATTGGTGGCATGTGAAGGATAGGAATGCACCTAGGGGTTACTTGAGGATCCTAGGTTGATATATTGGTTTAATGACCTATAAGGTCATCTATGATTATAATATGGCCATTTGGAGCCATTAAAACATGCAAAAGCACTCAAAGTGCAAAAAGATGTAAATTTGCATTTGTATGCAAATATGGCCTAGAAGGCTCATGAAGGGCCTATGGGGATAAGAGTAAGTTAAGAGGTTGTTTATAAACCTTTGAAATGTCCAAAAAGGGGAATTGGTTTTCATGTTGTTGAGTTGACAACTTGGTTGTCAACTTGACAACAACAAATTAACATTTTTCTATGTTTGTATTAGAGGAACAGTCAGTTTTGACTATTGTAGGAGTTAGAAGTCAGTTATTAGAGTTGGTTGTCGAGTGTTTGAGGGTTTTTTAGAGGATATCCATGTGAGTGGATAATTTATGTGAGATGGTCTTGAATCAATAAACAACAAAGCTTTCTCTACAATCATTGTTCAACATGTGGGTATAGTCATCAAACCAATGAATTTAAATACTTTGAATTAATATGTTTTGATTGGAAAATGGATTGGAAACATTGTATTTTTATTTTCTTATACTTCCATGAAATTCTTGTATCATTTCATCTACATTTGAAAGTAGAGAAATCAACTTTTTGTTGATTGTTCCTGGGTTTTATTTTGCAATCAGCAATTTGGGATTGAAGTCTCCTTAAATGGATTGACTCTCCCACCCCTGTGACTAAGGTGATTGGTGGGAGGGGTCAATAAATGTATAATATCCTTGTAAGATAATGTTTGAATGTAGGGATATGGTGTATGGAGTTGAAGAGACCACACAAGGATGGTGAAATATTGATTGAAGGGTCCCTGGTTTTGTACCAATCATTATTGTGAGTGAATACCCTTAATTGTGATGGATCATTGTTATTGGGGTCCATATAGGTTTGTTAGATCCACTGGGGGGATCTAGAGAGATTTGATAAGGTCCTTTTGAACAATCCCTAGCCTAATGACCCTAGGAATGAGGGTTTGGTGTCTAGAAGAAGAGGTAAGTGGTAAGGCCCTAAAAACTTAAAAATCTATTGTTTCTAACCCTTATGCAAGACTATTCCTTGTTTTGTATTCAAGGGAGTGAGTTCTATGATTATTTTTTTTGTAAATAGGGGTTTATTAGGCCTATTTGGTTGCTCAAGAAAGATATCACACCCCTCTACATCAGGTACCTTTATCTTGTTAGGAAATCCTAACATAAATTGTTTTGATCTACTTACTAGATTCTCTCATCTTGTTTTCAATGTTGATAGTTATGATATAGGTATTTCTTAGAGTTTTAGGATTCTCGTGTCCAAGATGATACCCCAACTTTGCATCAAAAGTACAATATTGCAACACTAGGCACATAGATTTGTTGGGCACTAAATTAAATCTCACCTTCCTCGTATTCTTAATAAATCTATTGTCCAAATCCACAACTATCTCATTGGTCCCTTTTCCTATGATTTTGAACTCAAGTATGGAAATTTTGGATCTATCCTATCTCTAATTACAACCCAAAGACACTCATATATTCTTTCCATGAGGAAATGAGTCAACAAAACCTTGTATAATTAAGAAAAGTAACACAATTCCAAAAATTTCTTGATAGGTAAAGTTGCAGAATCTTTCAAAGGAACTCTAGCATAGTGTCTCCTTGACAATGGACATGTGTTGGAATAATTTGACAAATTACCAACTAAACTCGAGACAAGAACCAAAATTAATAAATCCTCAACAACAGCACCATTTTTTATCTCTCAAAGTAGTAGAACCCCAAACCCCTCATGACAAACTGTACCTTAAGTACTTCGAATGCCTGATGAACTACAACTGATTTAGAACCTAATTGAAGAATCTATGATTAGATATCACCGAGCTGATGGATTAGATATGTAAGATAATTAAATCAGTATTATGTTGTCATTGATGTCAACTAGTTTGACAACACTTATATTGTAAGTTACTATAATGAAACATCTGGAGAAAAGGAGTGAAAGAGATGAAGAACATAAATATCTACATGAGGAAGATGGATATGATAGATGAGGATAAGGAATACATTGGGTAACTTGTAGATGAGTCTATGACCTTATGATATTGAATTGATTATGTTGCATTCATCTATGATGAGGAAAATAGCCTAAAGACACAAAGCAGTGTTGTCGGTTAATGAAGCATTTAAGTATACACGGATGGAGTGTAGTGTATACCGAGCATAGTATAAACTGAGCTTGTGTTCACCGACACATTTCTTTGTTAACCGAGTAGAATAGAATGAACTAAATGACTAGCTTAGTTGATAAGAATTGATGAGCTAGAAAGTGTATGATTTCGAGATAATAAATAAAGTTTGTTACAAAGATTGATGGCTAATAAAATTTGAGAAAGATCTAATGGATTGAAATGAAATGTGTTATTGACACATCAACCAAGGAAGGTTAAAGCAGAAAAATCAATGAAGATAATTAAGCGGCAAAATTTGATGGAGGAGAAGAAAATGGTTTACTTTTCTATATAAGAGACTAGAGTTTCATAATGAAAAATATGTCGGGAGAAGGAGACTGCAGAATTATCATGTGAACAAGTTTTCATGCATGTCTAATCATACTGGTTATTGAGAATCAAACTGCAAAGTTTTTACCGAGCGACGGGAAGCTATTACCGAGTGATAGTAAGTTACTGAATATTGATTGAAACAAAATTGTTTAATGATCAAAGGATTGAATGAGCCTAACATTAATCTATACATCTACAATTGAAGTTGTATTAAGGTAGATCACCTACTATTACATTTTAACCATTGTACACAGTCAAACCTCTTAACTGAGTGGACTAAGAAAGTCTTATTATGTATCATTCATAGAATGAACATTGTTATCCTGTCAACCCCATAGTGAATGTTGGGTGGATGATAATGGTTGGTCTAAAATCCTCTAACAAGGTCACACCTAACAGGGTGTTTGTAACCTTTAACAGAGTTGGATCTTCACTGACCTCACTTCAAAAGAGTGAATATTTTGGGTTGCTGGTTCCAGGTGGTTTTTCCCTTCATAGGGTTTCCACATTAAATCTCTTATGTTATGTGTTGATTGTGATATTTGTTTGATGTCATATTTTCATGTTGCATATTTTATTTGATCAGTAATCATTAGATTGGTAATTGGTAAATTCATAGATAGTAAAATTATTTTAAGTTACCGAGTAGCAAAAGTTGAAGTAATTTTTTTTGGATTATACAATTTATATTGGGACAATGATTAACTAATTCACCCCCCTCTCAATTATTCTAACAATTAGTATCAGAGCCAGGTTGCTTAGAACAGAGTTTTAATGACTTCAGCACAAAGATCTCAAAATGTATAAGAGGGAAGTACCAAGACTGAACAAAGAGAACTTCACAGTATGCCAAAGCTGAATGAAGTTGCACATATCTGGAATTGGGAATTCTGCACTAGAACTAATGGAGAATGACTACATACAACCGATCACTGGTCCCTTGACTCTTGATCAACTAAGAGACAGGCATGAACAGAATGTTACTATGATGGAAATTGTTGCTGCATGTACGGATGCTAAATTTGAAGATATTAAGAGTTGCACTACTACCAAAGGCATGTGGGATAAAATTTCTCAAGTTTACAGTGGTGATGTGAATGTTAAGAGAGTCAGAGCTGAAAGCCTAAGGGGTAGATTCGATGATATGAAGATGAAGGAAGGTGAAAATATTGTGCAATACACAAATAGACTAAAAGAGGTGGTACATGCTATTAGAGCATCAGATGGTGTTATTGATGATGAAATAGTGATAAGAAAGCTTCTCAAAACTTTACTGCTAGTTTATGCAATCAGGATTTCTGCAATTCATGAAACAAGGTTTGCATCCAACCTTACTCTTGACACTCTGATTGGTAAGCTCACAACCTTTGAATTGAATAACTTTGATAACGATGTTATACTGACTGTTGAGTCTACTTTCATGTCTTCTCTAAAGATTGGTAAGTCTAGTAGCAGGAATAATAAGAATGATGATAGTGATAGCAATACCAATGATGAGCTTGATGAACTTGAAGCTCTTATGGCCAGAAGGTTACCTAAAGGAAAAGGAAGATATAGAGGTAAGCTACCTTTAGCATGCTTTAACTGTAAAGAGGTTGGCCACATTGCTGCTAGATGTCCACATAAGAAAGATGATGAAAGATCCAAAGACAATTGATCTGAAGGAAGCTATGGGAGAAGAGTCAATAGGAGCTACCAATACAACAATAGAGACAACTGAGACAATAATGACAAAGGAAAAAAGGTATGTTACATAGCCGAAGATAATGAATCTGAATGATGATTCTGATGATGATGTAGAAGTTGTATTTTTTGAATCCAAGGAAGAAGAAAAACATGTAGAAACAACACTGATCTCTAAAGTTAACAAAAATAATACATGGATCATAGACAGTGGCTGTACACATCACATGACTAGTGATGAAGAGAAATTTGATCAACTTGAAGAATACAATGGAGGATCTATTAAGCTAGGTATTGATACACCCTGTATGGTAAGAGGTAAAGGATCCCTAATGATAAATGATAGAATAAAATGTGAAAATGCTTATTGGGTAGATGGACTAAACTATAACTTGTTAAGTGTGGTACAACTGAACAATTTAGGTCACCAAGCTGCTTTTGAGAGCAAGAAAGTGAAAATATTTGATGATGGAGGAAGACTAGTTGGAACTGGTGCACAATCAAGAGGTAATCTATTTTATCTTGATACTAATGAGTCTTCTTGTTTGTTGATGAAAAATGAAGATGCTTGGTTTTGGCATTAAAGGTTATGCCATGTGAGTTTTGATAACATGATTAAGATCAATAAAAGGAAAAGAGTTAGAGGTCTTCCTAACTTGTCAAAACTTAATCATGTTATGTGTCATGAATGTCAGAAAGGGAAAATGACTAAATCTAGTTTCAAAAGAAAAGATTATTCAACAAAGAAGATACTTGAGTTGGTTCATACGAACCTATGTGGTCCTATGAGAACTCAGAGCTATTATGGTGATAGATACTTTATTATTTTTGTTGATGACTATACTAGATTGATGACTGTTATGTTTCTAAAGGAAAAATCTAAAGCATTTAAGATGTTAAAGTGGTATAAAGCTAAAGTAGAAAAAGAGACTGGTAAGGAATTGAAATGCCTAAGATCTAATAGAGGAGGTGAATTTATCTCTGATGAATTTACTAATTTCTGTAATGAGCATGGTATTAAAAGATAGGTCTCTGCACCGAGGACACCCTAACAAAATGGCATTGCTGAAAAGAGGAATAGGTCAATATTTGACTGTGCTAGGACACTGATGTTGCAAAAGAATGTTGCTCAGACATACTAGAGAGAAGCTGTCAGTACAATTGTTTATGTTTTGAACCAAGTAAAACTAAAGAAGGACACCAACAAGACACCCTATGAGTTATGGTTTGGACACAAACCTATTGTAAGTTATTTCAATATTTTTGGAAGTAAATGTTTTATTCTAAAAGATGAAAGAAATGGGAATTTTGACTCAAAAGGTGATGAAGGGATATTTCTAGGATATTCCAGTAAAAGCAAAGCATACAAGTGCCTGAATAAAGCTACTAATAAAATGATTGAAAGTCCTAATGTCTGAGTTGATGAGTTTGATGACAAGAATGCAGAGGAAAGTACAAAGGAACCAGAAGACTACAGTAGATTCACTTACATTAAACAACCAGAGTAACTACCAAACTCATAGACTGTGATGATCGGTTAGCGGGAAAACAATACAGAAGAACAGGAAAGAGAAACCGATGAGCAAGATGGCCATACCAAGAAAGAAAATGAAATTGACCAGGATGAACAAGAAAGGAGAGGCCGAGTAATGGAAAGATTTTTCAGGAGACATCATCCTGAGACAAAAATTATTGGAGACAGACAGGTTGGAATGCAAACAAGGAGCAAGACAAGACAAGGTACAGGTCTAGTTTGTGAATTTGAACTGAAGAATGTAAAGGTTGCATTGGAGAATGATGAATGGATTAATGCAATGAAAGAAAAAATAGAACAGATAGAGAAGAACAAAAATTGGAGTTTAGTACCCAGACCTAAGGACAAGAATGTTATTGGTACTAAATGAATATTTAGGAACAAGCTGAATGAAAATGGTGAGGTAACAAGAAATAAAGCTAGATTGGTATGCAAGGGATATGCACAGGAGAAAGGAATTGATTATGGTGAAAAATTTGCACCTTTTTCTAGATTAGAAGGAGTTAGAATGCTACTTGCATATGCTGCACACAAGAAATTCATAGTCTATCAAATGGATGTTAATTCAGCATTTTTAAATGGAATACTTGAAGAAGAAGTCTACATAGAACAACCAAAAGGGTTCGTTGATCCAGAAAAAAAAAGACATGGTATGTAGATTAAATAAAGCTTTATATTGTTTGAAGCAAGCACTAAGAGCCTAGTATGAAAGGCTGTATACTTATTTGTTAAGTATTGGATTTGTTAGAACTAGTGAGAACAACAATTTTTATATGAAAGGAGATATTGATGATACTATTCTTATTGCTGAAATATTTGTGGATGATATTATTTTTGGAGGTCAAGATCACATATGTAAAGCCTTTGCTAATGAGATGAGACAAGAATTTGAAATGTCTATGTTTGGAGAGATTAAGTTCTTTCTAGGACTACAAGTGATTTAGCAGAGTGATGGGATATTCATCACACAATCTAAATACATAAAGGAAGTATTGAAGACATTTGGCATGGAAGATGCTAAACCTGTGGGAACACCGATGGCTACTGGATATAAACTAAGGAAGATGAAACTATAGAGGTAAACCAAACACTGTACCGATCTATGATTGGTAAGTTAATGTATGTAGTTCACAATAGACCAGATATAGCACATGCTGTGGGAATTGTTGCTAGATTTTCTACAAACCCTAGAGAATCACACATGGTTGCTACAAAAAGAATCTTAGGATACCTAAAAAATATTGAAGATTATGGATTATGGTATCCTAAGGAAGGCAAGTTTGAACTGAAGGTCTATACCGACTTTGATTGGGCTGGAAATGTGGATGACAAAAAAAGCACCACCGGAGGAGCATTTTTCTTTGGTGAAAGACTTGTTACTTGGACAAGTAAGAAGCAGGATTTTATTTCTCAGTCTACATCTAAAGCAGAGTATGTTGTTGCTACTACAAATTGTTCAAACATTTCATATATTAAGCAAGTGTTGGAAGGTATGAATGAGGTAATCACTGAGCCGATGATTATATTTTGTGACAACACTAGTGCCATTAATATTTCAAAGAATCCAGTGATGCACTCTAAGACAAAGCACATATCTATTAGGTATCACTACTTAAGAGAACAAGTACAGGAGAATCAAGTGAAGTTAGAATTTGTTACATCAAAAGAATAACTTGCAGGCATATTTACAAAGCCACTACTGAAGGATACATTTGAATACTTAAGGACTAGACTTGGGATCTGTCCCCTGTCTACCAATCACTAAGGTGATCTGGATGTTGCATCAGCCTAATCTTATCAGAAGATCATTCATGTTGATGTAGCATAGTTCACACTTTGGATCTTGTCTAAAGCTGTGAAAAGTTTGGAGAACTGGAACAGATTGGGATATTAGTATACAGAGATACAGAGAATGTACCAAATAACAGAGCTTTGTATTAGCATAAAGACTAATCAAACATATAGAATAGTGTGTTTATTTGTTTCTTTGGCATTGTTGTCAAGGGGAGAGATAAACAATATGAAACATATGAAACAATATGCACCAATGAGAACTATCTAAGGGAGAGATAATCTGAAATAAAGGGAGAGCATTGAAAGATCAGTTATTGAGAATAGAAGCAGGAACCTGAGAGCTGAAAAGAGCATATTTGTAGAATGTCAAAGCTATATTTTATAATGTTGTTTAGTAATGTAGTAATTAAACATATTAAACTAGGGAAAGCTTGTACCGAGTTACAACATTTGTTCATAGAGTTGTAGAATACATGTTTGATATGTGTATGGTATATTTCATATTACTTGAGTTGCCATCAATGCCAAAGGGAGAGATTGATGAACTACAACTGATTTAGAACCTAATTGATGAATCTATGATTAGAGATCACCGAGATGATGGATTAGATATGTAAGATGATTAAATCAGTATTATGTTGTCATTGATGTCAACTAGTTTGACAACACTTATCTTGTAAGTTACTATAACAAAACATCTAGAGAAAAGGAGTGAAAGAGATGAAGAATAGAAATATCTACATGAGGAAGATGGATATGATAGATGAGGATAAGGAATACATTGGGTAACTTGTAGATGATTCTATGACCTTATGATATTGACTTGATTATGTTGCATTCATCTATGATGAGGAAAAGAGCCTGAAGACACAAAGCAATGTTGTCGGTCAATGAAGCATTTCAGTATACACTGACGGAGTGGAGTGTATACCGAGCAGTGTGTAAACTAAGCTTGTGTTCATCGACACATTTTTTTTTTAACCAAGTAGGACATAATGAACTAAATGACTAGCTTTGCCGATAAGAATTGATGATCTGGAAAGTGTATGATTTCGAGGTAACAGATAAAGTTTGTTACAAAGTGTATCATCTTAAAATGGAAGCACTTCCATGTTAAGATAATTTATCCCTCTGAGTAAGTGGTTTGGGGTCGTATTGGATGCCTTGAATTGATCTTTTCTTTGATCTGGCTTTCTCCTCGCTTTCCACTTATTTTTTGCTTCATTCTAGGTGAAATTAGGGTTAGGATCTTAAGGATTCTCCTAAATTTCCCTCTTCCATAGCTCTATTTTCTAGGTAGGATTTAGAAATGGATCCTCTTGGCCTTCATCTCAGTAATCATAGGATTTTATGTCTATTATTGACATTTTGTCCTATTTTGGTATTAGTTCTAGGTTTCTAGGCATCCCTAGGACCTCTTGACTTGATTCTGAGTCAACTTAGGATCAGGGTCAATGTCTTAGGTCGACATTGACTAGGTCAAGGTCTTAGGTTGACCCTAACTAGGTCAGGGTCTTAAGTCAACCCTAACCAAGTTAGGGTCAACCTTGACATTGACCCCTTTCTCCAAATTTTCAAGATTTTTAATTTCTAAGCTTCGGGCTTTCGGGAAATTTATTTTCCCACCTTCGGGTCGGCCATTTCGGGTTTCAGGATGGTAAATCCTTTAATTTCATTTAATCTAGGTATATTTTCTAAAGTTGAGGACCTAATTGGGATTTAATTCTCCAAGGTGGCCCATCTAGAGGATTGTGCCCTAGATCACTATAAAAGGAGGCCTTCCTCTCTCATTTTCACATCCACACACAAGCAATTTCAAGTTCTCAAGCTCTCAAGGTGATCAAGAAAGAATTCCATTCAATCAAGCATTCAAGTCTTCTTCTCTATCCAAGTTCTTCATTGAAGATCAAGGATTCAAGCATTCAAGATATTGAAGGGATTTGGTTCAAGCATTCAAGATTCATCATTCAAACCCTAGATCTAGCCATTATGATGGTGTGATCTTCCTTCAAGATCCTTTGTTCATCTTCAAGATTCATTTCATCCTTCTCTCAAGGTGGATTCCAAGCATACAACCATGGAGGTTTGATTTACATTTATTTTTGTGTTCAAGCTTTCATATCAATATACTTGTTTACATTTCAAATACAATTGCATTATCTATTAAATTGCATAGCTTCATTGTTAGATCTACTTCTACTACTTGCTAGCATTCTCCATTTCAATTTCAATATTAAGGTTAATTCCTAAACTGGGGTTTGACCAAGGAAAACACCCCATACAACAAAAACCCCCATTTTCTTGTAGGTACAGGTGCAAAGTTTTGGATCTAAGAGCAAATTTGGATACCCTTTTCACTGAACTTTTAGGATTCACGAACAAAATTTTCATCGAAGCTATGGGGGGCAAGATCTTGCCCCACTATCTAGGTCAAGGACGACCTACCTCAAATCAGAAAAATATTTCTAGGTTTTGTAGATCTCATAGTTTCGGTTCAGGAACACAGGAATCAATAGTTTTTGAGATCGTTTAATAGGGTTTCCAGCCGATTCTTTTTCAGAGGTAAGTACCTTTATTTCTTAATTTCAACATTAGTCATCTATATTTACTTTCTATATCAATACAATTTCATGTAAGTGTAAAATATCAGCTTTGGGGTCTCTTTTATGTGCAAGCCATTTCCCTAGGACCCCATACACTATTTTATCCATTACATTTTGGTGAACCCGACATGCTTACCCTCCTTTCTTTTATGGATTTAGATGCTCTATTGTGTTAGATCTTCCTTTTTATTCTCTTGTGTGTTCACCTTCACTTTACATTTTGGTGAACCCGTTTTATGAATACTCTTTCTTTTGTGGAATTAGATGCCCTATTGTGTTTATGGTGTTCAATTTCCTTTTCATGCTTATAGATCTCATTTGAATGCATTGGGATATATCTATATCTATTCTTTATTTGTTATCATGATGCATAAGTTGTTTCAAGTATTTTTCAAATGCCTTATGGATAGGGATGATAATCCTCCTATTTGGGATGAACCTTTAGATTTGGATATTAATTACTCTCTTCCTCATGAAGCCATTGTGAATGACTCTACCTTTTGGGATGAACCCTTGGATAAAGACATTGATTTATCCCCTCCTCATGAAGAATCTTTAATACAAGAGGGTGATTTATTAATGGATGACATATTCATACATGATGATACCTCTTTTCCTAAAACACACTCCCCTTATGCGGACATTTTAGCGAAAGAAGATGATATTATAGATGCTTTACCTCCATTTGAGATTCCTTCTAGTGATGAGGCATTAGTGGAGAATGATATGAATTCCCTTAATGCTTTCCCTTTTAGTGATGATCCTATGGAGAATCAAGATCTTAACTCATCTCCTCCTAGGATGTCCTCTTTGCTTCCTTTATATGAATCTATTTGTAGTGTTGAGATGACTAATATGGTTTATCCTAAACCCTTGTTGACTGTCAAAGGTTGTCCTCGCATTACTGTCAAAGGTAAACCTATGGAGTCTTTCAATGATCAAGATTCTATAGCTCAACATATCATACAAGGAATAACTCTCAACCTAATCTGGTGGTTTTTACTTCTTTTCCACCTTCTTAACCTATTCTTCCTCCTCCACCCCATCTTCCTAGCAAGGAGTATGATTTGATAACTCAATTGCAAAATACCCCTGCCAAGATTTCTTATGGGAGCTTCTTCAAACTTCACCTACCTTCTATGAAGCCTTGCAAAAAGCTCTAGCAACTCTTCCTACTCCACCTCCTAATCAAGAAAACATCAATAACTTCTTACAATGCATGCATGTTGTAATACCCCAAAAATGGGCTATAGGTTCATTAACCTCCTATATCAACAAATTGAATGAAATCGACATCGAAGTCCTAATCTAAGGCACATCTAAACATCAACGAATCATAATTATCTTAAATTCTGCATCGGGGAATATTCCTAGCAATATTCCTAATTATCTTAATTATCTTTAATTTAATGATTATTTGGCAATAAATCACATTTATCCTAAGTTTGATTAATTGAATATTTTCATATTTAATTAATTAGATTTAATATCTTGCCACTTAATTGTGTAATTAAATTTAATTCTATCTATTATTAATTGTATTATTTAATTTTGACAATAAATCCAATATCCTATGAATAATTGATTAAATTCTTATTTAATTGATTAAAGCAAGTTGTCATTATTTAATAATATAGTTTTTAATAAAAGTTTGATAAAATAGTTAATTAACCCATAAATTAATTATTTTATTTCAAAAATCAGTTAAGTTGAGAATAAATCACTTTATTTATTTATTAAATCATAATTATCCATGTGCATATTCAAGGACCAGTTAAACTCAAATTGGAAAATCAATGCAAGTTGTTAGCTTTTTGAAACTCAACATCTTTTTGAGTTTTAAAGTTAATCTAAACTTCTAATTCGAGTTGAACTATGCTTTTGTATGATTTTTGTGACTTAATTTCTGTTATTTAAAAATAACTCAAAAATCAACCTGAGTTATTTGAGTGATTTATGGCTTTTTCTCATGCACCTCCAAAGCCCTGGATTTCTATAAAACCAAGGCTCAACTCTTCATAATTCATCTCACAAATTGCAAACTTACTCTACAGGAATCATAGCATATCAGATTTGGAGAATTTGCACAATTAGAGCTTGAAAGATAAATTTGAGGATTCGAAGCTTTGTGAGATCAATTTCAAATTCATAGCTTTCATATTATTGTTAGAATTTTCATTCTCATATCATATCATTTCTAGATTAGCATTGCATATCAATTTTCATATTAGCATAGATTCATATCAGTTTTCATCATATTATTGCATAGAAAATATCAAAAAAATAGCTTAATTACATTCAATTCATATCTAGATCAATTGCATTCAAATCCTTCATTTAGGTGTCGTCTAGGTCACTGATCTTGATAGCAATCTGAGAACATCAATCTCGCACCTACTTGAAGGCAGTAAATCGCTTGGTTAAATTAGATTTCAATTTTGCACGATTTTGATATTTGCTAACCTCTAATGTTTTATTGAAGTGTTGTGTCTATAGATCAAGTACAATTTTCACACATGCCATTTCTAGCACCCACCGTGGGGCCCTGAAATGGGTTTCCAATTCAATTCTATCAATTTCTATCTTTTTCTCCTCGATTTCTGTGCAAAAATACAATTTTTATTTTTTGTCCGTACAATCTTCGTATGAGTTTCTGGCAAAAGTCGTATGATTTTGAACCCACTATCATACGACAGTTGACCGAGTATCATTTCATCAAGCACCCACTATCATTTGGAGGCTGGATCATCATTTTATCAGACACCTAGTGTCGTACGAGTGTTTGGACTGTCGTCTAGTAATAGACCCAGTGTCGTATGAGTTTCAGCATCAAGTTTCAACTGTCATTTGGTAACAAACCCACTATCGTATGAGTTTCGGTACCAGATTTCAATTGTCATTTCATTTTGTAGGTAGTTTGTCAGATTTGATTTTTGGATTTTGACTAACAGCTAACCATAACAATTGAAATTTACTATTTCTGATTGATTTCTGCTGGTTTTGATTGAAAAAAGTGCAAGAATTGCTCAAAATCAGGTAAAAATATACTAAGCGTGTTGTGAGGATCTCAGGTATTCCACTTGTGCTGATAATATTTCAATTTGGGGCTTAAAATAAATCTCTCGTGTGTCTAGCTTGGGTGATTCTTTTCATGCTTTTGTTTTACACACTTGCATAATTGATACTAGGTTGTGACCCCTTAAGGATTCATTAAGTAGTCTCAGATACTTGTGATTGATCTTAATTGGTATCTTGGGTTATTAGACTCACTAATCCACCGGCCCCTCATTCTGCCCCATGGTTGCAATCTTAGCACCATAAAGGGGAGGGGTCAATAGGACAGAAGCGTTAAGTGTTCCACTTGGCAACCCTTTTGTGCTTTTAGGAACTCACTTGTTTTCTAAGTTGGGGACTCATTTTCAGCTTGTGTGAGGTGTTAAGTGTTCCACCTTGTGGACTCATCTCATATTCACTTTAAGCGTTAAGTGTTCCTCTTTCTGCTTTTTGGATACTTTTGGTAGATTTGCTTTTGGAAACATACATTTGTGCTCACATAGTAATTAGGCCCTATGAACACTATTCATGATTCTTGAGAGATTGGATTCCTAGTGAAATCCTTCTTAATGATAGAATCCTTGTAGGTAGGGAGGATACTTAGTGCATTTCACATTCAACTTGGTTAGTGCATCTTCTCTTATTGATCGATACATTCTCTCCCAGGAGAGGTTGATAGATCACGTGGGGTAGACATCATGAGCTTTGGTGAATCAAAATTGGTTAGTGCATCTTCCCTTATTGATTGATACATTCTCTCTCTAGAGGGGTTGATAGATCACGTGGGGTTGATATCATAGACCTTGGTGAGACAAACTTTGTCTTAGCGTGTCAGATTAATCTGCTTGCTTTGTTTGGGTTAAAAGTGAAGATGTATCAAAACCTTGGATCTAGAGCCAAGTCCCCTTGTGGTATCATATTGTGAGTCACCTTTAGAGAGGGTTAACCATAGCAGACAATCCCTTCATAGGGTAAACTGCATTGACGAAACCTCAAGCGGTAATAGCCATTTTCACCGTGGTAGTGATAGCCGCTATATAAATGTCCTTGTGGAAGAAATCTCCACGGGTATGGTTCATTGTTGGGTTGTCAGATCTCCCTAGCAGCTCCTGAAGATTAAGTTCTCGGACTGTGTCAAAACCCTGGTGTGCCGGGATTGGAGTTCACCCCTTTGGATCATAAAATTTGCAGAGTCAAACCATTACTAAAAACCCTAGCGAGGCCAAATTTTCATTTTTTAGGGTATATGTGCATTATTGCAAAACATTTTTGGAACATACACAATTAGCACTTCTAAGGATTAGAATGAATAAGTCACTTGATTGTTCATGCGCAAGGTTGCTTTTGCCCTTGTTCATTATTTTTAGACATGCTTGAAATCACTTGCTTGCTATTTTGCGTGCTTGTTTATCTATCTGGTTATTGAAAACAGACAAATTTGTTACAATCCTCAAATCTAGACATGGAAATTTGCAAACAATTCAAATCTGAAAACTCAAAATTTGCAAAATTTGAAGTAAAATCCTTTTCTGGAGTCAAAAGTCATCTCAGGAGGTCAGAAAGTCATATGAGTTTCCATCAAGTGTCATTTCATTGCAACCCATCTATCGTATGATTGAGTACCCAGTGTCGTACGAGTTTGCATGCCAGCAAATTCTCAAAGTCAAAATCTTACAACTGTCATATAAGATTTTCAACTATCCTTTCATTGCTACCCAACTGTCATATGAGATTTTCAACTGTCATTTCATTGATACCCAACTGTCGTATGATAACCAACCCAGTGTCGTATGAGTTTTGATGCCAGAAAATTCTAAGAGTCAAAATCTTGCTTGCAATTGTCGTACAAGTTTTGAAACTATCATTTCACAGCATACCCACTGTCGTACGAGTCTGCAGAGTGTCATTTGGGAAATTTTTGAAAGTTGTCAAAAAATTATCAAAATTGCCAGATATTTAGCTTTTTCAGCCTAATTTCAGAATCTGTCAAATGAATCACTGTGTCAGGAACAGAGCAGTAGCTATTAAGAGTCCAATCATTTTCCTAAAGTGGCCTTTGGAATTTGATTCAGCCTTTTGTTTAATCGATTTGAGTCCTTATAATCCTGTGTCAGAACCTTGTCATAACTATCAATCTTCGATCAATCATCAAAATGACTAAGTGTTGTGATATCTTGTCCGCTATCTTTAGGGAACCTACCCATTCATCCAGGACATAGTATCCTTCATCCATGTCTAATCAAATCTTCAAATCAATCAAACCTTGACAAGGTTGCATCATCTGATCATCTTGATTCAATTCATTCTTCGGTTATCTGGATCTTATTCTTTTGTTTCACTTGAGGTGAATGGTGGAGACTAGAGCTTCCTCTCACAAGAAATCTATCACCACTCTCCAAACTCCGACTCTTAAGCAACTCATCAATTTTGGTCTTTACGAGGACGACGGTCTTGGCAACTATCGATTAAAATCTAGTTACATACCTCCTCCATCGACTCACGTAGGTACTCAACATACCCCTCATCAATCTAATCCAGGGAGTCCACAAACTCCTACCATGTCTCAAGCAGGGACAAATTTTGGCTCTCAAAGAGCTCAATCTCAACATGGTGCAAATCAGGAACCCACCCCTGAAGAAATTGCTCAATATCAAAATGATGATAACTTCAAATGAATGATGAAGCATTTCTTGAAAGAAGATAGAGAAGCATACTTTTTACAATTAGCTCATCAAGGAGCTAAACTTCCTCCCAACTTTAATGTTGAAGACATCATTACACATGAGGAAGAGAATCCACTCATAGCTATGATGAAATAGATGCATGCTATACAAGTTGAACTTAACAATCTCAAGAAAGAGAAGGAACCTAAAGAGTTATCCATGGAGGCTCTATGTCCTTTTCCATTTGACAAAGACTTGTATATGCCACCATTTCCAAAAAGAGTGGAGATGCCAAAGTATGACAAGTATGATGGACACTCTGATCCTTAAGATCATGTCAGAGAATTCTGTATGCAATCAATGGAATTCATGCATGAACCAACCTATCTGATGCGTCTCTTCCCTCGATCTCTAGGGGGAGCAGCCATCCACTGGTTCTCTAGACTGCCTTCCACTATCAAAACTTTTGAGGAGTTGATCAAATTGTTCTACCATCAATACTCCTACAATATTCAGCACCCGGTCACCATGATCGATATCTGTAATCTCAAGCAATATCCAGGGGAACCATTCCTAACATTTCTCAAGAGATGGAGGAAGAAGTTCTCTCTATATGCCAAACCTATTCTAGAAACAAAAAAATTGGAAATCTTCATCAACAACCTTGTTCCAAAAATCAATTATCCTCTACAAATGCAAGATCATACATCTTTTGATAAGATGGTGGATAATGCTATCAAAATCAAAAAAGTGCTTGTAAAAAAAGGAGAAATCACACTTCAAAAAGACAAGTATGAATCAGGATCCAGTTCTAAAGACAAGAACAAAAATTGGAACAAGAACAAAGGCATCATCACAGATGGCATTGTTGACACTGTCTGTGCCCCATCAAAGGCACCAGCCTACAATCTCACTCTTGGTACTCAAGCCATTAAAGCTTCAGAACAAAAGTCTTCTCAACCATCTCAAAGGAAGCCAGAATACAAAAAATGGGATAAACATCAAAAATTTACTCCTCTAGGAGAGTCTTTAGAATCAGCTATGAAAACTCTACTGGCTGATAACATCATCTCTTTACCACCAATCCGACCGAATGATCAGGACCCTAAACCGATATGGTGGAAAGAAAATGAATTCTATGATTTCCATTGGAGTAAAGGTCACAAAACTAGTAGTTTCTACCACTTGAAGCATACCATTCAAGATCTGATCGATAGTGGAGACATCACAATTGAAAATCCCAAAAGCAATCATGATCATATAGCATTCATAGAACCATTTCTGATAATGGTCAAGAAGTTTCAACTTCTCAGCCTAATATGGGGGCAAAATTCAACTATGCCTACCCTAGAAATAATGTTGTCATAAATATGGTTGAACCATGTCTCTCTGAAAGTTGCAATGTCATCACAATTGTACGATGAGATAGAGATCATTCCTCAGCTAACGCAGTTACTCGATCACAAGCTTAAATGCATCTGAAAGGACAAATCCTAGATTCATCAAATGTCCCTAAGGTGCCCTTCAATCTTTCATCTACTTCTAAACAGAAGGCTACTTCCAAATCTTCCAATCCAAAGGATATAAGGCCTACGCCTTATATCATTGTTCAACAACTCCAGCACACTAATGCAAAAATCTCCATGTTTGAGTTGCTTCGAATATCTCCAGCTCATAGAGCCATTCTCGATAAAGCTTTGCTCGGTTCCAATGTTCTTGATGACCTTGATTTAGATAGGTTCTAGACTATGGTTGGACATCTTACATCTCCGCAATATATCTCATTTTCAGAGGAAGATGACAACTCCTTGAGTCACCCACATAATCAGCCTTTGCATATAGAAGTCTTGATCTAGAACTGTAGAGTCAAACATGTGTTGATAGATGGGGGTGTTGGCCTAAACATTTGTTCTTACAGCTTGATCACACAATTGGGATTTTCAGAATTGGCTATTGATCCTAGAAAGAAAATAACTATCAAGGCCTATGATGAACAAGAAAGATCTTCTAAAGGCACCATTGTCTTACCTATCAGAGTGGGTCCAGTTATCAAAGATACCATTTTTCAAGTGCTTGATCTACCTTTGGCCTACAACATCCTTCTAGGGAGACCATGGATACATGAAATGCAAGCTATTCCTTCTACGTACCATCAATGTTTAAAGTTTCCTTATGAAGGAGTAGAGGTTACTATCCCTGTAGATCTGAATACAACTTGCAACACCTTGAAGGAAAGTGCAGATAAGCTTGTACCTAATAACAAAGAATCTTCTATTGAACCAACTAAAGAAGCATCCACATCTAAAATGGAAGATCTTGCAAAAGAGGTTAATATCAAAGAAAATAGTATGGGAGAATATACTATCGAGCCATTCTTATCTTTGACATCTCTCCCTATCTCGCCTAAGTCTTATGGGCAATATTTGAAACAATCCAAACCAGACTCTAAAGAACCTCTTGAAGCATATAAAAAGAATTTTATAGCAGAACAAGTATCCAAGCAAGAATTTGAAGAGGATGAGGATGTGCTATCATGGCTGTACAAAGATGAACCTAAATCTCAAGTTGTTCAAATTGGTGACTCTGCAGTCTCCAAACTCTCTTCCAAGTCATATGGTCCAGGAGATAAATTAATAGCTAAGATGGGATATTCAGGTAAAGGACCTCTAGGAATTAGAGGAAAAGGTCTTGAGGTACCTCTCCCACATACTGGTAGAGAAAATAAAAACAAAGTTGGCTTAGGCTTTAAGAAGAAACCCTATCACCTCAAAGGTAATTGCTCTCATGTCATAGAGTAGCTCACACCAGGGGAACCTCTTCTTAAGAAAGAAGAAACAGAACTATCTGATAGTGATTTAGATAGTTCAAAACTCATCCCCTATGAAAAATTTCCTAAAGAGATCAAAGACCTTCTTGATGATAAAGATGATCCTATCAAAAGAATTAATGTAGTAGAAACACAAGAACCTACTATCAATCAAGAGATAGTTGCAACACAAGAACCAGCTAATCTCAAAAACAATCAAGAAGAGGGAAGTGGTAGTGATTCTGAGATAGATTCTCATGAGTATGAATACAAATCAGAATCTGAGGGTAAACCTTCTTGGGGTATTCACCTTGACTTTACTCATGTTCTAAGATTTCCTAGAGATCCTAAATCAGAAGCTGAATCAAATGACTATGAATGGGGAGCCATTCTAGAACCAGATGAAGATGAGCTTATCATAGAAAAACATGTTGATTTTATTCACCAATATGCACCTCAAACCAACATAAGTCTAGAGCGAAATGCTGAACCTATCGAGTCTGATCCACCTATGGCTGAATTGGACTCCCACGATGACATTGAGCCTATTCATGAATTGGATGTCTTAAGTTGTAGTATCACCTTTGAACTTGAGCATCAGGTTAGGACCAATGATAAAAGATCCATATCCATAAACACTATCTCCCAATCTTTCCCTACTTTGACTATCAAATATCCAGAACTTATTGATCAAACCTCCATGAATCTGAGCCATGGTATTTATACCTTCCTGAATGACTATGCCCTTGCTTGCTACCTCAATGCAGTTGAGCCTATGATTACTTCCATTAGTGAACCAAGCGTCAACATGACTGAGTCAAACATCAAATATCTTAGTCAGAAAAACAAGAATAAAAAGAAAAAGAGTTCTGAGGGTGAAAATCACTTTGTGGCAGTCTCAAAACCTACAAAAGTAAAAATAAAAGATGTATCCAAAGGTGAAAACCTCTCTGAGGTGCCTAAGGATGAGATATTTGATGTCCTTCTGAGTCATTTATAGGACAGATCTCCAATTCTAATTGAGCCCACTCAATCCATCAATTTGGGTACAATAGAGGAACCACAATTGGTACCTGTAGCACAATCATTATCAAAAGAAGAGAAGCAAAAATTTACAACATTCCTAATAGAGAAGAAGATCAACTTTGCATGGAAATATTTAGATATGCCAGGATTGGATCCTAATCTCATAATGCATCATTTATCTATTACTCCAAATGTCAAACCTGTCAAGCAAAAATTGAGAAAGATGCATCCTCACGTTGCACTATTGGTAAAAGTTGAATTAGAGAAGCTCCTAAATGCCAGATTCATTCGAGTTATTGACTATGTAGAGTGGATCTCTAATATTGTACCTATTTCTAAACCAGATGGGTCAATTAGAGTGTGCACAAAGTTTAGAGATGTGAATAGAGCATGCCCTAAGGATGACTTTCCACTACCTAACATTGATATGATAGTGGACATGACTGTGGGTTTTGAGATGTATTCCTTAATGGATGGATTCTATGGATATAACCAAATAAAAATTGCTCCAGAGGACCAAGAGAAAACTGCTTTCACATGTGCATGGGGCACCTTCTGTTGGAATGTCATGCCATTTGGGCTTAAAAATGCTAGAGCTACATATCAAAGAGCGATGACATCTATTTTCCATGACATGATGCATCGAACTATGGAAGATTATGTTGATGATACTTTACCAAAATCTATGATTAGAACTGAACATCTAAAGGACTTGAGCATGATCCTAGACAGAATGGAAAATTTTAGTCTCCAACGAAATCCTAAGAAGTGTGCTTTTGGTGTCACTTCTGGAAAGCTCTTAGGATACATAGTTTCAAAGAAGGGCATTGAAGTTGATCTGGCTAAAGTCAAGTCTATAATAGAGATGCAACCTCCCACAAATATCAGTCAAAGGAGGACATTGCAAGGAAGAATTCAATCTATCAGAAGATTCATATCACAGCTAGCGGACATATCACAGCCTTTTACAAAAACATTACATAAAGGTTTGACCTTTGCATGGAATGAAGAATGTGAGAACAACTTTAACCATATCAAGAAGTATCTATCAAATCCGCCTATCTTGAAGCCTCCTATTCATGTGAAGCCATTGATCTTATATGTCTCCACAACAGCCACATCACTGGGGGCATTGCTAGCGCAACATGATGAAGAGAAAAAGGAAAGAGCCATTTATTATATAAGCAGAACATTGGTGGCGTATGAAAAGAACTATTATATGATTGAGAAAGCTTGTCTCGCTGTGATCTTTGCATCATAGAAACTGAGACACTATATGTTAGCTCATACCACACATCTAGTAGCAAAAATTGATCCACTAAAATACCTACTAAGCAAGGCTGCCCTCATAGGTAGACTGGCTAAATGGGTCATGCTTCTAAGCAAATTTGACATTGAATATGTTGAAAGAAAAGCTATAAAAGGTCAAGTTATTGCTGATCAACTAGTAGATGCACCCATGTTTGATGACACACCAATGCAAATGGAATTTCCAGACTCCTCTATTATGCACCTATCTTCTAGAGAATGGCAATTGTTCTTTGATGGCTCCTATACACAGAATGGATCTGGAGCAGGCATATTGTTCGTAACTCCTCAAGGATACTCCATCCCAAAAGCATTCAGACTAAAGTTCCCCTGCACAAACAATATTGCAGAATATGAAGCCCTCTTGAATGGTATGAAACTAGCAATTGAATGGAGAGTAACAGAGCTACACATTCATGGAGACTCTCAACTTGTTATTCATCAAGTCAATGATGTGTACCAAACTAAAGATGAAAATCTCATTCCTTACAAGAGAATGGTAGATGATCTTAAGAAATATTTCATATCTATCACATTTGAGCAAATTCCTAGAACGGAGAACAAGGCTGCCGATGCAATGGTGACACTATCTACTTTATTACAGCAGCCTAAACATGAGCTATGCTACGAGTTTCTTGTGGAAGCACTATCTTATCCTACATATGACTCCCCCAAAACCTGCATGATCTACACTATTGTAGGTCATGATTCATCCCGATATAAAAACCTATTTTCCTATCTCCAAGACCAAATCATTCCCGATACCTTCAACCGCCATGAAAAGAGATACCTTATCTGTAATGCCTCCTGATATGTCATCATTGGTAATGATCTATACAAATGAGGTCTAGATGGTACACTACTTAGATGTTTAGAATGGGAAGAGTCTCAACGTGCATTAGAGGAAGTCCATGATGGTATTTATGGGTCACACTCAAATGGTTTAACACTAGCTCGAAAACTTATTAGGGTTGGGTACTATTGGCCTGAAATGGAGAAAGAGGCTATCAAATTTGCTAAGAATTGTCAAAAGTGTCAAGTACATGGCAACCTAATTCATGCTCCAGGGAGGGATCTAATCCCCTTTACAACACAATGGCCTTTCCATCAATGGGCATTTGATCTTATCAGGATGATTCATCCTCATTCTTCTAACGGACATACCCATATAATCACAGCCACAGATTATTTTACAAAATGGGTAGAGGTGGTCCCTTTAACACAAGCAATAGGGAAACAAATATCTATGTTCATATTGAATTATATCATATGCAGATATGGGATACCTCATTCCATAATCACAGATAATGATGGGCAATTCAGGAATAAAGACCTAGATGATCTATGTGCCAAATTCAAGATCACCCAACATTGGTCTTCTATCTACTATCCACAAGGGAATGGCCAAGCAGAAGCTTCTAACAAAAATCTATTAAAGATCTTGCACAGAACAGTAAACAAAATTGGTAGAGACTGGCATCTCATGATTAATCCAGCTCTATGGGCCTATAGAACAAGTATCAGAACACCTACTGGGGCTACACCTTTCACTTTAGTTTATGGGTCTGAGGTGGTACTACCTATTGAGGTTGAAATCCCATCACTCAGAATCAGAATGCATGGACTTGTCACCGATGATGACTACAGAGTGTCTAGGTTACAAGAACTAGGACTACTAGATGAGCACAGACAAGTAGTGTATGATCATCTTAGATTATATCAAAAGAGAATGTCTAGGGGCTACAACTAGAAAGTCAGACACAGAGAATTCTAGGTTGGCGATCTAGTCTTGAGAGAAAATCCTAAAAATCAATCACATCGAGAATGCAAGGGGAAGTTCAAACCCAACTGGTTGGGTCCCTTTGTCATCACTGCTACTTTTGGCTCTGGTGCCTATCAACTCTCAATGGCTAAAGGAGAATAGCTCTGAGAACCAATCAATGCTCTCCAAGTGAAGAAATTCTATGCCTAAGGCATTCAGTCTATGGTAAAATGTCCTGAAAAAATTATAAAAATAAAAAAAAGTCCTGAAAAAATGAACATCTTGGTGAAAACATGGAAACAGGCGCCTTGGTAACAAAAATAGAATCTCTACCAAGATGGTGAAAACCCAGCAAATAGGTGCCACTTGTTTCAATACGCTCCATCTATCAGCACAATCTTGGTCTTTCCCAGCTTTCAGTCTTGTTTTAGTTTGTACATATCTCCCGGTTTGTTTTTGCATTCTAGTTTTGAATAAGTCAGTTTGTCCACCAATCTGCTCAAGTGTCTGTATCCTATCAATGTTCAAACTTGCGGGAAATCAATGTCATATCCTATGGCCTCCAGTCTATCTTAGATGTATCATATCCAGTCAGAGTCTTTTGAAGCTTCATTTGAGTCAGTCAAGTCTGTCTTGTCTCCGAAAAGGATTTTGCATCTACAAGAACGCAATCAAACATCAAACTGAAAACAATCTATGCTTTTTTACATGCTTTCATCTCCTTGTATGCTTACTGATTCGCTTTGAGATTTTTGAATATTGTGTCCCTTCAAGCTCTTCAATGATGTCCTTTATAGGATTTAGAGAGTGATGACTAGGGGCATAATCTTTTCTTTGTCTTCTGCTTGTATGTGAAAATCTAACAACTTTGGAAATCTGGATTGAAATGGTGTCTGACTGTAAGAGCCTCTATCTCGAATTGGATGGCCATGCATACCTCGACCATTGATACTTAGAAAATTCAAGTATTGATCTCACTATTATCTTTTTGAGTAAGTTCTTTCTCCTACTATGAAACGTGATCTTACCTAAGGATGTGAATGATAACGGGTCACTACAGGTAATTCACATTGGATTTAGAATGATCACTTCATTGTTTGATGTGTTTGTAATGCAAGGCATATTTAGGTCATCATGATGTTTATGTTTTGATGCTTATACAAATTGCTATATCAAAATGGACATGATATTTAGGTCATCCTGGTGTTTGTGCCTTGGTGCTTATATCTAATCCAACATTCTGAAAATAAAATCAATATTCATATATCCATGGTTGTTGACTAGTGGGTGTTGTATTGATTCTTGCGCATACAAATCGATATTCATATGTCTATGGTTTCATACCTAGTGGGCATTGTATTGATTTATCCAGTTACCTAAAAGTTCAATGATGATAACAAATTGACATATGATCAGTGACTAGTCCTAGGTCTTAGGTTGCATGTCTCTTTGCATGTTTGCATGATCTCACAATGATTAAATGAACTTCAATGCTTAAACAATTCTTCAAATCGCATCTTCAAGTCTAACAAGAGCTGAATCTCACACGAAGGTTCCTCTAATGAAACAGCAAGTAGAATCCTTTTTCGGGATCAAAATTCAAATCTAAGATCATTCATATTATTAACTACTTGCATAATCGACCTTCCATCATCACAAAAATCTAGTATTCAACTTAACTGATTATCTAACATCAAACTATCAAAATTTCAACTTGGTCAACCATGGTCAACTCATGTTCAAACCTCATCAAACTTGGTCTTTTGGGACCTTCCAATGATGTAGAATGCATTCTTGAACGTGTTTAACGACTTCTCAAATCAATTTACACGCTTCTAAAATATCAATGCTGACTTTTCTTGTCAGATTTCAATTTTAATCCCGAAGGGGGCATGGTATTGCACATCATTCAAAGTCTGTAAATCAATTTCTATCAATATCTTTCCTTAGTAATCAAGACAACAACCAGGTCTAGTTATTGATTCATCAAAAAAAGTCCTCATCGCTCGGGGCAAATCTATCATCACTTGGGGCATATCAGATTCATCAAGATCCATATCAATCTGTATTCTCCTAATCTTGTAAATTGTATTAGTTTTTGCAACCATCAGATCATAGTGTTCTTTCCTTGGTTCATTGACAACTGAAGGATTCGAATGTGATACCTGCTAGTTCTACTAAGACAATCGAGTCTAGAACTAGTCACTCACTTCTTTGCAATCCTAAGGTTTGGAATCAGGTGTTTTGACACCTTTTCGCAATCATAGGTTCATCGCTGCTACAGTGAACATTATCTTTGGTCATTTAGGACCTATTATCTCCATATCAAATCAATATCAATCAGCTTCTGTCTCATATCAATTATTGATTTCGAATCTATTTCATATCTCTATCAAACACAGACTGTCTTTGAACCACTGTGCTTCACACAATAATTCAAAGAGGGGCAAAATGTAATACCCCAAAAATGGGCTATAGGTTCATTAACCTCCTATATCGACAAATTGAATGAAATCAACATCGAAGTCCTAATCTAAGGCACATCTAAACATCATCGAATCATAATTGATTATCTTAAATTCTGCATCGGGGAATATTCCTAGCAATATTCCTAATTATCTTAATTATCTTTAATTTAATGATTATTTGGCAATAAATCACATTTATCCTAAGTTTGATCAATTGAATATTTTCATATTTAATTAATTAGATTTAATATCTTGCCACTTAATTATGTAATTAAATTTAATTCTATCTATTATTAATTGTATTATTTAATTTTGACAATAAATCCAATATCCTATGAATAATTGATTAAATTCTTATTTAATTGATTAAAGCAAGTTGTCATTATTTAATAATATAGTTTTTAATAAAAGTTTGATAAAATAGTTAATTAACCCATAAATTAATTATTTTATTTCAAAAATCAGTTAAGTTGAGAATAAATCACTTTATTTATTTATTAAATCATAATTATCCATGTGCATATTCAAGGACCAGTTAAACTCAAATTGGAAAATCAATGCAAGTTGTTAGCTTTTTGAAACTCAACATCTTTTTGAGTTTTAAAGTTAATCTAAACTTCTAATTAGAGTTGAACTGTGCTTTTGCATGATTTTTGTTTCTTAATTTTCTGTTATTTAAAAATAACTCAAAAATCAACCTGAGTTATTTGAGTGATTTATGGCTTTTTCTCATGCACCTCCAAAGCCCTGGATTTCTATAAAACCAAGGCTCAGCTCTTCATAATTCATCTCGCAAATTGCAAACTTACTCTACAGGAATCATAGCATATCAGATTTGGAGAATTTGCACAATTGGAGCTTGAAAGATAAATTTGAGGATTCGAAGCTTTGTGAGATCAATTTCAAATTCATAGCTTTCATATTATTGTTAGAATTTTCATTCTCATATCATATCATTTCTAGATTAGCATTGCATATCAATTTTCATTTTAGCATAGATTCATATCAATTTTCATCATATTATTGCATAGAAAATATCAAAAAAATAGCTTAATTGCATTCAATTCATATCTAGATCAATTGCATTCAAATCCTTCATTTAGGTGTCGTCTAGGTCACTGATCTCGATAGCAATCTGAGAACATCAGTCTCGCACCTACTAGAAGGCGGTAAATCACTTCGTTAAATTAGATTTCAATTTTGCACGATTTTGATTTTTGCTAACCTCTAATGTTTTATTGAAGTGTTGTGTCTAGAGACTAGGTACAATTTTCACACACACACACATGCTACCCCAGGTCCTCCTGACATTGTATTTACTCAAAAGGATTTACCTTCTAAAGAAGTTCAAAATTAGTATGATGCTCTTATGGTTTTTGTTTCTATCAATAAAAGCATCATTCATAGGACCTTGATTGATAATGGATCTGGGCTTAATGTTTGTAGCATGGACATGCTCAAAGCGATTAATGCCAATCTTTCAACTATTCAACCTGATTATGTTTCTATTCGTGGCTTTGATAACATTTCTAAGAACACTTTAGGAATCATTACCTTACCTATCAAAGTAGGACCGGTCATCCTGAATACACCTATTCATGTTATGTCTAGACCTCTCAATTATAACCTTCTTTTGGGTAGACCTTGGTTGCATGAGATGCATGTTGTTCCTTCCACTCTTCACCATAAAGTCAAGTTTATACATAACAATGGGATGTATATGCTTCATGCAGATGATTCTCCTAATCCTTGTCTCAATATTCAAACTCACACTACTCCTATTCCTAATAGTAATCCTTCTTCCTCTAATGCTCTTCCTGGCGATGATTGGGGAACCTTGGATTTTACTCCTACCTTTATGGGAGAATATAAGATTAATGATCTTGATTTTATGAAGAAACAAAGAGAGTTTGAATAGAGAGTTTTTACATCTAAACCCCTTTGTAATAACTTTGTCACTGCTTCTACCCACAATGAATCTATCAAGCCTACTAATGATGATATAGTGACTACTAAAGTTCCATTGACTTCTTCTGATATGGCTTCTCGTTATGGTCCTGGTTATCACTTCCTAGTTAAACAAGGATTTAATGCTCAAGGATGTGGTAAACATAAATAGGGAATTCACATGCCCTTACACACTGGGGGCCATGAGCATTCTTATGGATTAGGATTTAATTCTCGACAACAAATCAATGTGAACAACATCTCAGATAACACTTCACGACATGATGAAACTAAGAAGGAATTTGACCAAGAAGTTATTTTGCCTAAACTCCTTCATGCTAAGATGATTACTAGACCTAAACACAAAAAGAAACGTAGTTCACACTTGAAGACTCTTCCTTTTTGTTTATATTATAGATTTCATGATCACTCTACTAATGAATGTCAAGTTTTACATTATAAGATTAGGCAGCTCATTGATAGTAATGTTATTTATATATCATATGGAAATGTGTTGTATTTCAATACTATTTTTTCTAAATAACATTTATGTTCCTATTATAGAACTCCACATTATTTAAATAATGTTAGCCTAATACTTGGGGGCTCATTGTCTTGCATAGTGTTGCGAGCAATATAATAGGTCTCCTTGTAAGAATTTTCCTAAGGCAAAGAGTAGAAACCAAGATCTAGAAGCTCAAGAGATAGCACAAACAAGAGAGACAAGATAATATGATCAAATGATGGATAATTGATTGATTACCTACAATGTAGAAATGCCTCAATATATAGGCAATGCATGATAACTAGAATTTATGCAAATGATAAGCTATTAACTAGACATGGTGGAATCACATGTCCAGCAAAGGTGGATCATCCTCCATTGTACATGAAAGTATGAGAAACATGTGCAACAATGAGAGGATGATAATGTGATAAGTGCACTAAAGGTAGATCTCACACACAAAGAGGTATGTGATGACAACTATCACACCTAAAGTGGACATTCTCCTAACCATGTGCTAAAAAGAAATGCAAACTCCTAAGTGTCTCAAAGACAACTAATTATGCAAATGCATTATCCTAAGTAAACTTAAGTAAAGTGTAATTAGTAAATACTTAATTACACCAACACCCCCCCTTAAGTGCAACTTAGGGGAATGCACTTAAGCTCACAATGCAAGATGGGTCCCAACTACTAGGCCATGTTAGGTACCCATGTACAATATGCAAGAAAAATGCAATCTCTCATAAAGTGGAGAAAGAGGGAAAACCTCATGGGAAAAACCCTCCCCCAAAAAGAGAGATGAATACAATAATAGAATATGAGAGAGAAGTCCTCATATGAGGAAAATATCCTCCCCATAAGATAGAATAGAGAATTCAAGTGACCCCCCCAATGGAATATCCCGCACCCCCAAGAGAGCTCGCAACTGAAGAAACTTTCTCTCAGTCAAGGGTTTGGTGAAGATGTCTAAAACCTGCTCTATTGTAGGACAATACTGCATCTCAATGACTTGCTCATGTATCAAATCTCTAACGAAGTGCATATGAACCTCAATGTGTTTGGTCCGCTGATGTTGGAATGGATGTCTGGAGATCACTATAGCACCTTGATTATCACAATGAATGACTGTAGGTTGTGGAATACTGAAACCAAACTCCTTCAGGATATGCTAAAGCCAAATAGCCTCTATAGTTGTAGTAATAGCCCCTCGATACTTAGCCTCAGTCGAAGAAAGAGCAATAGCATGCTGCTTCTTACTCTACCAACAAATGGGGCCTGAACCAAGATGAAATATGTAACCTGAAGTAGACTTGCGACCATCAAGATCGCCTGCCCAATCTGAGTCTGTATATCCAACTAATTGAAGTCCTATGCCTACTGCATAGTGAATCCCATGTGTATGTGTACCCTACATGTAGTGTAATATGTGCTTGGCTACTTTCCAATGAAGCTCATGTGGCTCTTACATGAAGCAAGAAACCATGCCAACTGTAAATGATATGTCAAGGCGTGTATGTGTCAAGTAGATGAGACTTCCAACAAGCTGTCTATATAAAGTATCATCAACAAGTGGTGTAGAACACTTAGCCTCTAACTTGACACCTGATAGAAATGGAGTGGGTGCAGCCTTGCAATCACTCATGTGAAATTGAGCAAGTAGATCAAGAGCATACTTGGGCTGAGAAAGTGTGATCCCTGTTGAGGACTGTGTGATCTCAATACCAAGAAAATAGTGAAGTAAACCCAAGTCTGTCATAGAAAATCTATCCTGCAAAGAAGACTTGACACTAGCAATGATGGATGAAGTACTCCCTGTAATGATCAAGTCATCAACATAAAGTACAAGTATCAAGTGTGAGTCATCCTGTCAAAGAATGTAGACATTCAAATATAAATGACACCTGGTGAATCCTACTAAGAGAAGAAAGAAATCCATCTTGGCATACCAAGCCCTAGGAGCCTGTTTTAGGCCATAGATAGACTTCCTTAATCTACAAACCATAGTAGTATCCTGGATGAATCCCTATGGCTGCTCCATATAAATCTCCTCATGAAGATCCCCATGCAAAAATGCACTCTTAACATCCATTTGATGTACAACCCAACTATGAGCTGCAGTAATAGCAAGTGTCAAATGAATGGAGTTCATCTTGGCTACAGGTGCAAAGTTCTTGGTGTAGTCAATACCGGGAACCTGAGAGAAACCTTTTGCAACAAATCTTGCCTTATACTTATCCACACTTCCATCCACTGCAAACTTGGTCTGATAGATCCACTTACATCAAACCAATTTTCTTCCCTTAGGAAGAGGAACTAAGTCCCAAGTATTATTTCTCATCAAAGAGTTATACTCATCCTCCATAGCTTTGTCCCACTCAGGAACCCCTGAAGCTTCCTTGAATGATTATGGATCAAAAGCAATTGCAATATAAGCATGTGGAAATGAGTTGTGTTGTGACCTTGTCCTCCTAGTGTCTGAAGGATTCCCCACAAGTGAACCTACTGAATCAAGTGTTTGTTGTGCCCAATGAGGTCTAGTGGAGGAAGAAGATGATGAAGGAATGTCCTCAACTATGTCTTGACCCTATGAAGGTGGAGGCCTGGGAGTCAGGGTTGAAGGAGTTTCATCTTCCAAGTCACTATCGTCACTATCATTATCTGAAATGGAGGAAGTAGGAGGAGTTGAAGAATCCAAGCTAGGACAATTCTCTTCAAAGTGAACACTCCTCTCAAAGAAGATCTCATGTGTCTCAGGATCCATAAGCTTGTATGCCTTAAGAGTCTCGGGATAACCAACAAATATGCAAGGCTTTCTTTGTGGTTCCAATGCCTTGCATTTCTATTGAGGTATGCATGCCCAAGCTGGACAACTAAAGACTCTAAAGTGTTTCACAACTAGTTTTCTTCCACACCAAGCCTCAAAAGGAGTAACTCCATCCAAAGCTTTATAAGGAGTTCTATTTTGTATGTGAGTGGCACAATATATAGCTTCAGCCCAAAAGTCTTGATCAAGAGACTCAGCATGAATCATACAAGTGGCCATCTCCTTAAGGGTCCTATTCTTCCTTTCTACCACACCATTCTGCTATGGAGTGTAGGCAACTGAATGTTGAAGATCAATACCCTCAAGTGTACAAAAGTCTATAAGCCTTGAGTTCACATATTCCCTTCCATTATCTGTTCAAAGAATCTTGATGGCTTTACTTGATTTCTTCTCAACATGAGCCTTGAAGGTGAAAAATTTATCAAACACTTCACTCTTGTGACCAAGAAAGTAGACCCAAGTGTAGCGTGAAAAGTCATCAATGAAGGTGAGTACATAATGAGCCTTGCCAAATGATGGCACTAGAAATGGGCCCATCACATCACTATGAATGAACTCAAGAACAAACATTTCTCTCCAAGACTTCCCCTTATCAAACTTCTCTTCGAGATGTTTGCCCATTTCACATCCAGAACATACACCCTTTAAATACTTGACTTGAGGTAGACCTTTGACCATATCCTTGCTGCTAAGCTGTTGAAGATATCTATAGTTGAGATGTCCAAATCTTTCATGCCAAAGTTTACTTTGTGAATTTGAGTGTGTCAACAAGGCATGTGAAGGAGTCTTAGGTAAAAAATTAGAAAATGAGTTAAGCCTTGTGTCATGATTTTCTTTTCCTATTGCCACCATAGAATCATCCTTAATATTTTTTACTACAACTGAATCAGGTAGGAACTCAACCTTCTTTCCACCTCCATAGTGAGTGATTTGGTAAATTGAAAGGAGGTTTGTGCTAAGGTTTGGAACATAGAGAACATCTTTGAAAGCTCCATTTTCCATCTCAACTTCCTTTTCCTTCAACTTCCACTTGAGTATCATCTCCTACATAAATGTGAGGTACCATAGATGGTTTCAAGGAAGAAAATTGCTCCTTTGTGGCACCCATATGATGTGTGGCACCTGAATCAAAGATCCATTCCTCTAATTAGTTGCACTTGCCACAAATGCTTTCCCTTTACCTTTTGAAGTGGAAGGTGTTGAATCCCTTCCCTTGTAGGCATTTGGCAAATCAATGTGATGCTTCTTGATTATGTTTGTCAACTCATCAATTTGTTTCTAGTGGCATTGATGCTCATCATGATTTGGCTTCTTGCAATATGCACAAATTTTCTTCTCCTTCTTAGAACTATCCCCCTTGTTTTTGTTGTTGTTATTGTTGTTGAGAGAAGACTTTCCTTGTTGTGAGGAGGAAGATTGTTGAGTGTTTGATTGTGATTTGGCCTTCCACTTCTTTTGCTTCTTGTTGGAACCTTTACCATCTTGATTCTCTTGATTCCCATTATTAGCCACCAATGCCTTAGACTTTGAAGACTTGAGAATCCCCATACTCATCAATTTTGCTTGTTCTAAGACCAACATTTCTGAAAATGACTCAAATGAAGGCTTAGTGAAGGCACTACCCATTGTTAACTTGTGAGTATTGTAACTTGAAACAAAAGCCGCATATTCAGGAGGAAGATGATTCAACAAGTGACTAACCAACTTTGCATCCTTCATGGGATTACCACAATCATCAAGTTGTGCTCTATAGTCATTGACTTTGTTGAGATAATCTTGGATTGTGTCAAAGTTCCTGCGATCTAATTTGAGGAGATCAGCCTCAATTTTGAATCACATTTCTTCATCCACTTTACCAAACAACTCTGCAAGTTTATCCCAAGCATCTCTAGCATCTGTTATGGTTTTGATGTGATACATGACATCTTGAGAAATATTCTCTCTTAAGACTCCTAATGATTTATAATTTTTTCTTGACCAATTTTATAGTGTAGCAATATCATCATTAGCGGGTTTTTAAGTGTACCATCCACATAAGGATTTAAACCTTTAACCATTAACTGCTCCATACATTATCTTTCCATGTAGCATAGTTATGTGGAGTTAATTTTGTAATAGAACCCATGATGCAGAAATGAAAAGAGCATAAGAAAGAGACACACCAACACACAAGACACCCCCCCCCCAATTCACTCAATCAAAGAACCCCCCCCCCAAAATGATGATTTTGGCACTTTATAACTAGTGCGTGTACAATTGCCACTTGACAAAATTGATCAAAGTGGACTTCTGATTTTGATGTTTACAAATGAAAATATGAAGCTATAACAAACTCAAGAAGATAGGACAGAAGATCCCTCAAAGATCGAATCAATTACAAGTGCCACAATAGGCCAAAAAAGACCATATTCTGAAAGTACTATGTCTACCCAATATTTCTCCAAACTAATACCAGATCTAGAAAGTAGACAAAAAATTATGCACTTTCAAAAAAAATTGCACTTGAAAATGTGTCCGTATGAGCCCATACGAAGCCTCTGAAGTATAGTCACCAAAAACTACAATTTCTGCAAAATCTATGATCCAAAACCAAAAAAGAACACCACCACTAAAAAGTTTAGGAAATTTTAGCCAAAATCAAAAAAAACTACACTCAATTTGGAGTTTGGATGACCAAGTTATGGCCTCCCAAAGATGGACTGCCAAATCCAAAATGTAATTGGTGAGGGCTGGAAAATTTTGAAACCTGTTGACGTCACCAGTTTTGTGATGTTAAATTTGACGTTCAAATGACCATTATCGCAGTGTTAAAGTGCCTAGATTTGACCGTCAAACGACCATCAAATTTAACCGCTGGAAATGTTGATGCAACCACGAGTGTAAATTTGACGTCTTACAGATCCTCACAGTAGTGAAAAAAATGCCTAGTTTGACTTCCAAATGAGCATCAAATTTAAGATAGTGAAACTGCCAAAAGTTTGAATTTTTTTATAAAAAAATGATTTTTACCGTTCTACCACTTGTCTGCTTGAGATTGGCTACAAGGTTTTGTCGACGTTGCATGTCTTTGAAGGGCAGAGGCATAGAGGTGGCACTATGTATCCTCCTGTGTAGAGGGTAGAGGTGCGGTGGAGCTGGCAGAGCCATGGAGGTTGCAGCTGGCAGAGGGCACTACCTGTAGAGAAGGCGCGGTGCTTGGGAGCGGCTCGCAGAGGAGGTGGTGGTGGCACCTATCGCGTGTGGTGGGCGTTGCGGCCGAGCTGAGTGGTGCATTGGCAGCAGAGCATGGAAGTCTCTGCATGAAGATGCCCATGTGAGGCTGAGCCCGCAATGGGGTTTGATGGCCACCGATGGTCCCTACGTGAAGATGTCCGCGTTAGGTGCTAAGGTGTCTACCGGTTGAACGGAGATGCCGATGATGGTAGATGCCAGCAGATAAGACCAACGCTAGTGGAGGAGTGGTGTGGGACTTTAGTCCCACATGCGCAGAGGATAAGATCTCCTGGTTGTTTATAACAAAAGCCGCCCCTTAGAGTTATCAAACAAGGAAGTGGGTAGTGTAGCATGCGCCTGGTTTTTGCCCTGTGCTTGACCTCTGCTTGGCTTGTAATGTTGTGTTGTATGGTCAACCCAATTTTGTAGATCAGGCCTTAGAGGTCCGAATTGCAAAAAAAATTTGCCTCAGATTTGACTTTTGCCCAAGGTAGGCAAATTTATAATCAAAATTTATGGAAATAGCCACCCAGATGCAATCTTGAGGTCCGATCTTGCTCAAAATGCTCCCACAAAATGTTGATCCTGGATTTGGTTCGTGGCCCTCCAAAAGTTGAAGCAATCAATCACTCTCCAATGGCTATGCAATGAAGACTCCTTTGGCTCTGATACCATGTAAGAATTTGCCTAAGGCAAAGAGTAGAAACCAAGATCTAGAAGCTCAAGTGATAGCACAAACAAAAGAGACAAGATAATATGATCAAATGATGGATAATTGATTGATTACCTACAATGTAGAAATGCCTCAATATATAGGCAATGCATGATAACTAGAAGTTATGCAAATGATAAGCTATCAACTAGACATGGTGGAATCACATGTCCAACAAAGGTGGATCATCCTCCATTGTACATGAAAGTATGAGAAACATGTGCAACAATGAGAGGATGATAATGTGATAAGTGCACTAAAGGTGGATCTCACACACAAAGAGGTATGTGATGACAGCTATCACACCTAAAGTGGACATTCTCCTAACCGTGTGCTAAAAAGAAATGCAAACTCCAAAGTGTCTCAAAGACAACTAATTATGCAAATGCATTATCCTAAGTAAACTTAAGTAAAGTGTAATTAGTAAATACTTAATTATACCAACACTCCTTCCATCCTTGTTCCTACACTTGGGGGGCAAGGATGTCATTTCCTTCTTTTTTGTCTTTTCGAGATTCACCTCTTTCCTTGGTTAAGCAGTATCTATCTATTATGTGATATCCAATCATACATGAACATTTTGGTTTGCATTGAGGATCTTTGTCCTTGATCACAACCTATTTCATTGTTTGACATTGGGTTTCCATGGTGGATAAATCTCTCACCTTGGAAGCTGAACAATGTTCTATCCCTCACAAGGGTTACTTTTTCACTTCTTGCATGATATCTCTTTGCATTCGTCCCTTCCATGGCCTCATAGGAGTTGTGACCTTCTTGGCTTGGACTAGGTGTTGTCTAAGGATATTGTCTTGATGTTGAAGAGGGCTTTATCCTTGTTCTTTTCTTTCCTTAACATGTCAAAATAGTATGTTTTTTCCATATTAAGGAGGGGGGCATATATACGGCCTCCCTTGCTCTATATTATGTGTTTTTGTTCTAACATTTTGCTTTGCAGCATGCTAAATCTCGGAAGGTAACGCACATAAGTTGCTAAATCTTGAAGGGACACACATTTCCAATTTTCAAATATGCTAAATCTTGGAAGCTAATGCACATAAGTTGCTAAATCTTGAAAAGACACGCACCTAAATGCTAAATCTTCTGAGGGTAACGCACTTAAGTTGCTAAATCCTGAGGAGACACACATTTCATATTCATAGTGATACAAGAAGGTGGATCTATGGATATTCTAGAAGCTATCAAAAGATGCATTACAATTGCAAGCACAGTTTATGGGTGAGCCTGTTGGGCTCTCCCTCCAAGGTGATTCACGGTAAGGTGGGCATCTTACTGGGTGAGGTAATCACTTTCTCCTTTCTTTCTTTTCTACTTTCATGCTAGTAGGATGGGATTATGAAGCTATGTTATTTATAGTGTTGCTCTTGTCTTTCTTATGTAAATATTTATGCTTTTATGATAGCTTTCCAAATATGATATTAGTATGAGAAATATTTCTTAGCGAGGTTTCTTATGCTAATTGATTTGGGTTATTTAGTGCTAACCCTTGTTCTTTTGGTTTTATTGTTTCACACCCTCGTGTGTGTATGTTGAGTTAGAATCCTTAGTCTGGGGGCTCATGTCCTTTGCTAAGTGTTGTTTTATCTCTTTGTGAATCCACTTGGATCTTCTCTTTCTTCTCCATTACCAAGAGTTTGCATTGAATCCATACTCTTGCTAAAGTGGGGGCTTAATGTATCATCTTAAAATGGAAGCACTTCCATGTTAAGAGCATTTAGCCCTCTAAGTAAGTGGTTTGGGGTCATATTGGATGCCTTGAATTGATCTTTTCTTTGATCTGGCTTTCTCCCTACTTTCCACTTCTTTTCTGCTTCATTCTAGGTGAAATTAGGGTTAGGATCTTAAGGATTCTCCTAAATTTCCCTCTTCCATAGCTCTATTTTCTAGGTAGGATTTAGAAATGGATCCTCCTATCCTTCATCTTAGTAATCATAGGATTTTATGTCTATTCCTGACATTTTGTCCTATTTTGGCATCAATTCTAGGTTTCTAGGCATCCCTGGGACCTCTTGACTTGATTCTGTGTCAACTTAGGATCAAGGTCAAGGTCTTAGGTCAACCCTGACTAGGTCAAGGTCTTAAGTCGACCCTGACTAGGTCAAGGTCTTAGGTTGACCCTGACCAGGTTAGGGTCAACCTCAACATTGACCCCTTTCTCCAAATTTTTAAAATCTTTAATTTCTGGGCTTTGGGCTTTTGAGAAATTTATTTTCCCACCTCCGGGTCACCCATTTCGGGTTTCAGGATGGTAAATCCTTTAATTGCATTTAATCTAGGTATATTTTCTAAAGGTGAGGACCTAATTGGGATTTAATTCTCCAAGGTGGCCCATCTAGAGGATTGTGCCCTAGATCACTATAAAAGGAGGCCTTCCTCTCTCATTTTCACATCCACACACAAGCAATTTCAAGTTCTCAAGCTCTCAAGGTGATCAAGAAAGAATTCCATTCAAGCAAGCATTCAAGTCTTCTTCTCCATCCAAGTTCTCCATTGAAGATCAAGGATTCAAGCATTCAAGCTATTGAAGGGATTTGGTTCGAGCATTCAAGATTCATCATTCAAACCCTAGATCTAGCCATTATGATGGTGTGATCTTCCTTCAAGATCCTTTGTTCATCTTCAAGATTCATTTCATCCTTCTCTCAAGGTGGATTCCAAGCATACAACCATGGAGGTTTGATTTACATTTATTGTTGTGTTCAAGCTTTCATATCAATATACTTGTTTACATTTCAAATACAATTGCATTATCTATTGAATTGCATAGCTTCATTGTTAGATCTATTTCTACTACTTGCTAGCATTCTCCATTTCAATTTCAATATTAAGGTTAATTCCTAAATTGGGGTTTGACCAAGGCAAACCCCCCATAAAACAAAAACCCCCATTTTCTTGCAGGTATAGGTATGGAGTTTCGAATCTGAGAGCAAATTTGGATACCCTTTTCACCGAACTTTCAGGATTCGCAAACAAAATTTCCATCAGAGCTATGGGGGGCAGGATCCTGCCCTGGGGTAAGATCTTGCCCTGCTATCTAGGTCAAGGAAGACCTACCTCAAATTGGAAAAATATTTTTGGGTTTTGTAGATCTCGCAGTTTTAGTCTAGGATCGCGAGAATCAACTATTTTTTAGATTGTTTGATAGGGTTTCCAGCTGATTCTTTTTCAAAGGTAAGTACCTTTATTTCTTAATTTCAACATTAGTCATCTATATTTACTTTCTATATCAATACAATTTCATGTAAGTGTAAAATATCAGCTTTGGGGTCTCTTTTATGTGCAAGCCATTGCCCTACGACCCCATACACTATTTTATCCGTTACACAAAGATCAATGGCTAACAAAATTTGAGAAAGGTCTAATGGATTGAAATGAAATGTGTTATTGACACATCAGCTAAGGAATGTTAAAGCGGCAAAATCAATGAAGATGATTAAGTGGCAAAATCTGATGGAGGAGAAGAAAACGGTTTACTTGTCTATATAAGAGACTAGAGTTTCATAATGAAAATTATGCCAAGAAAAGGAGACTGCAGAATTATCGCATGAACAAGTTTTCATGCATGTCCGATCATACTGGTTATTGAGAACCGAACTGTAGAGTTTTTACCGAGTGACATGAAGCTATTACCAAGCGACAGTAAGTTACTGAATATTGATTGAAAAAGAATTATTTAATGATAAGAGGATTGAATTAGCCTGATCACCTACTATTACATTTTAACCATTTTACACAGTCAAATCTCTTAATCGAGTGGACTAAGAAAGTCTTATTATGTATCATTCATAGAATGAACATTGTTATCCTGTCAACCCCATAGTGAATGTTGGTTGGATGATAACAGTTAGTATAAAATCCTCTAACAAGTTCACACCTAATAGTGTGTTTTTAACCTTTAACAGGGTTGGGTCTTCACCGACCTCATTTCAGAAGAGTGAATATTTTGGGTTGCCGGTCCTAGGTGGTTTTTCCCTTCATAGGATTTCCACGTTAAATCTCTTGTGTTATGTGTTGATTGTGATATTTTTTTGATGTCATATTTGCATGTTGCATATTTGATTTGATCGATAATCATTAGACTAGTAATCGGTAAATGCACAGACAGTAAAAGTATTTTAAGTTACCGAGTAGCAGAAGTTGAATTAATTTGTTTTGGATTAGACATTTTGTATTGGGACAATGATTAACTGATTCACCCCCCTCTCAGTTATTCTAACAATGCCAACTAAGGTGGATAGCTTGAGGCTTATGATTGGGAAATGAGAACAATATGCCAAGTAATAAGGATTAGTAATTCCTTCTACTTTAGGCTCTACTTGGCTAAGAGTGTGTTCCCTAAGTCTTTGAGACAGGACAATTTATGACAAATGAAAGATTATATTCAAAGTCTTAACAACCATGCCCAATGCACTATAAACTCTAAAATATGCCAGTATATGTCATTGTTGGTTGCAACTAGACCATTAAGACCTCTAAATGACCTAATGATAATCATCTCGCATATGCACCCAAAGATTATTTTTGTCTTGTTTTGATGAACCAGGTATATAAATATCTTGTAATGGTTCCTCATCGTGTGTCTACAATGTTGTTTTCGAGAAGGGAATTGAAACTAAATCTTTTTGAATAAATATTGACCAAGGTATTATCAAATTTTATCCCCAAAGAGAAGAAATAAGATACTATAAATAGATTGCACCAAGTATATAAATTTTCTTAACACTTCATACAAGATCATAGTTGTGGGTGGGGAACAAAACTAAATGAAAATCTTTACAATGCAAATAATGCGGTCCAAATAAAAATGCAGATAATCCTCCTTTACGCACTGCCCTTCTTTGTCATGGGGAATAATGGAGATATAATGTGGTCCAAATGAAAATGTAGATGATCCTCCTTTGCGTTCTACCCTTCTTCATTGTGGAGAATAATGAAGTGACAAATGAAACCTTTTGTTTTTAAGTTATGCTCATGTTGGTTGTAATTTTGACCACCACAGTATTGGTCAAAATTTTGACCAACACAGACATGGATTAAAAAAATGAAAGTTTTCCTTCTATAATCTGACCAACCAAAATGTTCTAATTTGTTGGTCAAAAATTTTGGTGGAAAAATAAGGTCAAATGTACTAGTGACGTACATGTGTAGCTTCGACACTTGAGGTGATTTTTTTAAAATATTCTTTAAAATAGAATAATATGTATGTTTCAAAATATATTTTGTCAATATATGCATATTTAATTGGTGTTTTATAGGGCTTGTCGGCTACTCAGATTTCTGAACTTGATGATATCACCCTTTCTGCCATTGACTTTAGTTTTGAAAGCTTTGTAGTATAATATTTTGCACATCTCTTATTTACATTTTTAATTGAACCCATGTGGTATCATATTCATTTATCTTATGTTAATTTTTTTTTCTAGGGTACCCCACTTGACTTGAGGACACCAAGAAAGAGAAAGAAATCCTCAAGGACACCCAAATGACAAAAGGTAATTCAATAGAATTTAAGTTTATTTTCTGAAATGTATTATTCATAATTAAACATGTACTTGTAGTCTATATTGATGAATGCACCTGACTTGTATTTGTTCTATATATAGAAACAATTGGGTTTTATGGAATTAATAAATGTACCTGATGTCATTGATGTTTAGGAGAGAGAAGAGGTAACATTTTTATATTTACTTTCAATTTCATTCTTGATTGTTCTAAATCTCTTAGAAATCCTTCCTCTATGACTATGACATATGTTATGATTGTTCATATAGGAATTGGTCATAGTTGCCTCATCAGTGGTGATGCCTCCTAGGAGTACAAGAGAGCCATATGAGGTTCCGGTATGCATTTTTTCTATATACATGTTAAACATATGTGTTTAGATATGAGTACATGTATTTTTATATTTTTAGTGTTTCCTAACATATATGTTATTAAATTGTATTGATTTTATTTTACCTATTACAACCCTCTTCACAGCCACCCATGGATCCTTTGCCTTTACATTTTGTTAGGAGTTGAGCTCGCGCAAGATGGGGACCATTAGCTTTAGAGAATGACCCAATTGTAGAAGAAAGAGATGAGGTAACCAACAATTCAACTACCAACAAATTACAATTCAGTATTTAGTTATTTTGATGTTATTTTAAGAAAAGATATCCAATTTAGCATTTGAATTATTCTTGTGCGAACACCTAGTGAGCCACCTACTTCTTTGAAGAGGCTCAATTTTGATCATCCAACAAAGTCCTAGATATTGATAGAGATATACAGATCCAATTGTGGTTATTGAATGACCAAATTTTGTACATATTTGATATTTTTATTGTATATATCAACCTTGACATAGTTGATGCCACATTTTTGTAACTCTATTATTGATTTGGCATGTATGCCATTTTTTTATATGTACAAAATTATTGTTCATTATGATATATATGAAACTTTATATTTGATCTAATTTGTTAATTGTGTGTTCATTTGTTCATTGTTAGTATATAAAAATGCTTGTGTGTATGTACTCAGGTGTAGGATTTATGCCTTAAGTATATTCATGTTATTCAAGTACATTCTTCATAACCTAAATTCATGTGTATGGGCTACATGCATGACTTAAGTGAATTCATGTGTATGCCTCATAATCTATATGCTACATGTATGCTTCATGACTTAAGAAAATTTATGTGTACACTTTATGTGCTACGTGTGTTCACATGTGTAATTCATCATTTAAGTGAATTCATGATTTATGTGCTACATTGTATTCATGTGTATCTAATCAAGAGTTTTTAATGGTGTGGTGGGTAAGTATATCTTCAAATGGTTAAGGTTTTATAGGTTTAGGCACTCACTAGCCCTCTAGCCTCCAAGACTCCCAAATAGAAAATACTTCACAAACTCCTCAAGCACCTTCCCAATACCTAAGGTGGATGTATTAGGTCTAAAAAAGATGGATTTAAAAGGTTTGAATAAATTTTGAGTTCTCAACCAATACCCAACACCCAATTCCTCTAAACTGTCTACTAGGCCTAATTGGTTTCCTAGTAGGTCACTAGTGACACTAAAGTGAAGTTTACTCACAACTTTTCCAAAGCACCAAAAAAAATCTGTATGGTTTGTGATACCATTTTCAGTAGATTACTATTGAAATTGATGAGTAAATAACCCAAACCTCCCAAGAACACCTGCATGCAAACACCTGTCACAGAAAGAGAGAGAAGCAAAAAGCTAGAGAGGCCCGAATGCATGGATCCATGAAAGAGGAGACATTCTTGATGTGCAAAAAAAAAATTAAAATTCAATAAAATGAATGTTTCTCAATATAATCTATTAAATCAAAACAAGAGAGATCAATCCTTATAAAAAGAGATTGAAACCCTAAAAGGGTAAAACCTAAGTTGCACAATAATAATTAATAAAGAAATTAATTATTATATGCCTAAAGTTTAGCTTAAGAAGAAAGAGATAATAAGTGACTTAGTAACTAAATCAATATGATTTAATTAATAAGTAACCACTTTATTACTCTAACACCCCCCCTTAAGATGAAATTTGAGAGAAGCTAAAAACCTAGAAAGAACTACTAAAAATAAATGGGTCCTGGCAACAAAAGGCTTGATCAGGTACCCAAATACAAAAGAGAGTCTCTGAAAAGATAGAAATAGAGAAACCACGTGGGAAAAAATCTACTCCAAAAATAGACAAAGACTATTATGAAGGACTGAAGAAGCCTCCAAAACTAGGGAATGTTCCAGAAAATAGGAACAATGATGACCATGTACAACATCAGTGAAGCAAGAAGTTGCAAACTCTATCAAGAAGTAACTTTTGATCTGAAGCTCCTTCACTAAAATATGACTAGGTATATGTTATCATATTTTTACTCATTCTTAGGGTGGAGACCTAATTACTAGATGATGCTACAATACCCTAGTTTATGTTATTAGGTGATCTTGCTTAATATTTGTGTTCATTTTGTTGCAAAGTACATGAAAGTAAAAGGAAATGAACTGCATCTAAGTCTACACATGCATGTATCAATGATATGTATGATGTACAAAAAGAAAAGAGTTGGAAAGGAAAGTATATATTTGAGCTCACATAGGCCATGAGCATAGCCATTACTAGAATTGAATGAATGAGTACAGATATACATAAAGAAAATCAGTTAAATACTGGGGTACCAGACGTTGCCTGGCATTGGTGTCTAGATCTGGTCCTATCCAGAGAGCTCCTGAGATCTAGAACCTGCAAGAAGAGAAGAGGGGATATGGTTAGATCCAATGGATCTAAGAAATGGTTGGTATTACAATATTTATAGAATGCATATATACACTCATCCATGCACCTTTGACAAAGGTTGTCCTCGGGGCATGTGTATCAAGGCTCCAAAGAACAAAAGAGGCACCATGTTTTCACTAACATGTTTGTTTCATGTGCAGATATAGGGGAAGATGATCCAATAATAAATCCAATGAATGACATGGACCCTTGATTCAGATCATGACAGAAAAACCTCAAGTTTTCTATCAAGTGATTGCATCAAGGGCCAAGAGCACCCATCGTACAAAAGCAAAGGACATCTAGATGATGCAACATCAATTAGGATCATGAAAGTAGAATCATGGAAGCAAAGAAAGGCATGAGGTGAAAATAGCAGAGAAATAAGAGTACAATTCTACATGTCAAAAGGTACACAAATCTATGTACTAGGGAAGGATACACTACAACATAATGTGCTTCAAAAGCTGCATTTAATACACCAGTGTTATGGCATGAACATGTTAAAATCTGTATGATGAACCAAAGGGGTACAGGCTATAGTTGTTCAAAAAGTGACACAGTATGCACATCATCATATGGAGTAGTGAACGGATGATGCATGTGTCCAAAATGAGCACCAAACAATGTGTCATCAAAGTGAATCTTAAGCATGTATATGTACCCATATTTTAATGAGACTAATACATGTTTTGGTGTTGACAACAATTCAATGAAGGAATCAGGATCCCAATACAATGGAGTCAGAGCAGGAGGTACACCTTCTATGGCATCCTTACAGCTTCATTAACATAAAAAGGACTCAAGGTTGCATTGAAGCTAAATGAGGAATCAAACAGTGACTTCCCACTGGCACCAAGTAACAATCAGAGACACTACATATTCAATTTCAGCCTCACAATGACAGTCAAGTATATGATGCTGAAGAAACAGCGCATCTACATGAAGAATAGCAATTACAGTCTAGAGTCAAATTTGATACCAACATAGCATTGAGCATTCAAATTCAAGTAACATAATATTAGCAAGCAAGCATCAAATCAATCCATGGTGCATGAATTGAAACAATGACCTGATCGAGAAAAGAATGTGCTTCTAGCCTACGGGCTTTCATCATAACAACAAATAGCACCAGGTTACGGTTCACAATGCTCGTTCACAGGCTATGAATAGTGAAAACAAAACAATGACTAGCAGCATACATGTCATGATTCATAACACAGAAAGATGTCAATGAATTCATCAAATGTGGTGCCATGACCAATGCAGGGCAACAATATAAATCAATGTGCAACAATAAAAAATAACCACAGTATGATCTATTCACGGTGCCTCTTGTATAAAACAAAAAATATAGAGCAAGGTTTCAATGACAGATAGTTGTAGGCCTCTAAAGAGGATACCTCCATAATATAACATGACCAATCACAAAGATTGAGGCCACTCAATGTGAAATAGTGGCTGGTAAGCAATGATTTCCAAATATAAGAGGCATCGTTTAACAAATAAACAATAGATCATTGATGCCCTATCTATTCACAGGCTATCAAGAATATACAAGTCCACATAATACTAAGACTATAGCAATAAGCATCATGAAAATGGATGCTATACTCATGCATGAAGCCCGTGGCCTAGCATTAACAGTGACCGTTAAGCATGTCACACTCATAGGTCCAAATGACATATTCAGTGATGCTCAGGCCCTTGAATTAATAGAAAATTTAGCATCCCATGAATGGAAGCTATAGCACAATATATGGTGTACCATACCTTCAAAACCTAGGGGAGTGCTCTTAACCAATAGAAATACACTAAGATCCACCCATGAAATAGTGCCAATGTTCCAAAAGATATAGTAGATGCATATATCAGTGTCGTGATCATATTAATATGCACACTAGACCAAGCTGTGATGCCTCATATTCATGGGCCACATAGGGAATAGACATAGTAATGATGTACTAATTCCCTAGAGGCTCACACAAGCTAGTAGATAGCAGAGAACAAATAATGTGAAACACACCATTGAGGGCTAGTGTATTGGAAAGCACAAGTTATTGAAATGGTGAGCATACTATTAATACAAGCATATCAACAAAGCAAACAATAGCTAGCTCATGAACCCTAAAGGAAAGTGGATGATCAAAGCTTGAATAAACACACAAGTTGCGGGTCAACAGTGAACCAAAAGTCACAGTGCCCTTATTAGAAACACAAGGGAAATAAAAAGCAATACAGCATCATTTCTCAGCTATGACAACAAGCTTGGCCCCAAAGAGCACAGATAGGGAACTAGATATGAACAGTACCCTAACAAGTTGGTCATCAGTTTTCTTTTCAAAGCAATGGCCCAAATGACTTATGGATATTCAAACAGTGAGCTCAAGAGTTGAACAAACATGCCCTAGCTATAAAACTCAATGCCAACATGACAGAGAAAGTAGTGCCATGATATGCAGAGGGTTCACATTGCCATTGATGTCATGCCCTAGCTCAAAGAAAAGAAAATGAAATGATTGCAAATCATAACAGTGACTACATACTGTGAGTGCCATATTCATGAGGTTGAATGTGCACTCACAGGAAGGCAGTACCAGTGCATTATAAAAAGAAATAGGTTTTCCATCACAGTGCCCTCAATGGAGCCGAGCATACAAGCAAGTAAAATACAGGTGAATAGAAATGAAAATGCATGCCAGTGCCATCGAAATCAATAGTAAGATGAAAAGATGAGTCCAAAATCAAACACCTACCTCGATATTGCCATGAATCACAAGCTGTTGTTTCCAAAACTCGAGTTTAGTTGACTGCCAGTGAAGAAGGAAACTTGCCATATGTCGGATGAGAAAGTCCACAATGCCAGCGACAAGGGTTTTTGATGAAAATGAGTATGTAATTGTTTTCTCCCCTATCTTAGGGTTGAGTTTTTTTTTAGTCATTTTTATGTTTTTTTTTGTATCCAAAAAGCTAAGCATGGTGAGGTTTCGATGGGTCCTTTTTTTTAAGATCATTGGGTTGGGTTTTAAATATCTTAGGGTTTATGGTATGTGTTGATGGATGTAATATATGAGTGTAATAGGTCATCAAATGTGCTTTCCCCTTAATTGGGTTGAGAGTCATTTGATTGATTTAGGATAAAAATTAAATTCATAGTAACTATTGGCTTAGATTTAAAGTTTTAATGTAAAAGTCAGGGCTTATTATTTATTGTAAATTCTGAAAATGGCATTTTTATAAGCCACTATCAGAATCCCATTTTGGCTCATGACTTAGTGGGTAGAATGGTCTTCTTTGACTATCTATTTTTAGGGTCCCACTTTCCTCACCCCCTAGAAATCTAGGAATCTAGCATTTGAATTATGATGCAGCCTCATGGGTCTATTTTGAGATCTTTTATATTCTTAGGAGGTAGTGGAATTTGAATGCAAATTCCTAGGTTTTAGTTATATACCTCTCACTTTTGGTGATTGAGGTTAGCCCTTCATTCTTTTCTCTCTGATATGAGTGTTGTAGCTCTGAGAGACACAATTGTACTTAGTTTCTTTTCAGAAATAAAATTGATCCTTCTTGTTCCCCTACAATTCTAGGTTTGCTTTTGAATCATATACAGGATTACTGTGATGTCTTTGTGTCCTTAATCCATATGTTGATTCAAGTGAGTTCTTGGGAATTTTTTTTAATTCAAAAAGTGTAACTTGTGTGCAATTGAGAATATCAAATTTGTGGAGTTTTCTTCCTTTTATGTACTTCAAGCACTTGGTTTCGTTAATAGTTTAAGGAGGTGTAATCAAGTTGTGATTCAAGTTTTTTTTTCTATTGGAGTAAACTTGTTTTCAGTTGTGGGTCTCTTTTTGAATTCGGTGGATCACCTTTGTTTTCATTCAGTTGCAGTTGTTTTTATGCACTCTCTCCCTTTCCTCCTAAAAGTTAGTAAGTTTTTTCAAGTGATCCAAAGGGAAGCCAGCCCTTGATTCAGAGGTCTATTCTCAAATAGGTTACCCATAGCCTAAGAATAGTCCCATGTTTCATAGGATTGTTGGGTTTTAACACTTAGCAAATTGGGTGCAATACTTAGTGACAATAGTATAGAAGACTATAATCTGTATGAGTGCCTTGAAATGACACTACTCAAATCGGGAGGCAAACAAAGAAAAACAATTGAAGTTGAAGATATAGAATACTATAATCTGGATGAGTACCATCAAATGACACTACTCAAATTAGGAAGCAAACAAAGGAAAACACCTGAACTTGAAAATACAGATGGCATAAAAACACCAAAAGTCTTAAGATTTGATCAATCAAAGCTGGATGAGTGCATCCAAAAATAGGAAAGAAAGAGTGTCCATATGGTAAATGATCCATCTCACCGGAATGCATAGGTACCTAGCCACTGTATCCACCTAGTACATAGAATTAAATACTAAATACATAGCTCACACTATCAAACCAAGGAAGCAGTAGAACCAACAACATAAACCCCCCCATAATTCTGACAAGGGAGTAATGGTAGATACACTAAAAAGATCATCTAAGATGAATTTCATAATACCAGGAACATTGAAGGTGTAGAGAGACTACAAACACAAATAAAGATACCTGATGCTAATGTAGTTGGAGGAACACTCACATGAAAAAATTATATGTAAAATGAAGGCAAACATCAAACCCCTCCTGGCACTTTATAATGGAATGCGAGTACATAGCGCACAAACATGTGCAAGAACCCATACATGTAATAGAATGACACTTTATCTCAGTGTGTGTGCATAAAAGAATGCTAAAAAATTGAAGTATACACTACTCAAAGAAGATATCCACTAGATTGAAAAAATACAAGAAACTAAATAAAATATACCTGGAGAATAATCTAGAAAAATGACTCCTAGAAATGGAAAGGTCTCGAAACAAGCTTTCCAATGATATATCATTTTCCCAAAATGGAATCCAGATGTGCAAGATAGAGCTCCCAGAGTGAAAAACTAAACATCTAGATTTGAAAGTACAAACTACCATCAAAAAAGAAAAATTAGAAATTCAAACCTCTAGATCTAGATAGATCTTGGAACCAGCTTTTCGGGGATATCTTGTTTTCTCAATTTCAACATCATAAGCTCAAGTTATGAGAAAAATACCAACAACTATGTTGGAGGACCCAAAAAAAGTGTAGAAGAGGTCTGATGTAGTGATGACATTAGCAAATGACATGATAGGGAGGTTGGGAGAGCTAATCACTAGCTCTTTCCTAGGTCTGCCTAGTGACCTTGAGGTGTTCTACAACTGACACCAATTTGACCTATAGCATCCCTCTAGAGGTTCAATCTCCTAGTCTACTTAGCCAGCCCAACTACCAAGTAGTATCTACCAAGACAAAACAAGATTCTTGGTGCTTCCTTCCTTCATGCTCACACTAACCCTCAATGCTCGTGTAAGGGTTCACCACCTCCAAACTAACATAGGATCTTGCAGGGTTTAGGAGGTGTTTGAATATGTCTTATTTATTTTTAATTGATGTCTTGGAGGTCTTACTTCCACATTTTGTCTTACCAATCTCATAGTTTCTTTCCAAACTAGGGCTACAAGGAAGAGCCCCAATTAGGCCTCCAATTCTGAAAAAAGTAGGGATTTTCTCCTAATCACTTCCAAGGAACCCTACAACTTGATACTAGATTCCTAGTTCAATACATAACCTCTCAAATATTTTGGAGGATTTAGGGTTTCATCTGGTCGTACAACACCCTAACCAAAAAAGGAGTGCTTTTGGGAGGGTTTTAGGATTTTACTAATTGCATGGCTTGTCTTCAAGAGTTTGGTGACCAAATGGATTTTTGGAACCTTCCCTCTTCATGTAGTTCTTTTCAAATGTCTTTTCTATGACCTCCAATCATTGATTAGTCATTTCAAATACACCTCTGTAAGTTACACTCCTTTTGGCTCAGTCTCTCCTAGTCGGGCTCACCATAGGCTCACCTAGGGAAAATCTATATAAATTCTTGGAAATATTTATAGGGCCCATGCTCCTATACATATTACATACATGAAGTCTACTCACTATCCCCAAAAGTTTGTATAGAATGGATGGTGGGATAGTGAGTTAGATCCCTATTTCTTACACCCTCCTAATTTAAACCAGTGAATAGGGATAAACAAAATATTTTAAAGAAGAGTAATAAAATGAAATAAAAACACTAATCTAATGGAACACACTGAAAGGAAAAATACTATACTAAACACTTCATTAATCAAAATCCATCTTTCCACTCAAAACATAGTTCTAGTATTCATTAATCACAAAGCTAAAAAAAAACTTCCACGCATTGTGCACACTTTTAGAATGAAATTTTCATACACCAAAATGTCCAACCTTGGGATTTGGTCCAATATTGACTTAAAAAGTCCAAGGGAGGTCTTAGGTTGGCTTTAGGGCACTCCTAGGCTGATTTGGGGTATTTGGACAACTTTGGTTTGAGCAACTTTTAAAAGTTGCAAAAGTTTCTATGCAACTTTTACAATAATTTTACAACTTTTCAAAATCTTGCACATCATAGACCTTAGTGAGGTCCTATGGAGTTATAAGTTCTTGAGTGGACTTCAATACAACTTATTACACACCCTAATATTTTTGATATCATGATGACATCACCTAACCATATTCAACCAATAAAAGACTCATAACATACTAGCCTCAAGACCTAAGACAAGGACCTAATTGGACCTCTAATCCCTATTAGATCACACACTTTGGTCAACATGACCTTAGGAAAAACAAAAACATGCAAAAGATGGTGAAAAGTAAAAGACAAGATGGATTGGTTGAGCCAACCCTTGGGTTCTCCTGCACCATGCTCCCCCTCTGCACGAAGAATTTAATGCATAGTAGGGGATATGAGAGAAGGATCAATCCCCAACTTCTTGAAGTTTCTTTCTTCCACCCATGTAGCTTCAGACTCAAAGTCACCCTTCCACTTTACCAAATGTTGCATGTAGACCATGTGTCTAGTCTTCTTTTTTACTCTAGATTCTAACACCTTCTTTGCTTGAGGCTTTGGCTTTGGAGGTATGGCTAGTGGATTGACATCTAACAGTACCTCCTGAGTGTTCTAACTAATCTCAGTCAATGGTACTTTATACTTGACCAGGTCTGCAATGTTGAAGACTGGTGAAATGGCTAAATCTTGATGAAGGTCTACCTTATAGGCATTGGCTCCATACTTAGCCATAATTTTACATGGTCCTACCCTATTCATCTATAGCTTGGTAGGCACTCTCTTCTACAATCTAGACTTGTTAAGATGTACCATGACATAGTCACCTACTAAAAATTGAACATCCCTCTTCTTTTCATCCACTTTGGCCTTCAAATTTTGATTTTCTTCTACTAGGGCCCTTTTGACTTGTTCTTGGACCTCTTTCATGGTTTGGGAGAATTCCTCTACATGTCCACTTCTATATTACATGCCTCCTAAGTCTTTGAGTTTATTTACTCCCCTTGGGTGCATCGTATATACTACCTCAAAAGGACTTCTACCAGTGGTTCAGTTCACACTGACATTGTAAACATACTTTTCTTGAGGGAGGAATAAATTCCATGTCTTCCCATACTATTTAGTTAGGAACCTTAGAAACTTACCTAGTACCCTGTTGATCACTTTAGTTTGACCATCTATTTGGGGATGGTAAGCTAAACCAAAAGACAAATTAGTACAGGATGGTAAGCTGAACCAAAAGACAAATTAGTACCCAATTTGCTCCATAGGGTCTTCCAAAAATAGCTCATGAACTTTGCATCTCTATCTGACAAAATTATAAGGGGAATTCCATGGATCCTCACAACCTCCTTGAAAAAGAGATGAGCTATGTGGCTAGCGTCATGAGTGGTATTGCAAGGGATAAAATGGCTCATCTTGCTAAACCTATCTACCACCACATAGATATTGTCCAACCCTATCTTGGTCTTAGGAAGCGACACTATGAATTTCATGTTGATACATTCCCATGGCCTATTAGGAATGGGTAAGGGTTTGTATAGGCCTACATTACTGGCTCCTCCTTTGGCCTTCATATATATGACACATTGCTCTACATATCTCCTCACATCCCTAGGTAGTTTAGGCCAATAATAGAACCTTTGGACTAACTCCATGGTCTTTTTGATGACAAAATGGCCACTAAGACTCCCATTATGATTTTCCTAAATGACATTTTCTCTCAATGATCCCTTGGGAACACACAACTGATTCCCTTTGAACAATAACCCACTCTGCAAGGTGTACTCAGCAAAATGGTTATGGAAATGATTTTGAAAATTAGAGCATACCTTATAATCCTCTAAGAAGTCTTCATCATCCTTATAAAGGTCCTTGAAGCTATCTATTCCAATTCTTTGGAGTTGGACATCCTTGACTATCAACAGTCTCCTACTCAATGCATCTTCCACTATGTTCATTTATCCCTTATTGTGTTTAATAGTGAAGGTGAAGGCTTTCAGATACTCCATCCATTTGAGATGTCTATTTCTTAGCTTCTCCTATGTGTTTATTTAGCTTAAGGCTTGATTGTCTATGAACACCACAAAATCTTTAGGAAGGAGGTAATGCCTCCACTTCCTAAGTGATTTCACTAGAGAATATAGCTCCAAGTCATAGGCTGAGTATTTCTTCTTATCCTCATTGAGATTCTCATTGAAGAAGGCTATGGGCCTACCTTCTTGACTTAGCACTCCTCCAACTGCTATCCCACTTGCATCACATTCCAAGGTGAATATCTTATCAAAGATTGGTAGTAATATGATAGGTTAGGTTGCCACTTGTTTCTTTAACATTTTAAATTCCTTGCTGGCTTCTTGTGTCCATTTGAATTTGGTCTTCACCCCACCTTTAATGGTGTCCAACACTGGTGCACATATTCAATTGAAATTCCTTATGAAATTCCTTATGAATTTCCTATAGAACTAAGCAAGGCCATTAAAATCCTCACTTCTATCCCTGTGGTTGGTGTAGACCAGTTTATAATGGCTTCCACCGTACTTGGATCCATCTTCAATTGACCCTTAGCTACTACAAATCCCAAGTAAACTAGCTCTTGTTTGAGGAACTCACATTTCTCCAAGTTAATGGCTAGTTTTTCTTCATGGAGTATCTTGAGCACAACCTCCAAATGTTCTTGTTGTTCCTCCTTTGTTTTTTTGAAGATGAGTATATCATCAAGATATACCGCCACAAACCTTTCTATATAGTCTTTTAGCACTTCATTCATCAGTCTCATGAATGTGCTAGGGGCATTAGTATTCCCAAATGGCATCACAAGCCACTCATACAACCCCTCAGTAGTTTTGAAGTATATCTTCCACTCATCCCCATCCTTTATCCTAATTTGATGGTATCTACTTTTGAGATCTAACTTGGTGAAGTATTGGGCCCCTCCTAGATAGTCCATTAGATCCTCTATCCTAGGTATAGAGAACCTATATCTGATAGTGATCCTATTTATTTCTCTTGAATCAATTCAAAGCCTCCATTTACCACCTTTCTTGGATGCTAGGACCACTGATACTACACATGGACTAATGTTCTTCTTTACGAGCCCTTGATCTAGCAATTCTTGCACTTGCCTTGCTACTTCTTGATTATGCTCTAGTGTGAACTTGTAGGCTGCCTTATTTGGAAATGAGGCCCTGGGTATGAAGTCAATTTGATGACTTATAAACCTCTTAGGAGGTAAGGTTGTTTGTGTTCCATCACTCACTATATCCTTATATTTTCCAAGCAATTCTTAAATCTTTCTTGGTAAAGGTGCTTGACTAGGCTTCTCCCCTTCCTTAGGCTTAACAACTATAGCATAACCTTCACTGTCTCCTTATTAGAGTGCATGAAATAATTCTTTTCCACTACTTAAAAATACACTAGGGGTTTTAGTTTGCACCTCATCATCATCCTTCAAAGACTAGATCTTGAAAGTTCTTCCATCTTTCTTTAAGGTAACAATGTTCCCTCTTCCATCATACATGTCTTCTCTATCATGTTTCCATGGTCTGGCCAATAAAACTTGGCATGCATCCATAGGTAGAAAATCACATAGCAACTTGTCCTTATACCATCCAATAGAAAATTCAACACATGTTTGTTCATTTAGTAGGACACTTTGTCCTTTTTTCAACCATGTCACCTTGTAGGGATTTTTATGAGGTACTTTAGTGAGGTTGAGATTCTTGACTTCTTCTTCTGCAATAATATTTTTTTTGGAGCCAAAATCCACAATCACCTTACACACTTTGCCCATGATTTTACACCTCACTCTAAAGAGTGCTCTTCTTTTCTTTGGCTCCTCTTTCACTAGTTGCCTAATGAGGACCCTCCTGAACATGAGGTTCTCTCCCATCTCTGACTATGTGACTAACCTATGGTGACTTAACACTGGAAGTTTCTTCTTGAGTGTAAGCTACTCTCTTCTTTGTATTGGAGGAAGATTCCTTGTCTGGACACTTATAGGCTAGATGTCCCATCTGCCCAAAATTTTAAGACTTCATACTAGAAAAATAGGAATTGTGTCTTCCTACACCTCTTCATCTGCTAGAGCCTCCTTGATTGCCTCTACATCTGCCATAGTTCCCTCTAAAGATAGTTTCACCACTTTACTCCACAAGCTTGGACTCTCCTTGAGTTCTCTAATCAGTCCCTCTACCTTGGTGACCACCTCTATGACCCATTTGATCTCTTCATCTACCTCTAATCCTTGAACTAGAGTCGTGTCTCCTCTCAACTTTGTCTTCTATCTTTAGTGCCAATTCATAGTGTTACCCTCATTTTTCTCAAAACTGAAGTTGACCTTTTGTGAAAATTGGTTCAAGTTCAAGATCAACCTATTCCTTCTTCTAAGTCCTATAATACTCATCTTTTTTCATTTCTTAAAAGGTCAGTCGGTCTCAAAGATGAACCTGAACTTGAACCCAGTCTTGAACCTTAAGTTAGTTCAAGTTCAAGTTCATGATTGTAATAGGATAGCTTATGTATGGGAAATTTGGTGGTAGTGTCCAGTTTTCAAAAAGAAGAATTTAGTTTTGGAGTGCTCCAAGTGTTTGTACAAAGTTTGAAAATGTTGTACAAAGGTTGTCTTATCTGATGAGATGGTGCATGCATACAAAATTGGAAATGACGGCATGACGTAGAGGGAGTAATTAATATGCAGATATGGAGATCAGGATTTTTCCTTGGGAATTGAGATTTTTCTACCGATAAACTTGGTGCATTAATTAAGAGTGGCTCGGCCTATCAAATCAATCATTCCTCCATTATCAAATTTATTATGTGTATGCTCTGAAGATTTGACGAGATCTTAAGGTATTTATGAATAAATGAGGATTGATTAAGGTTTCTTCATTAAGTTATTTCTCTTTGGAGAAGGAAGAAGGAGCAACAGAACAGGTAGTGAAAATTTGTAGGAAATTGTTGTGCAAGAAAGTGGTGAGTTTTTCTTTCCCTTTGCAATTTTCAGATTATAGAAGCTCATTCTGTGTTACAAATCTTTTCCTTCATTTTGATAAGATGCTATTGTTTCACCCGAAACTTCCTAAAGAAGAGAGTAGAACCCACCTGCTAGTTTCCTGCTAGACATAGGGGATACCTTCTTGCTAAATGTGAACCTGGGGGAGCTATTTAATAGAGTTTGAAGTGCTTCAGAAGGATCTTTTTCTAACAAATTATTAGAAAGCGGACTTTTAGAGGCTGCTACATTTCCCTCAGCCATGATTTTCCCCGAACTAGTGTTCGAATGCGCTAATAAATATGATGCTAAGAATAGGTGCATTAAGGATGTGTCAGGGGAGATTTTTCTTAAAATCAGTAGAGAAACAATAATCGCAGCCCTGTGAATTCCAGATAGAGAGCCATACGAGCCATGGACTTACCTAGAAGCAAAGCACGTGTATGAAGTAGAAAAGAAAAAGTACAGTTCATCGATATCCCAGGTCTGGCTTGCAAAACCAGAGAAAGGTGGGTCTAGGTTGCCAAAGCCTCTTATAATTGAGAACTTCTACAAAGACATAGCTAATATAGTACTTCTTTTGAATAGGGTAAAGGGGAATCCTCATGCTTTCCATTGGCAAAACTAGATGTTTTGTTTTGTCCAGAAGATTATAGAAGGGGATAAATTTATTGACTAGGCTGACCTAATAGCAGAAAAACTTCATAAGGAACTCTTAAGTGTCAATAATTTGTTTGCATTTTATATGTCCTCCGACTTGATTTATGTCTTAGCATGTTGTCGAGCCTAGGAAGGACTACCCCATGAAGTATATGAGGGTTTATAATTACTTCACTTGCCTACGGAAGGAAAAGTTTCCCAGTGTTTATAAAATGATAAATGACAGATTTTGAGGAAAGTTGGTGTTTGAGCTATGAGGTAAAGATAATTCTAGACTTTCTAAAGAGGCCAAATAGGTAATCAATGTGTACGAATGTCATTTCATACATTTTTCAAGATTTACTTACCTCAGGGTAGGAGCATTTGATGGAGTACCCTTTAAACTCCCTAGATTTTGTTTGGATGATATAGTCGTAATGGAGCTATGTAGACAGCTTGTTCTAGTTGAGAAAAAGGCTAGGACTCCAAGGAAATCTTCAAGTATTATGTTCCCAATTGAGTTAGGACATTATAGATGCAAAAGTTTCCAGGATGCTCAAGTTGTGAAAGAAGAATTGAATGTTTTTTTCTTACAAACTTATATCCCCAGGGATGATTTTGATTACAGAGGCTTTGCAGCAACCAATCTTAATGTACCAGAGACATTCATGCATCTCCTAGACTTAGAATATTTTTGGATTGGCTATCCTGATGAATTGGAGGTGAGGAAAAGGTTATGGTCTCGATTAACTTTGAGGAAAATCATTACTTTCAAGCTGAATATGAATACAGATGGAATAGAGGAAGATAGTGAGGCTAATGTTCTAGATTCCTTATATTTGGAGAAGGTTGAATCTCTTATGATCCCTGCATTTGATTGGTTGGAACTAGAAGAAGATGATCTGTATGTTAAGATGAAGAGATTTATTGAGAGAACAGAGGTGCGGTTGTCAAAGAGAAGAATTTTTGTTACTCCTTTGCAATCTTCTAAAGGACAAGTGAAAACCAAAAAGAAACGTTCATCAAAGAAAACTTATGTTTTGACTAATGTAAGTGTTGATCAACTTTGTGCAAGAAAAGGTAGATTTGAAGTTGAACTTGAACCTGAACTTGAACCAATTTCTCCACAAGTTCAAGTTCAAGTTCAAGTTCAACACCCAGCTAAGCCAGAGGTCCAAGTAACCTAATCAAGTGCAAGGGTAAGGGAAAAGACTCAGAGGTAGAAGGCTACTCCTGGCATCATCATGGATTTAGATTCTTCAGATCCTAATTTGAAGATAGTTCCAATTGAGGATCACAGTGTATCCAAGATGGCGGATGATCAACAGGAACCACAGGAAATAGAGAATGCTCCTACGAATTCACTAGCCCTTCTCAACAAGTATGACATGCAAAAGAAATCCTCTGATGCCCCATCATGGCTAGAGACCCCAGTAACCAAGAAAAGGAATGTGGTTCCTCTTTCAATACCTATCGATGATGTAGTAAGCAAATACCTGGGGAAAACTTCTAAGGTTAAGAAGGCAAAGATGGAATCTAGGATTACTTTGATGAAAATAGTGGCCGTTGGGTGGCTAAGATTGCAAACCCTATGGATGATAAGATGGAAGAGGAGACCTCAGTTTAGGATTTTCAAATATCCAAGGTAGATTTCAGAAAAGATACTAGAGCCCCTGACATGAGATTTTTTGAAGTATCAAATAAAAAGATTTCCAGTAGGGTCTGGAAAGATGCCAGGGATAAACAGGACATGAAGGAGGCAATAAAGAGTATGGCTCAATACATCAATGCCATTTAGCATCCTGAACCTATTCCTCTAAGTGAGATGTCTACTTCCATAGATATGAAGTCCCCTAATAATCAACGCTTTCTTGATCAAGTGCAGAGGAGTAAAGCGGTGAGCAAAGCATTCAATGATTGGGTTGAGCATGTAAAAATAGTGGTTGTCAAGTAGCTAGGTCATCTGGGTCAAACCCACATTGAAGGAGACCACTTGATGAAGAAAACAAAGGTCAGCATTGAAGAATGGGAGCTACAGAAAACCACCTGGGTTAAAGAACTCCATTGGATTGAGGAAGTCGAGGAATATGGTTTGAAAAAGTTCCTTATGGACAAAATAGTGCCAGGACTAGATGATAAAGTTCTTTATGTTATAAAGGAGTGTATTGAGTGGAGAAATGAAGCCATAGTCTTGGGAATTACTGAGATAAGAGACCTCATGAAGAGGCTAAAAACAATTAAAGAAATTATTTCAAGCGATGTAAAATGGATTAGGGAGCAATGCCAGGAGATTCAAGAGGCATCAGATAAAACAACTGAAGAGGTAATCAAAGAGGTAGATGCTTGGTTCAACAAGTTCAAAGGGATGAAGATGCCTATAGATGAGCATTTCTCAAAGATAGCCCAAATAGAATCGATGATGATTCTTTAGCAAGATCATCTGGTTATGCACAAAGAGAAGATATCTGAGATAAAAAGGGAAAGTGAAGTCTAGAAGCAGAGGATCTATTTTATCGATTTACCTCATTAGCCGGTGATATCCACATTTACAGTCATATTCAAAGACTGGAAAGTAGTGTGGCTTGTAGCAACCTTAGCTTTGTAACTGTCAAGAACACATGGTAGAAGTTGGAAGGCATTTTTGGCTCTTGATCCAGTTTTTATGCTTTCTGTTAGGATAGTTTTTAGACCTAGAATTATTTCCTTTCAAGAAGACAATTTTTACCAAGTTAGTTATGGAGGCCCTGCATGGCTATATATTGCAAAACTTTTAACTAATTAAGGGTTCAGCTCTCTGAGTTTGAGAGAAAATATTTTCTAAAAAACTTAGCTTCAAGTTTTTCCAAAGACTTATATTATAGAATATATGAATATCTTATGGTATTTCGTATATGCTTAAGCTTTAAAGGATAAATACTATTATTTATCTAATGTGGTTTATTTTCTTGAGGAGATAAATTATGTTGATTAGAGCTTGATTGTGATATAGTTGGATTCAATACTTAGAAGTAACAGAGAGGATTATTATTGAAGCTTAGATTCAAGAAAATTAATAGTTTGAGATTGAGATAAAAATAGATATTTTCTCTAAAATTTGCGCATTCTTTCCATGTTGATGGTCTGAATGTTCTCCTTTAGTATTTTCTGGTTAAAAATGCACATGTTGTTAATTTTCATGTTTGGATAAGAGCATATTGAAGATCTTTTTAGAGGGTAGTTGTGCCTTGTAATTTGCAGAGAGTTGTTTTCAGCAACTCATTTGTTAGTGATAAGATTTCTCTTCTATACATTCTTCAAAGCAATCTGAGATTAATTCTTAAATACAAAAGGGGAAAAATTGTACACTAATGGTTTTTGGTGACTCCGCTGGGGAGACCGTCTATGATAGACTGGGTTTGATATCTTCACATTTAATGATAAACTATGGTGTTTCCTGTTGAAATTATCCCTGGCCGACAAGAACTTCCTCTGATTTTGCAACCAGGCCTTGATTTCTCAAATACTCAAGAGGACATAATCGCTGACCTTAATGCAACAGCTTGGAAATTGAGAATGAATGATCAACAATACTAGCAAGTAAGGTTATTCCATGAAGAGGAGGAGGAAATTGGAGAGTAGCTCAGAGGCATACCTGTAGCCCAAGAGGCTGCTATAGTAGATAGGGCAGCCCAAAGGCCCTAAAACAAGTAGTTCTCTTCTTTTTTGTTCCAGTTCAATTCAGTAAACTGGCTACAAAAAGATTTACAAGGGGAGATAGAGCAAAGGGTCTTATAGATTTTGATTTTGAAGATCTAGCAAAGCTTGATTTTAAACCCCAAACTCCTTCTAGGCGAAGACAGTGTAAGACTGCTAGTAGACCCTCTTCTCCCACTAAGTCTTCCCCTATAACTATGTTTAGTTCCTTGGTCTCACCAAGAATTGTAACTCCCACTTTTGTAGATTTGACACCTTTGAACTTCATCTTACCCACTATGGCACAAAATCAACCCTGGGGTGCTGCAATAGGACCTTTAAGTTTAGGAGAAAGTCTTGGAAACCTACCTAAAGGTCGTGATATCCTACCAAAGTTTAGTGGTGATGGAAAAAAGACCCCAAAAGACCATTTGAATGCCTTCAACACAGCATGTGGATTTTTGGTTGTTGGGACTCCAGATGTAGCTGTCAGACTCTTTGTTTTGACACTGACTGATGCAGTAGTAGAATGGTTTTATAACCTACCTCATGCTTCTATAATTGATTGGGATAGCATGAAGATAGCATTTGAAACTAGGTTCAAGTTAGTCGATGATGCTAATACACTCTTGATTCAGTTAAGCCAAATGAAAAAGGAGATTCAAGTCCCTATGAGAGAATTTGTGGCAAGATTCAACAAGGGAATTCAAGTTATCCTAGCTGCTAGCAGACCTAATGATGAAAATCAGAAAGGATTCTTCTTGAATGTGATGCCCCCAGATGTTTCATTTCCTTTAAAAAGAGCTAGACCAGCCACATTAATAGCCACTCAAAATCTTTCCATTGAATTACAAGATGACCTCATAACAAGTGGCAAATGGAGGAAAGATGTGCAAGCACCTAACTCTCAGCCCTCAACCTCCACATCATCAGACCCTACGATTCAGAGACTGATGAATGATTTGATAACCATCAAGTGGTAGTTTCCTAAAACTACCAGTCCTTATCAAGACATCCCATGCAAATATCCCATTCAAGGATCTTCTAATTCAGGAAAATAGTTCAACTTACCTCCTGCTCAGCAGAGATTACAAATTGAACCTCCACCAAATAAAAGTAACATGTGTGTGTTTCATCTTACTGATGAACATGAGGGAGGCTCATGTCCTGAAAACATAAGGTATACACAGTTAGAAGCTGAAAAAGAAGAAGCAACAAAGGTGACTGTTGAAGATATATCCTCTGAGGTACCTGGCGACTCTGGAAACTATTATCTTGAATATGAATTAGACTCTGAAAGGGGTGGAGACATATTGATTACTTTAGAGGATACTTCCTGCTTAGTTTTGACAAGAAACCAGCGTGCAGGAAAGGTGAGCAATTGGGAAAATGCAGCAACCAAAGATAATCAAGGTCAAGCCAGTGATCCTCCAAAGATCCTGAAAGCAAATAACTCGGAGCTACAAGTAATGAAAAGGTCTGAATCTGAATCCCCTTTTAGTATAGTTGATTTTTGTAAAACTTCAAAGGTACAAATTTCTACTGCGGATTATTTGAAAATGAATCCCCAAGAATTAGATAAGTTGGTCAATTTTGTTAAAGGCCCTTCAGCTGAGCCTAAAGCTCATCAAACAAATAATGCATGTTTTAAAGGATAGTCTGAAAAGAAAGAAGATACAGTTGAGCAAAAGCCTGTTGAAAAATCCATTCCTACTCCTTCCATTAGCCTAAAACCTGAACCATTTTATGTATCCCTGTTCATTCATAGCTTCAAGCTAAAAAATTGTATAATTGATTTAGGAGCATCAGATAATATAATGCCTTCATCTGTGGCCAAAGAATTAGACCTCCCTATGACTGACACCTTTGGACGTTGCTATTCCATGGATGCAAAACAATTTCCTCTCCTAGGTCAAATCAAAGATGCTCAAGTACCTTTGGCAGCCTTCCCAAATAAGAGATTGAAGTTAACCATCCTAATGGTTGATATTCCAGCCAGCTATGGTATGCTTCTTAGTAGAACCTTTTGTAAGGAGCTAGGTGGTGAGATAAAACTAGACTGGTCACAGGCCATAGTTCCTATAGGAAACAAGAAAGTTACTCTTCTACCAGAACCCAAATCCAAATACACTATTTTTCCCTCAGAAGATCCTAAATCCCAGACCTTGTATCAAGAATCCAAGTTTTCTAATTATGTTATCATGTCTAAAAATAATGTCCCAAATCCTATGGTTCCAGATGAAGAAGTTCCTTGGACACTAGAATTTGATGGCAGTTGCTCTTCTACAGGCTCGAGTGCTGGAGTAGTCCTCATTTCTCCTAGTGGACATAAATTTCCTTTTTCATTTAAACTTGAGTTTGAGAACACAAACAATACAACGGAGTATGAAGCTCTATTGTTGGGTTTAGAAGAAGAAAAAAGGAGGGGAATTAAGTTGTTAAAGGCACATAGTGATGCTGAACTTATTGTTAAGCAGGTTAGGAACCTATTTTCAGTGAAGAATGAGAGACTGAAGCATTACAAAAATAGGGTGTGGGACGAAATCAAGGGGTTCAAAGCCTTTTCAATCGAAGCTATTCCAAGATAATATAACTCAAGAGCTAATGCTCTTGTTGGGTCAGCTTCTTTTCTCATACCACACCCAGATTTCATAGAAGATCATTATACTATTGAAGTCATACATAGGCCCAGTGTCCCTGATAATTCTTTTTCCTGGCAAGTGTTTAGAGATGATACTCACATAAATGAGTTTCTACAGGGTGTAGATAAATTATCAACCAATTATTTTGAAGGGTCAGAATCTGAGTGTCATGAGTTTTTTCCAGGAACAAAATCCAGTGCATCAAAGAAGGTAGTTTAACTCAAAGGAAATTCTATACCGAAAGGATTAGTGGAGTTAGAGAGGTTGTTTGACAAGAGAGATTGTTATTTAAATTCACCTGGCATATCAGACAGTTCTCCTTTAGGTGAATATGAAAAAATTAATATTGGTGATGAGTTCAATCCTAAGATGGTCAATTTAGGAATATGTTGTGATGTGAGTGAAAAAGAATGCTTCACTAGGTTGTTGAAAGAATATGGTGATGTATTTTCTTGGACCTACGATGATTTAAAGAACTTTAGGCAAGGGCAGTTGACACATCATATTCCCTTGAAGCCGGTCACGTCACCATTCTGCCAAAAATTGAGAACATACAATCCAAAGGTGGTGGATGCCATTTTTAAAGAAATAGACAAGATGCTTCAAGCAAGAATTATCTTTCCAATTCATCATTCCATGTGGGTGGAAAATATTGTACCTGTCCAAAAGTGAAATGGAGAAATCAAAATATGCATGGACTTCAAGAACCTCAATCAGTCAAGCCTCAAAGATAACTTTGCCTTACCTATGATGGACCAAATTCTTCAAACTGTGGCTGGCTCAGAGATGTTGTCTTTGCTCGACAGCTTTTCGGGCTACAATCAGATCAATGTTGCAGAAGAAGATCAGCACAAAATGGCTTTCACCACACCTTGGGGAACATTTTCCTATAGGAGAATGCCTTTTGGCTTAATTAATGCTAGAGCCACATTTCAGAGGGCCATGAACTCTACTTTTAGCCATTTATTAAACAAGACTATCACTATTTACCTGGATGATATGATAGTTTTCTCTTGGAGGCATAAGAAGCATCTAAAGGACTTGAAAGAAGTTTTGCAGAGGTGTAGAGAGCATGGTGTTTCTCTAAATCCTAAGAAATCAATTTTCTATGTGAAAGAAGGTAAGTTGTTGGGCCATTTAGTTTCAAAGGAGGGCATTAAAATCAACCCAAAAAGAGTCAAAGCCATCTAGCAGCTATGTCTACCTATTAATCAGAAAGGGATTAAATCTATTTTTGGCCAAGTTAACTTCTTAAGGAAGTTTGTGCCTAATTTTGTTGAGACATCAAAGTCGATGGTAGATCTATTGAGCAAGAAGTAGAATTTCAAGTGGGATGAGCCAGCTATCAAATCATTTGGTCAGATCAAGGAAGCCATAGCCAATGCTCCAACATTGATACATCTAGATTTTAAAAAAGATTTTTTCATCTACTCCTATGCATCATAACACACAATATCTGGGGTACTGTTACAAAAGAATGACAAGGGTGAAGAAGTGCCTATTTCCTTCATGAGTGTACCACTCAAAAAACATGAGTTATGCTATTCACAGATAGAAAAATAGGTGTTCGTAGTAGTGAAAGTAGTTAAACAATTAAGATACTACATACTTCATTCAAATTCAGTGGTCTTTGTTCTGAATTCTGCCATTAAGACCATGCTTACTCAGCAAGAAGTTGTAGTCAATAATGAGGCTAGTTGGGTTGCAAAGGTATAGGAATTTGATCTAGAGATTAAGCCTACAAAGCTGGTCAGAGGGCAAGGCCTGTGTAAATTGATGGCTAAGAATCAAGAAGAACAAATTTTACCTAATTTCCTGTTCATAGCAACAAATGACTCATGGTTCTCAAACGTAGCTTTCTTCCTAACCTATGGGGAGCCTCCAGAACATCTATCAGCTAAAGAGAGAAGAAATCTAAGGCTGAAGGCAACAAAGTATGTCATAGTAGATAATGTTCTGTATAAAAGAGGATTAGATGGAATTTTTTTGCGTTGTGTTGACAAAGAATAGCAGCAAAAGTTATTGCAATCATTTCATAATGAAGCTTGTGGGGGGCACTATTCTTCCTCTGTAACATCCTTTAAGATCCTGAGAAACTACTACTATTGGGCTGGAATGTTTAAAGCTGCATACAGGTGGGTAGCAAATTGTGAGAAGTGTAAGCTTTTCTCAGGAAAACCTCAGTTGGCTACTTTACCACTAAGGCCTGTGATTATTAAAGAACCCTTCCAGCAGTGGGGTTTAGATTTTATTGGTCCCATAAATCCAACTTCTAGTGGTAGACACACACATATTTTGATAGCAACTGATTACTTTACCAAGTGGGTCGAGGTGATACCAGTCAAAGTAACTACTTCTGAGATAGTCTGCAAATTTTTGAAAGAAAATATTGTCACTAGATTTGGGGTCCCCTTAAAGATAGTGGCCGACAATGCTTAGAATTTCTCCTCTATAGAGATTCAACTCTTCTGCTATGATCATGGTATAAATTTATCTCACTCTTTAGATTACTTCCCATAGGGAAATGGCCAGGCCAAATCTACTAACAAGAACCTGATCAACATCATGAAGAAACTGGTAGATGAAAAGGGAAAAGACTGGCACAAAAAGTTATATGAGGCATTGTGGGTAGATAGGACATCTCCAAAGAGGGCCATAGGCATGACACCATTTAAATTAGTCTTCAAAGTTGAAGCATAGTTATCACTTCTATTAGAGCTATCCTCTACCAAGCTACAAAGGTGTGTTGAAAAATGAAGTCTTTCAAAATTCACTAGAGAAGATAATTTTGTATATGTTGAAAATTGAAGAAGAAAGGGAAGAATTAGTTGATCACATCACCAGCCATCAGCTGAAGGTGAAGGAGATTTTTGATCACTGTACCAGGCCAAGAAAATATATGGTAGGTGACAAGGTCCTTCTCTGGGACAAATGCTGAGAGCCAAGAGGAGCACATGGTAAGTTCGAGTCTCTCTAGAAGGGACCATTCAAGATCTCTCAAAGTCTTGGTCCTAATGCATTCAAACTGAAGTATATTAATGGAGCTTAGCTACCCCTATCCTATAATGGTTAGGTTCTCAAGCTTTATCAATTGTAAGTCCTTTCTTTTCTTTGCTTCTATATAAAGTTTTGGGTGTGTCTGTAGGAGTAGAACTTTTTGTTGTGGTGAGTCGACCCAATTAGACAAAGTTTAAATTGTCTTTTTATTAGAGATTCTAGATTCATTTCTCGGTCCTTAGTAGTCTCGGTCCCCACTCAGAGCTAGTTATTACCCTCATTTTTCTCAAAACCCTCGGGCATAGTCTTAGTAGGTGAAAATCCTCAAGTCAAAGCTGAAGTTGAACTTTTGTGAAAATTGGTTCAAGTTCAAGATCAACCTGTTCCCGCTTCTAAGTCCTGTAATACTCATGTTTGTTCATTTCTTAAAAGGTTGGTTGATCTCAAAGATGAACCTGAACTTGAACCCAGTATTGAACCTTAAGTTAGTTCAAGTTCAAGTTCATGATTGTAATAGGATAGCTTATGTATGGGAAATTCAGCGGTAGTGTCCAGTTTTCAAAAAGAAGAATTTAGTTTTGGAGTGCTCCAAGTGTTTGTACAGAGTTTGAAAATGTCGTACGAAGGTTGTCTTATCTGATGAGATGGCACATGCATGTAAAATTGGAAATAACGGCGTGATGTAGAGGGAGTAATTAATATGCAAATATGGAGATTAGGATTTTTCCTTTGGAATTGAGATTTTTGTGCTAATAAACCTGGCACATTAATTAAGAGTGGCTCGGCCTGTCAAATCAATCATTCCTCCATTATGAAATTTATTACATACATGCTCTGAAGATTTGATGAGATCTTAAGGTATTTGTGAATAAATGAGGATTGATTAAGGCTTCTTCATTAAGTTATTTTCCTTTGGAGAAGGAAGAAGGAGCAACGGAACTGGTGGTGAAAATTTGTTGGAAATTGTTGCACAAGAAAGTCATGAGTTTTTCTTTCCCTTTGCAGTTTTCATATTACAGAAGCTCATTCTATGTTACAAATATTTTCCTTCATATTGATAAGATACCATTGTTTCACCTGAAACTTCCTAAAGAAGAGAGTAGAACCCACCTGCTACTTTCCCTGCAAGATATAAGGGATACCTTCTTGCTAAATGTAAACCTAGGGGAGCTCTATAATAGAGTCTGAAGTGCTTCAGAAGGATCTTTTTCTAGGAAATTATTAGAAAGAAGACTTTTAGAGGCTGCCGCATTTCCCTCAGCCATGATTTTCCCCGAACTGGTGTTGGAATGTGCTAATAAATATGATGCTAAGAATAGGTGCATTAAGGATGCGTTAGGGGAGATTTTGGTTAAAATCAGTAAAGAAACAATAATGGCAGCCCTGTGAATTCTAGATAGAGAGCCATACGAGTCATGGACTTACACAGAAGCAGAGCACGTGTATGAAGAAAAAAAGAAAAAGTACAGTTGATTCATAGCCCAGGTCTAGCTTGCGAAACCAGAGAAAGGTGGATCTAGGTTGCCAAAGCCTCTTACAATTGAGCACTTCCACAAAGACATAGCTGATATGGTACTTCTTTTGAATAGGGTAAAGGGGAATCCTCATGCTTTCCATTAGGAAAATTGGATGTTTTGTTTTGTCCAGAAGATTATAGAAGGGGATAAATTTATTGACTGGGTTGACCTAATAGCAGAAAAACCTCATAAGGAACTCTTAAGTGTCAATAAAATTACTGCATTTTATATGTCCTCCTACTTGATTTATGTCTTAGCATTCTGCCGAGCCTAGGAAGGACTACCCTATGAAGTATGGAAAAATGATATGAGGGTTTATGATTACTTCACTTGCCTACAGAAGGAAAAGTTTCCCAGAGTTTATAAAATGGTAAATGACATATTTTTAGGAAAGGTTGTGTTTGAGCTATGAGGTAAAGATAATTCCAGACTTTCTAAAGAGGCCAAATAGGTAATCAATGTGTACGCATGTCATTTCATATAGTTTTCAAGATTTACTTATCTCAGGGTAGGAGCATTTGATGGAAAACCCTTTAAACTCCCTAGATTTTGTTTGGATGATATAGTCCTAATGGAGCTATGCAGACAACTTATTCTAATTGAGAAAAAGGTTGGGACTCCAAGGAAATCTTTGGGTATTCTATTCTCAATTGAGTTAGGACATTATAGATGCAAAAGTTTCCAGGATGCTTGGGTTGTGAAAGAAGAATTGAATGCTTTTTGCTTACAGACTTATATCCTTAGGGATGATTTTGATTACAGAGGCTTTGCAGTAGCCAATCTCAATGTACCAGAGACATTCATGCATCTCCCAGACTTAGAAGATTTTTGGATTGGCTGTCCTAATGAATTGGAGGTGAGGAAAAGGTTATAGTCTTGGTTAACTTTGAGGCAAATCATTACTTTCAAGCTGAATATGAATACAGACAGAATACAGGAAGACAGTGAGGCTGATGTTCTAGATTTATTATATTTGGAGAAGCTTGAAACTCTTATGATCCCTCCACTTGATTGGTTGGAACCAAAAGAATATGATATGTATGTTAAGATGAAGAGAGTTATTGAGAGAATGGAGGCGTGGTTGTCAAAGAAAACTTCTAAAGGACAAGTGAAAACCAAAAAGAAATGTTTGTCAAAGAAAAATTTTATTTTGACTAACATAAGTGTTGATCAACTTTGTGCAAGAAAAGGTAGATCTAAAGTTGAACTTGAACCTGAACTTGAACCAATTTCTCCACAAGTTCAAGTTCAAGTTCAACACCTAGCTGAGCCAGAGGTCTGAGTAACCCGATCAAGTGCAAGGGTAAGGGAAAAGACTCAGAGGCAGAAGGCTACTCCTGGTGTCATCATGGATTTAGATTCTTCAGATCCTGATCTGAAGATAGTTCTAGTTGAGGACCACAGTGTACCCAAGATGGTGGATGATCAACAGGCACCATAGGAAACAGAGAACACTACTACAAATTCACTAGCCCTTCTCAACAAGTATGACATGCAGAAGAAATCCTCTAATACGCCATCATGGCTAGAGAACCTAGTAACCAAGAAAAGGAATGTGGTTCCTCTTTTAGTACCTATCGATGATGTAGTAAGCAAATACCTGTGGAAAAATTCTAAGGTTAAGAAGGCAAAGATGGAATCTAGGATTGACTTCGACGAAAATAGTGGCCACTGGGTAGCTGAGATTGCAAAGCCTGTAGATGATAAGATGGAAGAGGAGACCTCAGTTTAGGATTTTCAAATATCCAAGGTAGATTTGGGAAAAGATACCAGAGCCACTGACATGATATTTTTTGAAGTATCAAATAAAAAGATTGCCAGTAGGGTCTGGAAAGATGCCAGGGATAAATAGGACATGAAGGAGGCAATAAAGAGTATGGCTCAATACATCAATGCCATGCAGCATCCTAAACCTATTCCTCTAAGCAAGATGCCTACTTCCATAGATATGAAGTCCCCTGATAATCAACACTTTCTTAATCAAGTGTAGAGGAGTAAAGCGGTGAGCAAAGCATTCGATGATTAGGTTGAGCATGTAAAAATAGTGGTTGTCAAGAAACTAGGTCATATGGGTCAAACCCACATTGAAGGACACCACTTGATGAATAAAATAGAGGTTAGCATTGAAGAATGGGAGTTGGAGAAAACCACCCGGGTTAAAGAACTCCATTGGATTGAGGAAGTCGAGGAATATGGTTTGCAAAAGTTCCTTATGGACAAAATAGTGCTAGGACTAGATGATAAAGTCCTTTATGTTATAAAGGAGTGTATTGAGTGGAGAAATGAAGCCATAGTCTTGGGAATTACTAAGATAAGAGATCTCATGAAGAGGCTAAAAAAAATTAAAGAAATTATTTCAAGTGATGTAAAATGGATTAGGGAGCAATGCCAGGAGATTCAAGAGGCATCAAATAAAACAACTAAACAAGTAATCTAAGAGGTAGACGCCTGGTTCAACAAGTTCAAAGGGATGAAGATGCCTATAGATGAGCATTTCTCAAAGATAGCCCAAATAGAATCGATGATGATTCTTCAGCAAGATCATCTGGTTATGCACAAAGAGAAGATATCTGAGATAAAAAGGGAAAGTGAAGTCTGGAAGTAGAGGATCAATTTTATTAGTTTACCCAATCAGCCAATGATATCCGCATTTACAGCCGCATTCAAAGAATGGAAAGCAGTGCGGCTTGTAGCAACCTCAGCTCCGTAACTGTCAAGAACACATGGCAGAAGTTGGAAGGCATTTTTGGGTCTTGATCCAATTTTTATGCTTTCTATTAGGATAGTTTTTAGACCTAGAATTATTTCCTTTTAAGAAGATAATTTTTACCAAGTTAGTTATGGAGGCCCTACGTGGCTATATATTGCAAAACTTTTAACTAATTAAGGGTTCAGCTCTCTGGGTTTGAGAGAAAATATTTTCTAAAAAACTTAGCTTCAAGTTTTTCTGAAGACTTATATTATAGAATATATGAATATCTTATGGTATTTTGTATATGCTTGAGCTTTAAAGGATAAATACTATTATTTATCTAATGTGGTTTATTTTCTTGAGGAGATAAATTATGTTGATTAGAGCTTGACTGTGAAATAGTTGGATTCAATACTTAGAAGTAACAGAGAGGATTATTATTGAAGCTTAGATTCAAGAAAATTAATAGTTTGAGATTGAGATAAAAATAGATATCTTCTCTGAAATTTGCACATTCTTTTCGTGTTGATGGTCTGAATGTTCTCCTTTAGTATTTTCTGGTTTAAAATGCACATGTTGTTAATTTTCATGTTTGAATAAGAGCATATTGAAGATCTTTTTAGAAGGTAGCTGAACCTTGTAATTTGCAAAGAGTTGTTTTCAGCAACTCATTTGTTAGTGATAAGATTTCTCTTCTATACATTCTTCAAAGCAATCTGAGATTAATTCTTAAATACAAAAGGGAAAAAACTATACACTAATAGATAGCATAGATGCACTATCTTGGGAGTTAGGAGACTTGTCTCCTCTTTGATATACCATTTCAATCCATTGAGATACCCAGCAACCTTGATTCTCTCATCTTCTACCACCTTAGACCTTAGACATAGTTTTTGGAATTCTTCGGTATAAGCATTGACATAATTATCTTTTTGCCTTAGACCTTTCCTCCTTTATGCAATTAGATTTAATAATCCTCTTTCATGTAATATCCCTTCACTTTGGCCACCATTCCTTTCCAAGTGGCTATGGGTTTTTTTCCTTCCTTTTCCCTCTCTATTTGAATAAACTTCCACCATGTGAGAGCAGAGCCTCTAAGTCTTGACTTGGCTACTCTCACTTTTTGAGCATCACTAATTGTATCACATTCAAAGTGATTCTACATGCCCTCAATCAAATCAATGATTGATTCAGGATACATTTTTCTACCAAAGAGTGGTACACCTTCTAGTTCTTTACCACTTAAGGTCTTCAAGGCTTTGAGGAAGCGTTCTTGCTCCACCACTGGATCTAGCTCGGGAACTTCATCCTCTACTAATATAGCCTTCCCTGCCTTCTCATCTATCTTTTCATTCACTTCTTTTGTTTTATCTTCTAGTGCTTCCACATTCTTGGCTAGTAGTTCTATCCTTTCCCTTAACTATATATTATCTTCCTCTTGGTCTTCTACCTTCTTGGCAAAACTTGCATTGGTCACCATCCTAGAAGATCCACTGGACTCACACTCTGACATGCAATCACTTCCCAAATATTTTGGGGATTTGTGTCATGCCCTGCAAGGGAACCAGGGAAGAGAACAAAAATTCTCTTTGTAAAAGAAAACCTAAGTAATGATTTATGAAAAATTTTAAACTTTTAAAAGAATTATGTGAACAAAACTTGAACTTAGATTCCTCCCAACATTCCCTTGTAATTTAATGCACATTTCATTTAAGTCCATTGAGTGTGCTAACAACTTAATGTACTTTTAAAGAAAACTGCATCCCAACATTTTTAGATTCTTTATAAAGAAATATAAGGTACTTTCTTTTCAATTTGCTATTTAAATCTATCTACATTCCTAAGTATCCTTTACGAACAATATAAATTTTAAAGAAAATAGAATCCTATAAATCATTTGATACATTTACAAATATTACATTCGATTTTTCAATAGCTTTTCAATTAATCAACAATAATGAAAAAAACATACTACTTAACTTGGAATGTTACAAAATCCTTTTCTTTTCCAACATACATCTTATACATAAAGTTCACATCTCCCTTTTCCCTTTTCCTAAATCTACCCATTCCAAATACATCATTTTCAATTACATCAATGATTACATTACATTCATCTCCTCTTGGGAGGTAACAATAATTTTACATCATGAAAGATAATTACAAAGCCTTCATTCTTCCAAAATTGGTACATAAGCAAGCATGAATTTTCAAACACTGCATCCGCAAAAGATAGCTCGACAAAATATTTACCACCCAACCATGTGGATACCAAAAGGCCCACTCCCCCATGCTAGGAGATAAACACCGAGGTCCACAAAGAAGGAATAGCTGGGCCATACCTAGGGTTGGGTAACCTTTTCCAAATAGCAAAAAGAAAGAAGATCAAAGTATAAATATTTTCCCAAGGTTCTAAGGCTTGGTAGAAACCCTAAGCAATAGGCTAAGTGAGTGTCATCACATATCCCTCACCCCTTGGGTTTTCCTAGTACTAGCCCCACTCCGGGCCCCGGGCCCCAAGTAGGCACATGCAGGATCAAATGCCTTTCACATAGAAAAGCATCATTCGATCGTACCTATGCATAGTACCTTATCCCACTCCCATCCATAGCCTTTACTAGCACTAATGGCATGGTTGAGGCATACATTAATCTTTTTAGTGTTTGAACCCATTCCCAAAAGTTTAATTAAATTTTCACTTATTAAATAACTCTTCAGTCGGTTATCCTGGTTCTAGCCACTTAGGGCCCTGGCCCCGCACTGAGAGCCACTCACTTAGTGTTCTTAGATTTTCTACCCTTAACCCACACATCACAAATACATCATACATGTAGTAAAAAAACATTATAAACACATTTGAGAACTGCAACAAAGAATAGAAAATAATAAGATAGTTTATGGATGTTTAGGGAAATTAGGAACATTTAAGGATGTTTAGAATGGTCATGATCCTCTTAGACAACCCTAAAACCTAATCATACTTCCTACACACATCCTAACCCTATTTAAGCATCTAAATGCACCACATACCTCCATCAAACAAGTAATGAACATATTTATAGTTTATACATAGTTTCCATGTAGTTTGTACAAAATTTCATATGCCTAAAATTTAACTAAGTCTGATTTTTTTTAAGAAAACTTTAAAAATTAGAAGTTTCATCTTAATTCCTAGGAAGCTGAAACATATCTCAGACTTCTCGGAAGGTACCTAATTTCTTTATACAAGTATAAACCGACCCGAAATAACAAACATTCATAGCCCCTACAAACAAAATAAACCCTATTCCACACGTGGCATTAAAACAATAATAATAACTTGGGATTGAGTAATTCAATCAAAACTCAAAACAATACTAATCACTCAGGATTCAAAAATAAACCCTAATCCAAACATGAGAATAAAAAAATGTTATACTCGGGGTTGTATAAACTTGTATAAACGGCTGGCTGGCATAATAAAATAAAAGAATATTTCTATTGCACAAATGACTAATATAATACTACAATGCCACAATATTTCTATTGCATAAATGACTAACATAATAAAATGAATGACAAAATATTATAAATGGCTGGCATAATACAAATAAAACAAAAATGACTGGCCTAATAATATTTTTATTGTATAAATGGCTGACCTGATAATGTTGGTATTCTATAAATGTCACAGAATAAATTCATATTAAAATGATAGAATGTTTGTATTGACAGAATATTACAATAAACAAATGACAAAATAAAACAATAAATGGTTGACAGAATAATACAATAATATAGCATTTGTATAATGTATAGACAGCTGGCAAAATAATACAATAATATAGCATTTGTAATACAATAATATAGCATTTGTGTAATGTATAGATGGCTGGCAAAATAATACAATAATATATAAACATTAAACAGCTCACATAACACAATAATATAGCATAAGCATTCAGTAACATAAGAAGACAAACAAAACATATACAGAAGCATTCACAAAGATTTAAAAAATAAACATACATAACAGAAAAGAGAATTATCTCTCAGGATGGATTCCAACCTGGAGTCCTACGGGAATCGGTTGATGAAGGAGGATCCAATCCTCTCCAACTTTTCTAGCACTCCTTTGAATCCCTCTGCTTGCAATCTTCCAGCCTCTACCCAAAGCAACAAAAATGCCAATCTCAAATAATGGATTCTCTCCTCACCAAAGACAAATAATTTTCCTGGAATCTTATTATTGTTTCCTCTCAAAAATGAACTTCTATTCAACACCCTTTCACACAGGAAATATTTACTATATATAGAATGTTGGAGGTGGTTGCATGGGTAATCCAACTGATGCAACCATCCCAACTATCCATCTGTTATTCGAAAATATTATGGTTTGCAAAATTGTTCCCGTAAAGGGATAAATAATTTTTTAATAAAACTATACTCTATGTCTCCTAAATGTGAGGATGACACAATAGAGAATTTTAACCTTAAGAATAATTTACTAATTTATTTAGCTATGGCAAAAGAATTTACTAATCCTTTTTACCATTTTTGAGAATAACATAGATTTATATTTATCTAAAATAATTTTCCTTCTCACAATAATTATATAATAGTGTGTGTGTGTGTGTGTGTGTGTGTGTGTGTGTTCCTAGGCATATGTGTGCACCCATATGCTTATGGTACATATACCATAGTAAGACACATTATTACAAATATTAAATATTAAGAATAACATTATTATAAAACATATTATTTATTCATACACTAATCCACATTCTAAAATATATATTAGGTAGCTACTAACATAAGTTAGACTTTACCACTATTATTTAAAACATTTATTATTAATATTGCCATAGACACTTTGTTATCATGAGTATTATAAAATAATACCATAAAATTATTCATTATTATTGATATTAAAATCACATGATTTAATCACATACCAACTCGTTCCTAACGAGATATGCTAGTATAATAGTAGCTACTACTAAAGATGAATTACTAAATCATACCTTCAAATGAACAATAACTCACATCAATAATCTACTAAAAAAATTGAGCATACCATGAAGACAATAAAAACTACCATACTCAAAACCTCATTCTCAATGAATATAAAGACAAGAAACTAGCTACAAGATCCACAAAACCAATAAACCGAGAGATCACATAATACATCCACACAACGGACTGACTCAGGAACTCCCCACCTAAGGATGAAAGGATCAAAGGTGAAGTTTCTTCCTGTGGAACCTGGTGATATCTCTGTAACAACAACAATGATCGAGGATTTTGAGGGATCACTCAGACCTATGAAGCCAGGTGGAGATGATGCTCGGTACCTTCAATCGTGCATCACCAAGAAGAGATAGATATACATACAAATCATATATATGCAAACAGATGACCAGGATTGATAGATCGTGTGGACCTCAACTAAGTGAGTAACTATGACTTTGTCTTGAGTCATGAAGACACATTAGACACATATCTATGAAACATAAAACATCATGATAATGGTTAGATTCAAATCCTTGGGTTAGCTCCATAAAACATATAAAGATAGATGGTTTTCTAATTTCATGAACATATAAATAATAACCATAAATGAGCATATCAATCATCTAATAAACATATCATCATCCATAAAACATAAATGTAAATGTATAGTTCTAACCATCATAATAGAATGTCCAAATAAGAAAGTCCAAGTATCATCATAGGAGAGGGTATTACATCCTCCCCCCCTAGAGTTAGGCTTACTCCTAGAAGCCTACAAATAAATATGGATAAGCGTCTCTAAGTCTAGCAGCATCTTCCCATGTGGTAGAAGAATCATCATTGGGGTCCCATTGGACCCTTGCCTTCTCTATGGTGTGACCCCTAAGGGTCAGTGTTTGCTCCTATAAAATGTGTACCAACTCTAAAGCCAGTTGTCCGTCCACTACCTGTAATGCATTCCAATCCAAAACATGAGTCACATCAAGAATATACTTTCTAAGATCTAAAACATGAAATACATCATGAGTACGAGCAAGGCTGGGTGGCAAGGCAAGCTGATAAGCTACTGGTCCTATCCTCTCCAAGACCTCAAAAGGGCCAATAAATCAGGGTGCCAACTTGGAGCCTTTTCTGTAACAGATTGGACTCTTTCATGGATGCACCCTCAAAAAGACTCTTTCACCAAGAGAGAAGTGTACATCAGTCCCGTGAGCATCAACATACTTCTTTTTCCTATCATGAGCTATCAAAATATGATCTCTGATGCACTTGACTTGCTGCTCCATATCATGTAACATCTTAAGGCCTAGAAGTACCCTTTCCTCTAATCGATCCCAACTTAAGGGAGTGTGGCATAGACAGCCATACAAAGCCTAAAAAGGGGACATACCTATGGAACTGTGATAACCATTATTATAAAAAAACTCCACCAAATATAGATACTCTTCCCAATGGGTTTGTCTATCCATAACATACATCCTAAGCATGTCCTCAAGAACCTGATTGACTCGCTTTGTCTACCCATCTATCTCGGGATGATAGGCTGAACTGAAGTTGAGCTGAGTCCCTAAAGTATGCCGAAGTGAAGTCCAAAGAGCCGATGTGAATACTGGATCATGATTAGATATGATTTTCCTGGGAATACCATGGAGTCTCACAATGTCCTTCATGAATACTCTAGCTATATAAGTTGCTAAATAGGAGGATTGCATGGGAGAAAAATGGGCTACCTTGGTGAGTCTATCAACTGTTACCATGATAGCATCATGTCTCCTAGGAGTAACTGGAAGTCCCACAATAAAATCCATAGAAATAATGTGTCATTTCTTGGCACTAGGTGAGGTTGCAATAGACCAACAGGGTGTTGATGTTATTCTTTCACTCTCTGACATTCCAAACATCTAGCCATGTAGTCTACAATATCCCTCTTCATTCCTAACCAATAGTACAACTAGCGTAGGTCAGCATACATTTTCTTCACCCCAGCATGTGCTAAATAGGGAGCCTTGTGGATTTTTGAAAGGATAAGCACATGAAGATCTCCTTCCATGGGCACATAGATTCTATTTTTTTGTCACAACAACCCAAGGGTGTCTAAGGAATATCCTAAGAAGCGACCTTCCAAGGGTCTTCCTGACTCTATTTCTACCTTAACCTCTTGAAACCAAGAGTTGGAATTGAGAGCCTCTCTGATTCTTTTTTCCAAATTGGTGCTAAGGGATAGTGCTGATAAAACATGTATGTGCCTGCTTAAAGCATCTGCCATCACATTCATCTTCCCTTGGATGTACTTAACCTCAAACTCATATTCACATAATAATTCCATCCACCTGTGTTGTCTAGCATTGAGGTTAGGTTGAGAGATGTACTAAAGGCTTCGATGATCTGTTTGGAGTTCAAACTTGTGACCCAACAAAAAGTGTCTCCATTTTACTAAGGCATGAACTACTGCTGCAAGTTCTAGATTGTGGGTGGGATAGTTGAGCTCATGATTTTTAAGCTTCCTAGACTCATAAGCAAAAACCTCTCCTTCTTGCATAAGAACTACCCCAATCCCTTCTAGTAAGGCATATGTGCAAACTACAAAGTTTCCTGATGGTTCGGGAACCACCAAGATTGGAGCACTAGTTAATCTTTCCTTCAAACATTGCAAAGTGGCCTCACATTTTTCTGACCAAACAAAATTTTTACCTTTCCTTTGCAAGGAAGTAATGGGATGTGCTATCTGAGAGAACTCTCTGACAAACCTTCTGTAATACCCAGCTAGTCCCATAAACTTGTGAACTTTGGGGACATTAGTCGGAGTTGGCCACTCCACTATGGCTTGAATTTTGGTTGGATCAATAGCGATGCCATTCCCTAATATGATGTGTCCAAGATACTTAACCTCTATCTGAAATAATTCACACTTTTTGGCATTGGCATAAATTTGATTTTCTCTAAGGCACTGCAATACTTGGCAAAGATGAACCTCATGTTCTTCAAGAGTTTTGGAGAACACTAAGATATCATCTAAGAATACTATCAAAAACTTATCCAAGTAGGTTTTGAAAACTCCATTCATTAAGCTCATGAATATAGAAGGAGCGTTCGTTAACCCAAATGGTACCATAGTGAAATCATAGTGACCATATCTAGTACGGAAAGCTGTTCGATGAATATTGACTTCCTGAATTCTAAGTTGATGATATCCTAACTTGAGGTCAATTTTTGAAAATATTTTTTCCCCTTTCATTTGATCAAATAGATCATCAATGCGGGGTAAAGGATACCGATTCTTGATCATGACTGTTGAGTTGATGATAGTCAATGCACAATCGAAGAGAGCCATCTTTCTTCTTTACAAATATTACTGGTGCACCCCATGGTGATACACTAGGTTTGATAAATCCTTTTTCCAAGAGCCCTTCCAACTAAAGCTTTAGTTCCTCAAGTTCCTATGTGGTCATATAGTATGGAGCTTTGGAGATTGGTTCTACTCCTAGAACCAACTCAATTCAGAAGTCTATGTCCCTTTTGGGTGGCATTCCTAGAATTTCTTTTGGAAAGACATCTAAGTAATCCTGTAATAGGGGATGATCTAGTGATACCTCCCTACTTTCTCCTTGGTCCAAGTCCTCTACTGAGACTACCAATAATTGGCATCCTTTGCGCATGCACTTCTTGAGCTACATCACAAAAATCATGTGAAGAGAGATGGGTAGTTGCACCCCAACAATCTTCTTAGGTTCTCCTAAGTCATCTGAACACTGAATGCTTTTGTTTCTACAATCTAAAGTGGCTTTGTGAGCATCCAACCAATCCATACCCAAAACTACTCCATATGAGCCTAGAGGAATTACTCAGAGATCTACTAAGGTGTAAAAAGTTCCAAGTTCTAACTTGCAACTATGGACACAAGAGTCAGAGGTTATTCTTTCCCTGGAGGCTAGCTCAACCTGCCACCTATCTTCCTGCCTTACTGCCTTCAGCCCATATTTCTCTACTAAAGAAGGTGAAATGAAAGAATCTATTGCTCCTTAATCAAATAGTATGGTGGTAGAGATACCCCTTAACAAACATGGGGTTTTGATGACTGCTCCCTGATGATTGGCTTATCCATGGTCTAAGGTGGAAAATACTCGGTGAGTTATGCCTACATTACCTATTGTTGGTTTTGAAGAGGCCTATCTATAGCTAGCTACTAGGGAAGATTTCTAAGGGTAATTAACTACAATGTGACCATGTTGGCCACAAGAGTAACATCTAGTGTTCTTGACAAAATTCCTTCCTGCAGAAGGTGCACTAGACTGCTGATAGCTACCATGACTAGAGTTCTGAGGCATACTCTGAGCTGGCTGAGGGTTTGGGTGTCACTTTGCACACTACCAGTTGCAAGGATTGTTGGATTGATAACCCCCATTTTTATTACTATTGCCATTTTAATTGTTGTTTTTGCTGTGAAATTTCCTTTTCTGGTGGTTTTGACTTCCTTTGGGAGGATAGTTTTTAGGTCTAGGTGTTCCTTGAGATGGATTCCCTTTGAAACCTGACCCGACCAGGAAGGCATTACCCCCTTGGCCACCTATCTGACCTCCTAACCCCAAGGCTATATTTTGTTCCTCAAGGTGAGCTTTGATGACTGCATCATTAACTATCTGAGGTTCAAACATTTGTACACTACCGACCAAGTGATTGTTGAGTCCTCTAAGGAAGTGTTGAGTCAGCATGGGTTCATCATCCTTATATCTTGAGTTTGGCTTGAGTCCCAAGAAATTCCTCTCATAGTCATCAACTGACATAGTTAGCTACCTTAGGTTGTGAAACTCTTTGACTCTTTCCCGTCTCCAGTGGTCAAATAGAAATTTGGCTTGAAAGAGTTCTAGGAATAGTTCCCATGAAAGAGTGGTAATATCTATGTGAAGTTTCTCTCTCTTTGTTTCCCATGAAGTGGATGCAAAGTCTCTAATGTGAATGACTACAAACCGAGCCTTAGTATTTCTTCTATAAGGGTGCATGGAAAATAGCCTTTCTAGGTCTAGCAACCAAGTCTATGCGGTAGACCCACCTTGAGTTCCCTTAAATGGGTTAGTCATAGTCCTAAGGAGGACTCACATGTGAGAAGCATGTAAAGCATCTTCTTCCATTGCCTAATCTCTCCTCCTAGGACTCCTTTCCCTTTCCTCATGGTGAGTGTTAGTCTCCCCATGGTGGCCTCTATCCTGCCCTACCTCTAAACTCTATAGAATATATTGTAACAATTATGTTACTTGAGCCCCCTAAAAACCTCCTAATTGATTATCAAATTGATCCCCTCTTCCATCATATTGTTCTTCTTCCTGAGAACCTTCATGTTGAGATCTAGGAGGGGTGTTTTGGGCACCTCCCCTTCTACCACGGGTTATACGAGGCATCCTGCCATGAGTAAGAAGAAGGATAAGTTTAAGGGTCCTAGTTTGATTTTAGTTTTAAGTTTTCCTAAGATGAATAACAAGTTTAAGAAGCATGGGACAAATTCCCTGGGCCCCAATGTAGCAACTTAGTGCTCTGATACCAAAGATGTCATGCCCCACAAGGGAACTAGGGAAGAGAACAAAGATTCTCTTTGTAAAATAAAACCTAAGTAATGATTTATGAAAAATTTTGAACGTTTAAAAGAATTATGTGAACAAAACTTAAACTTAGATTACTCCCAAGGTTCCCTTCTAATTTAATGCATAATTCATTTAAGTCCATTTAGTGTGCTAACAACTTAATGTACTTTTAAAGCAAACTACATCCCAACATTTGTAGATTCTTTATAAAGAAATATAAGGTACTTTCTTTTCAATTTGCTATTGAAATCTATCTACATTCCCAAGTATCCTTTACGAACAATATAACTTTTAAAGAAAATAGAATCATGTAAATCATTTGTGTCATGCCCTTGATGGTTGCAGACTTCATCTTTTCATTTCATGTTTGGTTATGGTTTCAGTCTATTAGTTCTGTTCGTGAATTTGGTAATATGTGTACTTAAGATATTTCTGATACTTCTTTTTAGCTTTAGTATGTACTGCTGTTATTTTGGGTTCAGATGTTTTGGTAGTCTAAACTGTTATATTGGTATTTCTGTTTAACCTATTTCTGGAAATATTCAGAATTGGGAACTGTTGGATGTGTTAATGTAGTCAGTTTGATCTTTGAAATTACGACCTTCTCTGGTTGACGAATAATAAATAAAGGAACTATCCTGTCTATTCTGATTGTTATAGAAATGAAAATGTAATGTCTTGTAGTTAATTAATTGTATTTGGTATATTTTATTAATGGATGTATTTACTGATCAAGTTATAATGTTCTCATTGCAACATTTTTTATTTTATGGTTATGCGATTAGATGATGGTTTTGTTATTCTTTAATTACTCCGATTAGTAAATTTTAGTATGTATATATATATATATATATATATATATATATATATATATACTTATGTATATTATCTTGTGAAGGATGTATTATTTCATTGTTAGCTAAGCCTTATTTGTTTTGTTAGCAATGTTAAATGGAAATTAGAATGCCTATGCTAATGTTAATTTAGTCGTAAATAATTTTTAATTTGATGGTAAGTATTTATGGTTTTATGGTTAATAAGTGATTGGCGTCTATGACTAAGGTGATTGAATATCTTGCTTATCGCATTAAGGGATGATATTTTCTGATTATGAATTTGGACTTGTCGTATGGAAATTTTGGTGTTAATAAGTTTAAGTTCATTGGCAATGTTATACTGCCACGGCATAGAGGTTGTTATGTCAAAGTTAGTGGGAGTAAGTGTTGGCAGTTTTGGAGAATTGTGCGCGGTACTTGACTGGACATTTGGCTTGTGTCGCAGTTAAGTTTTTGATTTTGATGAGCATGAATTTATTGTTTGGGGTTTTTGTCTGCATTTGTTCTCCTCTGTTGCCGTCGTTAGCTCTGTGGAGGGTTATATCACTCAAGCTATTATCAATTTTTCCTATGTTCTCTGCGAGCATTTGGGATTCAGTTATGAGTAATACTTTCAGTTTCCCACCATTTATTATAATGAGGAATGTATGGGAAGATGGTTTCACGGCATGCATCTTCTTTGAAGTTCTCCTCTGGTATTGTTCTATGTTTTCGGTTTTTGGTTGGAAAAGTTTCTTGGCGTGTTGGAGAGTGGTATCTGGGTGTGAAGCAGAGGCGTTGAGTTGGTGTCGAGTTCTTCTGTATCATTTTCATTTTAAGAGGTAGGGGGCTTTTCTTAACCTTATTCCTCTATTTTATTCTGTTGCATGTATGTGTAAACGTGAATCTGTATTCATGAAGTGTTGATGAGATGATTGTTTCGGTTTATATCCATGCAAAATTGGTTCAGACGTTTCTTATTATTATTGGGCATTTTTGTTTAATATTGCATTCGACCCTCGTAGTTTGTTGATGGTCTTTTTCTGCTAGGTTGAATTTCTATAGATTTCTTTTGGTATCGAGAACAGATACATTCATTTTATTGTGAAAAGACCGTCTGGAGAATTTGAAAATGTTGTTTTCGAACTAAGAATGTTTTTTTTAGTTTTCTGAATTCCTTCAACTCTATCGACCTCTGAGTAATGGTAGTTTACATCTTGTATAAGGTGCATGTTCTTACATTACGTTTAGTGTTTGTTAAGCTGTTTGATTGTCGATTTGCTTTTATTTGGGGGTTAATATCTCATTGCGGTCTGTAGTAGAATAAGGGTATGGTCATTAAAGGTTTACCTTATATTCTTTTCTTTCTATCTTATGAGTTTGTGGTAATGTTTGAGGGAGTTCGATGTAAAATAGAGAGTCCTCTGTTAGGGTAGATGTTTTTCTGTAGTTCATTTGCCATTGGTATATTATGTTAGTTGGCAGAAATTATGAGGTGACGTAATCATGTCTTCTTTGTTCTATTTAAGAATGTTTCTCATCATTGTTGTTCTATGGTTGATTTGTGTTAGGAACAACAAATGCATAGAATGCTGTTTCATTTGATGTCTCTGTTTTAGCATTCGAGTGTGTTTTTAAGTGTCCGGATCAATTTCAAAGAAATGGCTAATGATTGAGTTAAATTGTTCCGTGAATATGCATTATAGTTTTCTTTGTTCGTCGTAAGGGATTAGTTATTGTGTTTAGACATAAATGATGTTTGGGATATGGGATGTAAACATCAATACTGTCGCTTTATGGTTAGCATGGGTTGGCTGTTGTTTAGTTTGTCTGAATGTGTATTACATTAGTGATTGCTTTTAGTAATGGATGATGATTTCGAATCTTTTGTGTTAATGAATCAGTTCATTATAAGTATATCTGTTACTTGGCAGTTTTTGTTATGATATTATCTAGATGAGTAATGTATAAGTATTCTTATCTACAGTGGTCTGAATTCATTATGAGGTTTCTTTTCTTGAAATTTGAAAAAATAATATTGTATTTTATATAGAGTAAGTTGTTAGTCGTAACCAAACAGATTTAGTATTAAGATTATTATATTGACAGTAATTAAGTATTAAATTTGGTTTTGTTAGGATGATAATGGTTGATAGATTATGTGATGTCAGATATTCATCTTTGTATTTATGTAATTTTCTTTTTGTGTATCATAAATCTGTTATTAGTAAATATATTATTATTTATGTTCTGAGCGTTTATGTGATTGATTAGTAAAATGGTTAATTAGTAATCTGTAACGTTACGTGTAAGTCTATATGATTATATGCGTGGCGGAATGCAGATGTGTATGTACAAGTCGTGGTACATACAGATGTGCACGTCACCACGAATATAAAAGTATGTACTTATTTGTAACGGGGTAGAATATAAAGTGAATTTTATTACACATATGATTGTGAGAATAGACAGTTATTTCTTTTGGTTGTATTAATTGTATTTTTTTCAATTCGTGGAAGTGCTCTAATTATTACTTTGAATTCTTATTTACTTTATTTAGTTTATCGCTGTGGATAGCATTGGTTATGTTATTATTTCAGAATTGTGGTGGTAATAATATTCTGTAAAGGATTTGATAAGATGGTTTCAAATTCAATCAATTATGAGATGACTGTGAAATGTTGTTTTATGGTATTCTGATGTGGTTTTAATCAATTATTGTTGTTAAGGAAACAGCAGTTGGATGAGAATTGATTTTTATGGTTATTTTCGTTATCAGTAGTTAGAACATGTGTTTGTAGATTATGCAAGTGTGATCCTTTAGGTTGGGTGGCTGTCATAAAGCGAGTAACTTGTGGTGATAGAATTATTTTGTCGAATGCCCTTCGACACTAGTCTAGATCCTTATGGGAAAGTTTATGACAGTTGTTTAATCAAGTGGTAACTTTTAAAATTCATGGGCTGGGTTTTCAATTAATAAAGACTAAAATTCTATGGTTTCACCTGACATAAAGATTTTCTACGTGATGTAGAATTCTTACGTTGACACCCATGGACTACTGGATCATTACCTTGTCATATTCTGTGCGAGTTTATTTTACGTTATTAAAAAGGAATTTATTTCTTGTTAATTATCTGTAAAAGGCATAGTGTTCAGATGTATGATTTCATCTCTATAGCATTATTAATGGTTATTTGGATATCTTGGTTATTATATAATACTGTCATGCAGATATGCGGAGGTTATTCTTATTCTCGTTATGTATCTAAGCCCTATTGTATTCTTTGTTGGTGTTTGTGTTCTTGTTTGTTATTTTCAGGGGCTTAGATGGCTAAAATCATGAATATGGGCCAGTGGTTGGCAGCAGTTAAAATCTATGGAAAGCAGATTGTGGCTATGTTGTTAATCATTAGGACAATTTGTAGTTTGCTGAAATGTATTTAGCAGAAAATTTTGTATATGAGGTTGTAACATTTCATTTAAGAGTACTAAGACTACTCTATTGTAAACTGAATTTTATGAATGTATTACTTTAACAATTAGGTTGTTAACCTTAATGTTCAGTATTGTGAATGTTAATAAAAAAAAATATTTCTCTTTGTGGTTGTAACTGTTCTTTGTTAGGCTTATGGTTTCATCATCTAGTCTTAGACTGGGTGTTACAATTTGATACATTTACAAATATTACATATGATTTTTTAATAGCTTTTCACTTAATCAACAATAATGAAAAAAACATACTACTTAACTTGGAATGTTACAAAATCCTTTTCTTTTCCAACATACATCTTATATATAAAGTTCACATCTCCCTTTTCCCTTTTCCTAAATCTACCCATTCCAAATACATCATTTTCAATTACATCAATGATTACATTTCATTCATCTCCTCTTGGGAGGTAACAATAATTTTACATCATGAAAGATAATTACAAAGCCTTCATTCTTCAAAAACTGGTACATAAGCAAGCATGAATCTTCAAACACTGCATCCGCAAAAGATACCTTGACAAAATATTTACCACCCAACAACGTGGATACCAAAAGGCCCACTCCCCCATGGTAGGAGATAAACACTGAGGTCCACAAAGAAGGAATAGTTGGGCCATACCTAGGGTTAGGTAACCTTTCCCAAATAGCAAAAAGAAAGAAGATCAAAGTATAAATCTTTTCCCAAGGTTCTAAGGCTTGGTAGAAACCCTAATCAATAGGCTAAGTGAGTACCATCACATAGCCCTCACCCCTTGGGTTGTCCTAGTACTAGCCACTCTGGGCCCCAACCCCCAAGTAGGCACATGCAGGATCAAATAACTTTTGTACAGACAAGCACCATTTGATCATACCTACGCATAGGTACCTTCTCCCACTCCCATCCATAGCCTTTACTAGCGCTAATGGCATGGGCGAGGCATACATTAATCTTTTTAGTGTTTGAACCCATTCCCAAAAGTTTAATTAAATTTTCACTTATTAAATAACTCTTCAGTCAGTTATCCCGGTTCTAGCCACTTAGGGCCCCGGCCCCACATTGAGAGCCACTCACTTAGTGTTCTTAGGTTTTCTACCCTTAACCCACACATCACAAATACATCATACATGTAGTAAAAACACATTATAAACACATTTGAGAACTGCAAAAAAGGATAGAAAATAATAAGATAGTTTATGGATGTTTAGGGAAATTAGGAACGTTTAAGGATGTTTAGAATGGTCATGATCCTCTTAGACAACCCTAAACCCTAATCATACTTCACACACATCCTAACCCTATTTAAGCATCTAAATGCATGGCATACCTCCATCAAACAAGTAATGAACATATTTATAGTTTATACATAGTTTCCATGTAGTTTGTACAAAATTCCATATGCCTAAAATTTAACTAAGTCTAATTTTTTTTAAGAAAACTCCAAAAATTAGAAATTACATCTTAATTCCTAGGAAGCTAAAACCTATCTCAGACTTCCTGGAAGGTACCTAATTTCTTTATACAAGTATAAACCAACTCGAAATAACAAACATTCATAGCCCCTACAAACAAAATAAACCATATTCCACACATGGCATTAAAACAATAATAATAACTCAGGATTGAGTAATTCAATCAAAACTTGAAACAATACTAATCACTCGAGATTCAAAAACAAACCCTAATTCAAACATGAGAATAAAATAATGTTATACTCAGGATTGTATAAACTTGTATAAACGGCTGGCTGGCATAATAAAATGACAGAATATTTCTATCGAATAAACGGATGACATAATACTACAGTGCCACAATATTTCTATTGCATAAACGGCTGACATAATAAAATGAATGACAAAATATTATAAACGACTGGCATAATACAAATTTAAAAAAAATGACTAGCCTAATAATATTTGTATTGTATAAACGGCTAACCTGATAATGTTGGTATTCTATAAACGTCATAGAATAAATTCATATTAAAATGATAGAATGTTTGTATTGACAGAATATTACAATAAACAAATGACAGAATAATACAATAAATGGCTAACAGAATAATACAATAATATAGCATTTGTATAATGTATAGACAGCTGGCAAAATAATACAATAATATAGCATTTGTAATACAATAATATAGCATTTGTATAATGTATAGATGACTGGCAAAATAATACAATAATATATAAACATTAAATGGCTCACATAACACAATAATATATAATAAGCATTGAGCAACATAAGAAGACAAACAAAACATATACAGAAGAATTCACAGAGATCTAAAAAATAAACATACATAACAGAAAAGAGAATTATCTCTCGGGATGGATTCCAACTTGGAGTCCTACGGGAATCAGTTGATGAAGGAGGATCCAATCCTCTCCAAATTTTCCAGCACTCCTTTGAATCCCTCTGCTTGCAATCTTTCAGCCTCTACCCGAAGCAACAAAAATGCCATTCTCAAATAATGGATTCTCTCCTCACCAAAGACAAATAATTTTCCTGGAATATTATTATTGTTTCCTCTCAAAAATGAACTTCTATTCAACACCCTTTCACACAAGAAATATTTACTATATATAGAATGGAGGAGGTGGTTGCATGGGTAATCCAACCGATGCAACCATCCCAAATATCCATCCGTTATCCAAAAATGTTATGGTTTGCAAAACCGTCCTCGTAAAGGGATAAATAAATTTTTCATAAAACTATAATCTATATCTCCTAAATTTGAGGATGACACAATAGAGAATTTTAACCTTAAGAATAATTTACTAATTTACTTAGCTATGGTAATAGAATTTACTAATCTTTTTTACCATTTTTGAGAATAACATAGATTTATATTTATCTATAATAATTTTCCTTCTCACAATAATTATATAATATATGTGTGTGTGTGTGTGTGTGTTTGTGTGTGTTCATAGGCATATGTATGCACCCATATGCTTATGGTACATATACCATAGTAAGACACATTATTACAAATATTAAATATTAAGAATAACTTTATTATAAAACATATTATTTATTCATACACTAATCCACATTCTAAAATATGTATTAGGTAGCTACTAACATAAGTTAGATTTTACCACTACTATTTAAAAAATTTATTATTAATATTGCCATAGACACTTTGTTATCATGAGTATTATAAAATAATACCATAAAATTATTCATTATTATTGATATTAAAATCACATGATTTAATCACGTACCAACTCGTTCCTAATGAGACATGCTAGTATAATAGTAGTACTACTAAAGATAAATTACTAAATCATACCTTCAAATGAACAATAACTCACATCAATAATCTACTAACAAAATTGAGCATACCATGAAGACAATAAAAACTACCATACTCAAAACCTCATTCTCAATGAATACAAAAGACAAGAAACTAGCTACAAGATCCACAAAACCAATAAACTGAGAGATCACATAATACATCCACACAAGGGACTAACTCAAGAACTCCCCACCTAAGGATAAAAGGATCAGAGGTGAAGTTTCTTCCTGTGGAACTTGGTGATATCTCCGTAACAACAATAACGATCGAGGATTTTGAGGGATCACTCAAACCTATGAAGCAAGGTGGAGATGATACCCGGTACCTGCAATCTTGCATCACCAAGAAGAGATACATATATATACATATGGATATACATACAAATCAAATATATGCAAATAGATGACCAGGATCAATACATCGTGTGGAGCTCAACTAAGTGAGTAACTACAACTTCATCCTGAGTCATGAAGACACATTAGACACATATCTATGAAACATAAAACATCATGATAATGGTTAGATTCAAATCCTTGGGTTAGCTCCATAAAACATATAAAGATAGATGGTTTTCTAATTTCATGAACATATAAATAATAACCATAAATGATCATATCAATCATCTAATAAACATATCATCATCCACAAAACATAAATGTAAATGTTTAGTTCTAACCATCATAATATAATGTCCAAATAAGAAATTCCAAGTATCATCATAGGAGAGGGTATTACAATCTGATACCAATCTGATAGGGAGGTTAGGAGAGCTAATCACTATCTCTTGCCTAGGTCCATATATTGACCTTGAGGTGTTCTAAAATGAACACCAATTTGACCTATAAGATCCCTCTATAGGTTCAATCCCCTGGTCTACTTATCCAACCCAACTACCAAGTAGAATCAACCAAGACAAAACAAGATTCTTGGTGCTTCCTTCCTTCATGCTCACATTGACCCTCAATGCTCATGTAATGGTTCACCACATTCAAACTAACATAGGCTCTTTTAGAGGTGAGGAGGTGTTTGAATATGTCTTATTTAGTTTGATTTGATGTCTTGGAGGTCTTACTTCCACATTTTGTCTTACCTATCTCATAGTTTCTTCCCAAACTAGGGCTACATGGAAGAGCCCCAATTAGGCCTCCTATTCTGAGAAAATGGGGATTTTCTCCTAGTTACTTCCAAGGAATCCTGCAACTTGATATTGGATTCCTAGTTCAATACCTAACCTATCAAATATTTTTGAGGTTTTAGGGTTTCATCTGTTAGAGTGGGGTTATCGTTGCACCAAAAGACTGATCTATCAATGCCCAATACAACCACTCAACTTATAGTACACATGAGGTATTTAATCCCTTGTCACAAATCCCAAGGGGAGTGCTAAACATTTTGCCAACAATCTCCCCCTCAGCGTTACCCGAGGGTTAGAGGATTCAAGCCTGTGACCAAGCTCTGATACCAATTGTTAGAAATAGGGAATACCGAGAGAGCGGGGGGGGGTGAATCAGTATTCCACAAACTTTTACTTTTTCCCAATTATGGATGTAACAGATAATCTTAATGCATACATAACATAGAAAGCTAAACAATGTGCATAGCAAAATTAAAGAACTCATAACAGATTATTTGTTCTCGAGGAAACCCTGGCCAAGGGAAAACCTTAGTGGGGATGGTACCCACAAAGATCCACTAATCAAAAAGTATCTTGTTAAGGATGTTGACCCTGTTAGGAGTCTATTACAAGCATATAGTGTATCAGTCCTGATTAAAGGACTATAGGCCTTGTTAGAAGCCTCAACCCTGTTAGGAGTTGGTAGTACAAAATCTGATTACTAGATGAGCCCACTGCCCAAACAAGTAATGTACAATATACACTGATTAGAAAAGGAGGTTAAAGTACATAACCTTATACTACTTGCATCAATATCTTTTCACTACTCTTTCACTATATCATACTTCGCATCATATCATTACAATTATAGTTTTTTTCTTTACAATTTACAATTACATTTATACAAGTTATTAAGGTTAATAACTTTACTTGGTCGGCTACCATATTACAAAATAACTTTATCCAAGGGTTAAAATATAGGATTTCATCTCTTTATATTGTTAAGTCATTATTTTGATATAAAAAAAAAAATCCCTTAACTCTTTACCAATTTTGTCTTCAAAATCTGTCTCGTCAACTTGACACTGTCTTCGATAAAACTGTCATAACTCTTTCCATACATGTTGTACTAAATTGTGCTCTGAGATGGGTGATCAATAGACATCATAGAGTCTATGTTCAAGTGCACAAGCACTGAACTTATCCCAATCAACATCACAAACAAAAACTATGTCCAGGTGCACTGGTGAAAATACTGTCTCATACTTAGACAAATTTGCAATGCACTCTGTCATACTTGCTCTATGACCTGTGTGATCTTTATGTGGATCATATGTTGCCATAATGACAACATCTATGTAATCAACTCAGGTAAATTTCTAACAATCTCCCCCTTTGTCATTGGTGACAACATGTGAGAAAATTGGCTAAGTGTATAAGTTCAAAATCTCAAAATTGTGGCCATAGTATAAGATATATCTACTATCCTTATAACTCCTCAAAAAGTCTTATCTCTAATACAATACTCCCCCTAAGAGTATCAATCCTTATCATATACTATCAATTTTCTACTGTATATATCTCTCCCCCTTTGACAACAATGACAAAATAAGGTAAGGAGGGTAACAAAACTATATCACAAAAAGATTATACCATAATTCATTATTGCAAAGCCTGTAGGCTTGCAACACAATCTGTAAAATCAACCTTCATAGCTTCTATCTCCTTCTCCCATGATTTCTTAATGGAATCTGCCACATTGAGTAGTGTGCTCAGTCCATAAGATGCTATTTGACATGCTTGGAGGTTCTTGTGTGTGTGAACTTTGTACCTGATCTGTAGACACAACACTTCAATAAAACATTAGAGGTTAGCTATAATCAAAATCATGAAAAATTGAAATCTAATCTAACCAAGTGATTTATTACCTTCTAGTAGGTGCAAGATTAATGTTCTCAAATTGTTATCAAGATCAGTGACCTAGACGACACCTAAATGAAGGATTTGAATGCCAAACTGATATGAAATATGAATGCAATTAATCTATTTTTTTTTTGGTATTTTCTATGCAATAATATGATGGAAACTAATATGAATTTATGCTAATATGGAAATTGATCTAACAATGATATGAATCTATGCTAATATGTAAATTGATATGCAATGCTAATCTAGAAATGATATGATATGAGAATGAAAATTCTAACAATAATATGAAAGCTATGAATTTGAAATTGATCTCACAAAGCTTCGAATCCTCAAATTTATCTTTCAAGCTCCAATTGTGCAAATTCTCCAAATCTGATATGCTATGATTCCTGTAGAGTAAGTTTGCAATTTGCGAGATGAATTATGAAGAGCTGAGCCTTGGTTTTATAGAAATCCAGGGCTTTGGAGGTGCATGAGAAAAAGCCATAAATCGCTCAAATAACTCAGGTTGATTTTTGAGTTATTTTTAAATAAAGATAATTAAGTCACAAAAATCATGCAAAAGCACAGGTCAACTCGAATTAGAAGTTTAGATCAACCTTAAAACTCAAAAAGATGTTGAGTTTCAAAAAGCTAACAACTTGCATTGATTTTCCAATTTGAGTTTAACTGGTCCTTGAATGTGCACATGGATAATTATGATTTAATAAATAAATAAAGTGATTTATTCTCAACTTAACTGATTTTTGAAAATAAATAATTGATTTATGGGTTAATTAACTATTTTATCAAACTTTTATTAAAAACTATATTATTAAATAATGACAACTTGCTTTAATCAATTAAATAAGAATTTAATCAATTATTCATAAGATATTAGATTTATTGTCAAAATTAAATAATACAATTAATAATAGATAGAATTAAATTTAATTACACAATTAAGTGGCAAGATATTAAATCTAATTAATTAAATATGAAAATATTCAATTAATCAAACTTTAGGATAAATGTGATTTATCGCCAAATAATCATTAAATTAAAGATAATTATGATGATTAGGAATATTACTAGGAATATTCCCCGATGCAGAATTTAAGATAATCAATTATGATTCGATGATGTTTAGATGTGCCTTAGGTTAGGACTTCGATGTCGATTTCATTCGAATTGTTGATATAGAAGATTAATGAACTTATAGCCCATTTTTGGGGTATTACATTTTGCCCCTCTTTGAATTACTGTGCGAAGCGCAGTGGTTCAAAGACAATCTATGTTTGATAGAGATATGAAACTGATTCAAAATTGATAATTGATATGAGACAGAAGCTGATTGATATTGATTTGATATGGAGATAGTACATCCTGAATGACCAAAGATAATGTTCACTATAACAGCAAATGAACCTATGATTGCGAAAGAGTGTCAAAACGCCTGATTCCAAACCTTAGGATTGCTAAGAAGTGAGTGACTGGTTCTAGACTCGATTGTCTTAGCAGAACTAGCAGGTATCACATCTGAATCTTTTAGTTGCCGAAGAACCAAGGAAAGAACACTATGATCTGATGGTTGCAAAAACTGATACAGATTACAAGATTAGGAGGATACCAGATTGATATAGATCTTGATGAATCTGATATGCCCCAAGTGATGATAGATTTGCCCCGAGCGATGAGGACTTTTGATGAATCAGTAACTAGACGTGATTGTTGTCTTGATTACTAAGGAAAGATTGATAGAATTTGATTTACAGACTTTGAATGATGTGCAATACCATGCCCCCTTTGGGATTAAAATTGAAATCTAACAAGAAAAAGTCAGCATTAATAGTTCAGAAGCATGTTAATTGATTGGAAAAGTGGTTATACACATTCAAGAACGCATTCTACATCATTGGAAGGTCCCAAAAGACCAAGTTTGACTAGGTGAAACCATGAGTTGACCATAGTTGACCAAGTTGAAATTTTGATAGTTTGATGTTAGATAATCAGTTAAGTTGAATACTAGATTTCTGTGATGATTGAAGGTTGATTATGCAAGTAGTTAATAATATAAACAATCTCAGATTTTGATTTTGATCCCGAAAAAGGATTCTACTTGTTGTTTCATTGGAGGAACCTTCGTGTGAGATTCAGCTCTTGTTAGATTTGAAGATGCGAGTGGAGAATTGTTTAAGCATTGAAGTTTGTTTAGCCATTGTGAGATCATGCAACATGCAAAATGCAAAGAGACATGCAAAATGAAATGCAACCTAAGACCTAGGACCTAGTCACTGATCATGTGTCGATTTGTTATCATCATTGAACTTTTGGGTAACCGGATAAATCAATACAATGCCCACTAGCTAAAAAAAACCATAGACATATGAATATTGATTTGTACGTGCAAGAATCAATACAACACCCACTGGTCAACAACCATGGATATATGAATATTGATTTTATTTTTGGAATGTCGGATTAGATATAAGCACCAAGGCACAAGCACCAGGATGACCTGAATATCATGTCCATTTTGATATAGCAATTTGTATAAGCATCAAAACATAAACGTCATGATGACCTGAATACGCCTTGCATGACAAACACATCAAACAGCCAAGAGATCATTCTAAATCCAATGTGAATTACCTGTAGTGACCCTTTATCATTCACATCCTTAGGTAAGATCATGTTTCATAGTAGTAGAAAGAACTCACTCAAAAAGACAATAGTTAGATCAAACTTCCTTGAATTTTCTGGGTATCAATGGTTGAGGTATGCATGGCCATCCAATTCGAGATAGAGGCTCTTACAGTCAGACACCATTTCAATCCAGAATTCCCAAAGTTGTTAGATTGTCACATACAAGCAGAAGACAAAGAAAAGATTATGCCCCCAGTCATCACTCTCTAAATCCCATAAAGGACATCATCGAAGAGCTCGAAGGGACACAATATGCAAAAATCTCAATGTGAATCAATAAGCATTCAAGGAGATAAAAGCAAGAAGCACAAATCATTTTCAGTTTGTGTTTGATTGCGTTGTTGTAGATGCAAAATCCTTTCTGGAGACAAGACTGACTTGACTGACTCAAATGAAGCTTCAAAGGACTCTGAGTGGATATGACATGTCTAAGATACATGGGAGACCATAGGATATGACATTGATTGCCCCCAAGTTTGAACATTGATAGGATACAGACACTTGAGCAGATTGGTGGACAAACCGACTTATTGAAAACTGGAAATGCAAAACAAACTGGGAGATATGTATAAACTAAAGCAAGACTAAAAGCTGGGAAAGACCAAGATTGTGCTGATAGATGGAGCATTTTGAACAAGAGGCACCCGTTTACCAGGTTTTCACCATCTTGCTAGAGATTCTATTTTTGCTACCAAGGCGCCTGTTTCCAGGTTTTCACCAAGGCACTTTTTTTTCTTTTTCATTTTTTTGTATTTTTCATTTTTTTAATTTTTTTTTTGATATTTTTTGATTTTTTTGTGAATCATCAAGGCACCTATTGCTAGGTTTTCACCAAGATGTTCATTTTTTCAAGACTTTTTCTGATTTTTATAATTTTTTCAGGACATTTTACCATAGACTAAATGCCTTAGGTGTAGAATTTCTTCAGATGGAGAACGTTGATACAAATATAAGTATTACATCTTTTGATTCACATTCATCCCACAAAAAATGCATACATGAAGAGAAAAAGCATGAATTTTGTCTAGTATAAATAGCTAATGATGTTGAATTTGAACTTCTAAATAAATGCATGTCACTTGATCATGTAAGTGTACAACAATATAAATAGTTTTCAATGTTAGATTCATGTATTAACAAAAAAATCTGGAAACCATAGACTTACTTGCATTACGTGGTCCCATCGTAGAATTACACCATTTAACAATTATTTCTTCATCTATTAACATTTCACCACATTCATACCTCAATTCCTCTCTGGTAAGAGATCTATTCAAACATACTCATGCACCATCATGCTCTCCCTTTCCATGACCGACCTTAGTCAAATTCCAAAAATGTTGCACACCACTTGTCACATGCATCCTAGTCAACCATTAGAACATCCTTGCATTCTTGAATTGTGAGGTGCAATTGTCTGACCATATTAAGTGTTGGTTGTATCTTATACCTCTTTCCCTTAAATTATCATAGAAAACTTTAAAGCATCTTACACAAACTCTGAGGAATGTGTACAATCATCACTGATATAGAACTGATACTCTCTTATAACCTTTTTTTCCTCCTCTATGCTATCACATGCATGCATGAATACTATGTGTACAAAACTTGTAACTTGTGTAGAGTGGTAATACATAAGTTGTACTTCATTTTGAGGTTTTAGTGTATAATTCTCTACAAAATCAATGACAAAGACAATATTACTGAGTGGGAAAGTGTCCTTACACAACTTGAATTACTCATCTAACCACCTAGCTCTATTTATGTGACCTATGTACTCATAAACTAGTTTGTCTTGAATTTTGAATCTAACCACTGAGCCTGTGTTAGAAAAATATGTGAGAAGACACCACTCACTGAGTAGAATTATTGGAGACAAGAATGTAGGAGTCATGACAAGAAGTAATTTAAAAGATAACACATGTTTGATTTATGAATTTGAGCCAAGATTAGTAAAGGATGCACTAGAGAATGCATATTGGATGAATGCTATGAAAGAAGAAATAGATCATATTGAAACTAATAAAACTTGGCCACTTGTACCAGGACCTAAGGACAAGAATGTGATTGGAACAGAATGGATTTTAAGAAATAAACTTGATGAGAAAGGAGATGTGATCAGAAACAAAGAATGATTAGTCTGGAAAGAGTATGCACAAGAAGAAGGTATTGAATATGGTGAGACATTTTCCCCTATTGCTAGATTAGAAGGTGTAAGAACATTGCTTGCATATGCTTCTTACAAAGGATTCAAATTTTGTCAAATGGATGTTAAGTCTACATTTATGAATGGAATTATTGAAGAATAAGTTTATATTGAATAGCCTAATGAATTTGTTGACAAAAGCAATAAGGATATGGTATGAAAATTTCATAAAGCTTTATATGGATTGAAGTAGGCACCTCGAGCATGGTATGAAAGACTGAACTCTTACTTAGTTAAGATTGGATTTGAAAGGACTAGTGATAACATCAATTTATACTTGAACTGTGATAGTTCTGATGAAATTCTAATTGCTGAGATATTTGTTGATGACATTATATTTGGTGGTAATGAGATAATGTCTAAAGCATTTTCTAAGGAAATGAGAAAGGAATATGATATGTCTATGATAAAAGAGATTAAATTATTTATTGGACTTCAAGTTCAACAAGTAAAGGATGGGATCTAGATAACTCAATCTAAGTATATCAAGGAGATCCTAAATACATTCAATATGAAAGATTAAAAAATGGTTGGAACATTCATGGCTACTGGTTGTAAATTATCAAAAAGAAGATGACGCAAAGGATGTGAATGAGACATTTTACCAATCTATGACTGGTAAGCTACAATATGGTGTACACAGTAGACCTAATATTACACATTCTATTGGTATTGTTGCAAGTTTTTTAGCAAATCCAAAGGAGACACATTTGTCTGCAATTAAAAGGATATTTAGATATTTGAAAGAGACTGAAGATTTTATTTTGTTATACACAAGAGGAGGAAAATTTAAACTTAAGGTATATACAGATGCTACCTAGGCAAGAAATATTGATGATAGAAAAAGAACTAATGGCAAAGTTTTCATCTTAGGAGAAAGACTAGTGACATGGTTAAGCAAGAAACAGAGCATCATTTCACAATCTACTGTTGAAGATGAGTATGTTGTCATAGCTATGGATCGTTCTAACATTGTATGGATCAAAAAACTACTAGAAGTTATGCATGAAGAGATTATTGATCCAATTACAATCTATTGTGATAATACTAGTGTTGTTAACATATGGAAGAAACTTGTGATGCATTCAAAGACAAAGCATATATCTATTAAGTATCACTACTTGAGAGAGAAAGTACAAGATAAACATGTGACATTGGAGTATGTGAATTCTAAAGAATAGATAGTTGATATCTTTAGTAAACCACTACCAAAGGATGATTTTGAGTATCTCCAAGGTAAGTTAGGGGTTCCTCTCCTATCCAATGTGCACTAAGGGAATATGCATGTTGCATCAATTCAGGAACTCATTAAAATATTTATTTTGTGAGTTGATGCTAGTGTTCACTCTTTAGGTGAAGCCTGAAGATGTGAAGGATGTTTATGACTACATGGAAAATCTATACACTAGAGGCATAATCTAAGAAGTTTATGTTTCTTTGGAATTGTTGTCAAAGAGGGATAATATTAATTGATGATAGATTATCATGAGGGAGATGAATGGAATTAATATAAAGGATAATACATATGAAAGAGGGATAATATTAATTATGATTGCAAAAGGAGAAGTTACTTGAAGATCAATAAAATAAGTTGACCAAAAGAGATAGATTACATAAGGAAGATGAAGAACAGAAAAGAAGAAGTTAATACTTAGAGGGAGTACAGAATATAAATGATAGTGAAGTGTACCATCATCAATTGAACATTGAATTTTTTAGTGTTTCCATCAATGCCAAAGAGGGAGATTCTTATCATAACTAATAATAATGATTATCTAGTGGAGTTGATGATGAAGACCAACCAAGACCAGAAGAATACATGATATTATTAGAAATGTTAGATCAGTTATTGTCTTTTCATTGATTTCAAAGAGCTGATTTCTAGTTTATATTATGTTGTCATATCATTCGGTAATGATATAAGATGAATGAGTTAAGGAGAAGAATAAATGAGACATTGTGAAGTTGTAGAACTTAATTGGAAAACTAATAAAGATTGGACAATGATTAAATTATGTTGATATAATTATTTTCTAACTAACATATGATTATGTTAAGTTGGTAAAACATGGTGATGAAGATTTGACAAGTCGGTAAGTTAAGTTGTTTTGGCTACCAAGAAAGACATTTCACTCAATAAGGTAAAGGTAAAAGGAAAATTCACTCAGTAAAATGAAAGGAACTCAAGGCACTGAATAACAAAGAAAGGTTTAGGCACCAAGTGAAGTTAATCAAAATTCAAATGAAGAACATTGAGTGAGGAACAAATATTAAATAAGGATTGAATCGATATTTAATGATTAGCTATGATGAGTTGGATGATCATGATGATGAGGAGAGTTAGTTACAAGAGATCTACAATATGAAAATTCAAGGTGAAGATCTACAAAAGATTTAAATGGAAAAAAGAGATGGAACAAGTTTCAAGAAAATTTCAAGTTCCTAGGTGAAAAACACATGTTACCGAGATCCAGATTCAAGGTATAATGAATTGGGCGGTTAAGATTGATTAAAGAAAAATGTAATAGAGGATATCAAGAGGAAAAAGTTGTCTATATAAAGGATGATCTTATATGGACAAATGGTTGGAAAATTGAATAGTTAAAGGGTCACCGACTGATACAGTGAATAAGGAACAGAGAGATTTCGAGTGGAAAAGAAATATTTGATGAAGTGCTGATGCCCAGTAGATAATGAAGAATTGAAGTGAAGATTGAAGAGCACACAAGGATCTGATTGAGTAAAGATAGTTGCAAATCTACAAGTCAATTTTATTTATTGTTTCTTACTAGCATTTGTAACAGAAAAATCTCTTAACATAGTAGACCTAACAGTCTTATTGTAAAATCCTTGAAAAAGCTAACAATCTAAAGAGTGTTTGAAGACCTCTAATAAGGCCACTCCTAACAGGATGAAGATCCTAACATATTTGAGGTAAATCCCTTGACTAAATCACACCTAACAATGTGTATTGTAATCTTTAACTAGATTGGCTCTTAACCGTGCATACTTCAAAAGAGTATTTTCTTAGTGGGTGATAATTCCCATAGTGGTTTTTCCCAAAGCTGGGTTTCCACATTAAATATTAGTGTTACATGTTGTGAATGATTTGTGTGAATGATTTACTAAAAGTTATAGTTTATTTAATGTTGTTAGTAAACAATGAAGTTTTTTTTACCAAGCTGCTACTGAATTAATCAGAGAAAAGTTGTTAAGGTATTTGGGATCAAGGATTACTAATTCACCCCCCTCTCTATAATCCAACACACCGAAGTCTATCTTAAAGATTATCTCATTCTTGGCTAGTTTCCCTTGACTCCTCTATGTTTCAAACTTAAACATTTTGCAAGAATCATTCCCTTAGGTTTAACAAAGTATTTTGTAAATGATTATTTCTTGCAAATTCTTTGGAGCGGCTCCTCTTCTCCAACTTTTGAAATCTTTTTGTTGCTTTCCTTCCCAACTTCCCCAATTTTCCTTAGATTTCTCTCCTTTAAATTTTAGCATTCTCAAACCAAAAACCAAAATTCAACATTACTTATGAAAAAAAAGAAGCAAAAGTGGCCCCCCTGAAGACATGGAAGTTATGGTCTCTTAATAGCCACTTCCCAGCATAACCATTTTTTTAATAGTAGGTATTGCCTTCATTACATCACCTAATGAAGTTTTGAATCAAATTACCATCGTGTCCACTACGGAAAGTGTATATTTAGAATTTCTTTATTTTAATTTTGTTAGTGATTACAATATGATACTTATACAAGAGGTATCTTCAATTATTAAATCACATATAAATCTTATGCATGGAATAAACAATTTCTAGCATGATAAATCTTATATGGCATAAACAATGCTCAAGTATACTAATTAAATCATTTATATTCTATATTGAAGAGTAAATTTCTTTGTTCACAAATTTCACTATTCCCACTTTGTACCAATTAATCTCATGGAAGTAAAGTTAGAATAAAACATATTAATCTAATTTTGAATAAAATCATCCATATAGTCATAATCATCATCTAAGAAGCATAAAAATGACACCAGTCTAAAACATGGCGACTAGGTCAACAAAAGTCAAAATGTCATATGGAAGTCTTGAAACGTCAGTCTCGTGGGTCAAGTCGTGACAGATATTTTCATAGATTACTCAGTGTTAGAATAATAATCAATGCAATAATAAATTAATCATTGGTCAACCACATATTGTCGGCACAGACCATGAAGAGAATGATCTACAATGTTGGTCATCTAGAATGATCTACAAACACTTACCTTACCTATCTCACCTATATTTATGATATTTTTCCTTATAAATTAATGGATTGGGCCTGAATTACTTAGAGCTCATATTTGGGCTTCTCCTCTGTTCCTTTTTTTAACACTCTGTCAAGGACTAAACCTGCATTTTCTCCTCTTAAAAACATGTTGTTGCTCCCTGCATTTGTCATCACAATATTCTCATAAGTTTCAAACTTTCAAGATACCATTGCATGTATGACAATATCAAATAAATGTTGTTAGATTTTTATAATTTATGTTATATTTTTTTTTTTTTTTAAATTTGATTGTGCGAGGTTTTTAACATTAAAGTTTCAAATCATAGTTTATAGTCAATCATCAACATGAATGAATAGAATATAATTCAAAATATTAATACCAAACCTTCATACACAATCAAATCCAAAAATAACTAATGAATACTAAATAAATTTTGTAGCATAAAATAAATTAAATTTGAAACATGTTATATCTTGACATTTAGATTTAATTATTTTTATTGTACTTAACTTTGAAGAATCATAAATAAATAAGACATTCTCATATATGTTTGAATAATAAAAACATGGGAAAACAATTTTTAATATCATCTAAATGATTGATATTTTAAATTCTCTCTTACCAGAAGCTATATAGGATCCTCCCATCTTCATATTTTCTTACTCTTCTCTTAATATTTCTCTATCGGTATGATTGTGTGGAAATATATGAACAAAAGTGTGTTTAAATATTGTTGGGTTTTGTGTGATTTTGTGGATCTACCTTCCAATTTCCTCTCTAGAAAAGGAAATGAGTATACCAAGCATTTGTTTGATAGCCAGATTCATTGTCAAATATAGGACTCTAATTGATAACCCTTTTATATGAGTCTATATGGATTGGAAGGATGTTGTTATGTTTCCTTGAAAGTTTTAAGACCCTTTCTATGGTTTGGAATACACAGTGTGTTTAGGAGGAATGAATTTGATAACATTTAATGAGAATTGTCCTCATGAAGAAGAATATGGCAGTCAAAATAATGGACCCATTGAGATAGAAGTGTAATTGTTGATAGGTGATTGTTGTTAAGATTTGGGAGGCTATAAAAGTGTATGATGACCCTTTTATATTATATGGAATTATCCCTAAATTACCTTAAGTCTTTGTCTAGATGCTTACTATCAAAGGCCCATAGTTATGATAGTCATATGATTGGAAGGAATCTATCTTATTTCAAAATCATTCCTTACCACTGATTATTGTTGTTGTATATGATGAGTGAAGGGGTATTTTCATAAATAAATAATAAGGTCCCAATTTTTGAGTCCTTTTGTAACTGTAATGTCAAATTAGGAAGTGACTATCCAAACAAGGGCATGATAGATTTGTGTTAAGAGTCCTTACTATACAAGGCTTAATGAATTGTTTGAGTAATTTGAGTCAAAAGATTAGAGAGTTGGGTTGTGTTAAAGGAGGGTATGATCAGATGGTGAAACAAAAGTTGAGAAAAGAGATCATGATGTGATCATAAGTACTTTTGGAGTGTGTTTTATAATGGGAAGGTTGGTATTGGGGAGTTGTATGCAACTTGGTGTGGTCATTATATAGGTCTAGGTTATTGACCTCATTTGAGGGTATGGTGAATGAGTTAAGGGGGTTGTTGAAGGTGTCATGGTGATGTAGTTAGTGTTCCTTTTATATCATGACACCTTCAACAGCTCCATTGACTCATTCACTATACCCTCAAATGAGTTCAATAACCTTTGCCCACACCAAGTTGCATACAACTCCCCAATGCCATCCTTCCCATTATTAAACACACAAAAGCTACTTGATTCTATATTTTACCAAGCCCTCCTTTAATTTTGTTAATCTCTATTGAGCATTCAAGGTTGTCATTAGTATCAAAGGATAGTAAACAGGTTGGTCAGTTACTTATATTAAGTCAGTTAGTAACTTGAAGCAAGACAGAGTAGTTGGTAAAGCCTTTACACCAGGCATCACACAACTAACTGAGCACTAGCAACACTGACACCCATGGTCAGTAAACACTAAGCATCATAGTATACACTGAGTAGATTATACAGTGTTTACCAATGATCACAGAAAATGGCATAGTAATCAGAAATGGAACATTATTCTATGCAGACAGTTACAACAGATCGTAAAATGGTTTACCAAGATCGAGGAGCATTTATTGTAAAATATATTCATTAAATGCAATGATTATCTTATTTGTATTAGTTTATCTAGGTTATTTTGCACCGTAGATCTTAGGGTTATGATTATTCTTTGTAACCTAATTTTTGCTTAAGCGGAAAAACAAAACACTATATATTGTATATGTTCACACCATTTTATAAGGTTGTTGAACTGATATATATGAATCATGGAGCACTTGAAGAAATTGCCTATCTTCAAGACAATCAATTTACCAAGCAAAACAAAGTATAGAGGATATCAGATTGAGCAGAATCAGAGAAGGCTACCAAGCAAAATAGAATAGAGAACCATCACAGATAAGGTGATATTTTGATCAGTATTTATAGATCTATTTTAGACAATCAAGTTGTCAACTAGCAGATAGTTACCTATTACTTTCTAACAATTGTGATAGAGTTTTTGTATAAATCTCTTAACAGAGTAGACTTAACAGTCTTTGTATAAATCTCTTAACCGAGTACACATTTCAATTAGTGTTGTTAAATCCTATAACTAGGTAGATCTAGCTGATCTAATATGTTACTCCTAATAGGGTAAGATCACTAGAAGTGATCAAAACTTGTAGCCTTAATAGGCAAACCTTTTCTATCTTCAGTAGTGAAGAATTTGTGGGTGTCATCCCCACCGCAGTTTTTACCTTCTTACAAGGGTTTCTGCGTTACCAAAATACTTGTGTTATGTGATTGTCATATTGATTTCATGTTGTTTACTTTCTTAAGTTAACTAGATGATTGATTTATACAATTTTATTCAAGTTATTTTGATTGGTTATCACAGTATTCAGTTATATATCAGAAAGGTTTCTTCAAGTAAAGTTTTGTGGGCACTGATTCACCCCTCCCCTCTTAGTACCTATCTCTCCTAATTCCAACAATTGGTATCAGAGCACAATTCTCTTGTTGAACAGTCTAACCACTGAAGGGTAAAGATCTAAGTCATGGAGAGATACAAACTTGACAAGACTATTGAGAATTAGAAGATACAAATACAGATGTTTGTGGAATAGTATAAACAAGCCAAGGAAGAACTGAACAAATTACTAGTTGAAAGAAAGAACCTTGCAATTCAATAGAATGAAATCAGTTATCATGAAGAACCTATTGATGAAATATTTGATCATATTGGATCAAGCTCTAGAAGCATCTCTGATGGATCCGAAAGCATAATCTCTGAATTATCTAAAAAGAATCAGCATCTATCTGAGCAAGTGAAAGCACTTCAAATCGGTCATGAATCTCAAATGGTGAGAATGGTGGAAATCATGAACAATGTTAGACAAGCTAAACAAGATCAGAATCTAGCTATTGAAGACCGAAGACTGATGATTGAACAACTTCAAGCAAAAGAAAGTGAAATACAGAGACTCACTGATCATCACTTCCAAGTATCAAATCAGATGATGACAGTTAATCAAGAAATGAACTGAGTAAATGGAGAATTATCAAGAAGACTTGAAGATGTTGCAATACTCAGAGAAGACAATGAAAAATTAAGAAATGAAATAAAGACACAAAAGTAGCACAATGAAATGATGAGGATAGCTGAGGACAGTTCTAAAAAGATTAATGATTTCCTGACTAATCAGAGGAGATTCAGAAGCAAAGCTGGTATAGGCTACACCGATGAAGGAGAATCATCACAACAAGATGAAAAAGTCAACAATAATCAAACTCAGAAATCTAAAGTGATGACATGTTACCACTGTGGAAAACCAGAACATACATCTAATGTGTGCAGAAGCAAAGCACAAGGTAAACCTCTTGTCATTCCTAAATTCAATGGATATTGTTATTACTGTGGTAAGTTTGGACATCCAGCTTATGAATGCAGAGCTAAGAAGAATGACATTGCTAACAATACTACTGAGGAGAAAATATGCTATACTTTTAGTAAGCATGGACACACTACAAGGGATTGCAAGGCAAAAATGAAACAAGTATGGACACCTAAAGAGAAACTATAATGAAAGCCATATCAACCGAAGAGACAAGGAAACTCATATGTTTGGGATTACAATACATGGACTAACTATACTACATGTGGTTAGTATGGACATATTATAGTAAATTGCTACAGAAAGAGTCAGATTGGACAGTCAAGAAACTAGACAAATACAGGAATGGCATGTATGCACTGTCACAAGGTCAGTCATGTAAGCAAGAACTGTAGAGACCGAGCACCAGATGAAAACCATATATTTGAGAGTGGATATAACATTGCAGAAATTATGAAGTTAAGGAATACAATGTGGAAGAAGGCTTCTAATGAGAATGCTGAGTCAAGTAACACTGTCGGTGAAACCTCGTCCACTGGATTGGGTGACATCAGTACCTAAACTTAAGTTGACAAAGGTATGTATGGAACTGACATTTTAAATGATCATATTTTACATACAGTTCCTTATATGTGATGTACAAATACCAAATCTGCATGAATAAAGATGCACTATGGTTTATGTGTTATAAGTTTACTAATGTCACATAGTCGGTAAAAGAAGAAATGCGAGTTGGTTACCCATCGGTAATCACTATATAAGGTTAACTGACAACAGTGAAAACCGATGAAGAAATTGTATGTTAACTAAGTAGAAGAAATTAATAGACATTACTGAGCTAACAGTTATTTCGTATTAGAAGTTAGGTCATGCATTTAATGCATAAGAGTTTGAGCAGGAATATCAAAAGGTCTATAAATACGTAGAAAAATAGTTCATTATTACATTGCGATTTCGAAGAACAGAGATTTTATAGAGAAGAGTTCAAGCTAAAGATTTTTAGAACATATTCAAAGCTACTATAGATCAAATCGATGACAATTCTTCAACGATAATGAGTAAGTTCATCTACCTACCGAACACTGGTTATTTATTGTTTTTCAAAACCCTAGAAATAATTTATGGCATCGACATCAACCACAAGAAAATCACATAACATTTAGGAGGAAGTAGAATTAATTGTTAGGGCACACTTTGCCAAGGAGAAATTCAAATCTCATCCCAAGGTCGTAGCACAAACAGACAATATGGGCACATTTTTTAGTATTCGAAATAGGGTTTTGTTAACAGAAGACATTAGGGCCTACATTCATTGCAAGATCAGTGAGGTATGTGATTTTGGGACCATTGTAGCTTATCAGCAAGTCTGTGGACCAGATGGTAAGATTAAATCCAAATACAAGAAGATTGAGGAGTCAGGATTACGGTGTTTCACATATTTCCTGCAATCATTCCATAATGGCTGGATAAGAATTGTGCTAAGAAGATTTCATGATGGAAAATTTTGGCTAGATAAACCTATTGAGGTCACGAAGAAGATTATCAGTAGGGTTACTGGGTACCCTACAATCGACAAAGCCAAATCCTTTCGAAGTTCATCTCATCCTGACATAGAAAATAACACTAGAGCTCAATGGGATGGTAGGGCACTGAAGATATCTACTATCAAAGATCCAGCAGTAAAATTTGGAGCTCATGTCATTGGGTACAAGATATTCCAATCTAGTAGACCAAATAGTGTACCCTGTAGCGCCATGGACATGGCTTACAAAATTGTGAAGAAAGATCACCAGGTTGATCTTATAGAACTACTACTACACCAACTACATGATAATATGAAGATAATAAAGGCAAAGAATTCCAATACATGTAAGTATAGATCACTACTTGTATGTACATTTCTCTATCTACAAAAATATGTACCAGGTATCGGTAAAGTAAACTAGCAATCAGACAAACCGATAACTACTCAAATTGGTGAAATGATGAAAAGTCTAGGAGACAATTTGAATAAGGAATTCAATGCATATTTCAAGGAATTTCAAACAAAAATGCAACAAAGAAGTAGAATTCCAAGGGAATTAGTGAGAAAATTTGAAGATGACATATGTTTTGTGGTAAGCACAAACCACTCAATGATAAAGGCAGTAGAACTGAGAACAAAATGGCTAGCACCGATGGGTTATGAAATGAATCATGATTTCACTTTAAAATCTATCAATGCATTGCTGACATTACCGATAGATATCACTGCTAGTAGGTTTGGTGTATATGAGGAAGCTAAGTCTAGAATCACAACAGACATAGAGATCAGAAAAATTTCAAGAAGAGCGAAGAAAATGAAAAAAGATCTCACAGAAAATATGGAACTACATCTGACTCACCTAAGGAGTCACCAGTTGATGAGGCAACTGAAGGTTAGTTACAGTTGGCTGACAAGCCCTATGATAGTGAGGAGATCGAGTCAGATAAAGAAAAGGATCACACACTGATTCCTCCCATAATCGATGAACAAGAAGTACAACTACCAGAACCTGAAGGAATGAGGACATGTTCTTCAACTGCTACACAATCCACCGAGCAAGTAGAAGTAGTAAAAGTAGAAAAAAGAAGAGCAGCTACACTGACTAGGAAATATGTTAAGAGAAAGAATAAGAAAGTAGCTGAGACACCAAAGAAAAAGAGGAAATATATAAGAAATAAGGAAGATCTAGAGGATACTAAAACTAAAATTGATCCTGATCAATTCAAGTTAGTTCGCAACAGGGAAAGTATTATAGAAGAAATAATTGAAGATATAATTGAGAATGGAAATCTTAATGATCCAGGCATAGACAAATTTAACATGTCAATTGAGGACAAGACAAAGATAGAACATGCTATCATCCAAATGATCATTAAATTCAAGAGAGTACCAATGGAATTCGCATGTCAATTGCCAAAAGAACTTGATGACAAAATAAGTGAGAGATGGGCTATTGCACTAGATACAGAGAAAAGAAAAAGAGAACGGTCACTAAGCCATGTAGCCTCACACTTTAGCTATGTTGTGGTAAGTGAATACATGACAAAGTATCAGGCTAGATTTCTAGTCAAGAATAGAGCTATGCAGATCATGGATGAGAACGTGGATGATATGGATATCATATGTGATTCTCTATGGACATCAATTCTGAAAGCAGAAGAGAAAGTTGAACAAGAAGCATTCCTGAAACTATCTAAGAAGAGACACAGTTCAAAAGATAAAGGTATTTTCATTGATGATTGTAAAGGTAAGAAAATAGAAGACACCAGTATATCAGTTACCGAGGTAATTGATATCAACAAACAAAAGGAAGAAATCAAAATTTCACAGGATGCACCGGATCAAGTCAAGATCCACTTCCAAAAGAAAACCGATGATGATGCACTCATTGAGGACATCACTAATGGTGATCCTAATGATGAGGATGACAAAGATGTGACAATTGCACCTTACAAAGATTAAGTATTAAACACTGATAGTGTGCTCACATCTCTACAAGGAGAACTACCTATACTTGCAGAGGTAGTTGAAATATTTTCACAAGTAAAACCCGATGTGTCTCATCCTGAGCCAAATAAAGATACAAATGAGATTCAAGCACCTAAGCAACCTGTAGATACAAATGAGCCCAACAAACTAGAGGCACAGTCTATAGAAACAAAGGAACCAGAAGAACCAAAGTCTACCAAGGTGAACCCACCTGACACTACAATCAAGACTCCTACACCATCTACCAAGGATTAGAAGAAGGATGATTCAGTGTCAACTGGAAAAGAGACTCCAAGAAGTGAAGAAAAAGCTATTGTCATAAGTGAGAAGAAGTCACCTCTTACCTAGAAGAAGAAGAAGAAGAAAGCCAAAGGGCCAGTCACCATTGATGAAGTTATCATTATACCAAAATGTGACCCGAGAACCCTAAGCCCTGAGGAACTAAGTAGATATGGGGAATTATGTTCAAGGAAAGTGGCACAAGAGAAGTTAAGGCAAGAACACAAACATAAAGAAGTTTTAAATGATGTGAGGGATATTCTACAACAAATAGTACCAGAAACAAATATTGATGAAAATACTCCCATCCTAGATCAACTTGCCACACTCACTGACAAAATCAATGCCCCTAATACAGATGTAGACAAACAAATAGAAGAAAGGGTAGAATCAAAGATTCAGAACAAATTGGCAAAAAGGATTAGTACAGAAGTGGCACTGAACAAGGTAAAATTATCTGCAGTCATTACCAATGTAAAATCTATCACCCAGATAATCTATCAACTTCTAATCAAGTTGTGTACTTCAGACACCTTCACTATCGCAGTCAGTGAAAAGATAAAAGGTTTAGAAGAAGAGATAACATTGACTACACAAGCAGCTATCGTCAAGCCAACTACTTTCTTAAAGCATATTAACCAAGTTTAGGAACTCTAGTGGCTAATAGCATATTTAAGGAAACAAGAAGCACACATCACCGATCAGGTTTTAGAGTTACAGAAAGAACTCATCCCTTACCTAAAAATTTTTGAAGTACATATTGTCAAAGCTGAACAACTTGTGGCAACACCAGAGATTTCAGTGTTGGATAATATCTTTGACATGCATGCACAAGTCAGTCTTGAGCATATTGCTCTTACCATCTTGAAAGAGGAGTGGGACAACCTCTTAGAGTCTGTAAAGAAAACCCATCCACACATTTTTGATAAGATGTAAGTATACATTACATACTTTTTGGGTATTAGGCATTATTATCAAAAAGGGGGAAAACATGTATATGCCAAATAGTATATTTTGGATATGTATATTACACACTACTGGGAGCATGCACCGAGGGGGAGTACTTTGTACTTAGAAATTATTTTTGTGGATATGTACATGGTGGAGACATAAGGAATATATAGAAACATTTTGTCTATATACATTCAAAGTTTTTATACTAATGCCAAAGGGGCAGATTGTTAATCTCTATTGAGCATTCAAGGTTGTCATTAGTATCAAAGGATAGTAAACAGGTCAATCAATTACTTATATTAAGTCAGTTAGTAACTTGAAGCAAGACAGAGTAGTCAGTAAAGCCTTTACACTGAGCATCACATAGTTAACCAAGCACCAGCGACACCGACACCGATGGTCATTAAACACTGAGCATCGCAGTATACACCGAGCAGATTATACAGTGTTTACCAATGATCACAAAAAATAGCATAGTAATCAGAAATGGCACATTATTCTATGCAGATGGTTACAACAGATCATAAAATGGTTTACCAAGATCGAGGAGCATTTATTGTAAAAGATATTCATTAAATGCAATGATTATATTATTTGTATTAGTTGATCTAGGTTATTTTTCACCATAGATCTTAGGGTTATGATTATTCTTTGTAACCTAATTTTTGCTTAAGCGGCAAAATAGAACACTATATATTGTATATGTTTGCAACATTTTATCAGGTTGTTGAACTAATATATATGAATCACAGAGCACTTGAAGAAATTGCCTATCTTCAAGACAATCATTTTACCCAGCAGAATAGAGTACAGAGGATATCAAATTGAGCAGAATCAGAGAAGGCTACCTAGCAGAACAGAACAGAGAACCATCACAGATAAGGTGATATTTTGATGAGCATTTATAGATCTATTTTAGACAATTGAGTTGTCAACTAGCAAATAGTTACCTATTACTTTTTTACAATTGCGATAGAGTTTTTGTATAAATCTCTTAACAAAGTAGACTTAACAGTCTTTGTATAAATCTCTTAACCGAGTACACATTTCAATTAGTGTTGTTAAATCCTATAACTAGGTAGATCTAGCTGATCTAATATGTTACTCCTAATAGGGTAAGATTACCGAAAGTGATCAAAACTTGTAGCCTTAACAGGAAAACCTTTTCTATCTGCAGTAGTGAAGAATTTGTGGGTGTCATCCCCACCACAGTTTTTACCTTCTTACAAGGGTTTCTGCGTTACCAAAATACTTGTGTTATGTGATTTTCATATTGATTTCATGTTTTTTACTTTCTTAAGTTAACTAGATGATTGATTTATACAATTGTATTCAAGTTATTTTGATCGGTTATCACAGTATTCAGTTATAGATCAGAAAGGTTTCTTCAAGTAAAGTTTTGTGGGCACTGATTCACCCCTCCCCTCTCAATACCTATCTCTCCTAATTCCAACAAATTCCATACCCATAGTGATCTCTGACCAATACCCACACTTATCTCTAACGAGTTTGTCCACACCTTTGGACATAAGGACTTTTATTTCTCTTAAATTTGTAACATCACACTATCTCTATAGGGATAGTCCTTACACAACAAGTTTGTCAAAGAGTTATACTTCTTAATGGACTCCAAGAATTCCAAACTCCTTAATCCTCCTCAAAGGTCTTCCCAAATCCAAGTGTGTTCTTACACCCTCTTGAAACCCAAATATTCTTCTCACGGTCCTATTGTAGCTCACTAATTGTGATAGTCATATACCTCTTCAATAGTGCTCTTTGCATGATCCACCTTCTTACCTTGAACTCTAAACTATTGACAATATGAAGGGCTATCCCCATTACACCTTTCCATATATTATATGTAGACAAAAAAATTGACACTAACTTTACACAATGTGCATATCTAATGTATTGTTCAACTATGACACTCAAGGGCACATATCTTTGCGATAGTCACAAAAACAACCATAGTTGGTGAGTTCCCTAATTTCCATAAATTTGAACATGTTTGAGGCCATTATTTTTATTTTATGGTCAGTATATGTTATTTTATGCACTAGGTTTCAAATATAAGGCCATTAGAGCCATAATGTACCCATTTGGCCCATTAAACCCTATTGGTCAAGGGTAGGTCAAAATGGTTGAATTGGTCAAAATAGGTGGATGGGGCATATAAATGGTTTTCCTAGTTTAATTCAATCATGTTGGTCATATTTGGAAGGTTTTAGAGGTCATAAACCATAAAGATATCAAAAGTTACATCAATATTGCAAAATTTGTCAATGACAACTTTGCAACATTTGCATTAACAAGTGGTTAGTATATGTTATTTTATGCAATTTAATATTGTTTAGTTGTAAATAACATGTGACCAAGGAAGAGGTCATAATTGTAGGTTTAAATTTTGTACCAATAGAGATTGAGGTGGTTAAATTTTGTATGAATGGAGATTTCAAGGCTCAAGAGACCAAAATAATTGCTCTAAGTCTTTTATTCATGTAACCGCCAAAACCTTTTACACTTCTGCAGCTCATCAACATTGGGGGTCTAAAGGAACTTAATACATCACATTTTCATGGTGATGTATCTTATTTTAGATGAGCTTTCACAAATCTATCCATTTCACGCACTTCTTAAATTCTATTTTTATTTTTTGAAGGCAAGGCTTGTGGACTATGAGGATAGTGATGAAGAAGCATTTTCTTTTGTGGCCTGCATTACTAAAAGGGTCTAAGGGGAAATATTTGTGATTGTTACAAGTTCTAACAAAGCCCTATGTATTCCCATATGATCAAAACCTTGGGATGAGTACTCACCTTTTTTTTTTTTTTAAAAGCATTAACAGTTCATCAAAATTTCAATGATAGTCCCTCACAAGCTCCAACGAGAATGTTGTACTTGTGATATAATTTCTTGTTGTAGTTACAAAATTCACATCAAATCCTATCTATAGGAGAAAAGTATCATCAAAATTCTGAAGATAACTTTGTCTTACAAACAACATGGGTTTCATCGAAGGACTGATGATACCTGTGCATGGGTTCCATCAAAGGTCAGATGATGTGGTTCATCATAATTCCAATGAATGCAAGGGCATCTGATGATTCAAAATTTTGATGAAAACTTCTTTGGAAATACGAAGAAATATTATTCATTGAATCCTCCTATGAAATTCCAGCGACAAAAATTTGGCTAGCATTTTTTCAAACCTTCGACACAGAGCCATCAGAATGCTGACGATCATTCATCAAAAAATGTGTCGAAATGTGTTAGTGATAGTTTCATCTCCTCTTAAACTATTGAGAATCCTTTCCCTTAGTCTTACCTCCTTGGAATTCCTTCCTTTTATTATCTGAGTATCTGGAGGAATGGCTCTTTTGTTTATGTTCCAACTTGTTTGTTTTTTTTCTTTTCCTCAACCACTAAGGCCACATGTATTGCTTCATTCAAGTTTTTGGGTTGAGCAATCTTGGTTTCATATATATACCTTTATTCAATCCCAATATAAAAATTTTCACCTCTTCTTTCTTCATATAATGCACATTGTGTAGTGGGTTCATAAACTTAGCATTATACTCATCTATTGGCATTCCTCATTAGCGTAGTGAATGGAATTCATTCATCTTTTCATCTCGATGATGGGCTGATAGATACTCCTTGTGAAATTGCCTATTGAACTTTTCCCATGTCATTTGGCTTATGTAATAAAATTTAATTTCTACTAAATGGTCTCACCATAGTGAGGTTTCACCTTCCAAATGGTAGATGGAAATCATGGCCTTGGTGTTAGAGTTCAGTTCAAGCAACCTAAAATATTTATTCATCCCAATTATCCATTCTTTAGTTTCATTTCCACCCCTTGTTCCATCAAACTTAGGTGATTGCATCTTCTTCAATTCTCTTATTATTTGGTCCTTTCCAACACCTTTTTTTTTCCCTAGAAGTGAGTGGCTATAAGTGGGAAGTTTAGAGTTGTTTTCATAATCTGGGTCTATTTGCTCATTAATCTCCTCATCTTGCTCCTCAATACCACTCAGTACCTATGTCTGCATTATGATTGGTACATTTCTCTTTTTGCCTTGTCAATTCTTCAATTTTTTGCTCTTGAGATGCTATCTTGACATGAAGGGCATTCATCTCAATCTAAAACTCCTCTATCATAGTTGGAGGTGCTGATGTGGCACCCCTATTTGAATGTGTAATTTTAGCGAGGCTAGGACTAGCTCCCCTCCTCAAATTTTTCTTCATTACAGTAGGTTGATTATGAGAGATAGGAATATAGTATTATTTTAATTGTCATAATTATTCTATGTTTAGATTACGCAAATCTTCCTAATTGTTAATTTGAAATTGTAGCCAAATTCATAAGACACATTTATTCCAAGTAGTCAATATCCATTCCAATGAAATCCACAATGTCATCAAGGCACAATAATTATACATATAGTCATAATTTTAATTCATAATTAACTTAGCTTTTACGTATTAGGACAATGATTATTTAGTACTACTTCATAATCTTTACACAAATGGTTTTTCTATTACACCATAGGAGTTCCCTCCTCTTCAAGATCTTCCTCATCTAAGGTACCCACAGATATAGTTGTAAAGGTGTGCACACACTTAGATTTTGCAATAGCTTCCTTAGTGAGAGTAGGAGCATTGCATCCATAGCCAAAATGGAAATCTCTAATGGCTAAGGGCTTCTTAGAGTTTGAGCATTGGATTTGTTTTGGGGTTTCTAGGTTCTTACCAGCTTTTTTCAAACTCTTCCTTTTCTGAAGCTTAATTCATTTGATGATTTTAGCCAGTGGCTCAATGTCAAATAGTTCTATTTCTAGTTTTGGTTCTATATTTCCATATGTCTTGGATCCTTCTAGGTTGTCACATTGAGGGTGTGGTATCTTTTCAGCCTTCCTACTTTCTTTTCTTCTATGTCACATGGATTCTATCAACAAGTAGCCATGTTAGTGAATGGAAGGTGTGAGAACCTAGGTCCTAAGGTCAACATCTGCACTCTGATACCTATGTGATGACAACTAAAATGGAACCAAACTGCACACATTTTTTCCTTGAAACCTGATATATAATAACTCATGTAGCATAAGCCCAAGGTAGAAATCAATTAAATTATCACCATTTGCAAATTCAATTCATCATAACTAGGACTGAAACTAAGCAGCTAGCCATACCTAAAAGAATAAATTGGAATTTTGGGAAGACATGCAAAGTTCATGTATGTAACTAGCTTTGAATCACTTGAGGTGCAATATGAGCCCTCCTTAGTGGATCTAGTCCCTATCCACCCCTCCAAGTGGATTTTGTGGGTCATGGTTAGAGAGAGATTGATAGCCTACCAGTTAATATGGAAATTCTCCTAAAGGTCATACATCTAAAGTGTCATCTACCACAAATAATGAAGTCATGCCATACTCCCCCTATGGGATTCACTTTGGCTGCTATCTACCCATTTCTATTAGACTTTCTCCTTTCCTACATTCCATCAAATGACTAAGCAATAAGGACCACCATAATCAGCATGTACTTAGTCCCCAGGCCCATATGCTCCTAGTATATCAGTCCAATACTCTAGATCAATGTAGAGCATCCATCACCTACTTGCAATCAATAGTATCTATCTGCTATCTAGGGGTACGGTTGGAATTCCATCGGCATATAACGCACCTTGACAACATTCAATCTCAAGTGGATAAGCTTATCATAAGCAGGTCATAGGATTTATTCTTCAATGGTAACCTCAAATAGAGAGGACTAATCTACGTGCTAGAGGACTAATCTACATTTTGTTGCCATCCCTTATATCTTCTTCAAATTTTGTTAGTCGTTGATCTTCGTAACAAACATTATCTCCAACCTCGTGATCATACACTTTACAGCTCATCAACTTCCATCAGCTAAACTATTCATTTAGTTCCTTTCTTTCTACTTGGTTAACAAAGAAATGTGTTGGTGAACATAAGCTCAGTTTATATCGTGCTTGGTATACACTACACTGCTCAGTGTATACTGGAATGCTTCATTAACCGACCACACTACCTTGTGTCTTTTATGCTCTTTTCTTCATCATATATGAATGCAACATAATCAAGTCAATAACATAAGGTTGTAGACTCATCAATAAGTTACCCAATGTATTCCTTATCCTCATCTGTCAAATTCATCTTTCTCATGTAGATATATCTATTCTTCATCTCTTTTTCTCCTTTCTACAGATGTTTAGGTATTTGTAACTTGCAAGATAAGTATTGTCAAAACTAGTTGACATCAATGACAACATATTACTGATTTAATCATCTTACATATCTAATTAGCAACTCAGTGATCTCTAATCACTGATCTTAAATTAGGTTCTAAATCAGTTGTAGTTCATAAATCTCTCCCTTTGGCATTGATAAAGTTCTAAATATGAAGTGTACCATACACATACCAAACATATATTCTACAACTCTATAAACAAATGTTGTCACTCGGTATAAGCTCTCCCTAGCTTAATATGTTTAATCACTACATTACTTAACAACATTGTAGATGCAGACTATCTTCTATAGATAAGATCTTTGTAGCTCTCAGATTCCTTCTTATGTTTATCTCTCCCTTTCACTTTAGATCTCTCTCCCTTAGATAGATCTTCCAGTATTCTCCTCGGTTATCATATTTTTTATCTCTCCCTTTGACAACAATGCCAAAGAAAGACATAAACATACAACTCTGTAGTAGCCATGTAACTCTCTGTTGTCCAGTTTATGTGTTGTATCTCTATATGTTGTTATGCAAATCTATTCCAGTTCTTCAAACCTTTCACAACTTTAGACAGAATCCAAAGTGTGAACTATGCTACATCAACATGAATGATCTTCTAATAAGATTAGACTGATGCAACCTCCAGATCACATTAGTGATCGGTAGATAGGGGATAGACCCCAAGTCTAGTCCTCAAATATTCAAAAGTTTCCTTTGGTAGAGGCTTGGTAAATATGTCTACAAGTTGCTCTTTTGATGTAACAAATTCTAATCTAACTTGCTTCTCTTGTACTTGTTCTCTTAAGTAGTGATACTTTATGGATATGTGCTTTTTTTTAAAGTGCATCACTAGATTCTTTGAAATATTAATTGCACTAGTGTTGTCACAATATATAATCACTGGCTCAGTGATTACCTCATTCATACCTTCCAACACTTGCTTGATATATGCAATATCTAAACAGTTTGTAGCAACAGCAACATACTCTGCTTCAGCAGTGGACTGAGAAATACAAGGTTGTTTCTTACTTGTCCATGTAACAAGTCTTTCACCAAAGAAAAATGCTCCTCCACTGGTACTCTTTTTGTCATCTATATTTCCAGCCCAGTCTGTGTTGGTGTAGACTTTGAGTTCAAACTTTCCTTCCTTTGGATACCATAATGCATAATCCTCCATTTTCTTCAAGTATCTTAGGATTCTCTTTGTAGAAACCATGTGTGACTCCCTAGGACTTGCAGAAAATCTAGCAACTATCCCAACAGCATGTGCTATATCAGGTCTACTATGAACTACATACATCAACTTACCAATCATTGATCGATACAGTGCCTGGTTTACCTTTGTAGTTTCATCTTCCTTGGTCAGTTTACATCCAGTAGCCATCGGTGTTCCAATAGGTTTAGCATCTTCGATGCCAAATGTTCTCAGTACTTCCTTGATATATTTAGATTATGTGATGAATATACCATCATTCTGTTGAATAACCTATAAGCCTAGAAAGAACTTAATCTCTACAAACATAGAAATTTTGAACTCTTTTCTCATCTCATCGGCAAATGATTTACAGATGTGATCTTGTCCTCCAAATATTATGTCGTCCATAAATATTTCAGCAATCAAGATAGTATCATCTAAATTTCCTTTCATATACAGATTGCTATTCTCACTAGTTCTAAAAAATCCAATACTCAACAAATAATTATGCAGCCTTTCATACCAAGCTCTAGGTGCTTGCTTCAAACCATATAAACCTTTATGTAATCTACATACCATATCTTTCTTGTCTGGATCCACAAACCCTTCTGGTTGTTCTATGTAGACTTCTTCTTCAAGGATCCCATTCAGAAAAGCAGATTTAACATCCATTTGGTAAACTTTGAACTTTTTATGTGCAGCATATGTGAGTAACATTCTAACTCCTCCTAATCTAGAAACAAGTGCAAAGGTCTCACCATAATCAATTCCTTCCTCTTGTGCATATCCCTTGCATACCAATCTAGCTTTGTTCCTTGTTACCTCTCCATTTTCATTCAGCTTGTTTCTGAAGATCCACTTAGTACCGATAACATTCTTATCCTTAGGTCTAGGTACTAAAGTCCATGTCTTGTTTTTCTCTATCTATTCTATTTCTTCATTCATTGCATTAACCCATTATTCATTTTCCAATGCAACTTTTACATTCTTCAATTCATATTCACAAACTAAACATGTACCTTGTCTCATCTTACTCCATATCATCATGCTAGCTTGTCTGTCTCCAATTATTTGGGTTTTAGGATGATGTCTCCTGACAAATCTTGCTAGTACTTGATCTCTTCTCTGTTGTTCATCCTGTGTAGGTTCATTTGCTTTCTTGATAGGTCCTTCATGCTCATTGGTTTCTCTTTTCTATTCCTCAGTGATTTTTTCTTTCTGACCGCTTGTCACGGTCTACGGCTTCAGTAGATACTCTGGTTGTTCAATGTAAGTGAATCTACCATAGTCTTCTAGTTCCTTTCTACTTTCTTTTGCATTCTTATCATCAAACTCATCAACCCTGACATTAGTACTTTCAATCATTTTATTAGTAACCCTATTTAGACACTTGTATGCTTTGCTTTTAGTGGAATATCCAAGAAATATCCCTTCATCACCTTTTGAGTCAAACTTCCCATTTCTTTCATCTTTCAGAATAAAGCATTTTCTTCCAAAAATTTTGAAATAACTTATAGTGGGTTTATGACCAAACCATAACTCATAGGGTATTTTGTTAGTATCCTTCATTTTTACTTGGTTCAAGACATAAATAGTTGTACTAATAGCCTCTCTCCAGTATGTTTGAGCTACATTATATTCTATCATCAATGTCCTTGCACAGTCAACAATTGACCTATTCCTCATTTCAAAAATTCCATTCTGTTGAGGTGTCCTTAGTGTAGAGACATGTCTTTTAATACCATGCTCATTACAATAGTTAGTAAATTTATTAGAAATAAATTCACCACCTCTGTCAGACCTCAAGCATTTCAATTCTTTACCAGTCTCTTTCTCTACTTTTTCTTTATACCACCTGAACATCTTAAATGCCTCTGATTTTTCCTTCAAGAACATGAAAATCATTAATCTAGTGTAATCATCAACAAAAAGAATGAAATATCTGTCTCCATAGTAACTTTGAGTTCTCATGGGACCACATAGGTCGGTGTGAACTAACTCAAATATTTTCTTTGTTGAATAATCTTTTCTTTTGAAACTAGATTTTGTCATTTTACCTTTCTGACATTCATGACACATAACATGAGCAGGCTTTGTTAATTTAGGTAGACCTCTAACCTTTTTCTTTTTACTGATCTTAATCATGTTATCAAAATTCACATGACATAACCTTTTATGCCACAACCATGCATCCTCATTTTTCATCATTACACAAGAAGACTCATCATTGTTAAGATAAAATAGATTACCTTTCAATTGTGCTCTTGTTCCAACGAGTTTTCCACCATCATCAAATATCTTTACTATCTTGCTCTCAAAAGCAACTTGGTGACTAGAATTGTTTAGTTATGCCACACTTAACAAATTATAGTTTAGTCCTTCTACCCAATAAGTATTATCACATTTGATTCTATCATTTATCATCAAGGATCATTTTCCTCTAACCATACAAGGTGTATCATTATCCATTTTTATAGATCCTCCATTGTATTACTGATGCAGAAACATCCTAGGATTCTTGGTGATCCTGTATCAATGAAAAATATGCTCATCTTTGAGGTAGATTTCTAGTTTTGGTCTTGGTTTGGTGGAGTACTTTCTCAGTTTGGGAGGCTGGTTGCTCAGTCACTGTGGTTATCGGGGTGCTCTATCTCTAAAGAACACTTGACAACTAAAGGTGTCAGTTTCCTGGTACTCGGTGATAACTATGTTGCTCGGTCATGCTTGGCATGGTCAATTGACTAGCACTCAATTATTTCCTTTGTTGCTCAGTGTTCTTGCTTACCGAAAGGATTGTTTGGATGAATCGAATTGGCTGACTGGTGCATTTGATTTGGGTCGTGCTCCTCGAGTTATGGATTGACCATTGGACATGTGGGGACCTAGATTTGGCATGTTGCATTCTTCTATGCAGATCTGATGACCGTTTGGGGCCATCTTGGAGAGTTTATTTATTTTGTGAGGGTATTTGAGAGTCGACTAATGTTTTGGCATTTAATATTTATATATCCTGTTGAGATAACTTGTTGTTGGGATTTAGTATTTATAGGATGATTGGGTAGATATTTAGGGGGGGTCATCAGGAAAGTTAGAGGAGTTAGAAGCTTGTGAGCTTAGGAAAAGGAAGATTGCTTGGAAGTTTGAGTACAAGTTTAGATCTTTCCTGGGTGCCTACCAGTGTGCTACATGTTGCAAACCTTGGCTAGTTGAATATTAATCTTATGTCTTCCCAATCTATTAGCTATGTCTTTGTATTTTTTATTACTGTCTTCTAGCTTTAGCTTCACATCTTCATGCAATGTCTTCATGTACTCAAAAAATTTCACTCCTCTAGCACTTCTCTTATTTTCATCATCAATGTCTCTCAAATCAGATATACCTCTCAGTTGTATGCCATTCATAATCTCAAATGGTGTTTTCCCAATACTCCTGTTCATTGAATTATTGTATGCAAACTCTACTTGTGCCAACACAGAATCCCAATTACTCGGTGTGTCTCCAACTAAGCATCTCAAAAGATTTCCCAAACTTGTGTTCACAACTTCAGTCTGTCCATCAGTTTGTGGGTGAAATGTAGAACTATATTTCAATTCAGTGCCAGATTTCTTCCAAAGGGTTTTCCAAAAGTATCCAACAAACTTATTGTCTCGGTCAGAGATAATACTCCTTGGTAATCCATGCAATCTAACAATTTCTTTAAAGAAAAGATCTACTACATGTACTGCATCTGATGTCTTTCTACAAGGTATAAAATGTGTCATCTTAGAAAATCTATCCACAACAACAAACATAGAATCATTACCTCTTACTATCTTTGGTAAGCCAAGAACAAAGTCCATACTAATGTCAATCCAAGGTTTCTCAGGAACAACAATCAGTATATAAAATCCAATATTCTGACTTACTCCTTTTGCAACTTGACAAATTCCACAACTTTTCACAAATTTCTGAACATCTTTATACAACTGTGGCCAAAAGTACTTCTCCTTAAGCAAATTCCATGTTTTGTCAATACCAAAATGTCCAGCCAAACCACTACTATGCTTGTCTTTTATCAAATTAGTTCTCATTACTCCTCTTGGTATACACAACTGAATACCTTTGAACAACATACTTTCCTGAATAAAATATTCATCCCACTTAGTATCTTGTTGATCTTGAATAGGTGCTCTGCACTTTCTCAATGGCTCAGAAAAATTAGGGTCAAACTCATAAGAATCTCTCATCTCATCAAAACCAAGAACTTCAATATTCATCTCGGTCATCAAAGATCTCCTTCTACTCAATGCATCAACAACTCGGTTAGTGACTCCACTCTTATGCTTTATCACAAATGTGTAACTTTGCAAATACTCAACTCATTTCATATGTCTCTGATTCAACTTATTCTGACTACCCAAATACTGTAAATCCTTATGATCAATATACAACACAAATTCACTAGGTATCAAATAATGTCTCCATTTCTTTAGTGCTTGAACAATAGCATAGAATTCTTGACCATACATGGAATATTTCCTTCTAGTATCATTCAACTTTTCACTAAAGAAAGCAACAATTTTACCTTCTTGACTCAACACAACTCCAATTACACTTCCACTTGCATCACATTCCACTTGAAATACTTTACTGAAATCGGGTAATGCCAAAACAAGTAATTCAGCAACCTTCTGCTTCAGATTCTCAAGAATTTTATCACCTCCATGTGTCCACTTGAATTATCTTTTGTCTCCTCTCATAGTCTTAGTCATAGCATTACAAATTGAACTGAAATTCCTTATGAACTTTCAATAAAAACTTGCCAAACCATGAAATGATCTTACCTCACTAGCATTCACAGGTGTAGGCCAATTCAAAATAACATCAACCTTTTTAGGATCCATCTTCAAACCATCAACTGAGATCACAAATCCCAAAGAATTATTAGGTAACTGAAGAATGCTCAGTAACTGAAGGTGTCAGTTTCTTGGTGCTCAGTGATAAATGTGTTGCTCAGTCATGCTTGGCATGGTTGGTTGACTGGCGCTTAGTTATTTCGTCTGTTGTTCAGTGTTCTTTCTTATCGACTGGGTTTGTTCATATGAATCAACTTGGCCAATTGGTTCATTTAATTTAGGTCCCACTCCTCAAGTTATGGATTGAATGTTAGACATGTGGGGACCTATATCTGGTGTGTTGCATTCTACTATGTGGATCTGATGACCATTTGGGGCCATCTTGGAGAGTTTATTTATTTTGTGAGGTTATTTGAAAGCCGACTGATGTTTTGACATTTAATATTTGTATATCTTGTTGAGCTGACTTGTGGGTGGGATTCAATATTTATAGGATGAATGGATAGATGTTTACGGGGGATCATTAGGAAAGTTAGAGGAGTTATTAGCCTGTGAGCTTAGGAATAGGAAGATTTCTTGGAAGTTTGAGTACAAGTTTATATCTTTCTTGGGTGCCTACCAGTGTGTTGCATGTTGTAAACCTAGGCTAGTTGAATACTAATGTTGTGGAAAAGATTTGGATCCTACGAGATCTTGTAGGCTGCTACTTGCCTTGTATCTAGCCGTAACTAGGAAGGCCTTACAGATCTGATAATGGTACATCATATAATGACATTTATGACACAGAAAGATGCAGATGATACTAAGTTGATTGAGAAGGATGAACCTTACTAAGGCACTGATGTGATTGGTAGTGGTCAAAGTCAGTTGTTATCAGTTGCTGACCGGAATGATAAAAAAAGTGGAAAGCAGAAGAACTTGTTGCAAGAAGAGATGAATGAAGTGAAGACTACTTGGAATGAAGGGCAAGAGGAGATATGGGTTAAGAATAGATTTGGCATACCTGTTATGATTCCCTTGAGACATTCCTGATTTCCTTATGAGAAAATATTTCTTACCTAGATTGTCTGATGCAGGAGCATCCTATGATTCTTGGTGATACTGTATCAACCAAAAATATGCTCATCTTTGAGGTAGATTGCTAGTTTTGGTCTTGGTTTGGTGGAGTACTTGCTCGGTTTGGGAGGTTGGTTGCTCGATTACTGTGGTTATCGGGGTGCTCGGTCTCTAAAGAATGCTCAGTAACTAAAGGCATCGATTTCTTGGTGCTCAGTGATAATTTTGTTGCTCGGTCATGCTTGGCATCGTCGGTTAACTGGCTCTTGGTTATTTCCTCTATTGCTCAGTGTTCTTGCTTACTGACTAGGTTTGTTTGGATGAATCATCTTGGCCGGCTGGTGCATTTAATTTAGGTCACGCTCCTTAGTTATGGATTGATCGTTGGACGTGTGGGGACCTAGATCTGGCATGTTGAATTCTTCTATGCAGATCTGATGACCATTTGGGGCCATCTTGGAGATTTTATTTATTTTGTGAGGGTATTTGAGAGCCGACTGATGTTTTGGAATTTAATATTTGTATATCTTGTTCAGCCAACTTGTGGCTAGGATTTAGTATTTATAGGATGATTGGGTAGATGTTTAGGGGGATTCATGAGGAAAGTTAGAGGAGTTATTAGCCTATGAGCTTAGGAACAAGAAGATTTCTTGGAAGTTTGAGTACAAGTTTAGATCTTTCCTAGGTGCCTACTAGTGTGTTGCATGTTGGAAACCTAGGCTAGCTGAATGCTAATATTTTGGAAAAGATTTGGATCCTGCGAGATCTTGTAGATTGTTACTTGCTTTGTATATGGCCATAACCAGGAAGGCCTTAAAGCCTAGCACATTGCACGTAATCAGTGATTTGATGAATAAAGACTTATGTTTTATATCAGATCTTGTGTTATTTTTGTGTATTTCTGCTTTGTATTGGTTTGGCTACAAGGTTAGTCAGTCCTTCATTGGATTCCACAACCTTGACTGCTCTGATGCAAGAGCATCCTAGGATTCTCGGTGATCTTGTATCAACCAAAAATATGCTCATCTTTGAGGTAGATTGCTAGTTTTGGTCTTGGTTTGGTAGAGTACTAACTCTGTTTGGAAGGCTGGTTGCTTAGAAACTATGGTTACTGGGGTGCTCAGTCTCTAAAGAATGCTCGGTAACTAAAGGAACTAGTTTCTTGGTGCTCAGTGATAACTGTGTTTCTCGGTCATGCTTCATGTGGTCGGTTGACTAGCGCTTGATTATTTCCTCTGTTGCTTGGTGTTCTTGCTTACCGACTGGGTTTGTTTGGATGAATCTTATTGGCCGACTGGTGCATTTAATTTAGATTGCGCTCCTCGAGTTATGGATTGACCATTGGACGTGTGGGGACCTAGATCTAACATGTTGCATTCTTCTATGTTGATCTGATGACCATTTGGGGCCATCTTAGAGAGTTTATTTATTTTGTGAGGTTATTTGAGAGCCGACTGATGTTTTGGAATTTACTATTTGTATATCCTGTTGAGCCAAATTATGGCTGGGATTCAGTATTTATAGGATGATTGGGTAGATTTTTAAGGGGGATCATCAGGAAAGTTAGAGGAGTTAGTAGCCTATGAGCTTAGGAATAGGAAGATTGCTTGGAAGTTTGAGGACAATTTTAGATCTTTCCTGGGTGCCTACCAATGTGCTACATGTTGCAAACCTAGATAAGCTAAGTACTGATGTTGTGGAAAAGATTTGGATCCTACAAGATCTTATAGACTATTACTTGCTTTGTATCTAGCCATAATTGGGAAGGCCTTACAGCCTGACACATTGCATGTAATTGGTGATTTGATGAATAAAGACTTCTATTTTATATCAGATCTTGTATTGTTTTTGTGTATTTTCGCTACGTATTGGTTTGGCTGCAAGGTCAGTTAGTCCTTCATTGGATTCCCCAACCTTGACTACGTCAGGTGGTATTAGAGCAAAGTTTTTTCCTGTTTGAGAAAAGTTTGTTCCTGTTGGAGCTGAGTGGATCTTGTGTGTCTGTATCTAGATCCTAATTTGAAGATGGCTCCAAGGATAAATTGTGAGATCTTAGAGGAAGAAGCTATTGGATAATTCAGCCTTGATGATTTTAGGGCTTTGTAGAAACAAGTGCAAGACCTACAAGAGGAGTTGAAAAAAAAAAGAATCCTACCTTGAAAGAGGATAGTGATGATGAATCTGAGGAAGAAGATCATTTTGAAGAAGCTATAAAAGAAGCTAGACATCTAGAAGACAATCAAATTCTAACAGCTATGTCTAAAATTGGAAAGATACCTAAGATTGAAGTTTATGCATTTGCTAGAATCCTTAGGCTTGAAGAATTGATTGATTGGATCAATGAGATTGATGAATACTTTGAGTATGAAGAAATAGAAGATCCTGACAGAGTCAAATTTGCAAAGATAAAGGGTCATTCAAATATTTGGTGGAGAGAAGTTCAATTGGAAAGAGGTAGAAGAGGAAAAGACAAGATTACTAAGTGGAACCTGTTAGGAATGGGAACACTGAGAGGGGGGGAGTGAATTAGTGTTCACTGTATTTTAACTTTTCACTATTATCTGAATACTGAATTATAAATGCTTAAGTACTAAATTAAACATTCACATAAACATGAAACATGAAATCAACACATGACACCAATATGGTTACGGGGAAACCCAAATAGGTAAAAACCCTGATGGGACTTGATACCCACTAATATTCTGCACTAGTGTTTTGTGATCCTTGCTAGAAGATCCTTTACCCTGTTAGGATTAGCTTTACAATATATTAAGTATAGTAGACCTAGTTAAGGGTCAGACCTTGTTAGGATTCTTTTAGAATGATCCCTATTAGGGGAGTGGACTCACTATCCTAGAGCTCACTGCTCAAATGATGAAAGCTACAACCTTTTGATTTCAGATACACACTATATCTAAAGGTGAACTATCACTATGCCACTACTTGTCTGATCAGTTCCTTTGGTGCGCTGATGCTTTGACCTCTAGCAAAGCTCTAATACATCATATGATCTCTTCGCATACCTTTTCTCTACTTAACACAACTCTATTATAACTTCCATGCTAATTACAATGGGCACATCTTATATTTATATGCTCATACAAACAAAACAATTAGGTCGTCCCTATAACTCATTACAAACAACACTTCCAAATGAATTGGCTTAAGCGTGCTTACAATTATAAATTTACCTATGTTGGAAACCTAAATATAATGGGTGCATAGCCTCTACAACATTAATTTACAATCGCAAACCAAAATAGTCACTGTCGGCTCTATGCTTTGTTTGCTGCTGGCACACACTGGCTGTGCATCTTCAACTGACTGTAACTTTCACATCTTTGCATATCTACTTATGCACTCTTAGAAGAAGCATAAGTATAGTCTAACAACCTTAACTTCTAGGGTGCATACCTTAATTCATCTGTACACACGTGCACTAATTCTCTGAGTCTGAAGTGCTCTGTATGTTGTCCAGTCTTCAACACTTAACCAAATTTTTATCTCTACACTTAGTGCACTGACTTCAAACTGCTATATGACTTTGTTGTCATAATGACAACACTATATCTAGTCATATACTTTAGTATAGACAACTTTCCAATAATCTTCCCCTTTGTCATTGATGGAAACAAATAAATATGGCCAAGTTTCTAACTGTCCCTTTACACAAAACATTTTGTCTTCTATACATTTTTATACATAAACTTATACCTCCCTATCCTCCATATTCTATACAACTCCCCCTTTGACATTAATGACAAAGGTATATCAAAATCTTTATCTACATTCACTTACTGAGGGAAAACATCCAGATATGCAATTTTGAGTTTCTGGATCTCCTTCTTCCAAAAGGTTATCAGTGAGTTGAATATTTGTAGATGGGTGCATAATGCATATTGAAGCTTCTCCATCTTCTCCAATTCTATGCTCGAACCTTGGTCATAGGTAATCATAGTCACATCAATCTCCCTTATGTTTTGATTGAGAATGTCTAGTGAGGGTGCAAGAGCATTCCTCAACTGAGTCTGTCTAGACCTTATCTTTTCCATTTCTTTCTCTGCCTTATCAATTATGTCTAACTGACCTTGATAGAAATTGTTACATATATTCACATTAGTGGATGTGTCTAGCACTGAATCTTTTACCTTCTCAATCATTGCCTCTGCATCTTTGATCTTCTTGGGATGGGCATCAGTTAGTTTATCCTAATCCATGGATTCTGCAATGACTTTCCTTTCTTGATCTGCAAACTCCTTCAATGATGCTTGACCAGACTTAAGACAGTTCAAGTCTAGTGCAAAATTACTCATCAGTTCATTGAGTCTCTTCTTTAAGTATTTCTCTTCTGCCACTATGGCCGCAGATTCTTCTAGGCTTGAAAAATTGACTTTGAATTGTGAGATGATTGTGCTCACATCATCAACTGAATGTACATTTACCATCTTCTTATCCTCTAGTAGCAAACTGTTTAGAATATTTATTGATTCTACTAGGAGGTAATTTCTCATTACTTGCTTCTCCTTAGCCTTCTCCATAGCTAGGACGCTGAACTTAATCAAGTCTTCTTCTTTCGAAGAGTCCAAACTACTTGTGTCAGGTGTCAAACTTGATGACAATGATGAGGAGGGAGTGATGGGAGTGCTATCCATCACCTCCTGTTTCACCTTGAACATTTCAACAGAAGTTTTATTTTCTTTCTCCTTTACTTCTTCTTTCTCATTAGATATGTCTTCTATGAGTACTTCTTCTTGTTGAGTGGGAGGTGTATTGCTGCATAAAAAAATTTCTTCCTTAGTACTGACAAATGCTTCCTCAAACTTGTCCAAGTCCTTATCAATAGCTGCCATGGCTATTTCCACATTATCTATGATAATTGTGTTGTCTTTGGGTGATTCTGTCATGGGCGCAAAGTGGTCTACTTTTGATTGTGCTTTTGCTATGGGCGCTGAGTCTTGAGGACCTGTCACTGGTGCATAGGATGTCTCTATTGCTTTGCCTTTCTTATTGGATGCATGAGTGATGGGTGCAGTAGATAGTCTAATCTATTGCTCCAAGAGTACCTTGTCAAAGGCCTTCTTAGTTTCCTGAGTTATCAAGTCATAGTCTTTGTTCATAATTGTTGGTGTAATTAATTATTCCTAATTACACTTTACTTAATCTTACTTAGGTTAATGCATTGCATAGTAGTTAGTGATTGAGACACCTAAGAGTGTGCACATCTATTAAGCACATGGTGTAGGTGAAATTCCACTTTTGGTGTGATAGTTGTCTTCACATACCTCGTTGTGTGTGAGATCCACCTTTCGTGCTCTTATCACATTATCATCCTAATCCAATGCACATACTTTATTGCATATTGGAGGATGATCCACATTTGGTGGACATGTGATTACACCTAGCATAGGTGATAGCTTATCAGCTCCTTATCATTCTCTCTTATTGTCTTTCCTATATAAGGAGGCATATTATGTAATCATTTCATTGAGCAATTCATTGGATCTATTCAATCCATCCTTGCATTCATATTTTCTCTCTTGTGCTTTTCTTCAACCTTTAGATCCTTGGTTCAATATTTTCTATTTGCAAATTCTTACATGGTATCAGAGCCATTGGAGCATTTTAGATCAGCCAATTTGAAGAGATCTTGTTGCAAGCTTTGAAGGTCCAAATCTTAGATCTAGCAACCAGCGTGCGATAGAGGTGTCTTGGAGTAGATCTGACTTCACCATTGCATTTGGGAGGCTGTTTCAGTTAAAATTGACTATAAACTCACCTATATTTGGTCAAAGTCCAATCTAAGGCAAAAAAAATTGCAAATCGAACTGTACTGTCCGATCTGCCCTCTGCGGTATGATTTTTTTTTTTTAAAATATTTTTTAATTCGGTCTATTTTTCCAAATTTTTTTCTCTACAAAATATTATTTGGGAAAGGTACGGCCCTGTATATCTATCAGCATCTATGAATAGTATACCAGACATCACAAGTACCTATCGAGAAGAAAGGCTAGGCCTAAACCACAACCCAAGCTCACCGCAAGGCAGGCTTCTCTTTTGTTTTATGTTGGGTTTTTTTCCACATTTAAAGGCTTAAAAGCCCTTTCCTATGGTGCATGTGGGATTATTTTCCACAACACCACCACCGCTTCACCACCAATGTTCACCCCAGCACCCAGCAACTCCTCCACTCCCAAGAAGCCTCCACTGTCACGCCACCCGAAGCAGCCACCAGTGCACCTCCGATCCGGCCTCCGCCTAGCACTTAGTGACTCCACTGATAGCTTCTCAATGCCTAGCACCCAGTGGCTCCTCTGCTCATGGTCCCTCCTCTGCCACACCACCCGAAGTGGCTACGCTCACCTTCGCCGGCAGTGGCCTAGATCCCGCCACGTGGGCCACTAAAAATACGCCACGCGGTGCCACCTACGGACACCTGCGCACAGGCACCCCAAGACCTCAGAGAGCCACCTCAGCCCCACAGCCCGGTCAGCACTCTACCACATCACCCATCATCCATACAATACAAATAGGTAAGGACTACCACATTAGCTGCCATGTCAGCCAAGGGGGCATTTTTTTGCCTATGTCATCATTTGACGAGTTCAAATTTGACGACCGTCCAACCGTCAAACCAGGGAAAATTTGGCTTTTTACGATGGTCGCATGACCATCAAATTTAATGCAGTGTTTTTATGATGTCATCAAGGTTTGGAAATTCTCTGCCTTCATCATTTGCATTTTTGGTTTGACAATCCAACTTTGAGGGACCGTAACTTGGTCATCTGGGCTCCAAATCGGGTGCAATTTTTTTTGAAATTGGGTAGAATTTCCTAAACTTTCCAATGGTGGTATTGATTTTACATTTTAATGGCCTCATTTTTCAGAAATTATAGATTTTGTTGATTGTTCATGTCTGTTCCTGATTTCTCCAACTTCTAGGGCTTCGTTTGGGCACATACGTTAACATTTTGAGGTGAAATTTTTTTTGAAAGTGCATGATTTTTCATCTAATTTCTAGATCAGCAATTAGATTTGAGTGATTTTTGGTAGAAATATCACTTTCAACAATAGGTCATTTTGGGGCTATATTTGCACTTGATTAATCCTTGGATTTTAGTTTTCTGATTTGCATCAGTCATTTGAAGGAGTTATCAGTAGTTATCAATCATTATTTGGTTGCAATATGGATAATTCAAAGGTTAAAATCCTCACTCCATATAACTACCATGAATGGAAAGTATCTTTAAGTGATCATTTGTTGAGTCTTGGATTGCTTAGAATGACTCTTGGGCAGGATCAAGAACCTCAAATAGGTGTTGTAGAAAGGCAAAAATGGTTTGATCAAAAGGATAAATCACTTGGCTCTCTTAGATCATCCATCTCTCGCGACTTGCTCTTTCATATTGCATCTTGCACACATCCTCATGATGCTTGGGTCACATTGGAAGGACTCTTTGGTAAACCTGATAGAATGAGAAAATTCAAATTAGAGAATGATCTCATAGGTCTTAATCCTAGTGATTTTGACAATATTCAAGATTTTTTTTCTAAGTTCAATACTATTAGATTAGAGCTTTCTTCATGTGGCATTGTTAAAGGGGATGAACAATTGATCTTTTCTATTCTTTCCAAGCTTGGTCTTGATTATTCTATCTTTGTTTCTACATTCTATGCTACTATGGATGCTCTTGGTAGTGCATACAAATTTCCCTCTCTTAATGAATTTATAGCGCAGCTCACAAGGGAACAAGCAAAATTGGCACACATGGGTCAATTGAAGCCTTCCACACATCAAGCATTGATTGCAAGTGAGTCTACATCAAAGGCTTCTAATGGAAAAGCAAAGAAACAACATAAGGATCCTAAGCCTCATGACAAAGGTAATGAATCTTCTTCACCAAAAAGTACTGAATCCAAGTCCTCTTCAAGAGAGGAATCATCTAGAAGAAAGAGAGATAAATATGCATATTGTCAAAAGTTAGGACATGATGAGTATAAGTGTTTTCAAAAGAAGATTGATGAGCTAACTCACATTATTCAGAAACACAACATTAAGTTGCCCTCATTAGTATCTGCTCCTTCTTCTACACATTTGGCAGCTTCTACATCTTCTTCATCATCCAAAGACAAAGGTAAAGGACAAGCACTCATGGCTTCCACACATCCTGAGCAAGGTAAATGGCTTCTTGATTCAGGTGCATCACATCATATGGAATCTTCTATGGATATGTTTTCTTCTATTGAGCCTTGTAATTCTCCTAATATTTTGATGGGTAACAACACATTCATGAGAGTTTGTGGGAAAGGTTCTATTCCTATGGGAGAGGGGACATTTAACGATGTTCTTTGTGTACCATCCTTGACCACTAATCTCCTTTCTATTTACCAAATTACACATGGGGCACAAGGTAAAATTATTGAGTTCACTCCTGATTATGTCTACATTAGGAACATGGAGACTAGAGATGTCATAGCTATGGGAGTTGTTGATCATACATCACGCTTGTATTCTTTTTCTAGTTTTGTTGATAATGATGATGATAGTCATGATGTACCCATCCCTTTTCCAAGGGATAATTATGAGGAGAATTTTGGGCACTTGAATCATTTTGTTGTTGAGACAAGTGTTGATCTTCCTACTCCTCCACCTCCTGCTTCTTCAGACATGGGCTCTACTATTCAGTAGGATGATCATAGTGTTTCAGATCTTGCAGAGTGTGATGACTACTTGGATGCATCTTCAGCACTTGTTGATTCTCATGATGTAGATTTGGAAGACATACATGAGGGGGTTTCTCTTTCCCTTGATGACAATTTCATCATAGGTGGAGACACTTCTTCACCTTCTTTGGAGATTGGTGTACTTGATTCTTCTCCTTCTTCACTTGATTTGTCACATGAAGTGATAGATTCCTTGAGCTTGGAGATTCCTACTCAGTCTTCAGATATTCATTCATGGAGACCTAAATCTTCTTCCTCCTTCCATTTGCACAAGGATTGGCTTCATCATTTGATGTATCTATTTCTTCCTAAGGGGAGACATGTTTCTTGTAAGCATTGGTTGATCTATTGTTTGCAGGTACTCTTCATCAACATGGGAGCTTCTACATTATGGGGGGATATCATGTCTCCAACTATCCTTCTTATGGGGGCATACTTCTTTGTATATACATGATGTATGTAGTTCTTGGGGGGTCTTGAGCACTTCATCCCTCCATGCATCTTGTTTTCTTCTCTCTTTTTGGGGGAGGGTTTTTCCCATGAGGTTTTCCCTCTTTCTCCACTTTATGAGAGTTATGCATTTCATATATTGCATTTTGTTCATGGGTACCTAACATGGCCTAGTAGCTGGGACCCATCTTACATTGTGATTTTAAGTGCATTCCCCTAAGTTGCACTTAAGGGGGGGTGTTGGTGTAATTAATTATTCCTAATTACACTTTACTTAATCTTACTTAGGTTAATGCATTGCATAGTAGTTAGTGATTGAGACACCTAGGAGTGTGCACATGGTGTAGGTGAAATTCCACTTTTGGTGTGATAGTTGTCTTCACATACCTCATTGTGTGTGAGACCCACCTTTCGTGCTTTTATCACATTATCATCCTAATCCAATGCACATACTTTATTGCATATTGGAGGATGATCCACATTTGGTGGACATGTGATTACACCTAGCATAGGTGATAGCTTATCAGCTCCTTATCATTCTCTCTTATTGCCTTTCCTATATAAGGAGGCCTATTATGTACTCATTTCATTGATAAATTTATTGGATCTATTCAATCCATCCTTGCATTCATATTTTCTCTCTTGTGCTTTTCTTCAACCTCTAGATCCTTGGTTCAATATTTGCTATTTGCAAATTCTTACAATAATGTGCAAAGTTCTTATTTTTTTTCTCAAGTGTGGCTTCACCAATTTTAATATCAGTGCTTCTTCTTATTTGGAACATACCAGCAGAGTATATTGTAACACTTTTTCTCTTATCCTAATATCCTCTTAATTGGCTTGTCTCTTTAGGTGTTCTGATCAATTCTACCCTCATCAACAATTCTTGCACTCAAAGTTTTGAGACTTGGTCTGAATCCTACCTTAGGAGGTGCTTGAATGTTTCTCTTGCTCCTTGTAGCTAGTGAGGATGGATGACTAGTGCTTACTTCTTTCTTCCTTTTGATCATTGGTTCATACTCTGGAGGAGCAATAGGATCACTGGATTCTTTGGGTGCAGAAGGAATGTCGTCATCTTTTTCAATCTTAATCTTCTTCATCTTAGGATCTTCCTATTCTTCTTATGTTGTTGCACTCTTCAATTCTAGGGCAATCTTCTCTTCCCTTGCCTTGTCAAGATCTGCTTGTGATACACCATGTATTCTCAATATCTCTAATGTAACTTTTGCAACCTTTCTTTTTGTTGCATCACTATTCATTTTAGCATCAAATTCTCTAGTCTTCTCTTCATAGGTTCCCCACCTAGGTTCCTTGTCATATTTAGGTGATGATAGTAGTACCTGTGCATAAGCTTCAAGAACTTGTTCCTCAACCTCATACCCAAGTGGATGAATCCACTTATTTCTAGGCTCAACAGCTTCCATACAAGTAGTATCAATCTCCACCATGAAGCATATTGTATCTTTATACTTCTCCACAATGCTCTCAGGAATCATGTACCTCATCTGCATCCTTTATTTGAAGGTCTTCAATTCCAAGGTTAAGTAGTTTCTTAAGGTGCTTTCAGTGCATGCCTTGTTTGATATCTATGGCATGGTTGGAATGGACTTGTCTAGATACAAGTCTGACACTTTACCAACTATATGAAGGTACATATAGATGATTAGGGATCCAAACCTAAATACCTTTTTTTTTTCATGTTTGATAGCTTTGATATTTTCTATCAACTATGCACGCAAGATCTCCCACAAGTTGAACTCTCCATCTTCTTGCACAAGACAGATGGCTAATAGAATAGTGCCCATAGACACACTATTCACCCTGCTGGTGTGATGAAACCTATAACCAAGTATCATTAACATCAACTTGATGTCTAGTTGTTCAATCAACTCAATAGTCATGTCATGCTTATCACTTCTTGATTTACACACTTGCTCCACCATTTTCTGAACATCCTTACCCACTGGAAGGACGGTGCCTGTCTTAGAGAAGCATGTTATCTCATGAATCAAGTCTCCTATGATTCTTACTGGTACATCTCCAATCACTCTGAATATGAATGCAATGAGTGAACAAACAACTTTTTGTGTACTTAAAGTAAGAATTTTTCCATTAATGCAACTCACGTAAAAGTTTGTCACTTCAAAATTTCAAACTCGAGCTCCGCTTACAATTACAATGTGCGCTCTTACACAAAGGTTCAAATACACTCCAAAATCTTAAGTCCAAAGGCACATACTCTGAGGACGAGTATACCAGCCATGCAGGGGTCTAGAGCTAAATTAGGTCCCCCTATGACCCTGAGGGCCATTCATGCAGATGTAGAGGGTGCATCCACTGGGGATGCATCCAATACATTCTCATTAGTCTTTTCCTTCTTTCCATCTGACCAAATCAAGCTCGCATCTTCTAAGGCCTTCACAAACTTGACTTCTGCTTCAGGATCCAAAACTGGTTCTTCGATCTTTTTAGGGCTTTCATGACCTTGTGTCCTTGATCTAAAAAACTTTGAGATATGTCCAGCCTTGTTACAGGTGTGACAAATCACTGGAGGTCTATTATTCCTTGGCACATTGACATGAGTCACCATTTTACATGTTCTGGCTAAGTCACAATTGTAGTTACATATCTGACATGTAAAATTCTGAGAACTTCTTATATTTCTTTGATTTTGATTTCTTTGATCATGCTAAATCTTGTTCTTCTTACTAGTCTTGCAATTTATTGCTCTATGACCAAATCTATTACATGTATAATAGTAACCCTTAAAAGGCTTTACCTCTGTACAGTTCCTCACAATATGTCCATGCTTGTTACATGCAAAATAGGTGCATTCTCCAGGCTTGCACTCATTCTTAGGAGGACCATCATTTTCTTTGGTTTGATCTTCAATCTTCTTAGTATCAGTAGACTCCTTTTGTGTCTCCTTTCTTGCTCACATATTATCAATCCGATTATGTGCTTCATTATATCCAATACAGCTAGTGTCTCCTTTGACTCTTCTTGCATACAACTGAGATTTTATCAAATCTGAACTGGTGTGCAATTTGTCAATGTGATTCTTTGCTTCTTTTAATTCAGACTCCAATATTTCTTTGCAATTCCTCAGATCCAAGATTTCCAAATTGGCTTCCCTCAATTCATCATTGAGTTGAAGGTTCTCCTTGACTTGCTCATTGTAGACATCTTGATTGTTCATTAGTTTGTCATCAAACTCTTCAAGCTGACTCAACAGAGATGCATTTTCTTCATTCAATTTCTTGAATTTTTCTTCAAGATCATTTTTAGAGCATCTTTTCAAATCCTTTCTTAGTCTTTTGATAACTAATTGAGAATCACTGACTTTTTCTTTTAGTTCTTCAATATCTCTTTCTGAATTGTCCAGGACTTCAAGAGCAGCTTCAAGATTCTTCTTCAAATGTTTCATTTTTGCTTTGTCCATGATCTCCTCAAGTGGTTAAACTTCTATGCTAAGGACTAGAGCTCTAATACCAATTGTTAGGAATGGGAACACTGAGAGGGGGGGTGAGTCAGTGTTCACTGTATTTTAACTTTTCACTATTATCTGAATACTAAATTATAAATGCTTAAGTACTAAATTAAACATTCACATAAACATGGAACATGAAATCAACACATGACACCAATATGGTTATGGGGAAACCCAATTAGGTAAAAACCCCGGTGGGACTTGATACCCACTAATATTCTACACTAGTGTTTTGTGATCCTTGCTAGAAGATCATTTACCCTGTTAGGAGTAGCTTTACAATATATTAAGTATAGTAGACCTGGTTAAGGTTCAGACCCTGTTAGGAGTCTTTTAAACTAATCCCTATTAGGGGATTGGATTCACTATCCTAGAGCTCACTACTCAAATGATGAAGGCTACAACCTTCTAATTTTAGATACACACTATATCTGCAGGTGAAATGTCACTGTGACACTACTTGTCTGATCAATTCCTTTGGTGTGCTGATGCTTTAACCTCTAGAAAATATCTAATACAGCATATCCTCTCTTCACATACCTCTTCTCTGCTTAACACAACTCTATTATAACTTCCATGCTTATTACAATGGGCGCATGTTATATTTATACGCTCATACAAACAAAATAATTAGGTCGGCCCTATAACTAATTACAAACAACACTTCCAAATGAATTGGCTTAAGCGTGCTTACAATTATACATGTACATATGTTGGCAACCTAAATATAATGGGTGCATAGCCTCTACAACATTAATTTACAATCGCAAACCAAAATAGTCACTGTCAGCTCTATACTCTATTTGTTGTTGGCACACACTGGATGTGCATCTTCAATTGACTATAACTTTCACATCTTTGCATATCTACTTATGTGCTCTTAGACTAAGCATAAGCATGGTCTAACAACCTTAACTTCTAGGGTGCATACCTTAATTCATCTATACACATGTGCACTAATTCTCTGAGTCTCTGGTGCTCTATATGTTGTCCAGTCTTCAACACTTAATAGAATTCTAATCTCTACACTTAGTGCACTGACTCCAAACTACTATATGACTTTGTTGCCATAATGACAACACTATATCTAGTCATATATTTCAGTATAGACAACTTTCCAATAGAACCAAATGGTTGAAAAATTGAAAAAGAAATTCATTCCAATGGATTAAGAATTGGAAATGTTTAAGAAGATGCAAGCTTTGAAGAAGACTAACAAATCGGTACAGGAGTATACAGAGGAGTTTTATAGAATCCTGATTAGGACTAGTCATTCAAAAGCTGATAAAGAGAAGTTTGCTAGGTATGTCTATGGTTTGAGACCTAGTATTTAAGAAGAATTACTTACTGTTTGGATGACAACAATAGGAGATGCTTATCAGATGGCATTGAAGATTGAAGACAATTTGAATAAGAAGTTTGAAGGTAGATAGAACAATAGGAACCGAGGAGGTAAGACTAGTGAGACAGTTACTGAAGGTAATGTGATAGATAATCCTAAGCTTTATGTGGGATCTAGCAATGGTCAAGTTACTAAGAATGTTAGACAAAGAGGAAGGTGGAAGAATGAGTTCACTGGTACTTGTTATAACTATGGTGAAGCTAGTCATAGAAGTTGGTAGTGTCCTAAGAAAAGAGTTGCATTAGTTATTGAAGAAGACATTGAGAATTTTCCAGAGAAAGGTGAATGTCTTGTCACTAGAAGATTAGCTTCATGTGTCTCTAAACCAATACAAAGAAGAAATTTGTTCAGAACTAGATGTAAGTGCAAAAATAAGGTATGTAATGTCATAGTTGATGGTGGTAGTTCTGAGAACTTTTTTTCAAAAGAAATGGTTAGTAAGTTGAATCTGGAAAGGAGGAAGCATCCTAATCCTTATAAGATTAGTTGGATTCAAGATGTTTTTAAGGTTAAAGTGGAAGAGCAATGCTTGGTTAATTTCCATATTGGATTGTACCAGGATGAGATATTATATGATGTGTTGCCTATGGATGTCTGTCATCTGTTGCTTGGTAGACCTTGGTAGTTTGACAGAAATGTGTTGTTTGATGGTTGTGCTAGCACTAATGTGGTAAGGCATGGAGGAGCTTAGCATAAGCCGATACCTTTACAAGAGACTAGGGCTAGAGGATGTAGAGTCATTAGATGTTGTCCATGTGATGATGACAAACCTCAAGAGCAAAAGGTTGAGGAACTTGTTTCTACAAAGTCTAGTTTGAAAGAGAAGGAGAATGATATGTCTGAAGATTTTGTGGAGATCAAGAGGCAGATGGTCTTCCTAACAAAGATAGTACATTAGATGATGACATTTATGACATAGAAAGATGTAGATGATACTAAGTTGAATGAGGAGGATGAACCTTACCAAGACATTGATGTGATCGGTAGTGGTCAAAGTCAGTTGTTATCAGTTGTCGATCGGAAAGATAAGAAAAGTGGAAAGCAAAAAAACTTGCTACGGGAAGAGATGAATGAAGCGAAGACTACTTGGAATGAAGGGCAAGAGGAGATATGGGTTAAGAATAGATTTGGCATACCTGTTCTGATTTCCTTGAGATGTTCCTGATTTCCTTATGAGAAAATATTTCTTACATAGGGTGTCTGATGCAGGAGCATCCTAGGATTCTTGGTGATCCTGTAACAACCAAAAATATTCTCATCTTTGAGGTAGATTGCTAGTTTTGTTCTTAGTTTGGTGGAGAACTTGCTCAGTTTGGGAGGCTGTTTGCTCAGTTACAGTGGTTACCAAGGTGCTTGATCTCTAAAGAACACTCAATAACTAAAGGTATCAATTTCTTGGTGCTCAGTGATAACTATGTTGCTCTATCATGCTTGGCACGGTCAGTTGACTGGCGCTTGATTATTTCCTATGTTGCTTAGTGTTCTTGCTTACCGACTGGGTTTGTTTGGATGAATCAGCTTGGCCGACTGGTACATTTAATTTGGGTCGCACTCCTTGAGTAATAGATTGACTATTAGACATCTGGGGACATAGATCTAGCATGTTGCATTCTTCTATGTGGATATGATGACCGTTTGGGGCCATCTTGAGAGTTTATTCTATTTTGTAAGGCTATTTGAGAGCCGACTGATGTTTTGGAATTTAATATTTGTATATCCTATTGAGCTGACTTGTGGCTAGGATTTAGTATTTATGTAAATGCTTGGGTAGTTGTTTAGGGGATAGTTCTTTGGGGGGAATTGAAGAGTTAGTAGCCTGCAAGCTTAGGAACAGGAAGATTGCTTGGAAGTTTGAGTACAAGTTTAGATCTTTCCTGGGTGCCTACCAGCGTACTATGTTTTGTAGACCTGGGCTAGCTGAATGTTGATGTTGTGAAAAGATTTGGATCTTGTGAGATCTTGTAGACTTTTACTTGCTTTGTATCTAGCTGTAATCGGGAAGGCCTTACAGCGCAGCACATTGCATTTAATTAGTGATTTGACGAATAAAGATTTATGTTCTATATCAGATCTAGTGTTTTTATTATGTATTTCCATTGCATATTGGTTTTTTTGCAAGGTTGATCAGTCCTTCATTGGATTCCCCAACCTTCGATCATTCCTTCTGCTCTCCACTTTTCTTATCTTTCCGATCGGCAACTGATAAAAACCAACTCTGACCACTACCGATCACATTAGTGCCCCGATAAGGTTCATCCTCCTCAATCAAATAGTATCATCTACATCTTTTTGTTTCATAAATGTCATCATCTGATGTACCATCTCTATCAAAAAGACCATCTACCTCTTGATCTCCACAAACTCTTCAGACATATCATTCTCCTTCTCTTTCAAACTAGACTTTGTAGAAACAAGTTCCTCAACCTTTTGCTCTTGAGGTTTGTCATCTTCACATGGACAATACCTAATGACTCCACATCCTCTAGCCCTAGTCTCTTGTAAAGGTATTAGATTATGTTGAGCTCCTCCATTCCTTACCACATAAGTGCTCGCACAACCATCAAACAACACATTTTTGTCAAACTGCCAAGGTCTAATGAGCAACAGATGAAAGGCATCCATAGGCAACACATCACACAATATATCATCCTGGTAAGATACAATCTTAAAATTAACCAAGCACTGTTCTTCCACTTTAACCTTAGAAACATCTTGAATCCAACTAATCTGATAAGGATTAGGATGCTTCTTCCTTGCCAAATTCAACTTACTAACCATTTCTTCTGAAACAAAGTTCTCAGAACTGCCACCATCAACTATGACATTACATACCTTATTTTTGCACTTATATCTAGTTCTGAACAAATTTCTTCTTTCTACCAATTCAGAGACACATGCAACTAATCTTCTAGTGACAAGACATTCACCTTTCTCTGGAACATTCTCAATGTCTTCTTCAGCAACTAATGCAACTCTTTTCTTAGGACACTACCAACTTATATGACCATCTTCTTCACAGTTATGGCAAGTACTAGTCAACTCATTCTTCCACCTTCCTCTCTATCCATCATTTTTAGTAACTTGACCACTACCAGATCCCACATTAGGCTTGGGATTCTCTGTCAAATTACCTTCAGCAACTGTCTCACCAGTCTTACCTCCTCGGTTCCTATTGTTTTGTCTACCTTCAAACTTCTTATTCAACTTCTCTTCAATCTTAAATTCCATCTGATAAGCATCTCCTATTGTTGTCATGCGAATAGTAAGTAATTTTTCTTGAATACTAGGTCTCAAACCATAAACATACCTAGCAACCTTCTCTTTATCAGCTTTTGAATGACCAGTCCTAATCAGGAGTCTGTAAAACTCCCCGATATACTCCTATACCAATTTATTAGTCTGCTTCAAAGCTTTCATCTTCTTAAACATTTCCAATTCATAATCCACTGGATAGAATTGCTTCTTCAATTTTTCAACCATTCGGTTCCACTTAGTAATCTTTTCTTTTCCTCTTCTATCTCTTTCCAACTAAACTTCTCTCCACCAAATATTTGCATGACCCTTCAGCTTAGTCTTTGCAAATTTGACTCTATCATGATCTTCTATTTCTTCATACTCAAAGTATTGATTGATCTCATTGATCCAATCAATCAATTCTTCAAGGCTAAGGCTGCCAGAAAATGCAGAAACTTCAATCTTAGGTCTCTTTCCAATTTTAGACATATCTTTCAAAATTCATTTCTCTTCTAGATCTCTAGCTTCCTCTACAACTTCTTCAAAATGATCTTCTTCCTCAAATTCATCATCACTATCCTCTTTCAAGGTAGGCTTCTTTTTATTTTTCAACTCCTCTTGTAGGTCTTGCACTTGTTTTTGTAAAGCCCTAAAATCATTAAGGCTAAATTCTCCAGTAGCTTCTTCCTCTGAGATCTCAGGATTTCTCCTCGGAGCCATCTTCAAATCAGGATCTAGATACAGACAAACAAGATCCACTTGGCTCCAATAGGAATAGACTTTTCTCAAATAGGAACAAAATTCACTCTGACACCTGACGTAGTCAAGGTTGGGAAATCCAATGAAGGATTGACTGACCTTGCAGCCAAACCAATACAATGTGTCAGGCTATAAGGCCTTCCCGGTTACATCCATTACCTCACCAACATTCACAATTGTAGCCCAATTCAAAATAGCTTCAACCTTTTCAGGATCCATCTTCAAACCATCAGCTGAGATCAAAAATCCCAAACACACAATCTCCTCTTTCATGAATGAACACTTTTTCAGATTTATCAACAACTTTTCCTCTTTCAATCTCTGCAAAACTTGTCTAACATGCAACAAATGTTCTTCTGTAGTCCTACTAAATATCAAAATATCATCAAGATATACAATCACAAATTTACCCAAGAATTTCTTCAAAATTTCATTCATCAGCCTCATAAAATTACTCGATGCATTAGTTAAACCAAAAGGCATAACCAACCACTCATACAAACCTTCTTTTGTCTTGAAAGTAGTCTTCCATTCATCACCTTCTCTAATTTTGATCTGATGATATCCACTTTTCAAATCAATCTTTGTGAAATACTTTGCTCCAGTCAAACTGTCCATGATGTCATCCATTCTTGGTATTGGAAACCTATACTTCATTGTTATCTTATTGATTTCTCTAGAATCAATACACATTCTCCATTCTTCTTAGGTGCCAATATAGTAGGTACTACACAAGGACTCAAACTTTCTCTGAGCAAACCTTTCTCCAGCAATTCTTGAATCTGTCAGTTCAATTCCTGATTCTTGATAGGTGTTAACCGATGAGGTGCCTTATTCGGTAAACTAGCTCCAGGGATTTTGATTCAAGGTTGGGGAATCCAATGAAGGACTGATCAACCTTGTAGCCAAACTAATACACAGCAAAAATACACAAAAATAACACAAGATCTGATATAAAATAGAAGTCTTTATTCATCAAATCACCAATTACATGCAATGTGTCGGGCTATAAGGCCTTCCTGGTTATGGCCAAATACAAAGCTGTTATAAGAAGTGGTTTCTATTGCACCAAAAGATCAACTTGTTAATGCCTGATACAACCACTAGGCTTATAGAAGACACATGAGGTAGTTAAGCCATGTCACAAATCCCATGGAGACCGCTGACTATTTTTCCAACAATCTCCACCTTAGTGTTACCTAAGGGGATTCAAACCTATGACCAAGCTCTGATACCACTTGTTACAAGTAGTGGTTTACATTGCACCAAAAGATCAACTTGTTAATGCCTGATACAACCACTAGACTTATAGAAGACTTATGAGGCGGTTAAGCCATGTCACAAATCTCAAGGGGAGCACTGACTATTTTGCTAATAAAAGCAAGTAATAGCCTACAAGATCTCATAGGAGCCAAATCTTTTCCACAACATTAGTATTCTACTAGCACATATTTGCAACATGAAGCACACTGGTAGGCACCCAAGAAAGATCTAAACTTGTACTCAAATTTCCAAACAATCTTCTTGTTCCTAAGCTCACAAGCTACTAAATATTCTAACTTTCCTCATGATCCCCCCTAAACATCTACCCAATCATCCTATAAATATTGAATCCCAACCACAAGTCAGCTCAATAGGATATACAATTATTAAATGCCAAAACATCAGTTGGCTCTCAAATAACCTTACAAAATAAATAAACTCTCCAAGATGGCCCCAAACAGTCATCAAATCCACATAGAAGAATGCAACATGCCAGATCTAGGTCCCCACATGTCCAATGGTGAATCTGTAACTTAGGAGCATGACCCAAATCAAATGCACCAGTTGGCCAAGCCGATTCATCCAAACAAACCCACTTGGTAAGCAAGAACATTGAGCAACAAAGGAAATAACCGAGTGCCAGTCAACCAACCATGCCAAGCATGAACAAGCAACATAGTTATCACCAAGCACCAGGAAATGGACACCTTTAGTTACTGAGCATTCTTTAGAGATTGAGCACCCCAGTAACCACCGTAACCGAGCAACCAGCCTCCCAAACTAAGAAAGTACTCTACCAAACCAAGACCAAAACAAGCAATCTACCTTAAAGATGAGCATATTTTTGGTTGATATAAGATCACCAAGAATCCTGGGATGCTCCTGCATCAAACACCCCAAGAAAGAAATATTTTCTCATAAGGAAATCAGGAACGTCTCAAGGGAATCAGAACAGGTATGCCAAATCTATTCTTAACCCATATCTCCTCTTGCCCTTCATTCCAAGTAGTCTTCACTTCATTCATCTCTTCCTGCAGCATGTTCTTCTACTTTCCACTTTTCTTATCTTTCCGGTCAAAAATTGATAACAACCAACTCTGACCACTACCGATCATATCAGTGCCTCAGTAAGGTCCACCATCCTCAATCAACTCAATATCATCTACATCTTTCTATGTCATAAATGTCATCATCTGATGTACCATCTCTACCAGAAAGACCATCGGCCTCTTGATCTCCACAAACTCTTCAGACATATCATTCTCCTTCTCTTTCAAACTAAACTTTGTAGAAGCAAGTTCCTTAACCTTTTGCTCTTAAGGTTTGTCATCGTCACATGGACAACACCTAATGACTCCACATCCTCTAGCCCCAGTCTCTTGTAAAGGTATCAACTTATGTCCAACTCCTCCATGCCTTACCACATAAGTGTTAGCATGACCATCAAACAACACATTTTTGTCAAACTGCCAAGGTCTATCGAGCAACAGATGATAGGCATCCATAGGCAACACATCACACAATATCTCATCCTGGTAAGATCCAATCTAAAAATTAACCAAGCATTGTTTTTCAACTTTAACTTTAGAAACATGTTGAATCCAACTAATTTAATAAGGATTAGGATGCTTCCTCCTTTCCAAATTCAACTTACTAACCATTTCTTCTGAAACAAAGTTCTCAAAACTGCCACCGTCAACTATGACATTACATACCTTATTTTTGCACTTACATCTGGTTCTAAAAAAATTTCTTCTTTGTATCGGTTCAGAGACACATGCAGCTAATCTTTTGGTGACAATACATTCACCTTTCTCTAGAACATTATCAATGTCTTCTTCAATAACTAATGCAACTCTTTTCTTAGGACACTACCAACTTCTATGACTAGCTTCACCATAGTTATAACAAGTAGCAGTGAGCTCATTCTTCCACCTTCATCTCTATCCTACATTCTTAGTAACTTGACCACTACTAGATCCCACATCAAGCTTAGGATTCTCTATCATATTACCCTCAGCAACTGTCTCACCAATCTTACCTCCTTGGTTCCTATTGTTCTATTTACCTTCAAACTTCCTATTCAAATTTTCTTCCATCTTCAATGCCATCTAATAAGCATCTCCTATTTTTGTCATCCGAATAGTAAGTAATTCTTCTTGAATACTAGGTCTCAAACCATAGACATACCTAGCAACCTTCTCTTTATCAACTTCCAAATGACCAATCCTAATCAGGATTGTGTAAAACTCCTCGGTATACTCCTATACTAATTTGTTAGTCTGCTTCAAAGCTTTCATCTTCTTAAACATTTCCAATTCACAATCCACCAGAATGAATTGCTTCTTCAATTTTTCAACCATTCGGTTCCACTTAGTAATCTTTTCTTTTCCTCTTCTACCTCTCTCCAATTTAATTTCTCTCCACCAAATATTTGCATGACCCTTCATCTTAGTCTTTGCAAATCTGACTCTGTCAAGATCTTCTATTTCTTCATACTGAAAGTATTCATCAATCTCATTGATCCAATCAATCAAATCTTCAGGCCTAAGGCTTCCAGCAAATGCAAAAACTTCAATCTTAGGTCTCTTCCCAATTTAAGACATAGCTTTCAGAATTTGATTCTCTTCTGGATTTCTAGCTTCTTCTACAACTTCTTCAAAATGATCTTCTTCCTCAGATTCATCATCACTATCCTCTTTCAAGGTAGGCTTCTTTTTCTTTTTCAACTCCTCTTGTAGGTCTTGCACTTATTTCTACAATTTCTCCTCAGAGGCATCTTTAAATCAAGATCTAGATACAGACACAAAAGATCCACTTGGCTCCAACAGGAACATACTTTCCTCAAATAGGAACAAAATTCGCTCTGATACCACCTAACACAGTCAAGGTTGGGGAATCCAATGAAGGACTGATCGACCTTGCATCCAAACCAATACGTAGCGGAAATACACAAAAACAACACAAGATCTTATATAAAATAGAAGTCTTTATTCATCAAATCATCGATTACATGCAATGTGTCAGGTTGTAAGGCCTTCCCAGTTACGGCCAGATACAAAGCAAGTAATAGTCTACAAGATCTCACAGGATCCAAATCTTTTCCACAACATCAGTATTCAGCTAGCCCAAGTTTGCAACATGCAACACACTGGTAGGCACCCAAGAAAGATCTAAACTTGTACTCAAACTTCCAAGCAATCTTCCTATTCCTAAACTCATAGGCTACTAACTCCTCTAACTTTCATGATGATCCCCCTAGAGAACTGTCCCCTAAACAACTACCCAAGCATCCTATAAATATTGAATCCCAGCTACAAGTTAGCTCAATAGGATATATAAATATTAAATGCAAAAACATCAGTCAACTCTCAAATAACCTCACAAAATAAACTCTCCAAGATGGCCCCAAACAGTCATCAGATCCGCATAGAAGAATGCAACATGCCAGATCTAGGTCCCCACATGTCCAATGGTGAATCCATAACTTGAGGAGCATGACCAAAATTAAATGCACCAGTTAGCCAAGCCGATTCATCCAAACAAACCTAGTCGATAAGCAAGAACACCGAGCAATAGAGGAAATAACCGAGCACCATTCAACTGACCATGCCAAGCATGACCGAGCAACATAGTTATCACTGAGCACCAGGTAACTGATGCCTTTAGTTACTAAGCTTTCATCAAAGACCAAGCACCTTGATAACCACAGTAACCAAGCAACTAGCCTCCCAATCCGAGAAAGTACTCCACAAAACCGAGACCAAAACTAGCAATCTACCTCAAAGACAAGAATATTTTTGGTTGATATAGGATCACCAAGAATCCTAGGATGCTCCTGCATCAGAATCCCTAGGTAAGAAACATTTTCTCATAAGGAAATCAAGAACATCTCAAGGGAATTAGAAAAGATATGCCAAATCTATTCTTAACCCATATCTCCTCTTGCCCTTTATTCCAAGTAGTCTTCACTTCATTCATCTCTTCTTGTAGCAAGTTCTTCTACTTTCCACTTTTCTTATCTTTCCAATCGGCAACTGATAAAAACTAACTCTGACCACTACCGATCACATCAGTGCCTCAGTAAGGTTCATCCTCCTCAATCAACTTAGTATCATCTGCATCTTTCTGTGTCATAAATGTCATCATCTAATGTACCATCTCTATCAGAAAGACCATCTGCCTCTTGATCTCCACAAATTCTTCAAATATATCATTCTCCTTCTCCTTCAAACTAGACTTTGTAGAAACAGGTTCCTCAACCTTTTGTTCTTGAGGTTTGTCATCATCACATGGACAATACCTAATGACTCCACATCCCTTAGTCCCATCCTCTTGTAAAGGTATAAGCTTATGCTGAGCTCCTCCATGCCTAGCCATATAAGTGTTAGCATGACCATCAAACAACACATTTCTGTCAAACTGCCAAGGTCTACCAAGCAACAGATGACAGGCATCCATAGGCAACACATCACACAATATCTCATCTTGGTAAGATCCAATCTGAATATTAAGCAAGCATTGTTCTTCCACTTTAACCTTAGAAACATCTTGAATCTAACTAATCTGATAAGGATTAGGATGCTTCCTCCTTTCCAAATTCAACTTACTAACCATTTCTTTTGAAACAAAGTTCTCAGAACTGCCACCATCAACTATGACATTACATACCTTATTTTTGCACTTACATCTGGTTCTAAACCAATTTCTTCTTTGTACCAGTTTAGAGACACATGCATCTAATCTTCTAGTGACAAGACATTCACCTTTCTTTGGAACATTCTCAATGCCTTCTTCAGCAACTAATGCAACTCTTTTCTTAGGACATTGCTAACTTCTATGACTAGCTTCACCATAGTTATAACAAGTACCAGTGAACTCATTCTTACACCTTCCTCTCTGTCCAGCATTCTCAGTAACTTGACCACTTCGAGATCCCACATTAGGCTTAGGATTCTCTGTCATATTACCTTCAACAATTGTCTCACTAGTCTTACCTCCTCAGTTCCTATTGTTTTGTCTACCTTCAAACTTCTTATTCAACTTCTCTTCAATCTTCAATGCCATCTGATAAGCATCTCCTATTTTTGTCATCCGAACAATAAGTAATTCTTCTTGAATACTAAGTCTCAAACCATAGACATACCTAGCAAACTTCTCTTTATCAACTTCTAAATGACCAGTCCTAATCAGGATTCTATTAAACTCCTTGGTATACTCTTGTACGAATTTGTTAGTCTTCTTCAAAGCTTGCATCTTCCTAAACATTTCCAATTCATAATCCACCAGAATGAATTGCTTCTTCAATTTTTCAACCATTCGGTTCCACTTAGTAATCTTTTCTTTTCCTCTTCTACCTCTTTCCAACTAAACTTCTCTCCACCAAATATTTCATGACTCTTTAGCTTAGTCTTTGCAAATTTGACTCTATCAGGATCTTCTATTTCTTCATACTCAAAGTATTCATCAATCTCATTGATCCAATCAATCAATTCTTTGGGCCTAAGGCTTCCAGAAAATGCAAAAATTTCAATCTTAGGTCTCTTTCCAATTTTAAACATAGCTTTCAGTATTAAATTCTCTTCTGGATCTCTAGCTTCTTCTACAGCTTCTTCAAAATGATCTTCTTCCTCAGATTCATCATCACTATCCTCTTTCAAATTAGGCTTCTTTTTCTTTTTCAACTCCTCTTGTAGGTCTTGCACTTGTTTCTGCAAATCCCTAAAATCATCAAGGTTGAATTCTCCAGCAGCTTCTTCCTTTGAGATCTCATGATTTCTCCTCAGAGGCATCTTCAAATCAAGATCTAGATATAGACACACAAGATCCACTCAGCTCCAACAAGAATAGACTTTTCTCAAATAGGAACAAACTTCACTCTGATACTTGTTCAGTTTGGAAGACTGGTTGCTCAGTTACTATTTTTACTAGGGTGCTCGGTAACTGAAGGTGTCAGTTTCCTGGTGCTCAGTGATAACTTTGTTTCTCGGTCATGCTTGGTGTGGTCGAGTTAATGGGGCTCAATTATTTCCTCTGTTGCTCGGTGTTCTTGCTTACCAACTAGATTTGTTTGGATGAATCAGCTTGGCCATCTGGTGCATTTAATTTAGGCCATGCTCCTCGAGTTATGGATTGACTGTTAGACATGTGAGGACCTAGATCTGGCATGTTGCATTCTTCTATGCAGATCTAATGACTGTTTGGGGCCATCTTGGAGAATTTATTTATTTTGTGAGGTTATTTGAGAACCGACTGATGTTTTGGCATTTAATATTTGTATATCCTATTGAGCTAACTTGTGGCTAGGAATCAGTATTTATAGGATGATTGGGTAGATGTTTAGGGGGGATCATTAGGAAAGTTAGAGGAGTTATTAGCTACATGTTGCAAATCTGGGCTAGCTGAATACTGGTGTTGTGGAAAAGATTTGGATCCTAGGAGATCTCATAGACTGTTACTTGCTTTGTATCTGGCCATAACTGGGAAGGCCTTATAGCCTGGCACATTACATGTAATCAGTGATTTGATGAATAAAGACTTCTATTTTATATCAGATCTTATGTTTTTTTTGTGTATTTTTGTTGTGTATTGGTTTGGCTACAAGGTTAGTCAGTCCTTCATTGGATTCTCCAACCTTGACTACGTCAGGTGGTATCAGAGCCAAGTTCACTATAGTTATAACAAGTACCACTGAACTCATTCTTCCACCATGCTCTCTGTCCAACATTCTTAGTAACTTGACCACTACCAGATCCCACATCAAGCTTAGGATTCTCTATCACATTACCTTCAGCAACTATCTCACCATTCTTACCTCCTCGGTTCCTATTGTTCTATCTACCTTCAAACTTCTTATTCAATTTCTCTTCAATCTTCAATGCCATCTGATAAGCATCTCCTATTGTTGTCATCCGAATAGTAAGTAATTCTTCTTGAATACTAGGTCTCCAACCATAGACATACCTAGCAACCTTCTCTATATCAGCTTCTGAATGACCAGTCCTAATCAGGAATCTGTAAAACTCCTCAGTATACTCCTATACTGATTTGTTAGTCTACTTCAAATCTTGCATCTTCTTAAACATTTCCAATTCATAATCCACTGGAATGAATTGCTTCTTCAATTTGTCAACCATTTGGTTCCACTTAATAATCTTTTTGTTTCCTCTTCTACCTCTTTCCAACTAAACTTCTCTCCACCAAATATTTGCATGACCCTTCAGCTTAGTCTTTGCAAATCTGACTCTATCAGGATCTTCTATTTCTTCATACTTAAAGTATTCATTAATCTCATTGATCTAATCAATCAATTCTTTGGGCCTAAGGCTTCCAGTAAATGCAGAAACTTCAATCTTAGGTCTATTTCCAATTTTAGACATAGCTTTCAGAATTTGATTCTCTTCTAGATCTCTAGCTTCTTCTATAGCTTCTTCAAAATGATCTTCTTCCTCAGGTTCATCATCACTATCCTCTTTCAAGGTAGGCTTAATTTTCTTTTTCAACTCCTCTTGTAGGTCTTGCACTTGTTTTTGCAAAGCCTTAAAATCATCAAGGCTGAATTCTCCAGCAACTTCTTCCTCTGAGATCTCACGATTTCTCCTCAGAGGCATCTTCAAATCAGGATCTAGATACATACACACAAGATCCACTCAGCTCCAATAGGAATATACTTTTCTCAAATAGGAAAAAACTTCACTATGATACCACCTGACATAGTCAAGGTTGGGGAATCCAATGAAAGACTGACCGACCTTGCAGCCAAACTAATACATTACGGAAATACACAAAAACAACACAAGATCTGATACAAAATAGAAGTCTTTATTCATCAAATCACTGATTACATGCAATGTGTCAGGTTGTAAGGCCTTCCCGGTTATGGCCATTACCTCACTAGCATTCACAGGTGTAGGCCAATTCAAAATAGCTTCAACCTTTTCAGGATCCATCTTCAAACTATCAGCTGAGATCACAAATCCCAAATACTCAATCTCCTCTTTCATGAATGAACACTTTTTCAGATTTATTAGCAACATTTCCTCTTTCAATCTCTACAAAACTTGTCTAACATGCAACAAATGTTCTTCTCTAGTCTTACTAAATATCAAAATATCATCAACATATACAATCACAAATTTACCCAAGAATTTCTTCAAAACTTCATTCATCAGCCTCATAAAAGTACTCGGTGCATTAGTTAAACCAAAAATCATAACCAACCACTCATACAAACCTTCTTTTGTCTTGAAATTAGTCTTCCATTCATCACCTTCTCTGATTCTAATTTGATGATATCCACTTTTCAAATCAATCTTTGTGAAATACTTTGCTCCAGTCAAACTGTCCATGATGTCATCCATCCTCGGTATAGGAAACCTATACTTCACTGTTATCTTATTGATTTCTCTAGAATCGGTACACATTCTCCATTCTCCATTCTTCTTATGTGCCAATACAATAGGTATTGCACAAGGACTCAAACTTTCTCTGATCAAACCTTTCTCCAACAATTTTTGAATCTGTCGATTCAATTCCTGATTCTCGATAGGTGTTAACCGATGAGGTGCCTTATTCGGTAAACTAGCTCCAGGGATTTTGAGTCAAGGTTGTGGAATGCAATGAGGGACTGACTGACCTTGCAACCAAACCAATACATAGTGAAAATACACAAAAACAACACAAGATATGATATAAAATAGAAGTCTTTATTCATCAAAACACTGATTATATGTAATGTGTCAGACTGTAAGGCATTCTTGGTTATGGCCACATACAAAGCAAGTAAAAGTCTACAAGATCTCATAGGATCCAAATCTTTTCCACAACATCAGTATTTAGCTAGCCTAGGTTTGCAACATGCAGCACACTAGTAGGCACCCAGGAAAGATCTAAACTTGTACTCAAACTTCCAAGCAATCTTCCTGTTCCTAAGCTCACAGGCTTCTAACTCCTCTAACTTTCCTCATGATCCCCCTAAACATCTACCTAATCATCCTATAAATACTGAATCCCAGCCACAAGTCAGCTTAATAGGATATACAAATATTAAATGCCAAAACATCAGTCGGCTCTCAAATAAATTCTCCAAGATGGTCCCAAACTATCATCAGATCCACATAGAAGAATGCAACATGCCAAATCTAGGTCCCCACATGTCCAATGATCAATCCATAAGTTGAGGAGCATGACCCAAATCAAATGCACCAGTCAACCAACCTGATTCATCCAAACAATCCAGTCGGTAAGAAAGAACATCGAGCAATAGAGGAAATAACCGAGCGCCAGTCAACCAACCATGCCAATCATGATTGAGCAACATAGTTATCATCGAGCACCAGGAAACTGACACCTTTAGTTATCGAGTGTTCTTTAGAGACCGAGCACCCTGGTAACCACAATAACCAAGCAACCAACCTCCCAAACTGAGAAAGTACTCCACCAAACCAAGACCAAAACTAGTAATCTACCTCAAAGATGAGCATATTTTTGGTTGATACAGGATCACCAAGAATCCTAGGATGCTCCTGCATCAATTGCTCAAGATGATCAAATTTTTCTTCATCACCAGTCATGTGATGTGTACAGCCACTATCTATGATCCATGTATCATTTGTATCATTTTTTCAGACTTGCTGCGCATATGTGTAGACTTACTGCGCATATGTTCAGACTTGCTACGCATTTTTTCAAACTTGCTGCGCATTTGTTTTTTGTGAAAATTAGCATTTTTAAAAGTATTCTGGTAGAATAGGTGTAGTTGCGCATACATACTCTATTGTTGTGCATATAGGCAAAATTAAAATTGCGCATCTGTCACCTTTTCCCGCGCATCTATGATCTGTATTTGCGCATTCATTCCAAAGAGTGGTAAACTGATTTTTTAAAAGTTCTTTAAAATTGATTTTTTTTGCAGATTCTAAACTTTTGTTCTTTTTGCAGGTACAAAAAAATCAATCAAAGGAAAAGGTCAAAACAAATCTTGAATGAAATAAGGGAAATGAACTTAGGTCCTAAGAGTCATTATCATTTTGAAAATCAAACATAATCTTGAATGATCTAAATTGGAAAGAACAAGCATCTATATTCCCTCCTTTTCAATTCAAGCAAAGCACAAACTCAATCTTGAATGATCTAAAGGATAAAACAAAGCTCTTTTCAAAGTTCTAAATCAACACGCACATCTCAATCTTGAATGCTCAAAGGAAAGAACTTGCAATCACTCAAATCATTTACCTTTTGGAGAAAGAACAAATCAAACCTTAAGTACTTGTGTCTTCAATTTCAAAGTTCAAACACACTTAATCAATTTGGGAAAAAGAACAACTTTCTTGATGTGCATCTAGGAGCTTTCTTTTTCTTGCAAAATCCTTGTTAAAGTAAGCAACGTAGAACATTTGGACTTGGACAAGTTCACTTGTTCTACTTTTAGCGAGGCCTGTCCAGGGAGAAAAGCGCTTCCTCCTTGGAGAACGACCTCAAACCGGTATCCCCCCTGGCTGGTATATAAATAAAGTGAAGGAAAAAAGTACTCACTTATATCTCCTAATCCACGGGCGTCTTGTGCAAAATGCAAATGTCTGGGGAAAGGTAAATATTCCTCCCCCAGCGTTGTTGGCTAGGCTCTTAAGTGAGTCACAGGCGGTCAGCATAACCGGGTATGGAGACTCTACAGAACTATTAAAAACCTGATAAAATAGAGGCTACCCTATCTACATCCGAAAGTATCAAAATCCTTGTGCAAGGACCGATCCAAGGAATTTACCGGATCACCTCAAGATTACTCACCATTTGTATTCCCTTCTAGGGGGTACCAAGCTGTGGGCAAGCAATTTTGATACTCACCTTCCTTAGGTAGATCTGTTTGAAGTGCTTGACAGTCAATACTTCATGAAAACATTGTTGAAACATACACTTTTCAAAGCTTTATCAGAGTCAGTTATCCTGTTTATATCCCACAAGGTTGCTTTGTCCCTTGTGGAGATTTCTTTTCTGAAAAATCTTTGTTGAAATCTATCCTTTGCCATTGGAAAAACATCAAACTGATCTACAACTTGGTTCAAAGATACTCAGGAAAGCCATGTCAATCCAAATCCTACCAAAATCTAGAAAATTTCCAATGCTTTCAGAATCTCAAAACATGGTCTTCCAGTCATATTCAATCCAGTCTTGTCATCCTTTCCTCATATCCTAGGTTAGCAAAGTCATCTTGGTCATCCCCCATCCCCTTGTCTATCTTCCTTTAAAGTTAGTTTTCTTCCAATCTTGAGCCAAATCCAACCTAAGTCTGATTCTATCAATCATCCCAATCTGAGTCTTAGTCTTCCAGTCCATCTTCATCCTTATCCAACTCATCCACAAGTCAGCATGTCTCAAAACTATTATGATGAGTTTGGTTATTATGTCTCTCCCCTCAATCCATCCTATCCCAAAGATGATGAAAGCCTTGTAGATCACTATGCATATTTTGAAAATCTTAGCAAGTTTGCTCCAAACATCCCCCAACATCCAATCATTCCTCCAAAATATCCTATCATGCCTTCACGCTTATCCACTAGCACTCCCTTTCATGTCCTCAGCAAGGCAAATCCATTATCTTATCCATCCACAACTTATCCCTATCTTAAACCTACACATCCTCCATACACATCCTTCATACCACCATCTCCTGCTATGGTCATATCCCAATCACCACCATCCCCTCAAAACACTTCACGCTACTTCCCTTATCTAAAACTTCCATCCACTTATCCTCCAAAACCCTTTCAAAACCAAACATCAAGTCTGCAAATCCTTTTCCCCAATCCTCCATCCTATCTCAATCCACCATCTTCTATTCCCACAAGCAGAGTGCATCCTTCAAACTGCTTCATATCTCACACCTCAATCCATCACCTCTACCTCTTCAGCACCATCATCCCCTCAAACAGGTTCACCATCTTCCACCCCATCATCGTGTGAGGACTATCCTAGCTATCCATCTCCCCCATCTTCTAATCCTTTTTCACCATGAAAGTCTCCAAGGAGTTTCACAAGGAAGCCAACAACAAATCCCACTCCTAAAGTTGAAGGGCCAAGCCATCTCAAACCTTTATGTAAAGCCATCATTGATGAGGCCCATCCATCGCTCCCATCTATCATCTATCTTCCGTACATTGATCCTCTTCCATCTCCTAGCATCATTGAGTCCCTTCCATCTAAAGTTTCCATCCAATGCCTACCAACATTACCTCCTCCTAGTATTATCCAAAGCATAGCTAATGAGCCCCATGAGTTCACCCTTCTTCCCACCATCACAGCTACAAAATCTTCCATCCTTTCATCCATACCATTTGAAGAGTTCTTCCTTCTTCTAGACATCACAGCTACAGAATCTCCCATCCTTCCATCCACCCCATCTGAAGATTCCATCCATGCATCCCCCAACACTCTATCCACACAAATCCTACCATGTAAAGATCTTGTCCAAAAGCATGTTGAAATACTCACAAAAGAAAATCAAGATCCAATCCCTTCACTTCCCCCATCACATGTTCTATTGCTTCCATCACCCCCAATCCAAAATCCTACAATCTCAATTCCTCCAATCCAAGATCCTATCATCCTAGTTTCTCCATCTGAAGATCCATTACCATCCCCCAATCCCAGTCAAAATCCCACCATCCTATCCTCTCCTCTTGAGGATCTTCCAAACCAAACTGTCCCACTGCCATCACTCTATCCTCTTGGACCACTTACATTTGTCAGAGGTAACCCACTTGAAGTAGAAGCAATAAGTTCTATATCTTCCATCAGGGAATCAGAAACTGGATGTTTGTCATATTCCCCAAGTCAAAAATATCCTTGTTTGGATAAAATGCTCAAGAAATGGAATTATCAAGGCAAAGGCCTAGGCATCCATGAACAAGGAAATCTGGAGCCTATCCAAGACAAGAAACATCCAAAGTTATGTGGAATTGGTCACACATCAGAAGAAGGAACTTCCTCCAGAAATGTTGGTACAACTAAAGCTAAAATCAAGCATCCTTCCAAACCCATGATCACATCTTCCAAAGCATACAATGCTATTCCTCCTCCTCCATCATTATGGCCTAGGACAACCTATCACATTCCTCCTTCATCCTCCAAATCCATTTTGGGTCCCTATGTCCTGAAATCTTCCAGCACATATCCTCTACATACCTAATCCATTTTGGGACCCTACATCCCAAAATATCATCCCCCATCTTATCCTACTCAGTCTTTCATCCAAAATCCAAAAATCGCTAAGCAGGATCAACAAAGGCACATGTCCATATCTCCTATCTACCAAACTCCATTAATCTCTCCATCCATATTTCCTCCATCCCACACATCTCCTCATATTCACCACAATACTCCTCGCAGTTTGGATGCCATATCCAATATGAATAAAGGGAAATATCCACAAAAATCTAAAGGTTGTCATGTCTAGTCTAAACGACATGCTCAACCAAAGAAAAATCCAATCAAGCGATCCAATGCATTCCAATGGCCACAAAGGCCCAGAAAAGCACAAGAAAAATCTACTACATGGCCGCAAAGGCCCAACAAAGAAAAAGCAAAATCTGATGCATCCCAATAGCCACAAAGGCCCACCAAAGCTAAAGCAAAAATGATGTGGATCCCAAAGCAAAAAGATGTAATGCATCTAAAAGAAACATCCACAATGGCATCCAAAGTTGCTAATCCCCTAGCTACTCAGTCTTCTCCTCCATCTCCTAAATCTATTTTGGGTCCCAAAGATTTGAAATCTCCTAGCGTAAAACCTCCATCACATCCACCTCTATCTTCCACATCCTATCCACTTCATCCATCTTCCTCGCAACATGTGCCAATGTTGGTCCTGACAGCATCTCCCTATCATGATCACTTTCCATCTTTCCATCCAAACAATTTCTACCACCATATCTCCCATCTACCCCATCTTATCCATGCCTTTGCATAATCCCTCCATCCTAATAAAGTTGTACCAACATCAAGAGAAATCAGAAAGGCAGCAAAAAATCAAAAAATGTCAGCAACAAATCAGAAGATCAGTGAAGAAAGATAGCAACACATCAAAAATATTAGAAGGTCAGCATCTAGTCAGCAAAAAATCAGCAAATCCATAAAAATTGGAAAAAATCAAGAGAAAAGTATCAAAAAAAGAAAAAAGAAAAACATTCGTCCTATGGTGAAAACTTGGCAATTCAAGCACTTTGGACAAGTACCATGGTGAAAACCTAGCAAATAGGCATCATGCGTAGGCCTCCCCCCAATTCCTTTCTGTAGTTGGGGGCCATTCCCTTCTATCACCTCTTATCCAAACATCTCCTCCATCCCATTTGTCTCTCACCTCCTTCATCCTCCTTTGGATCTTGATGATAAAACAAAGACTACCGGGTATACATGCTTTTTAGGCACCTCCTTGGCATCCATCACACCTTTCAACTACATATCCTCTATCCAATCCATTCATCTTAGCTTCCATCTACCTTCCTCATCCTCTTATCGGCATATCTTCTATCCAATCGTACCCCACCCTAATGCCTTTGAAATACATGAACTATCCTAAGCAGGGGGCATCTCATTCCTTGGTGACATATTCCTTGGAGACTATCTTTTATCCAAAATCTTCCATCTCCAAAATCCTTAAGCAAATCCACCATCCAATCCTTGAGCATTCCTCTATCCAGATCCCTTAGTGGTTCCTCCAACATTCCATCTTCTAATCCTCAAGCAAATCTACCATCCAATCTCCCCAAGCATTCCATCATCCAAGTCTCCTAAGCAGTTCCTCCATCCAAATCCAAATCTTTCTCCATCCAAATCTCCTAGCAGTTCCATCATCCTCATCCTAAGCATTTCCTCCATCTTGCCATCACCTGGTGTCTTCCCTTGTCATTGGTATCTAGCTATAGGCTACCCTCATTGCAATCCAATGCCATTCATCCATATCCAACTATTCCTAGCAATCTTCTAGCAATCTTCCAATCTTCTCCACATCCTCTAGCTATCCAAATCCAACATCCAAGATCAAGCCAACTGAACAAATCACATCCTTAGTCTTGTAGCAAGCCTTCATCTCAATCCAATCATCATCGTTGGGATATGTCCTTCCCAAATCTGTGTCATTTCAGGAAACATCATCCATCATCAGTCCGTCTTGGCTTTTCAGCCCAAATGGGGCATCGTCTTGCATATCATTGGAGTTTTAGCTTTACCCCCAGGTTCTTTGTACATCCTAATCCTGAGTCTTGTACCATAGCGTCAGTCGTGTCTCCACCTAAACTCTTTTGTACATATGTGTCTTTAGGTCCCATCCTTTGTGTCAGTCAGCCCTTGTCGCTATCTTGTTGTACATATCCTTGTCAGTCCTGCAGTAGTATTTGATCAGACATCTTGTCCTACGCAGCCTCGCACTTCAGCAACATCAATTGTCGACTATCCTTGATCATCGTGGTATCTTTAAACCGCATCATTTGCCAATCAGCAACACAGCATTCTCCCCATCAGCATCGGGTCCGCACAGATGTATGCTTCTATTTTGTCTGACCTAAGCCTAATCACGGGTCCCCTCAGTTGTATCCTTCCTGTCCGACCTCATCTTCCACCAAGCACACTAGGTCTGTGTTGATGCATCCTTCCACATGTTTAGACCAATTGTCCCACCATCAATCACATCCAATCTCTCTCCTTGGCAAAGGATGTCCTTTTGGAGTTCTCATTTTGACCTTGGATTTTGTCCTTTGGGTCTTGTTAATCTTTTATAGCTTCTCGTTGTTCTCTACTCAAAGTCGTCACGATCCTTTATATCATGGTGCGCTGCACATGAGGATAATCTGGGGCAAGGTCTTTTGATCTTTTACTTCTACCTGTGAGTCAGTCATGTGTTTGTGGTTTCTTCAGCATTTTTTCCACCATGCTTCCTCTTGGGTTCATGCGTGATGCTAGGGCAACCCTGCATGTCTTTTTAGCGTCAGTCCTCTGCAACATTGGTGACAAGGCCTTGTGTTCTTTCGTAACCTTGGCAGGTCTCTAGCATTGCTATATTAAACTAGGTTGTGCTCTCCACATTTGCACTTGGAGCTTCCCCCAATCCCCTGCATCTTGCATCATATAGATTAATCTTGCCTCCTCATATAGCTGCATCCTGCATTTTGCATTTCATCTCATCTTGCATCCACCCATCTTTGCTCTTGGAAGTTTGGTTATTTATCTCCCCTTCTTCCTAGGTCCTTCTTTCTCTGTTTCCTTTCCAGAAAATTCCACAACGTTTACTCCTTGCATTATTTTCTCGAGGGGGCACAATCCCTTATTCCTCTAAATTCTAACCTTGGGCATCTTATTTTCTTGTCTTTGACGCCATGCCACTTGCGGCATCGCATCAAAGAGGCGCAAAATGTAGACACCTAAAAATCCTTTAGAAAATAAAGTTTTTTTTATTTTCTGAAAAATCTCCTGATGACATCATCATTTATTAATTAATTAATTATTTAATTAATTAATTAATTTTTATGTCATTAAATCCCTTTATCTTAATTAAAAATATTTAATTAAGAAATCCCTCCCAAAAATGTTTAAATCTTATTTAAACATTATCTCCTTATTTATTAATTATTTAATTAATAAATTGACCAAAAATCTCAAAATAAATAATTTATTTATTTTTTTCCCAAAACTTGGCCAATTTCCTTAAAACCACTAACCTCTTCTAGAATCTTCTAATCCTTCTTTAATTTTGATTAGAGGCTAATCCCATCATTTCCTAACCCTAATCCCAACTCAAAATATTTAATTAAGATTAAATATATCGTCATATTTATTAAATCCATTTTTAATAAATATTCTCAAACCTCAACCATGGAAATAAATAAATCTTTATTTATTTCCTAAAATCCATGTTTATCCTAAGGAAATTCTAGACTCTTCTAGAAATTCCTAACCCTAATCCTAATCCTAATCCCCCCCTAACCTTGTCACATTCCCTAACCAAGGTTAGCCAACTCCTAAGCTTAACCCAAAGTCAACAAACTTCTAGAGACTTCTCTTACATGCATTAAGTGCATTTAAGGCCTCCTTATCCCTCTTACATGCATTTATCATGCATTTAAGAAGCCCCTCACCGCTTTCTTACACCCTTTGACCTTAGGCACATTTCCCAAATTGTGCACATTCCTCCCATCTTTCAACCCAATGCCCTTATGACACTTGTCACAAGGAGGTGGCCCTGAACTAGCACAATCCATGTGCTCCCCTTTGAATGAATCTTGGCCTCTCTTAAAGATTCTGATCCTGGCCACTCATTCCCCCTTAGGAAATCCTATAAATACCCCTCCTTTCAAGAGCAAATCAATGAGCTTAACTTTCATTCTCATGCATTGTTATCATGCCCTTTTATTTCTAGACTTAGCACAAATCATTCTAATTTAGTTTACTTTCAAGCATTTTAGCTCATCATAGCTTAGTAATAATGGATTAACATAGTTTTTATTGTTGTTTTGCATAGCATAGCATCATATCACATCTCTATTTGGTCTAAAATCAATCTTAGCATAATCACACTTGCATTGAATCTCCATTTAAGCATCATAGTTTGAGTTCTTGAGGCCTTAGGGGCAATCTTGGGTGTTCTACCCATTATTGTGCCATTTTTTGGGGTTTTCATGAGTCTCAAACCATCTTAGAATGCATTAGAGTATGCTCCAAGTGCTTAGAGAGCACACCCACATCCCTCTTATCAGAGCAAATCAAACAGTACTTGGGTGCACCTGTTTAGGCTCAATCTGAGGTGGCTAGCTTAGAGTTTTCTTTGTTTTGCATTGATTTCATGCTTAGACTAACATCTAATCATTGTTTGGCTTGAAGTCCTTCAAAGCAGGTACCCTCAAAAGCCTAGTCCACAGTTTCATTAACCTACCACACTGCCTTGTGTCTTTTATGCTCTTTTCTTCATCATAGATGAATGCAACATAATCAAGTCGATAACATAAGGTCATAGACTCATCAATAAGTTACCCAATGTATTCCTTATCCTCATCTATCAAATTCATCTTTCTTATGTAGATATATATGTTCTTCATCTCTTTTTCTCCTTTCTACAAATGTTTAGGTATTTGTAACTTGCAAGATAAGTACTATCAAAACTAGTTGACATCAATGACAACATATTACTGATTTAATCATCTTACATATCTAATCAGCAACTCGATGATCTCTAATCACTGATCTTCAATTAGGTTCTAAATCAGTTGTAGTTCATCACTAACTCCGTCTATTTCCATAAAAGTCAATTCCTATACCTGGGTTAGCACTATAACTTGAAGGAAAATCCTTATATGGAAATAGACAATTTCAAGCCTACCTACCTGAGGCTAATAGTGTAGACCTTCAATATGCAACCAATGACATCTCCTTAAACTATTCTTGTCAATGGTAAAATGAAGGAAGGTTTATTCTCCTATTACTTCCTAAGTTCTCCCAAAAATTATTCAACTATGGAAAGGTAGCATAGCACACCAAGGATGAGGGAAAAAATAGAAAAAGAAAGCACTCTTTATCCATACTTGTGAGCTTGTTTACTACTGCCATAACCATGGTCAAGAGATTTTTTGTTTGGAAGTTGCTCTATGTTATGGTGGCATAGGTTGGTCAACTATTAGTTAGCCAATATTATTCTTTATTTGTTTAGTGAGCTCCTCATTCAATCCACTTAATTAGTCATTACCACAATATTTTTCATAGAGGTTATATGTTTTCAAATTCATTCCTCGAGTTAGTTATTTCTTTCAAATATATCCTTTTAACCATAAATAACCACTATAGTTGATAGTTTACTATAAAGATACATTGTTTAAGCATTGCCTCACTAAATATTCTCTTCTATATGAATACATAGAGCACTGGTAAATTTAATGTTATGGTTCTTATCTCCTAAGGGTTGAGATAAGGTTGTTTGGATAATGTGTAATGACTAATGTCAGGCTACTTTGGTTGTCCAAAGTGCACCATAAGCTACTAAGTACTATAGGACCATGTTGGTAAATAGATTGTTCCTTTTAGACTTAACTCTTTATTTACCCAAAATATCCTTAAGAAACAATGTGAATATGAATAGTTGGAAAGTTGTTAACTTTTCAACTAACTTCCCACTGAATTTTAACAGGTACATCTTCCTTATGTAAAGATATACAATGAATTTTGTTGGTTTTAAACCCTAAAGGGGTATGTTCATAACCAGAGAATAGGAGAGGTAACCGAACTAGCCCTCGGTGAGAAACTAATCCAGGCAATGAATTTGATTTCTAAATCTAACCGACTCTGTGATTTCATAGTGCTTATGAATTCACACTAGCGGTGATGCATCAATGAACTCTACTTGAATTAATGAAATGAAGTGAACGATGTGAATGAAAATAATCTAAATAGGACATATGTGTATTCCCCCAACCTTCAAGTAATACTTTGATTACTATCGATTAGCTGTATTAAAGAAGAGAAACAGAACTCCGTCTATTCAATAATTCCAAACCAGCTTAAGAAAAACAAACATTCCCACTTAAAAATGCATGGAATAGTAAATAAATAGCATAAAACACATTCTAGATTGACTCCGCAACAAGATGTATTTCACACCAAAAATTAGCTAACCTTTTCATTGATTTTCAAAGTATTACATATAGGCTTCAAGAGTTAAGTCGTTACAAAATCAACTGAATCGATTCATATTCTACAGAGTCGGTAAATGACAAATGGCCATTTACTGGCTATACAATGTGTATCAAAAAGAAAGAGAGGAAAGCTATTTTCTCCTCGCTGGCTTCTTTGCCTTCTCCAATTTAGCCTTATGAGCTTTGGCGGCTGTAAGAATTGGAATCATCTTGTCAGAATCTGGGATGTACACGTTCTTCAATCTTATGAGCTAGCGGGCATGATCCTTCTCTATACGTTTAGCAGCATCCTTTCGAGGTTGTGTCTTCACCATGGCTTTATATATGCATCTGTCGAGTAGCTGAAGATCTAGTATCCTATCAAGGTGAGACCCAGATAACTTTGCAAGCTGGTCCAGGTAATCAGAGAATGACTTTTGCATGCTGGGTATACCAATTGGACTCTTTCCATCTTCGCTTGCTTGAGACTCAGAATGAAGGCCTGTCAAATATACAAATATCTTACTTTGCTCTTTGTCGACTTCCTCCTCACTCACTTTCATCCCTGCTTCTGCTTTGATTATCATCTTCATTTTGAATTCAATCCCTTGGAGCCATTCGATTAGAGGTTCATCTCCTTTCTATAATATGTTAGCCTTGATGGACTCATTAGTCTTCATAGCTACTAGCCAATGTAGAAGCACCATACAGTCTTCGCATCTCAACCTTTCTGTTGTGAGTGTCTGCATATCTCCTTTGAGAGAATCCTTCTCTATCTCTAGCTGTAAGAGGACATTGCCAAGCTTCTCAATGGTGACTAGACCTTCGGACTTGAGTCATTCAATCCATCTCCTGCCAATATGCCCAAAATGTCTATCCTCTTGTAGCTTAGCAAGTATCGCTTGATTCTTGGCTACACCGGGATCAAATGTTGTCAGGGAACTAGGTAGACTAGCCACTGGGGTGACTAACTGCTTGATGAAGTTAGTCATCTCTTTGATCTCCGTCTTGAGTCAAGTCTTGGTGACTTTGAGTTCCTCCAGCTCTTCCTTGATCAAGACATTTCTAGACTTCCATAAATCCACTTTGGTATCATGGCGGGCGAGCCCCATGTCTAAGGACTGGAGTGAAAAATTTGAGGTAGTAAGATCTTCAATTCTGTCATCTTTTAAAGGCTTGGCTATTTCCATAGTCAAGTGACCTATATCAGGATCTCAACCAAGAGTTGTCAGTGTCCTAGACTTCTTAACTTTTCTTTCGGCTGGGCCTGACTGCATTGCTTGCGAAAGCATCTCACCACTAGGAGTACTTAGATCAGCTCTCTTTCTCTTTCGATCTATGGTATTATCAATCCATGATTCCACACTTGTGACCTTTGTCGCAGAGAGTAACTCTTCTATGAATAACTTCCTAATGATAGGAGGAGAAGCTTTAGGCTTGGAAGCGAAAGGGTTAACTTGCGGAGAAGAAATACATTTTTCCTTTTGAGGAGACCCTGAATGCTCATCTATCTCATCAGTTTCTGAACTGCTACTGTTAGTACCAATTTTGAAAACATGAGGGACTTGTTGGTTGGGATTATCATTTTTTGTTTCCACGGTTCCTCCTTGGGCTTGCTGCTCTGGTTCTAAGGCTCCAACAGCCTCTTCCATTGGTTTGTTAGGTTTCTCAACTTTAGATTCCTCATTAGAACCGATGATTGGAGATGATCCTGCTCCACAAGTCTTCTCAAGTGGAATTTCCTTCTCAGGTGGCTGATCATCTCCACCAGCTAGTTGGGCTAGTCCCTTTGCTATAGACGAAGCTGGCAAAAAGGAGGATGCAGGAGCACTCACTGGCTCGACTGCAGGATCCTTTTGAGGGGTAGGCTTCCTAGACCTCTTCTTCCTTCCCATCATTAACTGGACCCACTTATTGGTCCTTTTGATAACTTTGGCCGTTAAGGTCTCCAAATCCTCTATGGCTTGACTTTAGACCAATTCTGAACTCACAGGATAGGGCTTGATCTAGTCCTGATATGTGTTTGTATACATATGTTCACCGTCATCGACGATGCCTTTAACATCAATGTTGACATTGAACAGCTTGATTTGTTCAACGGTCAATCTGGAGTAAAACCTCTCCCGACTCTCCAACTTGTCTTCGCAATTCACCCAATAATCTTTGAGCTTAGGAATGTGCCTGAATACAGAGTCCATCTACAGATGATCTTTAGCATAGCCTATTAGATCAAATTGTGGTCTCAGCACCTCATACTTCTCTAGCTTATATCTACCTTTGAATGCCTTGATCACATTCTTAGCATTCAATCTTGATGCGCAGCTGTAGGCTCCAATAGTAACAGGGAATTCATAGCCTTTCTTCTTAATGCCTATACTGATCAGGTTCACTTGCAACATCTGTCGGATCACATCCACAAGCATGATCATGTCATCTAGATGCCTTGGCAGCTTCATGGGAAAATCATCAAAACCTACAAGACGAAAGTATGAGAAACTAGAAAATTGAATAAAGAAGCTCCCGAATTGGATGATGAATTCCATAGCCTCTAGCGAGAACCTCCACTCTGGGCATCCTTGCAGTTCTCTACACAACCTCATTGTAAATTAGTTATTAACTCTAATGAACTTGGTATAGCTATTTTGCAACTTCAAATGCAGGAAGAAATCATAATTTTTTACATCATCTTCATATTCTTCTAATCTAGGGAGTCCTGGCCATACTTGTAATGTAGCTAAAACATATATCAAAGAGGAAGACATATAGAAACCATTTTGGTACTTGGTGAGATTCAGAGCATTGGATAGATTTTCACTTACCACTTGAGCCCAGTCTATATAATGGTGCTCAGCACATATTACCTAGACCAAGAAGAAGTAGTGCTCTATGAAATTCAATGCGTCACTTTTACCTTTTATTCTATGAAGGAGCACTAGGATGTCAATGATCTCGGCCTTCAAATCCATTCCGAAAAGTGTCTTTTGCACCTTTCCTTTTATGCTTCTAGCTTTCTGAAACCACAAATCCATGATCTCTTTCCTCCATCTCATCTTCTTCTCATTGTATTCTGAAATTGCGATCGAGAAGTTAATATTTGAAAACTCTTCTCGCTCTGGGATGCGAAGGCTATTTTGCACAGACTCTTTGTCAATAGACAGGAGCATTGTGTCATCAGGCAATAAGATTTTCTTTGTATCTGGATTGAACCTGCCTATGCATTCCCAGATTAGCTCAGGAGCTTGAACAGCAATAGGAAATTCGGCAGCCTCAACCAAACCACTCCCTTTGAGCTTCTATGTCATAGGATGAAGATTCTCTTCATTCAACCTCCTATGCAAACTATCCAAATCATAGAATCTAAGAGACGTATCAGTCAAATTGTGCCATTCAGATTTGATTTCGTTTAAACCATCAAAACCCACAAATCTGGTGGCCATGGCTTCCGATTTTTTACTATGATTCACTGTCAAGAAGCTCTAGATGATGTTGTGAAATGATTTGTGAAATCAAAGGCGTACGTGGATGAACAGTGATTTTCTCTTGAAATCTGGAGCTTTTATAAACAACCCACTTCCCTACTGTTACCTTCCATATCTTGCGCCACATGAATGAGGGATTTTCAAAAATATTCGTTAAGGTTCTAATGTTAAGATTTGAATTAAATGCACCTTATTAACGGCCTTAAGAAATTATTTTTACCCATTTGGAGTAGCTGTAATGATAACTTAATTTGCGCAGTGGATTTTTACTTTTTCGCTTCCCATATTGCCTTTGTCGGAAAACTCACTTCGTAGGTAGAAACCTGATTGAGAGGAAACTGGAGGAGCGATTTTTCAAAAATCCATGACTGACCCATTTCCTTGGCAATCTTCTTTAGATATCAAAGTGGGTTATCTCTATCTTAACAGATCATTCATTCCCTGTGATTCTTCAAGTTTATTCTTCACAAGTTACCGCTTCTCAGAAATCGACCTTCCTTAGTAATTCTCTGATAAGAGAGAAGTTGAAAGCCCGTTCTCCGAAAATGGGTTCTCATTCATTGTCTCATACCTTTGAGGTCTCTTTATCTACTGCAGGGGCTCAAACTTACTTCCTTGAATGCAGGTGCTTGGCTTTCGGGAGCTTCCATTACACTTTCTACTGTTCTTCAGAAAAACAACTTCCGCATGGAAACTCTGCAACAGAGGAGTTCATTATAGCTTTCCCGCGAGTTACTTTACTGGACCTGATTCTTTCGTGAATCTCGATCTCTGGACCTTGTATATGTTCTTGATGATCCCATTGTTCTCTTATCGCAGAAAAATACCTTCATGGGCCGAAACCCGCCGAGGAGAAGGTGAATTTCATTTTCCCGACGAAGAGAAGAGAAGTCATTTTGAAGTTTCTCCGTCAAATGAATGCCATCAGTAGGAATCAAAGGAATAAAATTCTTTATCGAATTAGAAACCATAACCTACCCATCCCTATAGATGAAGTCAAAAACCATCCCAGCTTAAGATCAGAAAGAGGTACAAGGGGGGAATTCGATAAAGACCACCTATCCTAGGGAAGATCTAGACTTAGACTCCAATTCGAATACCTCAAAATTTATAACTCGATCTAACACAAGGTATCCACATTTGTTTTCACCCTTGAAAACAAAAGTGGGGCAACAAACCATCCATGTGATACAATGCTCTTCTTGGAGTTCTAATTCCTATGAAAGGCAACATTGATTCATAAGGAAGCTTTTTATTTACTTCAGCCTGCCAATATGATAGATTGACTTATCGATAAAAAAAAATAAAGTACGACATAGTATATGTTCAACCTATGTATTATATATAGATATGTTATTACTAGTTAGGCTTCACACGGTAGAACCATTGAAGACCTGACTCTTCTATTATTTAATTAGACCCCTTGTTAAACAAGTTAAGTGTTTGCTAGCTAACTTGTCCTAATCAGCAGTAGATAGAAAAAAAATCTTATGTTCACCTATACCCAAAAGATTTCATCTAGAAACTTTCTCTTATCAAGCTGGAAAATTAATTGTACTAATTTACTGATTATAACAGCAGCTACGTATTTGCTAACATTCAACCTTAGCAAGTCCAATCAGCCTAGTAATGAAAAATGCTGAGAAATAAATTTAGGCATATAAACTTTCCAATAGTGAATGAATGATGATGAACGGATTTATACTCACTCATTGGCATCTCTATGAACTAGAAGGAGGATTTGAGTTTAGATTGATAGGAAATGCTAGTTAGGCAGCTATATTTTATTTCATCTTTTTTAGATTGATAGGAAATACTAGTTAGGCAGCTATATTTTATTTCATCTTTTTTTTTAAATCTGCAACACATCCTGTAGGTACTGGTCGAATTTTTAGAAAACTGTCAATATGACATTTTAATTTATTTATAAACCATCAAAAAATATTATAGACAATATCGTATTTTATTTAATAATATAAATATATATTATTTTATAGTATAAATGATAAAATATGAATGCTTGTAATTTTTAAGATATATAAATATAAATTTAGAAACTTATTAATAATTGCTAGTTATCATTTAAAATATATAATATATATGTTTCTATTTTGCTTACTATATATTTATATTAATTAGAATCTTTTTAAAATAAAATATATGATTTTTAAAACTTGCTTAGGTTATTTGTGATTTTTGAGTATATTACTAATTTATAATATTATTATACAATATATATTTTTATATCATTTATCTATATAATAGGATTAATCTAATTTAAGCTATAAATGTTTATAAAGGGTTTATTCTCTAAAGATGGGGTCAAGTATTTACAAATTCCTACATTTAGTTTAAACCAATAAGTTTTATAATTAAATAGACAGATAGAGTTCTAAGGTCGGACAATCTTAGAGTGACAGGCTCACAAGGTATACATACTGAATGGCCTTAGTGTCACAAATTTTTCAGTTTAGGTTAGCCATAAAATTATAAACAATGCATTAAATCAACAAAATCATGATAATATTAACAACATTCTCTAATAATGGTATTAAAAATTTATAAGCATGGCACACACACATATAAGTTCATTTAACATAGTTAAGCATAAAATTCATAAGAATTGGATAGTCATTTTTATGAAAATTTAATAATTTAAGATATTATTTAATTTTTACAATATATGAAATTCACTAATGGACTTTTGGTCCACCTATGAAGTTGAAAGGTACTTAATGAGCCCCCAAAAGATCAAGTCTTACTGAATGTAAGACTCTGACATTGAATATAAATCTGTGTGTGTGTGTGTGTGTGTGTGTGTGAAAGTCATCAAACTGATTATCAATTTATTTATATGATGCCCTATCTACTAATCATTATGAAATATTTAAATTGAAGAGCATTCATATGAGAGGACCATAGAGAATCCTAATTGCATTATCAACTTACATAATCATCCTACACATATTGTATTCTTCTTTTATGTCTTTGAGGAGTATGCATATGAGAGGACCGTAGAGAATCTTAATTGCATTATCAACTTGCACAATCATCCTAGACATATTGTATTTTTTTGCATTCATATGAGAGGACCATAGAGAATCCTAATTGCATTATCAACTTGCATAATCATCCTACACATATTGTATTCTTCTTTTATGTCTTTGAGGAGTATGCATATGAGAGGACCATAGAGAATCTTAATTGCATTATCAACTTGCATAATCATCCTAGACATATTGTATTTTATTTTTTTATGTCTTTGATTATTGTTTAAAGTCATTGAGCTTGTTCATATAGACAGCACCCTTCTATGAGCATGACAAATTGAAGTGCATAAAACTTAATTGTTGATTACCTACCAACTCATTTCCTCTATATTCAGGTATGTGTACTAGATCATTTCCACAAACAAAGATAAGATATTTTTTTCAAAGGTAAGGTTACATATGATCCTATTTTTATTTTTTTCAATATATTACTCAAATTTTTTTTAGCATCTTCAATATATTATTCTTCTATCTAAAATGTAACTATCACAATCAATTTAGGTAGTTTTATAAATTTAACTAAATTTATTGATTCAATCCTAATTTTATTATTATTTAATTATTAATCCTAATTTTATGACATGAAATGGTAAACTTAATATTCTTACATCCTATACTAGATCTTTCCATAAGGTTTATTCCTTCTCCATTACAATTGTAAATATTTTCTTCTTTTCATTTCATATCTAAGTTTTGGATCCACCATTGTATGTACATATCACTTTATCTATATGTATGATCCAAACTTTGATGACGAAAAACTTCACATAGCTTAATCCCAAAATGAGAAGATCCAACATTATGGACTATGGAAACTACATGACTCTAAAAAATTAAATTTCATATTTGAGATTACAAAAATAAGATCTTCACTTTGTAATCTAATTCCATTCTTCCTTAGAAAGCTCCAACACCTCTCTACTTCCTAGTGATATTATTTTTGCCACTTAGCTGCTTTTATTGTTATTCAGATTCTTACTTTCTAAAAACTGTTATGTAACTCAACTAGTGAACTTGTGTTCTCTTGCCCCTTTTTTAAGAAATATATCTATATATATTTTTGAATTAATAGAAACTTGATTCACATATTAAAGAAAAAAAGATCCAACATTCTTATGTTACCTTACCCTTTTTAAGAGATATATGTATATATTTTTGAATGAATAAAAACTGACTCACATATTCATTAAAACAAAAGAACCAACATTAATTTTTATTTAACAATATTTAGATTCCTAATAATTATAACTATGATTGTTCTTCAATACACACTACTATATATTATAAAATAAAAGATAAAGCCAGACAAGATAGAACCCAAGTTGACTCTCCAGAGTCACAAACAACCTTACAGAATCATATCCCAAACAACCTTGCAAAGTCACTCACAAACAAAGACTACACTAGAAACTTATAAGCTTAAACTATATTCAACTTGTCCTGGCATACTAACTTTCATGCTCATCATTTGGACGGGCAACAGCAACTTGAGGCCCATGGTGTTTCTGTACATTCACAACCAGGCTTTTTACAATCATTACAAGTTGTGATAATTCCACAGATACTTCTGTCAGGGAATACACCTGCAATTGGTCCTCTTAAAAACATGTTGTTGCTCCCTGGATTTGCCATCACAATATTTTCATAAGTTTCAAGATACTATTGCATTTATGACAATCAAATAAATGTTTTAAATTTTTGCAATTTATGTAATATTTTTTAATTTGATTGTGTGAATTTTTTAACATCAAAATTTAAAATCATAGTTTATAATGAATGTGAATAAACAAAATATGATACTAAATATTAATATTAAAACCTTCATACACAATCTAAATTAAATATAACTCAAAATATTAATATTGAAATCTCACACAATCAAATCTAAAAATAACTAATGAATATCAAATAAATTTTATATCATAAAATAAATTATATTTGAAGCATATTATATCTTGACATTCAGATTTTTAACACTCTACTTAACTTTGAAGCCTCATAAATAAATACAAGACATTCTGATATATATTTGAATAATGAAAACATGTGAAAACAATTTTTAAGATCACCCAAATGATGGATATTTCAAATTCTCTCTTACCAGCAGCTATGATGATGACAGATAAACAAACCAAAATCATGAGTGAATGCATGAAGCCATGATAGGATCCTCCCATCTTCATCTTTGCTTACTCTGCTCTGAATGTTTCTATGTGGGTCTGATTGTGTGGAAATCTATGAACGCAACTGTGTTTAAATATTGCTGGGGTTTGCATGATTTTGTGGATTTACCTTCCAATTTCCTCACTGGTAAAAGATCTCAGCACCTGCCAAGCCTTAATTTGACGGTCAACTATATAATATTAAGACTATCATCACCTGAAATGGGTATACCAACCATTTGTTTGACAGGCAGAGTCGATGTCAAATTTAGTGCCTGTTTCTCACAGCTTATAAATGAAAAAGAGATCTGCCCGGTGGTGGTTGTCAGGTTTAGCATCTCTGAATTTTTTCAGCTGCCCGACCACCTCAGCAATTGGGTATCCAAAGCTTCTCTACCAGTTTAGACAGATTGTAAAAATTTTGTTTAGCAGGGAAAAAAAATAAACTGGGCAACTGCTACAAATAACTGGGCCCATCTATAAAATCCTTCCAAAATGAAGACAAGCATGAGATTTATATGAAAGCAGTCGCACTCATGAAAATGGGAATGGCAATTCAATCTCTACGATAGCTATTAGTGCAATATAGGAATTGGATAGTTTTTCCCTAAAAAAATTTACTGATTTTTAATTTGTCATTAAACTTGGGAGATCCCACAAAAGTGTGTCGGAAGCCATTTGTGAGCTTTTTCGGTGTAGAGATGGACATTCATTCATACTAAGTGTACTAATCATTTTTATTTTTTTTATTATAATTGTGAATTATGTGTTTTTTAATTATTTTTAATTAGTTATATCAAAATCTAATCTTATGCAACTTGTTTATTTTTGTTTTCTATAAGTTTTAATTTATTTTTATTTTAAAAAATAGAAATTTATTAGGAACTATTAGAAAACCTTTTTAAAAAATTAGAAAACTATCAAAAACCTTAGAAAAATTTAGAAAATGAGTATAAAACTTTAGAAAACTTAAAATATTTAATTGGGTACATATGATTTGTTTTTGTAGTTTTTAAGTATTGTATTATATGCTTTTTAGAAAATTTGAAAAAAAAATTAGAAAAACTTTAGAAGATGTTTTAAAAAACTTAGGTGCATTTTTATCTCTCTTTCTCTCAATTCGCTTTTATAATTCCTTAAATGCAAGAAACAAATACTTTACGTGAACGTATACATAATTTATGTTATGATTTATCTCATTTACAGTCCAATATAGGTGATGTACATGTTAATATTAAATAAATAATTTTAATTTGCATCATTTAGAATTGTACATGTAATTTAGATTTTAATATTAGTTTATAGTAAATGGAATTGATGGAGCATGTCCTGGTGAGGCTATTGTTCCTGACATTGCTAGTATATTCCATTTTTCTGATAGTGACATGGCGAGGTTGAGAGGTGCGATTCATACATCTGATGGGGTGTACAAAGACATATGTACCACTATTTTGTCGAGTCTCGAGTGACTAAGTGAGCACTTCAGACCCCATACTGCATACTGTAATGACCCTTACTATAAAGGCCACTAAAACCCCCAAAACTAAACTGTGACAATTCGTCAAACACTTGGCAAGCAACTGAATTGTTTGTTTGAGATGTAGTGTTTCAAGGTTATAGTGGTTGAGCAACAAATCCAAAATGTTCAAATGATATAACAATGCCAAAGTGTAATGAAATGCAATCAATACAAGTGCTGACTTCTATGACAATTTTCAGAATATCAATGATTTGGCATCAAAACAATACAATGAGCTATGGCCAAACAAGATAATGCAATGACCAACATATCTATTGGATTATGAACCTTCAAATCTGATTACAATATGCAGAGTGTGACAATGACTGAATTCTGAGAATATAAAGGACTGTTTCAGATTGTAATACAATAATATTCAGATTACAATGCAATGGAGTCAATGCCAAATGGATTAAGAGATCCCCAAGGTCTGATTACAAGTTCCAAATTGATAATGACTGATACAATAGACTGATTCAAATGACTGAATATCTATGACTGTATGGACACTAAAACAAGACACAATGATCTCTTACAAGACCTTGCAATGCACCTTCACTCACTATGGCAATCCAATGAATAACAGTGACTATTTTTATGACATATACTGGACTGTTACAGCAGTGATAGAAAATGCAACTCCTATTATAATTTTGACATCAAATATCAAACTTCAAATTATGCAAAGGAACCTGGATAGTGCTGCAACTTTATTGTATCAAATGCTGATGAAGAAGACCTGACGCTGCACCCCCAAACTGGTCCAAAATTTGTACTGTACCCTGCTGCTGTACTGGGCCGTACGGTACGGACATGTACGGCTGCAGTATTAATTTATATGCAAAGTTGTGACTACTGAAAATGATGCAAACAGAATCACCTAGGGTTGTATTATCACTTCCCAAATGTATAAAATTAATCTCCAAGTAGATTAGGAGATATGAACAAAAATCTGATTCCAGGCCCTGGTATTGCAAGTCTGGAAATGTGCCAATTTGTCTTCAATCCTTTGCCAAATTAATTCACCAATGCAAGAGGTGAATTCAAACCCTTATTCCAACCAGTTACAAACCCTCAATATCAATTTTTTCAGGTCTGCTTTTTCGGACTGCTTTTTCGGGTCTGCTTTTTTCGGACTTCTTTTTCGGATTTTCTTTTTCGGACTGCTTTTTCGGATTTGCTTTTTCGGACTGCTTTTTTGGACCTGCTAAAAATGGCCGCCTATAATTTCGGCCCTACTAAAAATGCCTCCTGAAATGCTGTTTCAATCACAAATAAACCCTTACATCACATTCTCAATGAAGTACCAATGAGATGGCTGAGTACTAACTCCAAATTTGCAACCCTTCAGTAGATATTTCACTACCTCAGTTATGCCAATCCAAGGGAGTGATTCGTTCCCAAAGATTGAATAGAATTTGCAGACCAAAGACTACAAATTGCTTCACAATGAAGAAGTAGAAGAAAATCCAAATCCAAGCCTGTAGAAGTGAAGCCCCAAGCCCTCTATTTATTCTTTTCCTTGAGAAGTTGCTAGAACTTCTAGAAACATCCAATTTTAATGTACTTTATAATAAAATAACATTATAATAATAAAGTACATATCTCAACTTAAAATTATAACAATGTAGGCCCCATTTGTCTCACAACTGAAAGTAGGCCCAACTACGCTGAATGTAGGCTCAAGACTGAACTTAGGCTCTACTACAACTAGATGTAGGCTCAAACTGGATGTAGGCTCACTCTAGATGTAGGCTCCACTACAACTGCATGTAGGCCCAAACTGGATGTAGGCTCTACCGAATGTAGGCTCTGTCAGCAATATGCAATCAAATGATCAACATAATGACCCTCTCTCCAAACCATTTTCCTACGAGATTCGATGATAGGCAAATCCGTCATGCCAAACGATGTCAGCCAAAATGGGGACATGACAGTCTGCCCTTCCTGAAATTGCTTGTCCCCAAGCAATGGCTAAATAAATAATCAATCAATCCACCTGGATCCCAAATGTAGTCATGATCTAAACTGCTGTCAATCAATGCAAGCTCCTGTAATATTCTCTAAGATATAATCAAGAGGAATCCATAAGCAAACTGGCAAATACAACTCAACCAAATTCCAACATCACAACTGCCAATGTCAGGAACCCATGAGAAACAAACCCTCGAAATATCAGAACCCAAGTAGAGAGGACAACTCAAACTGCCAACATAGTAAATATCACCAACACATCCCACTGGCCTGTGTAAAGCACACAATCCAACTCTGCAACAACAATGAACACTCCCGAATAAATCTACACCAAGTACGAAGAATCCACACACTGTACAACTCCTGAAGTGAAAACAACTCTACAAATCACCGACCACTGTCTCATAACCATAACTCTCATGTACTGTTGATGGTGAATAGTCATCACATGATAGATAGCAAGAACTAGAACCCAAACCAAATCTGACGGCCATCAACTACTCAACACATAGATCAAATTCTAACTGATGTACATACCCCGCAGTATAGTGCTGATAAAAAGGACCAACCTTAATCAATAGCTCACCATGCATAGGTAATACAACCCACTGCGGTTGATCACCAGCTAAGTCAAGAGATGACATAGCCAAAGGAGTAGAATCAATAACAACAACCGCTGAGGTATCACTCCCAAACTCCTGCTCTAAGTCATGCACTATCAAGATATCAACCACAGAACCTATTACCATGTCATGCACATCACAACTCTCATCCTGTGGCGTCAAACCATCCCATAACTGATGACAAGCACTAGGGACCAAAGTATATCTACGTAACATCATCTCATCAACATGGTCATCAAAGGTAAACTGATGAGCATACCTCACAGTGTAATGCTGATAAGATGCACCAATCTCAGTCAGTGACTCGGACTGCACTCCAGAAGAAACTAACTGCAACCAATCACTAACCAAGCTGGAACTAACTACTACCTCCAAAGACACCGCCAAGAGAGTAGTATCACTAGCAGGAACCATGCCAACTGCCGGCTCACCAACATCACACATGATCTCTGGTACAACATCACTAGTCTCCATGCCATCAGTAGTAGAGACCACCACCAAGTCAAACATACCACAATGCTCAGCTGCAGCACCCAACTCAACTAAACCTGCCTCCAGTGGAAATGAACCAAACATGCCAATACTAGTATCGAGGACAGATATATCCTCATCTCCACTGCCTCTATCAACCTCGACCATGGACATCCTCGGATCACCAGACACCACGGTCTGTGACTGTACAGAATCTGGTAAAGACTGAAGTCACTCTAACTCCATGGTCACCTCAGCCAAATGAAATTGTGACTTCTCGAAAGCCAACTATGTACTCTCAAGAAACTCAAAAGTCACCTCGAGCTACTGAGTAAGCTCACTCACCTCATCTTCCTTGACCAATAATGTGTCATATATTGTACTGCCCCACTCCATAAGATAATCTCTATCGACTACCAACTGCATATAATTCTATCTCAGAATCCAGATAGCCTCCCATAAAGAGTGGATCTCTGTCAAGGAAAGATAACTGCCTCCCTACTCATCACTAGTAGGAGAACCCCATCCGTAAACTACTAACAACTGACGAGCAGCATCGAAATGCTCGCAAGCAGTAGAAATGTCACACTCACTAACTCTCAGCTAACTAGACACATGGTGGCATTGGCTAGACTGTCTCCTACAATCCTCCTCTGCCACACTATCCAAAGGAGTATCCTCAAAGTCACTAATCTCTGGAGTACTACCATCCATACTCTGCAAGTCAACTCCAAAGCTCACATCATCATATGGAGTATCAAAAACTGTAGCATCGTTATCCAACTCCGTCGTAACAAATGAATTTGCCGAGGATGCTAAGTCCTCAGAACTGTCCATAGCATACTCTTGGATGTCATCAATACCCATATGATCCTGGGACTCATCTGTAAATACTAACACCTCAGATGTACCTAAATCATCACAAACCCACTACACCCTGAGTGGTTGAGTGGAAATGTACACAACTCCTAACATCGGTGTATAGAAACTAATACCAACATCTGACAAGTTGTGGGAACAAGAAAGGACAACACCATGCAATCTGCTAATGAAATCCATGATAGCACTCAAACAACTACTGCTACCAATAGGTGATAAAGATCTCCAGTCAACATAATCCCAAACACCAATATAACAATCCCAAATCCACATCCGTAAACTAGAATCAGCTGGTAACTCAAGCAAACTCCTCACCTGAGTAATATGACTAATACCAACTAACTCCACATACATGTCTGATACTGTCCTCAAATCTTGGATATGAATGCAAGGTGTACTCTCACAACTATCATCCACCACATGTGATCTGACTATAAAAGAAAGCTGAGTCCCTGCCATATGTGCTAACTCCTGAACTGAACTCACCTCAAGACAAAGCTCATCCACATGTCTCTCTGCTGCACCACTCTGATCAACTATACTATCCTCACATGTGACAGTATCCTCAACTACTATAACATCATCAGGATCAACTATACCGTAACCACTATCAGAGCCAATCACATAATCCGATGTGCTTGTGATATCTCCCTGTATCAAATCAGCATGTCTCTTCGAGTCCTGTAATGCCAATGGAGTACTCAACAAAGAGGCTCGAGTGTCCTCGAACTCTCAAGAAAGCCTGCCAACTTCCTCCTCCTTCCTCCTCAAGGCATCTAAATGGTCTCTAGCAAGGCTAAGAAGATGGTCACGATCTGAAAGAAGATGTAAATAACTCATCTTCATCGCTCCCATTCCTTTCCTGATCGCCTGTAAGTCAACACAAGAAGACTCTGCCTGAACTCCCTTATGTCTATCATGTAACTGAATCATCCGGATGTGATCCTCTATCATATCCTGCATCCTGTCATAATGAGATAATGTAGACACAACATTGTCTTCATTTATCTTCAGTTGGCTTGACAAATCATGTGAAGTGCAACCAGCCTCAACCTCATGTGACAAAGCATCCAACTGTGCCTGATACTCTCTATCAGCAAAGTCATGAATACTCAATGTCTGCTCATCACTGATATGTATCTCATCATCATGCACAACAACCTCCTCACAATCATCATCTAAATCCATTGTGTTGTAGTTACTATTCTGAGCACCTGTGACCTCATCCTCAGGCAACCTGTATACAACTGTCTCAACTTGAGTACCAAGTTGACAGTTACTATCAATCTGCATAGTGTCCTTCACCACTTCCTCCTATGGCTGAGTAGAAACTGAAACATCTGTCAGAATACTAACTTGTTCCTCAAAATCCTCATGAAGGTTTCTGGTAACTGCGCCAGCCGATCTTATGTTATCTCTCCTGCGAGAAGATCTGCCAAATAAAAAACTTGACAACTTATTCACCTTGGCTGGGTCAGATAGTATATCATTCATCACACGGTGGTGCTTATTCCACTATTCAGACAAGTTTTGGTCTATTCTCTTAAGTTCATCTCGAATGTCTGAATAACCATCATTTCTACTATGTCTATCTGTTGCCCACAATCGTGTCCTCTGAAACTCTATACTATTCCTGTCCATACTGAAATCAATCAAGTGTTGGTCACTCATGCAAAGATGGTTCTTACCCAACAGGATGGCAAGAAAACCGCTCTGATACCACTGTAATGACCCTCACTAGTAGGATCACTAAAACCCCAAATCTGATCCATGTAAATTCATCAAACAGTTGGCATGCACTTGAATGTTTTGCTTGCAATGATGTGTTTCGATGTGTTTATTGTTTTGGCATCAACTATGCAATTGAGATAACAATACCAATATGTAATAATGAACAATAGAAGAACAATGTCAACACCAATAACAATATTCAGAAATTCCTATCACTTGGCACCTTATAATGAACTACTCCAACAATGAGATACTCTCAGAATTCAGTCATTGAAATCAGACTTGAGAAGTGTGACCATTGCATTAATAGGAGAGTATCTCATTGTTGGAGTAGTTCATTATAAGGTGCCAAGTGATAGGAATTTCTAAATATTGTTATTGGTGCCGACATTGTTCTTCTATTGTTCATTATTACATATTGGTATTGTTATCTCACTTGCATAGTTGATGCCAAAACAATAAACACATCGAAACACATCATTGCAAGCAAAACATTCAAGTGCATGCCAACTATTTGACAAATTTACACGGATCAGATTTGGGGTTTTACTGATCCTACTAGTGAGGGTAATTACAGTGGCATCAAAGCAATTCAATGAGCTATGACCAAACAAGATAATGCAATGACCAACATATCTATTGGATTATGAAACTTCAAATCCGATTACAATATGCAGAGTGTGACAGTGACTAAATTCTGAGAATATAAAGGACTATTTCAGATTGTAATACAATAATATTCAGATTACAATGCAATGGAGTCAATGCCAAATGGATTAAGAGATCCCCAAGGTCTGATTACAAGTTCCAAATTGATAATGACTGATACAATAGACTGATTCAAATGACTGAATATCTATGACTGTATGGACACTAAAACAAGACACAATGATCTCTTACAAGACCTTGCAATGCACCTTCACTCACTATGGCAATCCAATGAATAACAGTGACTATTTTTATGACATATACTGGACTGTTATAGCAGTGATAGAAAATGCAACTCCTATTATAATTTTGACATCAAATATCAAACTTCAAATTATGCAAAGGAACCTAGATAGTGTTGCAACTTTATTGTATCAAATTTTGATGAAGAAGACCTGACGGTGCACCCCCAAACTGGTCCAAAATTTGTACTGTACCCTGCTACTGTACTGGGCCATATGGTACGGACATGTACGGGTGTAGTATTAATTTATATGCAAAGTTGTGACTGCTGAAAATGATGCAAACAGAATCACCTAGGGTTGTATTATCACTTCCCAAATGCATAAAATTAATCTCCAAGTAGATTAGGAGATATGAACAAAAATCTGATTCCAGGCCCTGGTATTGCAAGTCTGGAAATGTGCCAATTTGTCTTCAATCCTTTGCCAAATTAATTCACCAATGCAAGAGGTGAATTCAAACCCTTATTCCAACCAGTTACAAACCCTCAATATCAATTTTTTTAGGTCTGCTTTTTCGGACTGCTTTTTCGGGTCTGCTTTTTTCGGACTGCTTTTTCAGATTTGCTTTTTCAGACTGCTTTTTCGGACCTGCTAAAAACGGCCGCCTATAATTTTGGCCCTACTAAAAATGCCTCCTGAAATGCTATTTCAATCACAAATAAACCCTTACATCAAATTCTCAATGAAGTACCAATGAGATGGCTGAGTACCAACTCCAAATTTGCAACCCTTCAGTAGATATTTCACTACATTAGTTATGCCAATCCAAGGGAGTGATTCATTCCCAAAGATCGAATAGAATTTGCAAACCAAAGACTACAAATTGCTTCACAATGAAGAAGTAGAAGAAAATCCAAATCCAAGCCTGTAGAAATGAAGCCCCAAGCCCTCTATTTATTCTTTTCCTTGAGAAGTTGCTAGAACTTCTAGAAACATCCAATTTTAATGTACTTTATAATAAAATAACATTATAATAATAAAGTACATATCTCAACTTAAAATTATAACAATGTAGGCCCCATTTGTCTCACAACTGAAAGTAGGCCCAACTACACTGAATGTAGGCTCAAGATTGAACGTAGGCTCTACTACAACTGGATGTAGGCTCAAACTGGATGTAGGCTCACTCTGGATGTAGGCTCCACTACAACTGCATGTAGGCCCAAACTGGATGTAGGCTCTACCGAATGTAAGCTTTGTCAGTAATATGCAATCAAACGATCAACATAATGACCCTCTCTCCAAACCATTTTCCTACGAGAGTCGATGATAGGCAAATCTGTCATGCCAAATGATGTCAGCCAAAATGGGGACATGACACATACACCCCTGAGATTGTCTCTAAAATTTTTTAGGAACTGAGAGAAGAGATCGCGAGCAATGTGTCCTTGGATATGATCCAGAGTCGTGTTCCCAAGGACATCATTAAATGAGAGGTCTTACCATATTATGAGGTGAAGGCCAAGCTAAGGGTCTACCAAGTGACATGGTGTTGAGATCCTAATATAGCCTCTCATATTTACCCAGGATTTCTTGCAACACATGATGTTATCCTAATAACAACCAGATTTTATTGTATTTTGCATAGCGATTGTGTGCTAAGGTCCGTTTGGGCCTCGGCGTCAACTATCTAGATAATTGGTTGGCCATAGGTTTTTGGTCATAGCACCATCTATGGCTTCTACTATCGATAGAATTCTCATTGCTTCCCAGAGGGAAGTAATTGACAAGATCGGTCATATTGCATTTACAACCACTAGTATTACATCAAATACACTAGGAAGATAAATTTTGATTAGACCCTGACCGAGATCCTCTTTAGAGGCGTCATCCAGTGCATGCCTGAGTGATTTTGGGCCATAGAGAGTTGTTGGTCTCCCCACCCCACAAAATTCACGAGCTCTTTCAAGAGTTCAAAGTCAAACTAAGATGTCATGTTATTTTCTTGAGGACTTTCTCCAGTCATATTCATTTATTGCATTGACCCTTCAGATACAGATATAGGTTGTCAGAGATATGAGTAGAGTCTTACATTCTGTATCTCCATCGACCTAGACCACACCCTCGAGTCATATGCAACACTCACATTACTCTGTATAGAATGACCCACCCACAGATCACTCTGCAAATGTGGAGGAGTATATACGATTTGATGATATCTGCATCAGAGCTGAGGGCCTTGAGACATTTGAGGAGTAGCTTCAAGGGTTGAGTCATGTGGGTGAGATGTGATCGTATATGGATATGTTACTACAATCAAAATCTACACCACTCCCATCTTATAATATAGCCCCCTACACTCCTCATTACTACAAAGGGTTGGGACCGGAGATGTTGCATGTCATGCAACTTCCATTAAGGATATGATGGTAACCGATGATCCTCTTGTACCTGATACCCACATATTTAATTGATTTATTTTAACATCAATGTACACTTATTCAATTTTCAGTTTATATTGTACACATAGTTCAATTATTTGTAGTCACGTGTACTGATGGATATATATAATTTTTGTAGACATGGTTATTTGAGTACATTATCCCCAACCTAGGGTCAGAGCGTGTTTGCATGAGAGATTTAGTGGAGGTGACACCTTCTAGTGGTCAGGGGAGTTTTACATACTTAAACATGTGTGTATGTATGTAAATTTATATGTTTATATATACACATTGTATGTGTACATGTTATTTTTACTTGTCAAACTTTACATGATTATATATTTATATATAACTAGTTGTACTAATTTTGTAGGGGTCAGATGCAACACATCTTTTGGAACATGACACTCAGTCAACGGATCACTCAGTTCATATGCGTCATGATGACCTAGCTTAGGATGTTGTTGTTGGCAAAATAGTCAGCGCTCCCCTCAGGATTCATGACATGGTTTAACAGCCTCCTGTGTTCTATAAGTCTAGTGGTTGTATCAGGCATTAATAGGTTGATCTTTTGGTGCAACGGCAACTACTACTTGTAACAAGTGGTATCAAAGCTTGGTCACAGGTTCGAATCTCCTCGAGTAATGCTGAGGGGGAGATTGTTGGAAAAATAGTCAGTGCTCCCCTCGGGATTCATGATATGGTTTAATAGCCTCCTGTGTTCTATAAGTCTAGCGGTTGTATCAGGCATTAATAGGTCGATCTTTTGGTGCAATGACAACTACTACTTGTAACAGTTGCATCTTTGATTCTACTAGACCTATATACATTTCATTATTATATGTTTGACATTTGTGTTTATGATTTGACATATATTTATATGATCTCAAACTAGACATAGATGATTTATGTGTTTATGCTTGACATCTAGATACATGCTTATTTATGTGTTGTTTATGATTTGACATATATATTTATATAATCTAGATGTAGGCATAGATGATTTATGTGTTTATGTTTGATATCTAGATACATGCTTATTTATGTGTTGTTTATGATTTGACAATATAGATTTATATACTCCAGACGTAGACATGGATGATTTGTGTGTTTATGTTTGACATCTAGATATATGCTTATTTATGTGTTTTTTATTATTTTACATATAGATTTATATACTCTAGACATAGACATGGATGATTTATGCATTTATGTTTGACATTTAGTGCTTAAATTTATGTTGTTTATATTTGATTAGATGCTTATCCAGAAACAGACGCTAACAATAATATGGATTGTGGAAATCTAATGGATCTGATAGATGCTTATCTACATGTATTTACCTATATATACTTTACATGTGTTTATTTGTGTATATGATGTTTAAATCTAGATGTTTTACACATGTTTATTGTAAGATCAAGAAATATATGTGTTTATGATGTTTGAAAAAAAATTAATACATAAATTATTAATTATTTTGCATGTGTAAATGTATAGATATGTATGTATTTATTTGTGTTTTGATGTGTATCTACATGTTTTAGTGATGATCACCACATGTTTAAGTTTGTATATGTGATTTTTTCTTAGATTTTTTACATGCATTCATGATGATTCAAGAAATTTAATCTTTTCTAATTGATTAACATGTTTAAATATCAATACATCAATTTGTCAATAAATGAAATACTTTATATGTCAATAATACATCCCCTTAAGTCATCAAAACGTAAATAATACATCGCGTTAACATCATTTAAGCAATTTAATCTTCTCTAATTGATTAACATGTTTAAATATCTTCTCTATTTGATTAACATCTTTTGATTCACATGTTTAAATATCAATACATCAATTTGTCAATAAATGAAATACTTTATATGTCAAATAATACATCTACTTAAGTCATCAAAACGTAAATAATACATCTCGTTAAGGTCATTTAAGCAATTTAATATTCTCTAATCGATTAACATATTTAAATATCTTCTCTAGTTGATTAACATCTTTTGATTCACGTGTTTAAATATCAATACGTCAATTTTTTAATAAATGAAATACTTTATATGTCAAATAATACATCCCCTTAAGTCATCAAAACGTAAATAATACATCTTGTTAAGGTCATTTAAGAAATTTAATCTTCTCTAATCGATTAACATGTTTAAATATCTCTCTAGTTGATTAACATCTTTTGATTCACATGTTTAAATATCTATACATCAATTTGTCGATAAATGAAATACTTTATATGTCAAATAATACATCCCCTTAAGTCGTCAAAATGTAAATAATACATCTCATTAAGGTCATTTAAGCAATTTAATCTTCTCTAATCAATTAACATGTTTAAATATCTTCTATATTTGATTAACATCTTTTGATTCACGTGTTTAAATATCAATACATCAATTTGTCAATAAATGAAATACTTTATATGTCAAATAATACATTCCCTTAAGTCACCAAAATGTAAATGATACATCTCATTAAGTTCATTTAAGAATTTAATCTTCTCTAATTGATTAACATTTTTAAATCAAAACATATTTACTATATCCCCTTAAGACAATGAAAAACCTAAATACATCAAATTAATGCATCCCCTTAAGCCGTGTAAACCTAAATATATATGAATTTAATACATCCCTTTAAGACATGCAAACGTAATTTTTTATGTCATCAACAAAGGAACACATCTATAACATATCATAAACATATTTACTACATCCCCTTAAGATATTTAAAAACCTAAATACGTCAAATTAATGCATCCCCCTAATGTTGGCAATGTGCCAACGTCCCTCGCGGGGATTCACAACATGGTTTAACAGCCTCCTTTGTCTTCTATAAGTCTAGTGGTTGTATCGAGCATTGATAGGTCAAACTTTTGGTGCAACAACAACCACTAATTGTAACAAGTGGTATCATAGCTTGGTCATAGGTTTGACTCCATGCAGGTTGCGACAAGTAATGTTGGGAGGGGGATTAATGGTAGTGTGTCAGTATCTCTCACGGGGATTTGCAACATGGTTTAACAGCCTCATGTATATTCTATAAGTCTAGTGGTTGTATCAAGCATTGGCAAGTCTATCTTTTGGTGCAAGGGCAACCACTACTTGTAGCACTTAAGACATGTAAACCAAAATACATTAATTTAATACATCTCCTTAAGAAATGTAAACCTAAATACATCAATTTAAGTGATGCAAGAGCATCCTGGGTGTAAGAGCAATCTTGCATCACCCAAAAATATTTCTGGTTTCTTTTCATTAAGGGTTATCTTGTGCAAAGCTTCTATTTTTGGAAATTTACTAATTTTAGTAAGTTTTCCGTTCATGCTCAGAATGGTCTATTTTCTTCCCTGGAGGTTCATTTTGGTTATATCAGCCTGCCAGTAAAGTTTCATTGCCAGATCAAGTCTAATTTTGAAGATATTGAAAATTTTCGGTATTGGCAGCAGGGTACAGAAACTTTGAACTCAGTTTTGAAGGCTTTAGAGGCCCCAGATGAGATTGAAACTTCATTTGAATGAAGCTTGCTTGATTTAGGCATTGTAGAGCACTTCACACCCTTTTCGAAATGGGGTCATAATAGTCAATCGAGTCAACGGGTGATGACTTATGGTCTCCGGAAGTTGGGCCACCTAAAATGGTAGAAAATAAATTTCCTTCAAAATTTATGTTTGGGTTTCAAAAGATGTTTTGAGCTGACTATGATGTAATAAAATGAAAAATAAAATAATTCTAAGTTTGGTCGGCCTTTATGGCTAAATTTATGGAACCTTCCCAGGCGATGGAAAATTGCCTACATAAGGAAGGCTATAGTGTTGTCTTAGGCAGTTCAAAGTAGTTCTGGGTAATAATTCGAGGCTTTTTCCTACAGAATATTGTAAGGGAAATGCCCATGTGGCTTTGCATATTGTAATTCTGAAATTTGTAATTCCACATTTGTGGAGATAATAAGAAGCCCATTTTCTATTCTTGCAAATTGTTCTTGTTTCTTTGTTTATGTTATGTGTTTGTGGTATTAAGGGGAGCACCCTTCATCATTAAGATATCACCAAAGTATAATCCATCATAAAGATATTGCCAAAGTATAAGCCATCATATGTCATCATAAAAATATCACCAAAGTATAATCTCAATCATATGTCATTATAAAGATATCATCAAAGTATAATCCATCATAATCAAGGCCTAAAATATGAAAACATGATAAATTATTCATACCACCTCAAGTGGTTCAGCCCAGTCTTGGATAACATGTAATATTCTCTCATGATCTTTAGTCTAGTCTCTAGTTACAACGTCCACATTGAGATTTAACTGGATGGAGAGAAAGGGAGGCAACAACTACTAGATGGCTATTGTGAATCCCATGTTGGACTATTTTGAAAGGGAGTCCCATGTTGGACTATTGTGAATCCCATGTTGGACTATTTTGAAAAAAATAAATACATCAAATTAATGCAACCCCTCAAGACATATAAACATAAATACATCAATTTAATACATCCCCTTAAGACGTGCAATCATTGATTTTTCTATCATCAATAAAGAAACACATCTATAACATATAATAAACATATTTACTACATCCCCTTAAATACATCAAATTAATACATCCTCTTAAGATATGTAAACCTAAATACATCAATTTAGTACATCCCCTTAAGACATGTAAGCCTAAATACATCAATTTAAGATATCACCAAAGTATAATCCATCATATGTCATCATAAACCTATCACCAAAGGATAATCCATCATATGACATCATAAATATATCACCATAGTATAATTGGGATCATATGTCATTATAAATATATCACCAAAGTATAATCCATCATAATCAAGTCTTAAAACATGAAAAAATGATATATTATTCAGACCACCTCAAGTGGTTCACCCCATCGAGAACATGTAATATTCTCTCATGATCCTCAGTATCTAGTCTCCACTTACAACGTCCACGTTGAGATTTAACTAGATGGAGAGAAAGGGATGTAGTAACTACTAGGTGGCTATATTGATAGACCCTACTATCATGTTGATAATTATCTCTTTTGTCACATAAAATGGATGATGTTAACTCACTTCATCTACTTGGAGGAGTATTTTTAAAACCATAAGTACCTTACAATATTTCAAAAAAACTGATAGTGGAGATCAAATTCAATATGATAATAGCAACAACAAGTTTCAAATGATTTTTTTTTCCTCACATAATATAGCTTCAATATTTCAAACAATGTTTTCCCAATCTTTATATTAGGATTGGAACTGCAAAATGACACATATATTTCATGTTGTGTTTTTTTCCAACCAATGTTTTATATGTAGTTAATATTCATTAGGTCTAATCCTATGTTTGATAACATCTCTATTGTTTGATGAAGGACATGATGGTCCCAACCGGTGCTAAGAGGGGAGGGGTGAAACAGCACTCACTAATCTTTGTAGATAATTTGATATAATCTAACTAAAACTATATGCAGAACAGATTCTATCACAGAGATAATTATCACAAGATCAAAGCAGCAGAGAACACCATATGTATCACATGGAAACCCAAAGTGGGAGAAAACCATGGTGTGAGTAGACCTCACAAATTTTGCACTCTTCTAAAGTGCACCATGTTAGGAGCCTTCCCTGTTAAAGGATTATAAATACATTGTTAGATATGACCCGGTTAAGGGATTTAAGAAATAAGGTTTGCTAAAGTCTGCCTTGTTAGAGGACTTTAGAACATCTACTCAATGTCACCCGATTAAGGGATTTAATACAAGGGACTTGTTAATGTCCACCCAAATATTGGAATTTTTGCTATTGCAATTGTCAGAGAGAAATAGAGGGTTTGATGTTTTTGAGATGGCTTTGCTGAGCATGATAAGATCATTGTATTCATCAACTGAGAGTCATCACCAAGAACCATAGGTATTCTCTCTCTCTAGATTGGTGTGCTTCCTTTCACACTCTTCTCTTCTTCTTTTCTTCACCTTTTCATAGCTTTTCTCAGCGTACAAGTTTACTCTTTTTCTTCTTGGAAGAATGAAGGCAAAAGATATTCTTCATAGGCTGAAGAATAAATAGACTTCCTTCTCTTCCCTCTTTTTGCATGTGTAACCTTTGTAAAGATCTCATTTGGATCCATCATCCAATTGAGTCTTAGTTCCAAGAGGAAACATCGGATGCATGCCATATGATTTTTCTATTTTGTAAAGGAAATGACAGATGTGTGTCACATACTTTCCTTAACTTGAGATTCTTCCATGTTTTAATGAAATAACTTTTGGAAATAAATTCTTCAACTGTGTCATGGATCGATCTTGTACATAACACAAAGTCCTTCATATTTTATGCAACAAATCTTGGTTGAAGAGTCACTTACCACTTTGTCAACTGTAACTTTCATCAATTCATTAGTCTCGGTGATATCTCACTGATTATAGATGATCTCTTTACATCCTTAGGTAGTGTACAGGTCTTTGTATTCACCTGACACTCTTCCTTTCTCTGTATATACTGGTTTGGTTCCTTGATTCTGGTTATATACTTTATCGATCACTACTTCGGTTCTCTGGTTAGTGACTCCACTGGTCATAGTACTTCTTCCATCAGTTTCCTAACCAGTCTTACTATTAATTGAAACACTTCTTTGTTTGCTATTATTGTCACTTGTTCCCTGTTTGAACAATGTTAGCTTTAGACATCAATGACAACACCACTTTTCCATATACTGGTTACATCCTTACTGGTTAATGCCAATAGGAAAGATATTATTATTCCATGATGTGATCAAATTGCTAATTCCATCCTCAATCCTATCAGAATGAAGAGCTCTACATATAATTGCACAATTTCCCTCTAAGGTACTAGAATCCAAAAGCATTCTCCTTTTAACATATTGTGATATTATTTTCCTACTAAAACCAATCTCAGATGAAACTGAAGAGATTTGTCTTTTTGGGGACATATTGTTACCTACAAGGCATTTCAACATCACTCTTCTTGTAATGGCCTTATCTTTAGATCAAGATAGCTTCCCTATAGAGCCCAAACCTTTCTTAACATTTTTACTAATATCATTTTGCATCCTAGAAAATTTTATCTTTTTTGATGATGTGTCTATACCCAACAATTTTAATGGTTCTTGCAACTTATTTTGTAGAAGTACAATTGAAAGTAATTGTTCTTGTTGAATTGTTTCAAGATTATCAAATTTAGCCAATATTTCCCTTTCATCCTATTCATTGACCTCTTCTTATCATAACAAGCTTGTTCAGCAAGTGATCTCAATTTTTCCACATCCATTTCAAGTAAATGATCTAGCTTTCTATAATTAATTTTTCTCTCTACATTTTGAGCTAGATTTATATGTTCATCCATACTAGTAGGAGGAAGTGATCTTGACCCTTCTCCAACATCCATTGTTTGAGCTTCTATAGAACCTTCTCCAACATCTATTACTTCAACTTGGGTTGACCCTTCTGCAACATCCATTTCTTCAACTTGGGTGGACCACCCTGCATGATCTTCTCCTTCATATTGTTCTTGTTTATTGCGAGCTACACACAAAAATGAAACAAATTAGAAAAATTTAGAGAAAACTAAAAATAGATACATATATTTAGAGACTAAAAAGACACTAGAGAGATCTAAATAGAGTAGAAAGACTATAAATAGACATAAATAGAGTAAAATACAATAAATATAGTAAATAGATCTAAATAGAGAGAGGGGGGGGGGAGGGGGAGAGAGAGTTAAGGGTAGATCTAGAGAGAGAAAGGGTGTTAAGAGGACATACATAGAGTAAAAAGACCTACATAGAGTAAAAAGACTATAAATATAGTAAGTAGAGAGAGAGAGAGAGAGAGACTTAAGTGGACAAAGGACTAAAAACACATATAAAGAGACTAAAAATACATTAGAGAGACCTAAATAGAGTACAAAGACTATAAAGAGACCTAAATAGGGTAAAATGACTATAAATATATTAAATAGACCTAGAGAGAGAGGGGGGGGAGGAAGAGAGTTAAGGGTATATCTAGATAGAGAGGGTGTTAAGAGGACATAAATAGAGTAAAAAGACTTAAATGGAGTAAAAATACTATAAAGAGACCTAACTAAAGTAAAAAGATAGATGAATAGACCTAGAGAGAGAGAGACTTAAGTAGAGGAGGGAGAGAGTTTTTGATACCAAAAATGGCCTTTATGGTAAACGTCCTTATGGGAAGCTTAGTGAGTGTGGGACATTATGCATTCTCATTGAGAAACCTCCGAGATTTTAGAAGCTAACTCTTCATTTCATGTAGAGAAAAAAGGGGAAGAAAGTGTTACGTTACGAATTGAATTTAAGGAAAAATGCCAAGCTTTTGGAACACTTTAAAACTTAAAATGCACATGCTATTATAAAGATCAAAATATCAAGGCAATCTTATTATAGTTACTCTAGGCACAGTCACAGATATTCAAGACTCTTTAATAGACACAAAACAAATCATACAATAGAAATTTATAGAATATAGAATCTATAGCATAATCTACTCAATAAAACTAAGAATGTGTGTGTTAAAGTTGATAAAATAACACAAAAACTTATCCAAGCAATGAATCTTAAAGAAAATCAAAGGGTTGAAAAGCACTTTTGATTGTATTATGTTGATTCAAGTGTTCAAAATATAGATCAAGGCTTACAACAAGTAGTTTTTCATAAGAGTGAAAGTCCTCCTTTACATTACAATGCTCAACCTTAAATATTGGCTAGGAACCGGTGGCCTAAAAAATCTAAAAACATACAAATCAGATAGGGTGCCATGTGTTCATCCTTAAGAAGTTGAGATCTCCATTGTTGGCTCAAAAAATGACAGTTAACCCTTGATCCGTAAAATAAGTTGAATCCTCCATTACTTCACTCAACTACCACTCCTCTACAATTATAGGATCTCAACTATCGCTTCCTTTAAATTCTCCCAAAACTGAAAGAAACAACAAACTTGTGGAGCTAGAAACGTGGAAGCATTCAGCTGAGGCAAGAAAGAAACACATGGAAAATGAGCATGAGGTTTCCCCCAAAGGAAAACCAAAATAACTCAAAAATCCTACAAGACATCTATGTGTATTGCATTAGAAAAGAACCATGGACCACTAGCAAAAGAAAGCCTCTCAACAGCAAGAAGAACATGTGGCACTCCAATGCAAAAATAGCTCTCAAAAGAAAACTGGACTCCTGAAAACACCCGCAAGATGCCCATGTGTAGCGCTTTAAGGAAAAACTAGGCCCAATAGAAAAAGGGATTGTGATTAGCGCTCGATAGACATGTGGCATTTGAAAGGGAACTTTGGTGAACCAAAGGAAAAGTTGCGAATAGAAAGAAATTTTTGCTAACAGATGCAATAAACGTGTAACTCCAAAACAAAATCTACAAAAAGGAAAGAAGAAAATGCTAGCACAAAAATCTAACCCTACGGCATTGTGATCTTCCATTCACAGTTCTAGCGACTCTGGGGGGAAATCTTCCCTATGGGATGTGAACTCCTTCAAATGTTGGTTTCACAAAAAAATATCTTCCTATGTGCTAACTCCCAAGAGATCATAAATAGTCTTCTACAAAGGAAACTAGTCATCTTTTAAAGGTAAAACCCAACTCTTCAACCATTGGTATTCCTAGTCTACTCCAATCAACTCCTGGAAAGATATGGAGTTGAGGTTGCTAAATTATGACTCAAAAAGGACCTGAAGCCAAACGATGGGGTGGAGCAATCTCTCAAAAATATCTACCTCTAGATTTGAATAAAATTCCTGAAGGTCTTATTGGTTCACTTTCTCATCCTCATTTTGACCAATTCATTCAGCTCTAGCATGGACTCATCAGGGTTGAAGGGAGATGGTAGACCATGTTTCTCTAATTCTCTAAATCACCCCTTCAACCTTGCTATAGTAGAATCCATATTGTATAAGGAAGTATGAGTCCAGAGAGTTACCTTGTGGAAATTTATTATTGAATTAATTTCACTCATGGTATCCTTGCGGTCTATGAATCCCACTCTGGTGATATCCTAATCCAATGTCATGTACAACCAACTTGAAAAATGCTAGGCACTTAAAAATTTGGGTGTCATAAAACCTAAAAAATGGTCAATGGAAGGCTTGATCGTAGTGCCTGAAGAATCGACCTCTCTCAAAAACTGGAAGGAAGGTTGGAAAGAATGAATGGATTACTTTAATTTATCCCATTCTATCGAAAGAATACTCTCAAAAATAGAGAAAATTTCTACATGAGGTGTGAAGAATCACCTGGGAGATTTGCATGAAAAGATTTTTTTTTGCTTCTACCACGGTTAGCCTCTTAGTCAAAAAAAAATCCTTTTTCTTTGTGTTGCTAACCTTTAGCTATAAGTCAAACATCTCAATATTCTACTCTTAGACCTATTTATTACTTAAGGTTAACTCATCCTTTTCTTTCTATAGAGATGCCTCCAACTCTTTTACATGCTCCTCTGCTAGGTTTAGCTCATCTTTAAAAAATTGAAGTTCACCCAGCTTTTGTTTTTCTCTTACATGAGGAGAATCTGAGCATTTCTTAGCTCCTTAATAAGGTGCTCATACTTTGTTGAATCCATCTTGATCTCTTTCTCTTTTGTCTCCTACTCCTTCCTCATATTTTATGTGGGATCTTGTACTTGAGTTTGGAGCCATGGTGTGCTTGTGAGACTTGTTTGGAGCTGGACAAGATCATTTTCCTTCTCTTATAGCTTATTTTGATAATCTTTTACTACCTCCTTCTCTTTCTATAATTGTGATGTTAATCCTTGTACTTTCAAATTCAAGGCATCCTTTTCAGCTATCTCCTTCTACATGGTGGCCCAAAGTTGTGAAACCAGACTCTGTGATGATTTCTCTCTAGTCAAGAGGCAATCATTTGTGACTTTTAATTTTTCCAATTCTATAGTATTTTTATCAAGGCGTCGCGCCTTCTTTATGTAGTCAAAAAAAATAATCCTCTCAACTTCCTTTGAAAGTACTACCCTATCCTTTGAATGCGTGGAACTTAAGTTTAATCCCATGCCCTGGACTAAAAAGTCATCTGGCATCATCTCTCCTGCTAACTTTGTCACTTTAGACTTCAATGAGGCAAACAATAGAGATTATTTTTCTTCATTATAAAATATTTGCACGCTAGGCTCAATAGGCTTTAAAGAACCCTTTTCTCTCCACTTATGCATTCATTGAGACCTGGAAATCTTAGTAAAACTGAGTTGTTGTTGTAATTCTACATTTGATGGGATTATTTTCCCTGCAAATGGGGCTCCAGGTATAAGGGCATATAAAATTTTAATGAGTGCTTGTGACTATAGTGACAAGGACATAGTAGCAGGGGATAATGGAGGAATGCCTTGGTAAAAACTAGCATGTAGAGTGAGAATGGAAACTATGTTAGATGATGCCAAAGGAGTAGTATCAAATATTAAAGCTATGGCCACTATGGGTGAGGAAAAAGTTGCGATGGGAGAAATTATCACCATAGAAGATAATGAAAATACGGCTACTCTCATTGATGTACTTGGAAAAATAGTGGTGGAAAAGATAACCGATGGCACAATTGTAGGATGAATTATACCAATGGTAGGTGCAGCAGACGACAAAGAAATAGTTGGAGAAACAAGAGATTGAGTAGAAAGAAGAGGGAGAAAATTTTACCAGAATGTTGTCGAGGAAGGCATTATGGTTACAGGATTTGCTATTTGGGAACTCCCTAGGCTGTCGCCAGTATTTTTTCTTTTTAGAGGTGGGGGTGCACAACACCTATAGCTTGTTGCATAGAGGAGGAGGTATCCTCTCTTTTCCTCCCTCTTTAAGATCTAACCCTTGTTAGTGTAGCACTAGAAGTGGAAACCCTTGTGGAATGAGGGAATTCTCTAACTAGGTTGGTTCTACTGGGTGAGAACAATTATGGCAATACATATGTATCTTCACCATGCACCTCTCCCCATAATCTATCAAATTTCTCATCTGTGGAAACATTACCATTATTGATCGTAGTTGTAAAATCTCTTGGCGATAAATCCAAAGGGCTAGTATTTTCTCCTCCTCTCAGTCAACATTATCCATTCCTCTCTCCATATTAGTGGGAATCCTTTTAGAGGAATCAACAATCATGAAAGGAATATATAACCTATGATGTGGGATGTGGTCTTCTTTAGGTTCTTGTGCCAGATCTATGTAAAAATATAGATCTTGTGATGTTGGACTCATGTGAGTATCCCAGTACTCGTGTGCTATGTTCTTAATATAATTCTTCCTTTTCAAGAGAAAACCATCAGGATCAAATCTCCATTTATCATAAATCGGCAACAAACCAATCTGGAGAAGCTTATTTTTAAGCACTCCTTCAGCATCTATTTTTATTTCCAATGTGAAGGGCCTAGGGTTTTCTTATTATGAGTGATGGATCGATCATGCTTCCCTGTGCCAATGTGTATCTTAATAGTCAATAGTTTTCTTATAATTTTCAAGACAAGATTACAATTAGAAATGTAGAAAGGTAGGTAGAAAGGTTCCTCTTTGAATCCATGCACTCGTATAATAGAGAAATCTTTCCCGTGGAACCATTTACAATGAGGCTAAAAAGTGGTTATCCAGCCCAATTTCTCAGAAAGAAAATGTGGGGGTGAAGCTACATCCCATCCCATAAAATCACATGCTGCATGAACTAGGAAGGATTGGGAGAAAGTGTAAAAATCGTAAGTGGATGAAAATATATGGGTCCACATAGTAATGGGCATCCTTTTCCATTCTGAATTATGTGTGGAAAGACTCATAAAATGGCTAAAGAATTATAGATTTTGGTGCAAAACATATGCACAAGATAGGAGTACATGAATGTGTAATATTTGTTGAAATTGGCAAGATGGGAAATAATTTCCTAGGCCAAAACATCAGCAAAATCATACAAGAAAGCCTCCTTTTTCTTGCGGAGCTTGAATAGCATACCCATCTAGAAAGGCTAGACATTGAAATCATGCTCAAAATAGAAAAAAAATGCCATCATAGAATAGACATCTTGTAGATCATCAGGGATTATCCCCTTAATTCCTAGGGGAAAATTAGGTGGCTCCTAGTTTGAAGGTTCCTTGTTGAACAATGAATTGTATAAATTCTATGCATCCCGCCTATTGCCCCAACAGTCTTCTAGAGAAATCTTGTTGAAACATTCAACAGGTGTTGCGAGTAAAGGAATCTTAAACATATCTCGTATAGCCTCAACACTGATAACCACCTTCAATTCTGAGCCCTGGATGATTCTGAGATCTAGGTCAAAATGTTGTGCGCATATTTGAACAAAGTCTAGACAATGTGGAACCCTTGGCACCATGTATTATGGGAGGCCACATTCCCAAAGCCTGATAGAAGTAGAAGCGGACTCCAACCCTTTCCTACTACCCAACATTCATTAGAAAGTAGCTTCCCATAGGGTTTTGGGCTATTTTCACAAATCAGGGTCCACAAAATCCTCCAAAATGTTTATTAAAACTGATGGATGCTTGGTCATGCCTTTATCTCTTATTTTTGTGCTTTCATATTCTAGATTTGGTGGCATTACATGACTAGAAAAAGAATTCTCTCTGTAGATATTTATGAACTCAGTACTTGCTTCTCGCATCTTTACATCCATCAATATTTTTGTGATTTATTATGTGTTTATGCTCAAATCTACTCTTTGAGATCAACTATTAGGAATAAGCTACACTTCATGCTCTCAAAATGCTCTGTGAATTACAAAAAAAAAAAGCTCAAGCTCAAAACTTTGGTAGCAACAATTTCCTTAATATATTTATGACTCGACCTTAATGCCTAAAAAGATGTTAAGGTTCATTTTGTTGCGTGTTGCATACTCACTTCAGTGACTAATGTCATCAACTTTGTTCATGGGAATTAATGCTCCTTAGTACGAATACTAATGCTAGTTATTTCCTTAAAAATTGTGCTTTTCTTTTCATCAACATTTGCCTAAATCAAATTTCCCTTGGAAAACGTACACCACCTTAAAAAATTGCATTAAAACATTAGCCAAAATAATCATGATGTGCTCTCTGCCCACGAAGTCTAAACAAAAGACATGTGGCCTATGTAAGAGATTTTTTATGGGTAAATAGTGCATTGGCACATGCCAATAACAAAAGCTCTACAAATTTCTTAGAAACCTTCCCTAGATAACTTTAATAAGTACCTTCAAAAAGTAGAGGAACCTGCTAAAGACTAGAAGCCTTGAAATTATTGAAAACTATTGAATGAAATATGCTATATATACAATATTTACAAGCCTACACCTATTTTAAGTAGTGGTTTTCATTGCACCAAAAGATTAACATGTTAATGGATGATACAACTAATAGACTTATAGAAGACATGGGACACAGTGAAGCCATATTGTGAATCCTGAGGGGACTATTGACCATTATGCCAATAATCTCCCCCCTCAGCATTACCTGAGGGGATTCAAAATTGTGTCCAAGCTCTAATACCACTTATTAAAAGTAGTGGTTGTTGTTGCACCAAAATATCAACATGTTAATGCCTCATACAACCACTAGACTTATAGAAGACAAAGGAGGCAATTAAGCCATGTCACAAATCCCAACATGAGCACTACCCATTATGCCAAAAGTGCCTTGAAATCAATTGAAATTATTTAGGTAGATCTCATTGACTGGGATCTCAAGAGATTCACCATTTTTATTTTTGAGCTCAAATGCATTATGCTCTTTACACTCGTTAATGTGGAAAGGACCTTCCCAAAGACTATCAAATTTAGCATATTGACCAAGATTTACCACGCTCTAGTTACATTTCATATCTCCTTGCTTGAATGTGTGGTTGGAGCTCTTCTTGTTAAACCATGTTTTCACCACACCTTGCCTTGTATTCATAGTTGTAAAGGCCTTTTCTCTTTTCTCTTGTAGTTCCAACAACTCTACTAGCCAGGCCTCTAATGGGGAATTTTTTTCAATTTCAGTGGCCTTAAGCAATTGTAATGTAGGGAGCTCCATGGAAATGGGGAAAAAAACATCCTTACCTTATACAATATCATAAGGAAAGTCCTTCAAAATTTTCTTTGTGGTTATACGATTAGCCCATAAAGCATGCTAAACATGTTTATACCACTCATGTTTGTGTTCAGCTCTTATTTTCTTAATTAGCCTTGTTAGGTTCTTGTTGTTAGTTTTTACAAGGCCATTTCCCTACAGATAGTAATTGGATGAAATCTTGAGGTAATCACATTGCGGATAGAGAACTCAATGAGCTATGATTTAAGGAAATCTTTGGTGTTGCTAGAAAAGATAGTCTTGGGTGGGCCAAAACACACTACAAGCTCCTCCAAGAAATTTTGGATTCATCTTCAGTTGCATTCTTAAGAGGGGTCATCTCTGTCAATCTAGTATAATAATCTATGGTGATGAGAATCCATTTGTGACTTGCACTTGAATGTGGATTTATCATCCTGATGAAATCCAGGCCCCACTGTGCAAAAGACTCATCCATCACTATAGGGCATAGAGGCATAGATGAATTCATCCACTTTCCAATATAAAACTGACACTTGTGACACCCATGAAATAAAGCATGTGCATCATTGAACATGGATGGCTAGCAGTACCACATCTAGGTTATCTTCATGGAAGTAGTTTGAGTTGAAAAGTGTCTTCTTGTGGAGCCACTAAGAAATTCTCTTAGGATCCTCTCCACATCTTACTTCCCCATGCAGCGGAGAAGAATGTCATCAAAATTTCTTTTACATGAAATATCGTCAACCAAGCATAATCTAACATTTTGGAATCTATAGTATCTTCTCTTGTGAGAAGAAAGGTGAGGAGGGTATCTTTCTCTCTACATGAATTATGTTCTCTCTGCCACCTAGCATGTTTTAGAGGGATCTTGTTGTATGAGGACCATTTCTTCAGCTTCTTCACCTAATGTTCTTTCTTCATGAGTGATATACTCACACAGGCCTTTACCTCATATCACCTTGGTGGGATAGACATCAATGTCCTATTCCATTATCTTGGTAATCCAATTTGCCTACTTTTCAGTAATCTCACCCTTCATAATATATGCAGACATTGGGATGGTAAACAAAGATAGTTGTCTTGTTGGAGGAAATGAAATGCCTAAACTTCTTCAAAACCTTGACTATATAAAATGCTTGCTTCTCCACAAAGTTGTATTTGATCTCATAGTCTTTTAGAGTCTTAGATTAAAAAGTGATGGGGTGCTCACATGTACCTTATTTGTATTTTTGTGCCAACACCATAGCATTTCTAAAATTTCTAGTGTAGACATACATGATGAAATCCCTTGATAAATTAGGGTTTACCAACGCAGGGGTGATGCAATGGCCTCCATTATTTTTTTGAAAGCCTCTCTCACCTACGGAGTCCATTAAAACTAGAGATACTTTTTTAGCATCAAGGTTATAGGCCTTACCAGTCCAAAAAATTCAATAATAAATTCTCTTACTAGGTTAATCTTACCAAGGAAATATTGCACTTCTTGTTCACAAGCAGTGGTAATTCCTAGATTGAGTGAACCCGCTCTGGATCAATAGCCATGTCATCTTTAAATACTAATTTCTTGACAAATTTCCCTTGTGGAACTCCAAACATGCATTTCTTGGGATTCAAAGAAGTACCAAACTCCTGACATCTTTTGAAAACAACTTCCAAATGATCAAAGTGATCCTTTGAAGATTTTCAAAAAATAGTAAGATCATCCAAATAGATCAAGATGATCTTATTGATGAGATCCTTGAAATTAAAAGCCATCATGTGTTGAAAGGTTTCAACAAAGTTGGATATTAAAAAAGGAATCTTTCTATATGAAAATATTCCCCACTTCATGGTGAACATATTTTTATGGTGTTCTTCTTGTTTAACTAGCACTTGGTCATACCCTAAGAATCTGTTGAGGAGAGAGAAAATCTTTGAGCCAGAAAATGACTATAGCATTAATTCCATAGAGGGGAGAGGATAATGATGCTTTAGAAAATCTCTATTTAGATTCCCTAAATCTACACACAAGAGGATGTCTCTATCCATTTTTCATACAGGGACCAAATTGGATACCCATGGGTAGATAATATGGGAATCGACCAGCTTGGTCAATTCCTTAGCCATTAGGGACTCAATCTTTAGATTTACTTACCTTTCTTTTTTATGAACTATATTTTCCCCTTCTTCCAACTCAATAGTGTGTTGGATGACTAATGAATCATAACCTTTGAGGTCTTCATATGACCAAGAAATCATACCCTAATACTTCTCACATAGATGTATCAACTAGTCTCAATCATGTTAAGGGATATTATTCCCAACCTTTAGCCTTTTTCTTTTTCTGACCTCTAGTTCACAATAGTCTTTCTCATTTCTTGTGAGCTTCATTCTATTGGTATTAGCATCATCGTAATCAAAAATGTTTTGCAGGGTGATCAGTCCTATAAGAATCTCATTCCCTCTTAGTTGAATGATTTTATCCTTATAAGCTTTAGCTATTTTAGGTTGCAAGTGATCCTATAATTCACTAGAGTGTTGTATGAATGCAATGATTTTCTCATCATTCTCAAAAACCTTCCAATTTTTATCATTTTCACGTATAGAGGGTCTAACAATCACTCAAACTGCAAGCTTGTTTTCCAATATATTAGTAGTAAGATATAAATGGGAGCCAAATATAGCTAGGTTTTATGTGATTGTGTTCATCTTCCTTTGTATGACTTGGATATTAAAATCATCTAATATTTCAATCAAATCCCAGACTCTGTGGCAATAGGAGTGCATGTTCATATTTTTAGAGGCTATCATATTACGCACTTGGTGAACAACAAGCTCAAAATATCCAAGTACTTTTAATTGATTGATGCCCATGCATTCAGAAAGACTCATCTTGTGAATGATTCCTACATACTCTTCTTTGTTGTTGGAACATAGAAACTAAATGCATAAATATCTCAGAATCCTCTCTATGGTAGGGGAGGTCAAACAAATGTCTGTGTCAAAACCTTTCTTTCATCTACGACCATCGAAGTGAAAAGTTTAGAGAATGGAGTCTTTATTCTTACTATCCTCATCCTTAGCTGTAGAATCCTTGGATATCCATGGAATAACTTGATCTTCCCCATAGGTCACATATGCACCAAGACTAGTAGAGTGGTAATCTACAAACTAGATAGAATTAGCATAGTCATTTAGGAGTGTTTCTCTTGTCACTCCAGACTCTGGGATTTTCTCATTTTCAGGAAGCCTTTCAAGTTGTGCTTCCTAGGATTCAGAGTTGGTCAAGGCTTCAAACACTACATGTTCAGTGGGAAAAGGCTTAAAGATGATCTTAAGCTTGGTGTCATTCTTGTTTCTTATAATTAGGTGTGACCAATCCAAGGAGAGATAACCGCCTATTCTAGCAGTGAATTCTAAAGAAAGATAGAGCCCAAAAGTAGTGAAAATATCTATCACAACCACCTCTAGCAGCACAATAATACCTAGGAAAGGATACAAGGTAAGTTGGATCCCTTTAATGATTCATCCAGTCTAGACCTTATTTCCATCAAGTTGCATGACTCCTCTATTCATTGGTTTGTTTTCAAGGTTTAAAGTGTCATCTATTTTCTTGGACGTGATAGTAGTACTACTTCCACTATCAACCATAGAATTATGCAACAACTTTCCATTTACAATGAGAGTCAAGTAAAAGGGAGTCAACTTTGATCATTCTTCCCTGGTGATTGTGTTAGAAACTTCTTGGTTAACTAGAGAAGTGTAAGCATGCGTCTGGTTTCTAGGTGTCCTTGGTTTTCTTGGCGACCCCCTATATTTTTCTTGTGAGGGGGTGATCTATGATATGGATTGTTTCTTTTCTACACTAGATAGTGATTCTTACAACAGTGACCTCTAATCTAGAATAGAAAGGATTTCCCAGAGGGATGCGCTTGTAGGATATTTCTTCAACTACTTGACCACATTCAAGGTAGCTAGTATGACTTTCTTTTTTTTATCAACACTTGGGATTTGTTATCCCTTTTGGCTTCAGATGGGAGGAACAATAGTAGGTTCAGACATAGTTTTGTTGGTTCTACACTTTTCTTGAGTCACTATTTGTTCATCTCTATGTCTCCTCTTGGAGAAAAGATTATAGTCTGATTGGTCTTGTGATGCCTTATAAGTAGATGCAAAAAATTACCAAGGTTGTAATGATTTACAAGCACCACCTCTTCATCTTCTATCCATGAGAACAGTGGATGATCAAGGGAAATTTTTTATTCCCTTTCTAGAGACATGCCTTACATCTGAGAAGAAAGTGAAGAAGTCTCCATCCCAGGAGATGTATACAAACCAGGATCGACAGAAATCCCTTGGGCTCTCTACTCTGTAATGAGCTGCTACAAATTTCCTAGCAGACAATTCTGAGCTATGTGCTCTACATTGCAAGGGAAGCACCACATTTTTATAGACTACAACTGATTGAATATCTTGAGGGAGAGTTTGACAACTGATTGGATATTTGAAAGATAATGATTGATGATCACCGAGCTACTAATGTGTGTGTGAGACATTAAATCAGTTAATGTATTGTCATTGATATCAACTAGTTTTGACTATACTTATCATGATGGTTACAAACATCTTTAGAAGTAAATAATGGTGAAGGAATGAGATATCTACATGAAGATGAGATGGATGAGAAAGATATGGATATGGTATTCATTGGGTAACTTATTGATGAGTCTATGGCATTATGTTATTAATTAGATTGTATTACATGAATCTATTTTGGATTGAAGATCAAGAATGAATAAGTTTATGTGGTTGATAAATGAGGAATTTAGTATACACTGAGAAAGTGTAGTGTATACCGAGTAAAGTGGTAACTGAGCTAGTTATCATCGACGCATTATGGTATTGACCAAGTGAAAGAAATAAATGGAATTTATGACTACTGACTAAAGATGATGAGTTGGAAAATTGTTGATGATTCCAAGGTAAAAGATAATATTTGTTATGATGATCAAATGACTAACAAAATTCAAGGATGATCGTATGAAGGAGAATCAAACGTGTTAATGACACAACTGTCAAGGAAGGTTAAAGTGGCAAAATCAATGGTGAGGATTAAGAGGAAAAATCTATGGATGGAAATAAAATGGTTTATTATGTCTATAAAAGGAGACGAGAGATTTAGATTGATTTTTGGAATGCACGTGGAAGATTGCATTCATGCAAAGCTTATCAAACTGGTTGAAGATAGAACTGAAAAAATCTGTAGAGAACATCGAACGACAGAGAAAATAATTATCGAGAAGAACAAATTTGGAGGAAACAAAGAGATTGAATTGATTATTGATCAAAGGTATTTTTGAGCTTAACATAGATCTGAAAATCTACAAAATAAGTTGTATTTGAATCAGATCATTACTGTATCAGTTTAACCATTTCTACAAATAAATCTCTTAACTGAGTGGGACTTAACAGTCTTTATATTTCAATATGACATTCAATGAATGTTGATTATTTTCTTGTTGACCTCATAGTGAATGTTTGGTCAAGAGAGAACTATTAGTGATAAATCCTCTAACCAGGTCACACCTCATAGTGTGTTTTGTAACCTTTAACAAGGTTAGCTCTTAACTGAGCTCACTTTATAAGAGTGAAATATTTTTGGGTTACCGATCCCATGTGGTTTTTCCCCTAACAAGGTTTCCATGTAAAAATCAAAGTTTTATGTGTATGGATGTGTTGATTTATTATTTTACTTTACACATTACTATAACTGGATTGATTGGTAAACATAGCATTTAATTTACTGCTAATTGATAGATGAAGAGAAAGGCATAATTGATATATTACCGAGTTGATTAATTGATTTAAAAGTTTTGTTTTATACATCTGGGAGTATTGGGGGCTGTAGGATAACTGGACTTAACTAATCCCCCCCCCTCTCAATTATCTAATAGTTTTTGTGTCATCTGCTAAATCATTATAGCTAGGAACCAGATCTCTATTCTGACTAAGAGGAACAGCTTGCAAAGAATTTGGAATAGTAACCACCTGATTATTTGCATGTGGTTGACCAAACTTAGAACCCCCTTGATTCTGATTTTCCTAGTAATTGGATTTTTCTGAGTGATAATTGTTATGGTAAAAATGTTTGAAAGAGGAATCTTGTTTCCTTTTTTAGGTTGGCAATCTAATTTGAAAATATCCAGAGCACATTTTTCATGAAATTTACTTTAGATGCCAACGTAGTGGGAGTGGTTGCATTATTAGGCTAAGCATTTGGGTAAAAGTAATGATATTTGGGTATAGGCGCAATTCTTGGGATAGCGCTTTGCGCTTAGGATGACCTCAACATGAACAAGGGTAGCCTACAAGTCTAGAAAGATGGGTAGAATAGGACTGGGTAGAAGTTGGCCAGCATCTATAAGGTTATTTTCTACCTTCACAACAATCTCATATGCATCGAGAAAAGTATGCCTTCCTATGGATTGGATCATTATAGATATGCAAGGATTGAAAGCTTTAAAATAAAACAAAAAATCCATATCTACAGGGGGGACATGTAGTGATAGGGATTCAATGTCATGACTTGTTGAACCTCATGCTATAGTCTGTAATGGCTTCTCGTGGATCTCTCTTGATAGTGATCAACTACTGGAGAACCAAATATTTATCTCCTTTATCTCAAAAATGCTCATAATAAGAATTCCCCAACACATCCCAATTAGAAATAGAGCTGGTTGGGAGAGAGTGATATTGGATTCTTGAGCTTTTCCTTTGAAATCTATGTCACCAAAAGTCTCAAATCTATGCCCTAATTTGTGATATTATAAAGTGTGTAGACCTCTGCTACATCTTACAAATGCTCTTTGGGAGTCTTAAAGTCTTCTCCAGAAAACTTAGGAAGAGATTTTAGAGCTGAAGTGGGAATCTTCCCCCATGTAGCTAGAGGGGTAGGGGGAAGTACTAAAGGCCTTCCTAAGTTCCAAGACACAAAATTCCTAGGAGGGTTATGCACCATTTGTGGTTGTTGCACTAGACCCTATGGCTGATGTTGAATGTTTTGACCTCTGTAATGACCAAAGACCAATGGAGGGACCAGAAAATGAGGTTTGTATGTAGTTTTGGATCTAGTAACTAGTCTGCAACTCATGCACTTTCTCAACCTTTCAGACAATATGTTTATCAAGTGTGCCAGAAAGGAACTGTTGATACCAAAAATTGTCTTTATGGTAAACAACCTTATGGGAAGCTTAGTGAGTGTGCAACATTATGTGTTCTCACTGAAAAACCTCTAGGATTTTAGAAGTCAGCTCTTCATTTCATGTAGAGGAAAAAGGGGAAGAATGTGTTATGTTACTAATTGAATTTAAGGCTAACTGCGAAGCTTTTAGAACACTACATAAAATGCACAGGCTATTATAAAGAAAAAAATATCAAGGAAATCTTATTATAGTTACTCTAGGAATGGCCACAAATATTCAAAACACTTTAATAGACATAAAATAAATTATACAATAGAAATTTACATAATAGAGAAGCTAAAGCATAATCTACTCAATAAAACTAAGGATGCATGTGTTAAAGTCGATAAAACAACATAGAAACTTATCTAAGAAATGAATCTTAAATAAAATTAAAGGGCCAAAAAGCATCGTTGATTGTATTATGTTGATTCAAGTGCTCAAAATATAGCTCAAAGCTTACAACAAGCAGTTTTTCATCAGAGTGAAAGTCCTTTACATTACAATTCCAAGCCTTAAATACTGGCTAGGAAGCAATAACCTAAAAACCCTAACAACAGGAAAATTAGATAGGGCACCATCTATTCATCCTTAATAAGTTGATATCTCCATCATTGGCTCAAAAAATGACAATTAACCCTTGATCAGTCAAAGAAATTAGATCCTCCATTACTTATCTCAACTACCACTCCTTTGCAATTATGGAACCTCAACTATCACCTCCTTTAAACCGCACCAAAACTAAAATAAACAATGAGCTCATAGAGCTAGACATGTGGAAGCATTCAGATGAGGCAAGAAAGAAACACGTGGAATGAGCATGAGTTTTTCCCTAAATGAAAACCAAAATAGCTCAAAACTCATGTGATACATCCATGTGTATTACATTAGAAAAGCACCAGGGACCACCAGTAAAAGAAAGTCACTCAGCAACAAGGACACGTGGAACTCCAACATGAAAATGGCTCTCAAAAGAAAACCTAACTCCTCCAAATGCCCACAAGATTCCCACATGTATCACTTTAAAGAAAAATTGAGACTAACAGAAAAAAGGATTATGATTAGTGCTTGATAGACATGTGGCATTTGAAAGGGAACTTTGACAAACCAAAGAAAAATTTGTGACCAAAAATCATGTTGTGTTGATGGATGGAATAAGTGCGTAACTGCAAAACAAAATGTGCACAAAGGAAAGAAAAAAATGATAGCACAAAAATATCACCCTGCGGCATTGTGAACTTTCATTCACAAGAGTTAAGGGTATATCTAGAGAGAGAGGGTGTTAAGAGGACAAAAAAGGGTGTATATATATATATATATATATATATATATATATATATATATATATATATATATATATATATATATATATATATATATATATATATATATATATATATATATATATATATATATATATATAACCTTAAGGGGAGGGGGGACTAAAAGAAATATAAAGAGACTAAAAAGACACTATCTAGAGATCTAAATAGAGTAAAAAGACTCTAAGGATACCTAAATAGAGTAAAAAGACCTAAAGATATTGAATAGAGTAAAAATACTATAAATATAGTAAATATACCTAAATAGAGAGAGAGAGAGAGAGAGAGAGAGACCTAAGTATTATATAATATGTATTATCTTGAACATAATATTTCAAAAGACTATGTACTAAGACTATAAAGTAAAAATACTATATCCTAAGAATATAAAGTAAATAATATATTTTTATGTGAGATAAGGGATAAATTTGGAACATAGTTTATGTCAAATAATAGAGAGTCCTAGGTGTCTTGTGGCATCCTAAGGAGTTTTCATATATATTAATGGGTCATGTGGGATATATTAATGGGTCGTATGAGATCATAAGATACATTAATGGGTTTGAATGAGTCCTAGGACACATTGATGGGTCAAAAGACAAGTCTTAGGTGTCCTAAGTAGTCCTAAGTTGTTCTATGATACATTAATAGGTAATATGATGTCTTAATGAGTCCTAGGTGTCATAAGTAGTCCTAAGGGATCCTAGGATGAAAAGTTACATTAATTTGTGCTAGGATGTCTTAAGGGGTAATAGGTGTGTTAACTAGTCCTAAGGGGTCCTATGATAACATTAATGGGTCTTACGATGTCTTAAGGGCTCTTGAGTGTCTTAAGAGGTCCTAAGGGGTCCTCATATGTATTAATAGGTCCAAGGATATATTGATGGGTGCTAAGTGGTCATAGGGTACATTAATTGGCATTGGGATACATTCATAGGTCTCATGGCATCCTAGGATATGCTAATGGGTCCTAGGCATCCTAATGAGTCATAGGTGTCTTAAGAGGTCTTAATGGGTCATAAGATGTCTTACAAGGTCCTAAAAGAGAGAGAGATAAACAAGCATAGAGAGAGAGGACAAAGAGAGAGATAGAATCTATGAAGATTAAATTAAAGATGCATAACTACTTTAGTTTTATAATAATGTGCCAATGCAACATCATGATTTTTTTGTTCTCTACCAGGTGACAACTTTTGTGTAGATTTATGTTGCCTTATCCTTTTATTTCCCATTTTCTTTCTTCCAAAAAAGCACTTTAAAAATTAGTACAAACCAAAACAATATTTATAAACAAAAAAGTTTGAATTTACTTTTCTCATGTTTTTATAAAAAAAAAATTTAAAAATTTTATTTATACCCGACTGAATAGTCACGACAAGACTTTTTTCGTAGAGCATTGCTCTTTAAATTTAAATTTATGAATGGGGAGCTCGGGAAGGAATGAGGTACAAGAAAACGGCTCTAGTAAATCTAGTAGGCCTAAACACTACTACATTTGGGGCCAAATTCCGACGGAAACTTTTGACGGTCAATTCTTTTTTTATGAATTTGGTGTTTTTTTTTGTAATAGTCACCGATGGTGTTGGTATTCTGATGGGTTTTAAATAGACCATTAGAATTCTGATAGTTTCGGGGTATAGATGAAAAAAAAAGTGAAATGGCCAAATCATTTTTATTTCAATTACAAAGAAAACGAGCAGGAGAAAATGAGCAGGTGAAAGCTGAGCGCGAGAGAAGGTATGTGATTTATTCATCTTTGATTGACATCATATTCAACCACAAATTTCAAATGCATTGCATTTTATTTGATCATGAATGCTCACTAAAATGATCGCATTCTACTAGTGTTGTGCCCTATCCTGTGCTTTATCTCCATTATTTGATGTTATTGGTGCTTGTGCTCAAGGATATTGATTCACTATTTTGAAATGTTTGGATTCAAATTTTTTGATATTACTGGCATGACCATTGTATATTGCTCAGATGCTCATTGAAATGACTGCATTCTACCGGTGTCATGCCCTAGCTCATGCTTTATCTCCATTATTTGATGTTATTGGTGCTTGTGCTCAAGGATATCGATTCACTCTTTTGAAATTTTTAGATTCATGTTTGTTGATATTACTGGCACGACCATTGTATATTGTTGAGATGATCTCTAAAATGACTGCATTCTACTAGTGTCTTTCCCTAGCCCGTGCTTTATCTCCATTATTTGATGTTATTGGTGCTTGTGCTCAAGGATATCAATTCACTATTTTGAAGTGTTGACTGTGGTTATCAAATGGACAGCCCGTGAGCTTCTAGATAGGCACCATTTGTATTGATAGCTTAGGGCATCAAATGTATTATATCATTGATAGTTGAGACTTTGTTAAAAGGAAATAGGACAAAGAATGATTTTGATTTATTTTCTCTATTTTTATCCCTAAGTGGCTGCCACCATGATTTTTATTTTGAGTTCAATTTTGATCAATAAAAAACATGATTCATACCTTATGAATTGGTTTTTGAGGTGCATGATCTTCATCAATCTCCTCAGAAGAAGACCCCTCCTCACTACTACTGCTTTCTCATTTAACAATTAGTTTGGAAAAATGCATTTAACACAAGAAAAAATACAAAACTGAACCAATGGCATGTTTACAACAAAGAAATAGAATGATAATAATTTTTGGAATTAGGAGAGATAGGTACTGAGAGGGGAGGGGTGAATCAGTGCCTTCAAAAACTTTACTTGTAAAAACCTTTCGGATCTATAACTATATACTGTGATAACCGATCAAAATAACTTGAATCTAATTGCATAAATCAATCATCTAGTTAACTTGAGAAAGTAAACAACATGAAATCAATATGACAATCACATAACACAAGTATTTTGGTAATGCAGAAACCCTTGTAAGAAGGTAAAAACTATGGTGGGGATGACACCCACAAATTCTTCACTACTGCAGATAGAAAAGGTTTGCCTGTTAAGGCTACAAGTTTTGATCACTTCTGGTGATCTTACCCTGTTAGGAGTAACATATTAGATCAGCTAGATCTACCTAGTTATAGGATTTTAACAACACTAATGAAGTGTGTATTCGGTTAAGAGATTTACATAAGACTGTTAAGTCTACTCTGTTAAGAGATTTTATCAAAAACTCTATCACAATTGTTAGAAAGTAATAGGAAATTATCTGCTAGTTGACAACTCAATTGTCTGAAATAGATCTATAAGTGCTCATCAAAATATCACCTTATCTGTGATGATTCTCTATTGTATTCTGCTCGGTAGCCTTCTTTGATTCTGCTCAATCTGATATCCTCTGTACTCTATTCTGCTCGGTAAACTGATTGTCTTGAAGTTAGACAATGTCTTCAAGTGCTCCATGATTAATATATATTAGTTCACCAACCTCATAAAATGGTGTGAACATACAAAATATATAGTGTTCTTCTTTTGCCACTTTAGCAAAAATTAGGTTACAAAAATAATCATAACCCTAAGATCTATGGTGCAAAATTAACCTAGGTCAACTATTACAATAAGATAAGCATTACATTTAATGAATATCTTTTACAATAAATACTCCTCAATCTTGGTAAACTATTTTACGATCTATTGTAACTGTCTGCATAAAAGAATGTGCCATTTCAGATTACTATGCCATTTTCTATGATCATAAGTAAACATTGTAAAAACTACTCGGTGTATACTGCGATGCTTGGTGTTTACTGACCATCGGTGTCAGTGTCACTGGTGCTCAGTAAGCTATGTGATGCTCGGTGTAAAGGCTTTACCGACTGCTTTGTCTTACTTCTGGTTACCGACCAACTCAATATAAGTAACCGACCGACCTATTTACTATCCTTTGATACTAATGACAACCTTAAATGCTCAATAGAGATTAACAATCTCCCCCTTTGGCATTAGTATCAAAACTTCGAATGTATATAGAAAAAATGTTTCTATATATTCCTTATATCTCTACCATATACATATCCACAAAAAAAATTTCTAAGTATAGAGTACTCCCCCTCGGTGCATGCTCCCGGTAGTATGTAATATACATAGAAAAACTATACTTATTTTTCATATACATGTTTTCCCCTTTTTGATAATAATGCCAAATGCAAAAAAATATATATATAATGTATACTTACATCTTATCAAAAATGTTTTGATGGGTTTTCTTTACAAACTCCAAGAGGTTGTCCCATTCCTCTTTCAAGTTGGTAAGAGAAATATGCTCAAGATCGACTTGTGCATGGATGTCAAAGATATTATCCAACACTGAAATCTCTAGTGTTGCTACAAGATGTTTAGCTTTGACAATATGAGTTTCAAAAATTTTCAGGTAAGGAATGAGTTCTTTCTGTAACTCTGTAACCTGATCGGTGATGAGTGCTTCTTGTTTTCTTAAATCTGCTATCAGCTGTTGGAGTTCCTGAACTCAGTGAATATGCTTTAAGAAAGTAGTTGGCTCGGTGATAGCTGCTTGTGTACTCAACTATATCTTTTCTTCTAAACCTTTTATCTTTTCACTGACTTCTACAGTGAAGATGTCTGAAGTACAAAGCTTGATTAGAAATTGGTAGATTATTTGGGTAATAGATTTTACCTTGGTAATGACCTCAGATAATTTTACCTTATTTAGTGCCACTTCTGTACTAATCCTTTCTGCCAATTTGTCCTGAATCTTTGATTCTGCCCTTTCTTCTATTCTTTTGTCTGCATCTGTATCAAGGGCACTAATTTTGTTGGCGAGTGTAGCAAGTTGATCTATGATGGGAGTAGTCTCATCAATGTTTGTCTCTGGTATTATCTGTTGCAAAATATCCCTCACATCATGTAACACTTCTTTACATTTGTGTTCTTGCCTTAACTTTTCTTGTGCCACTTTCCTTGAACATAGCTCCCTATATCTACTTAGTTCCTCGGGGCTTAGGGTTCTCAGATCACATTTTGGTATAATTATAACTTCATCAATGGTGACCGGCCCTTTGGCTTTCTTATTCTTCTTCTTTTGTGCAAGAGGTGACTTCTTCTCACTTATAACAATAGCTTTTTCTCCACTCTTTGGAGTATCTTTCCTAATTAACACCGTATCTTCCTTCTTCTACTCCTCGGTAGATGGTGTGGGAGTCTCAGTTGTAGTGTCAGGTGGGTTCACCTCGGTCGACTTTGGTTCTTTTGGTTCCTTTGTTTCTATAGACTGTGCCTCTATTTTGTTAGGCTCATTTGTATCTGTAGGTTGCTCAGGTACTTGTATCCCAGTTGTATCTTTATTTTGCTCAGGATGAGAAGCATCGGGTTGTACTTGTGAAACTATTTCAACTACCTTTGCAAGTATAGGTAGTTCACTTGATAGAGATGTGAACACACTATCAATGTCTAGTGCTTCATCTTTGTTTGGTTCAATTGTCACATCTTTGTCATCCTCATCATCAGGATCACCATTAGTGATGTCCCTAATGAGTGCATCATCATAAGTTTTCTTCTGCAAGTGGATCTTTACTTGATCTGGTGCATCCTGTGAAATTCTTATTTCTTCCTTTTTTTTGGTGATATCAATTACCTCGGTAACTGATATACCGGTGTCTTCTATTTTCTTTCCTTTGTTATCATCAATGAAAATACCTTTACCTTTTGAATTGTGTCTCTTCTTAGACAGTTTCAATAATGCTTCCTATTTAGCTTTCTCTTCTTCTTTCAAAATTGATGTCCAAAAAGAATCACATGTGACATCCATATCACCCACATTCTCATCCATTATCTACATAGCTCTATTCTTGACTAGAAATCTAGCCTGATACTTTGTCATGTATTCACTTACAACAGCATAGCTAAAGTGTGAGGCTGGATGACTTAATGATCGTTCTCTTTTCATTTTCTCTGTATCTAGTGCAATAGCCCATCTCTCATTTATTTTGTCATCAAGTTCATTCGGTAATTGACATGTGAATTCCATTGGTACTCTCTTGAATTTAATCATCATCTATATGATAGCATGTTCTAGCTTTGTCTTGTCCTCAATTGACATTTTGTCAAATTTACCTATGCCTAGATCTGTAAGATTTCCATTCTCAATTATATCTTCAATTATTTCTTCTATTGTACTTTCCCTATTATGAACTAACTTGAATTGATTAGGATGATTTTCAGTGTCAGTCTCCTCTATATCTTCTTTACTTCTTATGTATTTCCTCTTTTTCTTCGGTGTCTCAGCTACTTTCTTGTTCTTTCTCTTTATGTATTTCTTCATCAGTGTAGTTGCTCTTCTTTTTGCTACTTTTACTACTTCTTCTTTCTCGATAGGTTGTGTTGTAGTTGGAAAATGTGTCCTCATTCCTTCAAGTTCTGGTAGCTGCATTTCCTGTTCAACATTGATAGGAGGAACCGGTGTGGGATCCTTTTCTTTGTCTGACTCAGTCTCCTCACTATCATAGGGCTTTTTAGCCAACTTTAACTGACCTTCGATTTTTTCTTTAACCGGTGACTCCTTAGATGAGTCAGATGCATTTCCATATTTTGCTGTGAGATCATTTCTCATTTTCTTTACCCTTCTTGACATTTTTTTGATCTCTATGTCTGTAGTGATTCGTGACTTAGCTTCCTCATATACGCCAAACCTACTGGCAGTGATATCTATCGGTAATGCCAGCAATGCATTAATAGATTTCAAAGTGAAATCATGGTTCATTTCATATCCCATCGGTGCTAACCATTTTGTTCTTAGTTCTACTGCCATTATCATAGAGTGGTCTATGCTAACTACAAAACATATGTCATCTTCAAATTTACTCACTGATTCCCTTGCAATTCTACTCCTTTGTTTCATTTTTGCCTGAAATTCTTTGAAATATGCATTAAATTCCTTATTCAGATTATCTCCTAGACTTTGCATCACTTCACCAATTTGTGTAGTTATCAGTTTGTCTGATTGCCAATTTACTTTACTAATACCAGGTATGTATTTTTGCAGATAGAAAAATGTACAGACAAGCAATGATTCGTACTTACATGTATTGGACTTCTTTTCTTTTATTGTCTTCATATTATCTTGCAGTTGGTGTAGTAGCAGTTCAGCAAGATCTACCTGGTGATCTTTCTTCACAATTTTATATGACATGTCCACGGTGCTATAGGGTACACTATTTGGTCTGCTAGATTGAAATAGCTTGTACCCAATGACATGTGCTGTGAATTTTACCACTAGATCTTTGATGGTTGAGATTTTCAGTGCCCTACCATCCCATTGAACTCTAGTGTTCTTTTCAACATCAGGATGTGACAAACTTTGAAAGGCTTTGGCTTTGTCGGTTGTAGGGTACCCACTAACCCTACTGATAATTTTCTTTGTGACCTCAACAGGTTTATCTAACCAAAATTTTCCATCATGAAATCTGCTTAGCACAATTCTTATCCAGTCATTTTGGAAAGATTGCGGGAAGTATGTAAAACACAATAACCTTGACGCCCCAATCTTCTTGTATTCAAATTTTATCTTTCCATCTAGTCCATATACTTGTTGATAAGTAGAAATGGTCTCAAAATCACATACTTCACCGATTTTGCAATGAATATAGGCCCTAACGTCTTCTGTTAACAAAACCTTATCTGGAATACTTGAAAATGTGCCCATATTGTCTGTTTGTGCTACGACCTTGGGATGTGGTTTGAATTTGTCCTCGGTGAAATGTGCCCTTACAATTAATTCTACTTCCTCCTCAATGTTTTGCAATTTGCTTGCAGTTGATGTTGATGCCATAAATTGTTTCTAGGGTTTTGGCAAGCAATAGATAACCAATGTTCGGTAGGCAAATGAACTTACTCAATATCATTGAAGAATTGTTGTCAGTTCGATCTACAATAGCTTTGAATTTTTTCTAAAAATCTTTAGCTCAAACTCTTCTCTGTAAAATCTCTTTTCTCCAAAATTGCAATGTAACAATGAACTCTGTTTCGTGCGTATATATAGACTTTTTGATATTCTCACTCAAACTTTGGTGCATTAAATGCGTGACCTAACTTTTGGTACGAAACAACTATCAGCTCAATAATGTCTACAATTTCCTTTGCTTGATTAACATAGAATTTCTTCATCGGTTTGCACTGTTGTAGGTTAACCTTGTATAGTGATTACCGATAGGTAACCAACTCACATTTCTTCTTTTACCGACTGTGTGAAATTTGTAAATTATAACACATAAACCATAGCGCATCTTTATTCATGCAGATTTGGTATTTGTACATCATATATAAGGAACTGTATGTAAAATTTGATCATTTAAAATGTTAGTTCCATACATACCTTTGTCATCTCAAGTGGAGGTACCGATGTCACCCAATCCAGTGGATGAGGTTTCACTGATAGTGTTACTTGACTCAGCATTCTCATTAGATGCCTTCTTCCACATTGTGTTCCTTAACTTCATAATTTCTACAAATTATATCCACTCTCAAATATATGGTTTTCATCTAGTGCTCAGTCTTTGTAGTTCTTGCTTAAATGACCGACCTTGTGATAGTGTATACATGCCATTCCTGCATTTGCCCAGTTTCTTGATTGTCCAATCTGACTCTTTCTGTAACAGTTTGCTGCAATATGTCCATACTGACCACATACAGCATAACTAGTCCATGTATTATAATCCCAAACATATGAGTTACCTTGTCTCTTCAGTTGATATGGCTTTCATTGTAGTTTCCCTTTAGGTGTCCAAACTTGTTTCATTTTTGCCTTGCAGTGTGACCATGCTTATTACAAGTATAGCATATTTTCTCCTCAGTAGTATTATTAGCAATATCATTTTTCTTAGCTCTGCATTCATAAGCTGGATGTCCAAACTTACCACAGTAATAACAATATCCATTGAATTTAGGAATGACAGGAGGTTTACCTTGTGCTTTGCTTTTGCACACATTAGATGTATGTCCTGGTTTTCCATAGTGATAACATGTCAACACTTTAGGTTTCTAACTTTGATTGTTGTTGACTTTTTCAGCTTGTTGTGATGATTCTCCTTCACCAGTGTAGCCTATATCGGCTCTTCTTCCAAATATCCTTTGATTGGTCAGGAAATCATCAATCTTTTTAGAACTATCCTCAGCTATTCTCACCATTTCATTATGTTGCTTTTGTATCTTTATTTCATTTCTCAGTTTTTCATTATCTTCTCTGAGTATTGCAACATCTTCAAGTCTTCTTGATAATTCTCCATTTACTCAGTTCATTTCTTGATTAACTGTCATCATCTAATATGATACTTGGAAGTGATGATCAGTGAGTCTCTATATTTCACTTTCTTTTGCTTGGAGTTGTTCAGTCATTAGTCTTCATTCTTCAATAGCCAGATTCTGATCTTGTTCAACTTGTCTAGCATTGTTCATGATTTCCACCATTCTCACCATCTGAGATTCATGACCGATTTGCAGTGCTTTCACTTGCTCAGATAGATGCTGATTCTATTCAGACAAGTTAGAGATTATGCTTTCAAATCCATCAGAGATGCTTCCAGAGCTTGATCCAATATGATCAAATATTTCATTAATAGGTTCTTCATGATAACTAATTTCATTCATCTGAATTGTAAGGTTCTTCCTTTCAACCAGTAATTTCTTCAGTTCTTCCTTGGCTTGTTTATACTGTTCCACAAACATCTGTATTTGTATCTTATGATTCTCAATAGTCTTGTCAAGCTTGTATCTCTCCATGACTTAGATCTTTACCCTTCAGTGGTTAGACTTTTCAACAAGAGAACTGAGCTCTGATACCAATTGTTTGAATTAGGAGAGATAGATACTGAGAGGGGAGGGATGAATCAGTGCCTTCAAAAACTCTACTTGTAAAAACCTTTCGGATCTATAACTGTATACTGTGATAACCGATCAAAATAACTTGAATCTAATTGCATAAATTAATCATCTAGTTAGCTTGAGAAAGTAAACAACATGAAATCAATATGACAATCACATAACACAAGTATTTTGGTAATTCAGAAACCCTTGTAAGAAGGTAAAAACTGCGGTGGGGATGACACCCACAAATTCTTCACTACTGCAGATAGAAAAGGTTTGCCTGTTAAGGCTACAAGTTTTGATCACTTTTGGTGATCTTACCCTGTTAGGAGTAACATATTAGATTATCTAGATCTACCTAGTTATAAGATTTTAACAACACTAATGAAGTGTGTACTCAGTTAAGAGATTTACATAAGACTGTTAAGTCTACTCTATTAAGAGATTTTATCAAAAACTCTCACAATTGTTAGAAAGTAATAGGCAATTATCTGCTAGTTGACAACTCAATTGTTTGAAATAGATCTATAAGTGCTCATCAAAATATCATCTTAACTATGATGATTCTCTATTCTATTATGCTCGGTAGCCTTCTCTGATTCTACTCAATCTGATATCCTTTGTACTATGTTCTGCTTGGTAAACTGATTGTCTTGAAGTTAGGCAAAGTCTTCAAGTGCTTTATGATTCATATATATTAGTTCACCAACCTCATAAAATGGTGCAAACATAAAAAATATATAGTGTTTTGCTTTTTCCGCTTTAGCAAAAATTAGGTTACAAAAATAATCATAACCCTAAGATCTACAGTGCAAAATTAACCTAGATCAACTATTACAATAAGATAAGCATTACATTTAATGAATATCTTTTACAATAAATGCTCCTTGATCTTGGTAAACCATTTTATGATCTGTTGTAACTGTCTGCATAGAAGAATGTGCCATTTTAGATTACTATGTCATTTTCTGTGATCATCGGTAAACATTGTAAAAACTGCTCGGTGTATACTGTGATGCTCGGTGTTTACTGACCGTCAGTGTCGGTGTCACTGGTGCTCGGTAAGCTGTGTAATGCTTGGTGTAAAGGCTTTACCGACTGCTCTATCTTACTTTTGGTTACTGACCAACTCAATATAAGTAACCGACCGACCTGTTTACTATCCTTTGATACTAATGACAACCTTAAATGCTCAATAGAGATTAACAAATAATATGCTGAAAATTCTATTTTGTTTAATACACGCCAAAGGACCAGTCCCAACAATTCTCAAACATACTTTATCTGATATGATGAATTGTTAATAAAGGTCTAATTCTGTAGACTGCTAGCACGAAGGAAGATTTTACCTAGCCAAATCTTCCTTGTACCACACAAAAAGTTGTGTGATAACTATGTCTACTCCAACCTTAATTGTTGAAGAATTCATCATATCAAATAAAGTATGTTTAAGAATTTTTGGGATTTCTATTACACCTTTGTTGTAAACATGCCATTGGTTCAGTTTTGTAAATTTATTTTTTGTGTTAAATGCATTTAAATGGAACATTAAGCATAGTAATAATATGTTTAATCTATTAGTAATTGGCAGATTAAATGCAGATAACACCTTTATCAGTTTAGCATGTTATTATAAGATACTAAAGAAGACCTACTATTTGTCAGACAAATCTTCATTGTCCCCCACAATGAAGACAATGAAGATTGACCTCCTGCCCCACAACAAAGAACATTGTAATAATACCTTTTAATCCTACTGACAAGAACATAGAAGCATTCTAACTCATTAGTAAAGAAAATAAGCTTTCTATAAAATTAAAGGTTCAACCTAATTAATACTAGCACTTGCACTCAAAGGATAGTGATCTGGCTGAAAGACTTAAGAGAGACTTTGACCCAAGACCTCCATCATCAAGCTCTACAACCTCTTGTAGCTATCTTCATAGCAACAAGAGTCATTGGATACGTCAAATTTCTTAGAAGTTTGTACTTAGTTTTTAGGTTGACTTTGTACAAAGTAGATTGTAATTTAAAAATTAAAAACTATTTGCATCTAGTCATTATTCATGCAATATGCATTGTGCAACGCAATGAAATCAGCAATGTGTATAGAAATGACAAAAACTATATTCCACAATTCTTGGGCTAAACTCTAAATTTATTTTCTTTTTATATCTCTATGCTATTGAGACCACTTCCATTTTATTAAACATAATTTTTCCCAATTAAAAATCTCAATTAGAATAAGATATGATATAGTGTTAGAATAAACTATGTACAAAGACATGTAATGCTTATGTTAATGATCAAACACACATATGGATTAACTTTTCTATTCACTATTCCACAGGAGAGTGGATTACTAGAGATGTAGAGAATTTAATCTTTTATTGATATTCCTCTTCTTTGTTTCATACATCTTGATGCAGAGCCCTCTACTATCACCTTAAGGAGACCAACTCAACTCGAGGATTCAACAAGTAACTTGGAATCCACTCAAGGAATTAGCCTCAACTCAAGGATTAAGTAGAGTTCCATGACTTTGTTAATCACTTCCACAACCCTACTACACAAGTTCACTTCCTCATTTCTTGGAACTCCTCCTAGCACCATCTCCATCCTAGGCCACCTAATGCACCTAGTGCCTCCACCATGTCAAAACCTCAACTAGGCTTTTCACCCTGATCCTAACATCAAGTATCATCTCATCATGGTCTATTCACCATATTTCAACACCCCATTCACTCTGATCTATTCAAATTACACCATTCTTCTTCTACAGCCCTTCTAGGCCTATCTTGCTTGTAGTTATTGGTCAAATGCAAATATTTTGTCAAGTTGAAAGGGCAAGAAATCAATTTGGTGTTTTCAGTTTATGTTAAAAGTTGATTTGGTAAAATCCTTAGAAAACACACTACATGTTCTAAAATGTAAAGAAGTTGAATGTTAAATGTAAGATATATATCTCATCCATAATAATCAAAAGAAAGGACATAAAACTAAGGAGATTTACCAATCCAAAAATATAAGCAAAAAGAAAGCATGATTGGTACCTTATGAATTGGTTTTTAAGGTGCATGATCTTCATCAATCTCCTCAGAAGTAGACCCCTCCTCACTACTATTGCTTTCTTGTTTAACAATTGGTTTGGAAAAATACATTTAACACAAGAAAAATTACAAAATTGAACCAATGGCATGTTTACAACAAAGAAATACAATGATAATAATATGCTGAAAATTCTATTATGTTTAATACACACCAAAGGACCAGTCCCAACAATTCTTAAACATACTTTATTCGATATGATGAATTGTTAATAAAGGTCTAATTATGTAGACTGCTAGCATGAAGGAAGATTTGACCTAGTCAAATCTTCCTTGTACCACAAAAAACTATGTGATAACTATGTCTACTCCAACCTTAATTGTTTAAGAATTCATCATATCATATAAAGTATGTTTAAGAATTGTTGGGACTGGTCCTTTGGCGTGTATTAAATAGAATAGAATTTTCAGCATATTATTATCATTCTATTTCTTTGTTGTAAACATGCCATTGGTTCAATTTTGTATAAAAAAATGTGTTAAATGCATTTAAAATAAAGGTCTAATTCTGTAGACTGCTAGCATGAAGGAAGATTTGACCTAGCAATCTACAAAATTAGACCTCTATCTGTAGCTTTGTCTAATTTTGTAGACTACTAGGTGTGCTATAATTTGAAGATTTATCTGACAAATAGCAGGTCTTCTTTAGTATCTTATAATAACATGCTAAATTGATAAAGGTGTTATCTTCATTTAATCTGCCAATTACTAATAGATTAAGCATATTATTACTATGCTTAATTTTCCATTTAAATGCATTTAACACAAAAAACAAATTTACAAAACTGAACCAATGGCATGTTCTTCGTGTGGTACAAGGAAGATTTGGCTATCAAATCTTCCTTCAAGAAAGCTGAGTGCGAGAGAAGGTATGTGATTTCTTCATCTTTGATTGGTATCTTTAACGAGCAACATCTTTCAAGCCTCTGGCATCATATTCGACCACAAATTTCAAATGCATTGCATTTTATTTGATTATGAATGCTCACTAAAATGATCGCATTCTACTGGTGTCATGCCCTAGCCCGTGCTTTATCTCCATTATTTGATGTTATTGGTGCTTGTGCTCAAGGATATCGATTCACTATTTTGAAATACTTGGATTCACGTGTGTTGATATTACTGGCACGACCATTGTATATTAGACCTTTATTAACAATTCATCATATCAAATAAAGTATGTTTAAGAATTGTTGGGACTGGTCCTTTGGCATACTGGATTTAATTTTATTTTGTATGTGAAATTTTGGGAGTTGCATGAGAAGTTTTAGTGTCTAAACACTCAACTAATCCCTCTAAATGATTAGGAGTGGTTAGGGAAGTTGATAGGAAAGCTTTTAAACATTCATATTCACTTATTGAATGCTTTGGAGACTACTAGTTTGACTATCCATGTGTTATCAATGACTGAGATTCATTAAAGGACACAAAACCCTTCATTTTGGGTTATTATGTGTGGATTCAAATGTAGGTTTGATTTGGTTAATTTTTAGAAGAGATCAATAAAGTATTTAAATACAATCTTACATGTTTGGAGAGGTTTGAGAGGCACTTATCATGACTATACCCTCACAAATAGCGGCATAGGCTAGTTTTACTAAGTTTCCTTTCTCTATTTTGAGGTTTCCTTTCTCTACTGTAGGGGTACAGTCAAAGGGTTCATTGAAAAAATTATCCTTTGAATGGTTACTACAAATATGAATGATTTGATATAGCATATTGCTCATTTTACTTGAAGTTTGGAATAGCTTGTGCAAGGGTGAAAGTACTTTTGATCATTTTGGTCGTGACTATTCCTCTACACAGTGAAGAAATCTAACTGTCTAATGATTATATGTAATGTTGAATGGATTAAATGTTTTATCTTGGTAGAAGTGAATGGAAGGAATAGTGTTGGTGTTAGGTTTCATTTATTATTTAATTCAATGGTTTCCAAGATGTGTTGAGGAGTTGCTCCTTGTTTAATGTTAATTGTTCCTGCACAATCCACTCATACAATAGTGAAATGTTATGTGGAAGGGATGATTGATAGTGTTCCTTGAGGGAAGGGGGATTTTGAAAGTCTTGTTATCATTGTATTCTGTGTTTCCAATATGTTTGGATGCAGGGCAAACCAGGAGAATGATCACTCACTGATTGCATGATAACCCAGTTTTGAAGGGTCACTGGTTGAGGGGAAAGTCAAGGTCTAGTTGAGGGCATAGTCAAGGTCACTTGATGTTATATAATTCTATTTACTAACTTATCTCATTCTTCTTCCAACTTAGTTTGATACATAACTCTTTTCTCTAGAGACCAGTTCAAAGGGAGCCATACCAATTGATTTTTTAGGAGTAGTTATGTCTACCCATAAAGCTTCATACATATTCTTATGCCAATCTCTAGAATTATCATGTACCAACGTCTTCATCATGGAAATTAGGTTCATGTTACTTGATTTCGCTTGCCCATTACCTTGTGAAAATTAATCTAAAGAATGTGCTAGGGTGATACTATTTTCATAATAGAACATTACCAATTATTTAGAAGAAAAATATGTTTCATTATCTGTAATTATCTTCAATGGAACTCCAAAGCGAACCAAGATGTAATCTTTCAAAAAATAATAGATTACCTAGGAATTAACCTTCTTTGTAGGAATCGCTTCCACCTATTTAATGAAGTAATCCTTTTTTTAATGTGTATGTATGTCCAATGCCAGAGAGAGGATTTAATGGCCTTATGAAATCTAGCCCCCATTGTTTAAAAGGTTCATCCACTACTATTGGCCTCAGTGGGAGAGTTGCCAACTGTGTCTTGCCAATAAACAATTTACATTTCTCACAATTCCTAACATAAGAGTATGCATCTTTAAACATACTAGGGAAATAAAAGCAATTTTAGAGAATCTTGATTGATGTAACTATAGAAGAGAAATGTCCCCCACATGCTTCTTCATGAAATATTTTTAGGTTTTTTTGTTGTTGATCTATATCCACATATCTCAAAAATGTGCCATCTAGGCCTCTCTTATATAGAGTGGTTTGAGATATTACATACTTTTCTGATTTCAACCTTAAATTTCTCATCTCCTTGGGTGAAAGGTGTTCTTGACAATCACCATATGTCAAATAATAAAGTATATTAGAGAACCATGAATCTTGCAAGCTTACCAATAGTCCCTAGGGCAATCCTTATGTTGTTTCTTCCTAATTAGGTACATTTTCTACCATCAAGTTGCATAAACCATGACCTCTCACCAATTTAGTAGGTTTAATGCTCAAATCATACTCTTGAATTTTGGCTACCCATGTTGCCTGCTTGTTGATCCCAACCTCTTGTTGCATCAATATACTTTTTACTACTAAATCCGGTACATAGACCACTAAATGTGAATGTAGAATGTAATATCTAAAATGCTTGACAACCTTATCAACCACAAAGGCTTGTTTCTCAATAAGTGAGTATTTAAGCTTGTGATTCTTAAGTGGAATGCTCATAAAGGATATAAGAGCTTCAACTCTAGATTCATTCTATGCATCAATATACTAGATAACATGTGTTTGGATGCATAGCAATAGATGAAAAAATCTTTTCTAAAAGTTGGGTTGACTAGAGTGGGTGCATGCATTGTAGCATTTTTTATATCATTAAAAGCCTTCTTACCTTCTTCGTTCCATTTGCACATTTGGTTTTTACTCATCATCTCTACTATATGTCTGGTTATCTCTAAGAATTCATGTACGAAACTCCTTAGGAAGTAGACTTGACCAAAGAATGGCTTAACTCCACTCCAGCTTGAGGTAGGAACACTTGTGAAGTCCCTCATAACATGACTGATTGCAAGTCCACCTAGGGCCTCTGCAAAAAGTTGTCAAATTCAAGAACATTAGACCCATAATACCTTTATATCATTGATATAACCTTTTTAGAGTCATTTGACATTGTGGGAAATAGTTCATTTGTGGTTGCTTTGTTAATTGAGCCTATTAGGCCTAGTTGGGAAACATGAATCAGCAATTTTAAGGTGTGATGTTCCAAAACACATAGTCTTAGTTTTGACATATGTTATACAACTTGAAAAAGGGTATTCAAATATGTAATTATTTTTTTGAGTCATTTGGAAATTTTTTTAGAAAACCATGAAAAACAGTCGTAGTTGTACTACAAAGATTGGGGTTTGAAGGCCTAGAATAGACAGATTGAGTTTTGGAGTAAAAAGACCATAGTGTGAGTGCATGGTGAGTGAAGATAGGGGAAAAAAATAGGTGTTAAGGTCCTTGGAGGGTTTTGAATCACCATTTGAAGAGGTGATCAATAATTTGGTTGATGGAACCAATTGGCAAGCTTAAACAAGCATGAACCAAGAACTTGTTTGATTTTTCTTGGGAAGCTAATTGCTCAGCTCTCATCTACTTCATTTATTATGAAGCTAATTTCCAAAGGATCCAGGCCCAGGCTAGAAATATTTCTTCCCATTCTATTGTGGATAGGTGTTTCATAAACCATACATACCTATTGCACGTGGATTCTCGATTCAAAGTGGAAAAATCTTATTTTGGATGCGAGGGAGAGAAGCCAAACACATAAAGAACATGCACAAAAATATGACAGCTAAGAAACATAAATGTAGATATCACAACAACTAAGAAACATAAATGTAGGCATCATGGTCACAATTGTTTGGAGACACAACATAATTGAATGCTATACCCAGATGATGCAGCACAACCACTACTCCTCCAGTTCTAAGTTGACATTGTGGGATCCAAAAACCATATATAGATAAGGAATAAATTTAGAGAGTAGAGGAGGGTCATAATGACCAAAATAATATAGGGATCCCTATATTATTTCGGTCATTATTGCCCTCCTCCTATGCTCTCCAAATTTATTCCTTATCTTTGGTTTTTGGATCCCACGGTTTCCACTTAGATCTAGAGGAGTAGTGGTTGTGTTGCATCATCTGGGTATAGCATTCAATTATGTTGTGTCTCCAAACAATTTTGACCATGATGCCTACATTTATGTTTCTCAATTGTTGTGTCCCAGGACCCCTTATGACCCTTTATGATCCCTAAGTATACATCTTAGAGGTCTTAAAGTGTCGTAAAGAGTCATAAGAGGCTCCTAGGATGGGCTAGATGAGTTTCCACCTTCATTTGGTTGGCCCTATTAAGTAGAGAATGTTAAACTATTGTCGAAACAAAGAGAAGCTCAATAACTTAAGGTCTCAATCCACGGAGATGCTGAAAAAATGATAGGAATCAATGGAGAGTTTTTAGATACTAAGAAGACGTATATGCAGTGGAGGCTAGAAGGGATTTTTTTGGATGATGATTCAGTAACCTATGTCTATAAAACCTTCACAAAAATCCCTTTTTTGGCCTCCACTCATACCTCTTCTCAGAATCTAGAAACTTTGATACTATTTCTCATCCATGTACGAAATGTGCTAGTGATTGTATAAAATTACTTCTGTGAGATTGGGATCAATTATGAGAAGGTAAACAAAAAGATAATATTATTGTATCTTTCATTTCTTTTATCCATTCATATTTTATGCCTTCTCTTATATTGGATATTGGACAGTGTACATAAAGGCAAGGTGGTGATTATTCTCGATGATCGATAGGTATAAGTCTTTCAGGCCTTACCCAGTAGCAAGGAGTAAAGATAATAGAGCTCAAGAGACCATCATATTTGGTCTCTTTCTTTGGTCCATATTACTGACAAAACATTTTACCTTTCATTAACTCATCAAATGTGGGGATTTGAAAGAATTTAATAGATGATATTTTCATCACTAACATACATTATTTTAGTTTGACATTGAATGAATTTATCTACTTCACATACTTGTAGACATCGAGCACAGCCAAAAAGAAGCATCCCCTCCCGTGGCTTGAGTAATGTAGTCCATGGGAGGAGATGCTTCTTTATCATTGTGCTCGTAGTCTACAAGTGTGCGAAGTTGATAAAATCATTCAACGTCAACTTAAATAATATACATTATCATGAAAATATTCTATTAAATTCTTTCAAATCCTCACATTTGATGAGCTAATGAAAGGTAAACCATTTTTTCAATAATATGGACCGAAGAAAGAGACCAACTACGATGGTCTCTTGAATGTTGTTATCTTTAGTGTGCATATCCATTGCTTTTTCGGCACGCATGAAACTTTTTTTGACAGCACTCTTATATGTCTGACAAGTTATTTGTCACCATTTCGACAGGTTAAACATTAGAGAGAACTCCTTTTCGACAGATATGTGTAGCAGGAGTGCTATACATTTGACAGTTTGTCCTGTCTGAAATTCAATGCCTATGCATCGCCATTCCAATAGTTGTTTATCAGAGTTTCGATAGATACATCATATGAAATCCCATAGTAAAGTTACTATTTATGTGGCCTGGTCCAATGGGAAATGATGTCAGAATACCGATGGTTACCACTTTTATCGCAATTTGCAACGCAAAAATGCTTACAGAAACATCTATCGAAATATCAACAAATAGACATGCCAAATCTGACACATGGCCATCGGAATATGGCCTCAAATGTACTAGTGAAATGTTAGAGGTTTATAGGTAGGAGTGCGGAATACAAGATCAAAATGGGAGAAATCAACAAATGGTAAGGACGGTAGGGATTCTGAAGCTAGGGTCCCACAGGGAGGTGTGGTACCCAATGATCCAAGTGGAATTGATGGTCCATGTGAATTGACCTGCATGGATGGTTTTGCGGGGGACTTTGGGTCTTTCATCAAAATGGCCCTGGTCCTCCCTCTTTGGGGTGAAGCCCACAAAGAAGTCAATGTTTCCTTTAGTTAACAAAATTTCAGACCCCATGGGAGGTGGGTTTTCTACATCTATTCCTAACCCAGTGATTGACCATAACATACCCTTATATCCCTCTCACAGGTGGAAAACTTTATGGGCCCTATACCTAACATAGGTTAGGTTATGGATTTTTCTAAGAAGAGATGGTACCTAAAGAGGTGAGTTGAGATTTCATAAATGTCAAAGGGGTTCTTCTCCTTCAATTTCTCCTGTGGTGAAGATTTATCAGATGTTTTATGCAATGGTCCATGCATAATTAGGAAGTCCTATTTGGCTCTTAAGAAGTGGTCTCCTAATCTAGACTTGACTGATTCAATTTTTTCCTCGATCTCAGTGTGGGTCAGGCTCTTGGGCTTTCTGTTGGAGTACTAGTATAAAGAAATATTTAGAGGGATAGCAAGCTCATTTGGTGAGATTCTATCAATAGATCATATGATAGTGGCTAGGAAGAGGAAGGTTTTTTCTCAATTCTATGTAACTATGGCCCAAAATAATGACCTTCCCTCTTCTTTATAAATCCTTTCTAAGTTGGTGAAATGGGTTCAGCCAGTTGAGCTTGAATCTATTCCCTTTGTTTATTTCCTTTGCAAAAAATCTAGACACTTGGCAAAAAACTGATCATTGCAGGAAAACAAAGGGAAAAATTACAAAGTTCAAAAAGGGAAAGGCTAGAAAGTCCCTGATACAAAGAAGATATGGAAAGAGAAGAGAGTTGATCTAATATAAATAAAGGGTAAACCGATTCAACCCAATGAGGATAATTGTGAAAAGAAGGCTCAAGAAGACCTTCCATGAGAGGTGACAAATGTTCCTTGTCCTATGCAGATCCATCAAATGGATCAACCCAACAAGGATATTAGTGAATAGAATGCTCAATAATTTTACCTTCAAATAGTTGCCAAGGTTTCATGTCCTTCATAGAACCCTAAAAGTATTACTATTGTGAAATAAAATGATCATCGTCGTAATTTTGAAAAATGGAGGTTTAGCAGACTCTGATTGGGGGTCAAAGAATGGAAAAAATAAATAAGGAATCTACTAGCCCAGAGATGAAGTTGGACCTATCTATGGAATATGGTGAAATTTTGGAAGCTTCTTTGGAGGATCTTTATGGGGAAGACTCTCTTTCTTCACCATCAAAGAAGATTTCTAAATGAATGAGCTTCAATAGGATAGAAACTGTTTAGTATAGCACCGAGATGGGTAACTTCTCTCTTCCTTTGTCTAACTCTCAGACGTATTTGGATCTAGTCAATTCCACCTTTCTAGTTTTTTATCCTCTTCTTCATCCTTTGTTGACCTTGGATACCCTTAACTTAGATATGAATAGATATGGGGGGAAGTGCAAGGGTGGTATTTTGAGGTAGGGAAAGGAAAACTAGAATTATGTAGATAATTATATTATTGGAGAGGATTCATGTACTTTAGTTGAAATAAATAAGGGAAGAAAGGTTGTTCCTATGACTAGTGTTACCACTAGGAATAGGCTTAAGGCAGATGTTGGCACTCTGAAAGTCCTCTACAAGAAAAAAAAGATATTCTAAATGGCACAAAGAGAAAGAGCATCTCTAGAGTATTGTGGATGGTATTCAAAAGACCATACTAGATATTTTGATGAACTACAACTGATTGAGAACATGATTGAAGAACTACAAGTGATTAGAGATCACCGAACACTAAAGTGTTATGTAAGATAATTGAATCAGTTTTATGTTGTCATTGATGTCAACTAGTTTTGATAGTACTTATCATGGAGTTGCAAACATCTACACATCTGTAAAGAGGAGAGAAAAGATGAAGAACTGAGATATCTACATGGAGGAAGATGGTTATGATAGATGAGGATAAGGAATACTCTTGGTAACTTATTGTTGAGTCTATGACTTCATATTGTTGACTTGATTATGTTGCATTAATCTATTATGAAGTTGGGAGAAAAATGTTACAAATTAGTGTGGTCAGTTAATGAAGCATTCCAGTATACACCGAGCAGTGTAGTGTATACTGAGCACAGTATAAACTGAGCTTGTGTTCATCAACGCATTTCTTTGTTAACCGAGAATGAACAAAATAACTAAATGATGAGTTTAGCCGATAGAAGTTGATGAGCTGTAAAGTGTATGATCACAAGGTGGAAAGATAAAGTTTGTTATGAGATCAATGGCTAGAAAAATTCAAGGAAGATATAAAGGATAGAATTGAAATGTGTTACTGACACATCAGCCGAGGAAGGTTTAAGTGGCAAAATCAATGAAGGAAATTAAGCGGCAAAATCTGATGGATGAGAAGAAAATGGTTTACTTGTCTATTTAAGAGACTAGGGTTTCACAATGAAACTTATGTTGAAGGAAAGAATACTACAGAGATATCACGTGAACAAGCTTCATGCATGCCTAATCAAACTGGTTAAGGAGAACTGAACTACAGAGATTATTGAGCGTCAGAAAGCTATAACTGAGAGACAGTAAGTTACTGAATATTGTTGAATAGAATTGATATATTGATCAAAGGATTTGAATGAGCATAATATAGATCTGTACATCTACAAAAGAAGTTGTATTGTAATAAGATCACCTACCATTACAGTTTAACCATTGTAATCAGATAAATCTCTTAACCGAGTAGACTAGAAAGTCTTGTAATGTCATTCATAGAATGTACATTTGTTATCCTGTCAACCCCATAGTGAATTTTGGTTGCACGATAACAATTAGTGTTAAATCCTCTAACAAGGTCACACCTTACAGTGTGTTTTGTAACCTTTAACAGGGTTGGCTCTTCACCGAGCTCACTTCAAAAGAGTGAACAATATTTTGGGTTGTCGGTCCTAGGTGGTTTTTCCCTTTACAGGGTTTCCACATTAAATCTCTTGTGTTATGTGTTGATTGTGATGATTGTTGGATATCATACTTTACATGTTTCCTATTTGATTTGATCGGTAGTTACTATAAGTTATTAACTGGTAATCGGTAAAAGCACAGACAGTTTCATATTCTATGTTACCAAGCTGTAGAAATTTGTTTAAATTATTTTTAGGTATACATTTTGTATTTGGGACTATGGATAACTTATTCCCCCCCCCCCCCCCCCCCTCTCAGGTATTCTAACAATTTTCTCCCCAAATAAGAAATGAAAATCATTTCTTGGAATATGAGGGGGCTTAATGGTCCCAAGAAAGATATTTTGAGAAATATTGTTAGGGATCACAAACCTGGTATTTTTCTTGTTCAAGAAATGAAAATGAGTAAGGAAAAGGTGGAAAAGATCAAGTTGTTTAAAAACTATGTGGTGGTTGGTTGTAGTTCAGACGAGGCCCTAGGAGGGACTACTATCTTTTGGAAAATTAACCATATCCAGGGTGCTCCTCTTGAAGAAGAGGTGAACATTGTTTCAATTAAATTTCATTATATCAAAGATTATTTTACTTAGGTTTTATCGAATATTTATGTTGTAGGGCACCCTGATGAAGGCAGGAGGGTCACTTGGGTGACTTACTAGTTTGATGAGGATACAAGACTTATAAGGTCTTTACAATGATTTAACATGGCTATTAAGTCATTTGATGTAATAGTTTATCCATTTGAAGGATGTAATAGCATGTGATGATGCATATGAAACAAATGATGTAAATGGCCAAACATTGGCATAATAGACCTAGGAGGTATGGATAGGTCTTAGGAAGTGTCTAAAAGTTTTAGAATGTAATTTGGGTCATAAGAGGATAATGACCAAAGTTAGAGAGTCTTAGGAGTTATATTTAATAAGTTTGAAAATTTAAATTTTTAAAATTAAACAGCTAGTTGCAAAAGGAGGGAAATCCCAAAAATGAGTTTAGCTTGTGTTGTTAGGAGGTCTAACTGATTTGGATCAATTGAGGAAGTTTATAGGAGTCTATTTATGCATTTGAAGGATTGAGATTATAGATGGTACGGCCTAGAGCCAAGCATTTGTACGGACTGTGTCATTAAAGTAATATAAAACTCAGTTTTCTTTCAATTTCTAATAGTTATTGGATGTTTCATTGAATTGTAGAATTGTGCATGGTTGAGACACATTGTTAATAATTTTCTTGAATCAGATTAGTTCTTATTTCATCAATTTGGTGTATTTCCATTTGACTGGTCTGTAATAGTGCAAGGATTTACTTTGGTTTAACATGTAAATGGTTTGATCCATCCCCTTTTTGTAATTATTGTCACTTGGGGATGGATCCTATCAATGTATTATAGCATTATAAAAATGTGAATGCAAGAATAAGAAGGATTTTGTAGGTGGGCATTGATTGGAGGATTTTTTTGGGGTTGATGAGTGACATAGGGTCATGAAATTGAGCCATAGGTATAGCAATGGAAGATCTAGCCCTTGGAGGTGGTTATTTTATGTTTTAATCCATTAGAGGATGGTATAAGGATGGTGAAACAACTTTTATTGGGTTGGAATAGTGTTTGGAAGCCATACATTGAGAGAGCCCTAGTTTCTAGAGGGTTTTCAGACCAAATTGGGGCTTTTGTATCCAGAAGGGTCATAGAGTTAAATTGATTACATAACCCTCTAATTGAATCCATTTCATGAGACTTTTGAAAAGGGAAAGGTTTGGGAGGTTACCCATGATAGAGTTCCTTTGTTAAATGGAGGAATTAGGCTTCTTTAGCAAATTGGAATCAACAATTTTAGAAGGTGTTGTCTCAAAAAAAGTAGGATTGATTTTGGTATATGTTTTATAAAATCCAAAAGGTATCTGGATCCTTGATTATTTTTTTAATTATTTTGAGAAGGTTTGGGAAAAAGTGTCATTTTTTGATTTGGTAGTATGAAACCAACCATTGCAAGTTGTGAGTTTGTATGAAGGATTATGATGTTTTTAAGGTCTTGAAAACCTTAAGGAGATTTAGAACACTCTACAAGGGTGTTGGGAGTGATTGGTTTCTTTGTTGGATACAACCATGGAGTTGGAAGGCTGATTGAAAGCTTGGGTGTGAAGGTATAGAAGGTGAATTTTAAGTTGTGGAGTCTAGGATGGTAGAAGAGGATAGAAATGACCTCTGATAGGTCTATGGTATGTGGTATGTTCCTTGGATTGATTCTTGATTTAAGGATAAACAAGATGTTGTTATAAAATAAAAAAAAGAACACACATTTTCTTATGAAGATAGCAAATCCATCCCTAGCCTCTGCATCAATTTATGCTCCCAATACTAAATCAGATAGGAGAAAATTTTGGAAAAGGTTGGAGGCTAGTCAATTAAAGTTTTTGAATGAAAATTGGCTAATCATGGGCAACTTTAATATCCCCCTTCAAGAAGTAGAAAATTTTGGAGGTTACTAGGTGGACAAATGGAGAGAAGAATGGAACTAATGGAGTTCATCAACAACCAGGTGATGCATGATGTTGATCTTCAAGGTGCTTCTTACACTTGGAAAAATAGGAGGGTTGGGGATGAGCTTATTCAAGTGCAATTAGACAGGGCCCTTATATTGAATGAATGGTTGGTCAATTACTTTTTCTCCTTGACGGATCTCTCAAGAGTGGGATCATATCACTTTCCTATGAATTTTGTTGTTGATGTTGTTGTGGGAAGAAGGAATTTCCCTTTCATGTTCAAGAAAGTGTGGCTCTATGATCCTAAGATTGAGCAGTGTATTATAAATTGGTAGAATATCTCAATGGATGGGACAATGATGTTTAAGGTGGCTAAGAAACTTAGATTTGTTAAAGATAGTGTGAAGTGATGGAATAAAGAGGTATTTAAAGATATATATTTACTTCAAAGTATGAGATTCAAATAGATCTAAAGGATATTCAAAATAAAATCCAAGCAGATCGTTATGTGGAAGATTACTTGGCCAGAAAAAATGAGATCCTAATTAAATATCATAACATAATTACGAAGGAGAAGGAATTATGGAAGAAAAGATCAAGGTATTTATGGCTTAAGGATGGTGATAAAAATACCATATTCTTTCATATGAGTGCTCTTAAACATAAAGCTATGAATAGAATTTCTCATATTTCTAGTAATGGGGTGATGCTAGATAAGGAGGAAGACATTCATAGGGAAGTTGTTCAATTTTTTTCTTCCCTCTTATCTGATGACTTAGGCTTTGATGGTGAGGCACAGAATAAGTTTCTTGAGGCTATCCCTAAGATAATTAGTGAGGACCAAAATAGATGGTTGACTTTGATTCCTTCAACTAATGAGATCAAAAGTGATGTCTTCTCATTTGAAGGTAACCGATCCCTAGGCCTAGATGGTTTTTCAATGTTCTTTTTTCAAACATTCTGGAATATTGTTAGGACTGATGTGGAAAATAGAGTCAAAGAATTCTTTGGTTCTAGGAAATTGCTTAAAGAGATGAACTCTACTTTTATTTTTTTGCATCCTAAATCATCTGGAGTAGACTGTTTGGATTGATTTCATCCTATCAGTCTTTGTAAATCCTTCTATAAGATTATCTCTAAAGTTTTAACTTTGAGACTTATTTCTCTCTTGTCTTCCATTATTTGTCCTTGGGAGAATGGATTTATCCCAGGGAGATAGATTATTGACTCTATTATAACTTTTCAAGATCGTGAGTGGGGCAATTGAGCTCGTGAGTCTTAAGTTTCCTTGACTCATATGCAATAGCTTGCCCATTCTGCATAAGAACTGCTCCCAAACCATCTAAGGAAGCATCCGTGCAAACCACAAAATCTGCTGATGGATCAGGTACCGCTAGAATAGGAGTGCTAGTAAGTGCCTTCTTGAGTTCCTGAAAGGCCCTCTTGCACTTCTCAGTCCACTCAAATTTCTTTCCCTTACACTGAAGAGAAAAGATGGGATGAGCCACTCTAGAAAATCCCTCTACAAAGCGTCTGTAATATCCTGCCAATCCCATAAAGCTCCTGACCTCGGTCACTGAAGTAGGCGCAGGCCATTCCATGATGGCTCGAATCTTAGATGGATCTACTGAGATGCCATCTCCTAAAATAACATGCCCTAGACAATGAATCTTTGTCCTATAGAAAGCACATTTGGACAAGCTGCCATACAACTGATTGTCTCTAAGACACTGCAGAACCTGTCTCAAGTGCCCTTCGTGCTCCTTTTCATCTAGTGAATAAATCAGGATATCATCCAGGAACACAACCACAAACTTATCAAGAAAGGAGCGAAATACCCCATTCATAAGACTCATGAAAATTGCTGGAGCATTAGTGAGTCCAAAAGGTACAACTGTGAACTCATAATGTCCATATCTGGTACGGAATGCAGTCTTAGGAATGTCACTGTCAACAATCTATAGCTGGTGGTAACCTGACTTAAGATCAATCTTTGAAAACACTTTAGCACCCTTAAGCTGATCAAATAAATCATCAATCCTAGGGAGTGGATACCGATTCTTGATGGTAAGCTTATTAAGCTGTCGGTAATCCATGCATAACCGTAAGGATCCATCCTTCTTCTTAACGAAGATAACAGGTGCGCCCCAAGGTGAAACACTAGGTCGAATGTGGCCCTTCTCCAAAAGTTCCTCTAGCTGAATCTTGAGCTCATTAAGCTCATTAGTGGTCATCCTGTAAGGTGCCCTCAAAACTGGAGCAGCCCCTGGAACAAGATCTATATGGAAATCAACTGCTCTACGGGGAGGCATGCCTGGAAGCTCAGTAGGAAACACATCTGCATACTCCTGAAGTATAGGATAATCATCAAGAGAAGTTTCCCTTTCCTCCTCATCCCCTCTATCACTGATGGTAATGGCAAAAAGCTGACATCCCTTTCGCATGCTCTGCTTAAGCTGCATGGCAGAGATCATACGAAGGGAGATGCCTCTCAGAATCCCGCAAATCATAGTAGGTGTACCATTATCATCCAAGCACTCAATCCTCTTCTGTCAACAATCTAGCTTAGCTTTGTGAGCATAAAGCCAATCCATGCCAAGCACTATGTCATAGGAACCAAGAGATGTGATACAAAGATCCACTGTAGTGATGAAATCACCAATCTGCACCTGGCTATCCTTCACTAAAGAGTTGACTAACACTCTAGACCCTAATGCTAACTCCACTTCCCAACTAACTTCCTATCTTGCTGCCACAAGCCCGCAACGCTCCACAACAAATGGAGATATAAAAGAATCAGTAGCACCTAAATCAAACAGTATAGTAACACTAACACCACTGATCATACCTGCTGCCTCTATCACTGTGGCCTGGTGCTCGGCCTGGCGGTTATCTACCGCTGCAAAAACTCTATGAGACTTTCCAAAGTCTCCCACTATAGGCTCTGAAGTTGCCATACGCTGACTACCTGACATCTAACCCTATGGACAATCATGAGCTAAGTGCCCCATGGCACCACAAGCAAAGCAAGGACCTCGTGTGAATGTCTGTACTCCCTATGGCCTGGAAGACTGCTGACCACCTGTCCTGCTAGAACCACTGAAACCCCCCCGAGAGGACTGCTGAGTCCGTGCTGGGGGTGCATATGTATACTACTGTCATTGATCCTTCTTTTGACCCTGTGCATGCCACTGTTTGGGCTTAGAGCCCTACTGTCCCTGTGGTGGCTTTTGTTTATGGTTTTGCTGAGTCTGCTACTGTGGGCCCCTGTTAAAAGACTCTAAGGATTGTCTTTTATTATTCTTCCAGTGACTCTTCTGGTGCCCCTATGACTGTGATGCAGAGTTTTAGTTCTGAGACCTGTCACGAGCATCTCTAGTTCTATTCTGAATCTCCTCTGCAACTAAGGCCTTTTCTACGGCCTCACGAAAGGTCTTTGGTGAGTGCATGTGAACCTGTCCCTCTATCCAATCATTGAGTCCCTTAATGAAATAGTTGATTCGTAGCTTTTCATCCTTCATGTAGTCCACATAGGGTAGCAACTCGAGGAATTGGGTCTCATACTATAGCACTGTGAGTTCTCTCTACTGAAGCTCGTGGAACTCATCAATACATCTCTGTCTATAGTGCTCTGATAGGTATCTATCTCTAAATCTTTCTAAGAAGGTCTCCCAAGTCACGGTGTCCATAGTGGTGTTATTCTTATATTCTTCTTGTTTCCACCATGTGGAAGCACCATCTCTAAAAAGGAGTACTGCAAGGCGAGCCTTGACATTGCTAACATACTGACGCATCCCAAAGCACCTCTCTAAGCTTGAAAGCCATGCCTCAGCATCTATACCTTCTATAGAACCATGATACAATGGTGGCTATAACCATAAGAGGTCCCTAATATGATCTCCCGCATCTCCGGGTGCCCTCTGAATAACATCAGGTGGGTGTTCCGGCATGTGAACCGAATCTGCCTCGTGAGCCCCCTGTCCTTCCTCTCGATCAGGTGGAGGACTTCTAGTCCTCTCTCTAACCGGAGGCAACCTCTCCTGTATAACTCCGATGAGATTCTGTAAAGCTAAAAGGACTTCCTGATTAGGGTCTGGTGGTGGTGGTGGTGGTTGTTGATTAACAGCTGATACCTCAGCCCTTTGTTCAGCTTGCTCACGACCTGAGGGAGCTTGCCTAGCCCCTCGTCCTCTAATACGCCTTCGACCTTGACGCGTAAGAAGAGGCATCCTAACAATTACAAAAGGGGTACAAAGTTAGCTAAGAAATGCAATGGGTTAGGTTCCAATGTTGAAACCTTGGCTCTGATACCAAGTGTCATGCCCATAAAAATCAGTCTAAAAACACACCAATTTTTTTTTAAAAGGATTAATTAGGTCCAAGTTTATGTTGTGGGAAAATAGGTGTCTCTGAAAAGACTCTAAAAAAATAAATTCTTAACAACCATTGGTTTTCAACAGGATACTAGCTGAATAGATTCAATGAGGAATCCTACCAAGGTAGTGAAGTTAGGATGGACGAATCTTGATTTACATACGGTGATGTCAACGAGGGTTATCTAAAATTCTCTAACAGATTAAGAAATTACTATCTTGTTTTATTAGAATGGTCCTTTACTAATATGAATTAATTAAAACTAAACTAATCATGATTAGTTCACCCTACTAGTTACATCAAGAATACGATCTAGGAAAGTCAAATTATCATAATTTATCTTAATTATGATACTAATTCGAATTCAATATTAAGAAGTTTTGGTTAATTAGATGAATGAACAAATTTGAAAAGCATTAATTTAATATTCATATAGATTTCATATGAGTAAAAGAATATTACCGAACATATATTAATTAATTAATAATTAAAATATATTAATTAGTTAAGATAATTATTAATTAATTAATAAACTTTAATATGTTAATTACTTAATATAATTATTAATTAATTAATAATTATAATATATTAATTAATTAATAAACTATAATTTATCAATTAATTAATATAAATAATTAAATTATAATATATTGGTTAATATTATTTACATAATATATACTTATTGTTATAAACAAATTATAATAAACATTACCAATAAATGAAATAAAAATTATCAAAAAATATCTCAAAGAAATTACCTAAACTAAACCCCTAACTCACTTTACCTCTTCCCTAGGCTAAACATCCCATCCCCCTTGACCCACGTGCCAAGTGGGTGGGCAAACGTCACATCAAAGGGAGGCTACGATTTCTAAGGGAATGGAGGCTTAGCTTTTAAGAAAGACAAAGTTTTGGGCCCACTAAAACATGAGATCAGGCTTTCAAATAAACAAAAACAAAAAGCCAACGCAAGATGTCATGGGTGGGGAGTTTTGCATAAGGAAGGGAACTTAGGAGGGGCCCACCAAAACTCCTAAGAACATTGCCTAGCAAAAAGAAGTTTAATTTAAACCCAAGGCTAGTGCATGGTCCTAGGTGGGGAAAGGTTGAGGGGAACAAGAGAGTATGGGAATTTGTGTCCCTCTCCAACCAATTACAATAATCATGGGAATACTTACGCAGGGGGGCTAGGAAAATAGGAAGATTATACTATCATAGGGATGTCCCCTAATAAATATAATATATATGCAACCCAGTACATATGATGGGAAAAGCAGAACTTAAATGTATTAAAATACTTACTTTCCTATGTACCTATAGGGGATAACTAAGATAAAGTATGGGTTTATCATATATAATTATTATTTTATTTGTCTTGAAAATGAGTTGGCAGATTTATAATATTATACTGACTGTGGCAAAGGAATTTGTATGGGAAATTTTCCCATACAAATTCTAGAGACCTGTACGTCTCCATTTTGCTTTCTTTCTCATTGTTTTTTTTTTTTTTGCATTGCTTCTTTTATAAATTTTGCTTTTCCTTTCACTACAATCAACTTGATATCTAAGAGGAATAGATTTAATCTTAGAGGACATAATATAGCAGGATTTTTTTAACAAATTTATTTACAAGAGTCCATCAAGGCAATGTAAACTAAAGAACAACTATTATGCTGAACTTAAACTTCTTTCTCCTTTTCAACATGAAATTACAATTTTCTTTCCTTTATGCAATACATATGATACTATGAAGATTTTCCTCAGCAAGGTTATGAAAATTCAACTTTACATTATTCATCTCATCATAATAAATTCCATTACACTATTCCTTTTAAATAACAACATCAACTTCACATATCTATTTCAAAAGAGAAAACTCAAGGAACACAATTAATATTACTATTCAATACCTTGAGAAATTTTCATTATACATATTGTATTCAACTTTATACAACAACCATTGTGTTCACAAGAACATGATTTCTACATTATCATAAATGAAACTACCACATGATTTACAACATATTCTCACAACTTAATACAACAACACTATTGCAACACAAGCTTTGGAGAGACAACTCCATTACTAAATTACAAAGCTCATGGACATCCCAAGATATCTTTTCAAGGATTCATTCACAATACAAAGTACTCCAACATTAAAATGATAACATCTTCAAATCTTCACAAGATTACACCTCCATCTAAGAAGACTTCATGGCTCCAAAATCCTGCAATAAAACACAAATGCATAGGCCAAGAAGTGCTCACCTCCCAACCTAGGCTTCTATGAAGCCACCCCCGAGCTTGGGGAATCATCAAGAGACAAGGGAAAACACTCAAGCAAGCTCACAACACAAGGACATGAAGACATAACTACATGAAAACTCCCTCCCAAGTTTGTTACAAAGAGTCTTATATGAACTCACATTGGGTGAAGGTGGAACTAAACCAAGAGGAGAAGCACATCTATTGATGGGAACTAAGCCATCACTTGGCTTCCTCATCAAATTTTCTTCTCTACAACACAACTCCACAAAAGAAATCCTTATGACCCCCATTCAACAAAATATAAATAAAGATGGCTACATGGAGCCCATACTTCCATGTTCATCCCTCTCCATTCCAAGGAGAGACTCTACACTCTTGGATGTCCCAACAAAGCCCTTCACCCTCAAGGCTACTCTTCCCTCCCAAGGGTGAGTGTGGCCTTGAGAACTCCCTCACAACACACTATAATTCACATGAAAACAAAGGAAAAGTTCAAGAGCAACAAGAATACTTCACATTCACAATGCTATGAAAATCATGAACATATCAAGTTCAAAATTTCTCATAGCTTACAAAGAAGAACACTACATAAAAACATGAATCACAAAGAAATAACTCCATTACTACAACATACAAATTCACAACACAACACTACAAGAATCCATTTTTTCATTATGCATACAACAACTATTATTCAAGAGAGCATTTTCTCTCAACATGAAAAGGAAAGAAAAACTTCAACAACTAAGAGAAGTGAACCACCAACCTTGATCCAATGCTAAAGGAAGATAGTTGAAGATGAGCTTTTCCCAATATCCAAGGTCCTCCAATTTGGCAAAAATATCTAAATCTAGAGAGTGGGTGTCAACCTTTTCCAAAGGAAGAGGGCCCTCTAAAAAGGCCTCCACACACTCTCCTATGGATAAGGCTTGCATTCCTATTGGGTGGTCTTCCCAAAGGCCCTTACAAGGTTTCCAATTTTGGTCTCTTACAATGGTAAGCTAAAAAGGTGGAAAGAGGACTTCCTTCTAAGTGGGTGGTGATCTATCCAAAGCTTGGTCCCAAAAGTTGATTCTCGTCCATCTTGGGAAACCAACTTTTGGATGGGTCATTTGGTCAACCAAGGGTTATCCTTTGGTGAAAAATGACCCTTACCCTATGGTATAACAAGTGGGGTAACTAAAAATGGTCAAAACTCTCCCCTAGGTGCTTTTTTAACCTTCCAAAAGTGCAAGCAAAGTTCAAATTCGAAATTCAAAGATTAGACAACACTCTAAGCTCTCTAATCAAGTGGTCTTCATGGGTATCCTAAAGGTACCTTCCTAGGTTAGTGTTCAACCAATGCCCAAGTGGACATGTCATGGCCTCATGAACACACATGTGTCAAGTGACACAATACAAAAAGACACTTCACATGCCATGTATATATCCACTTGGGCTCTCTCATCAAAAATAACATTCACAAATACATATAAATCAAAAACATTCATGCATCACACTTTACAAAATAAATACATCACAACGAGGTTATTGGCTTCTCACTAGAAGCAACCTTGGCTCAACAGATATTCACAATAGTCTCTGTGATGATTCCCCGAATTTTCATGGCCTATCTCCCTACACACTCAATTCCAATATCAGTAGTCCAAGGAAATTAAAAATGAACATGTAAATACATAGCATTAGTAATCAAGTAATTCATCTGACAATTCATAAATTACATGACAATTGATTATCCACAACATACAACTCATCTTAAATACTTAATTCAATTAAATTCAAACATAAACATTGCATTCATACATAATTCAATTTGCAATTAAACTTCATCATCATAAATGTTCATAAATTAAAATTAAAACATAGATGTTAGTCTCAAACCAATGTCTCAATATTCATCATATAATCATAATATAACGTCCATCAATCTACTAAGTGATAAAACCACATCATAAAGTATCGATAAAATCCATAAGGCATCAAAATATAATGATAAAATATGTCTATGTCAAAAGCAGAACTGAATGGCTATGATAGGCTAGGGGTGAGGCCTCACATTGATATCTACAGAAGTTGGTTTTTGAAGGGATCTTTAGAGTATTGAATCTATCTTCTTCCAACTTGGTGATCTCTCACCAATATTTTGTAGATGATACTCTTTTGATGTGAATTTCCTCTATTTAGGAAGAAATGACCTTGAAGAATACTTTGAATCTTTATGATATTACTTTTGGTTAGTTGATTAACTAGAGACAGATCTCTCTCTTCTTTCTAAATATTCTTGCAATTAGACAAAGGCAGATTGTTGATATTCTTAGTTGTGAGATAGGATCTCTCCCTTTGTCTTCTCTTGGATTTCCCCTTTGTTATAAGCACTGGGATTCTTTTTGGAACTCCTTGGTGGATAGGCTCAGTAAAAAGCTACCAGGGTGGAAAGGACCTTTGCTAAGTTAAGCGGGTAAGATTCAACTTCTAAAGTCTACTCTCCAAAATATTTCAATGTACACCTTGATACTTTTCAACATTCCTTCTAAGTTTTCAGATATTATTGATAAAAATAAAAATAAAAAATCTTTGGTTAGGAGTTGAAGAGAAGAAACGCATGTTGTTAGTGACCTAGGATAATGTCTGTAAAACTAAGAAACTTGGGGGACTCGGTATAAGGAGCATCAAGGTTTTTAATAAGGCTCTTCTTACTCAACAAATATGGATAACCTTCGAAGACAAAAGGAGTGGAATTATATTTGGATAAGTATTTATATAGCACTCCTTCACTCAAGGATTTCCTCAATTATAATTTGGTCTCGGATGGCTCCCAACTTTGCAATAATATATTGAAGGCTAGAAAAGTTTCTACTTTGGGTGCTTATTGGAGGGTTGATTGGGATGGTCGGCTCATATGTTTCTAGGAAGATACCTAGATTTTGAATGAACCTCTGTGTTTCCTTCCTTTTTACCTTTTATGGTGGAGTGTAAGGCTGGATTTGGTGATTTGGTGGCTGATTATTGGCATGATAATTCATGGGTAAATTTGATTGTGGTGAGTGAATCTCTCCTTCCTATTCAATTGTCTCTCAATTATCGTATGATTAGTCATGGCTCTATTGATTTTCTAGTCTAGAAGGATGCCTCTTCTAGTCATTTTTTGGTGGCTTCCATTGTCTCTTTTCTAACCTCTTCTTATTTTCCCCCTCCTCTTTGGTCCAAATCTTGGGTGAAAAACCTCATTCTGAAAGTGAATATTTTCCTTTGGCTTCTTCTTCAAAACAAAGTTCTCGTTGTTAATAATCTCTATCAAAAGGGATTTATGCTTCCTAATAGATGTTATATGTGTGTGTCCGAGGAAGAAATGGTGTCTCATTTTTCTCTCCACTATACTTATACTCATGAGGTGTGGGAAATAATGTTTCTAAAAAGGAACTTATATTGGGTATTTCCTCTATCAGTTCAAGATTTTTTCCTTTAGTGGAAGTGTGAGGTCCCTCCTAGCCCATCATAGCATAGCGTGCATTTTCATATTTGGATTATCTCAATGATACACTATTTTGGCTTATTGTACTTATTGGCCCTGATTTTATATCATTAGACATTATGTGATGACTTTTATATTTTGTTGATGATGATGTTAGATCCACTTTATATGCTCATTGTACACACTAAATAATGCACATCTCTAAATCATTGCTTCCAAGATAATCCATGGATTGGAAACCTTGAGAAATAGATTTAGAGCTCCCTAGGCATGGAGTGCAAGGGTGTTAAGAATGCTCTCAGCTAGAGCTATTAAGCCAATAACCTTGCTAGTAAACCATGCAATGGGAGATTCAATGAGACAAGGGCAAGAATGCCAATATCTTCAAGAATCCAAATGGAGATGTAATGCAACTACACTAAGAATGAAGATGCAAACTAAGCTATGAAAGGAAATATGCAAGTATTACAAAGCTTCCTAATTAAGCTAGATGAATTAATCTAAAGCACAAAGGAAACTAAGCTAAATATGAAGCTATGAATGCCATGATAAATGAAACTAGAATAACATGTAGATGCAAAAGCCAAGAATGCTCCAAAGTGACCTAGAAAACCTGCAGCATAACATTAGCATAAAAAGTTGGGGATCTAGAATGAAGAAGAGAGCTCTCCTTTTATAAGAAATGAGAAGGAATGGACCATGGAGATTAAGAGGAAAGAGATTTAATCAATGGTAGAGCATCAAAGAGGAGCAATCCATGTGCACAAGTATCCTCCAATGGGAAAATAAGAGTTGACTTTTGTGCCCATATGAGACAAAAAGTACTTTTTCACTTTTTATAAAAAAATTTATTTGTGCAACTTAGGATAAGAGGAAAAGTGGGGGCTTTTTTATTTAATTAAAAGAGGAGGGAATTCCTTTTAAATAAATAAAGACTTAGGATAAAATGGTTAGCCCATATAAAATAATCAAATAAATGATAGAACTAGGATTTGATCAAGAATGAGCAATAGATGATTTAGCAAATAATGCTACCAAGGGGCTAATAGTCTAGATGACCATTTTTGGATGATTACATTTTCCCCTCTTTGACTAATGTGTGATTGATCTAGGAACACATTACGTCAAAGAATAGATCAGCCGAGAAAGCAATAGATAGCGGTCTGACTCCAAAGTATGAAGTGCAAAGAGATAGCAAATCCTGCATGGTCAGCCTGGTAGCGACAGTACTAGACACTTAGGAAAGAGATGGACAGTATCAAAACTCAAGACAAGAACTAACATGTCAAGCGCAAAGATAGATCGATCAGAGCAAATGGAATGGTCAAGCATATGCTCTGGAGAATAGCCAATAGGATATGATGTGTCTACCCCCTCGGGATCGAAAGTGAAATCAGGTAGAGGGAATGTAGAAGCAAGAGCAATATGATCAAATCACTAGAAATCATAATTGAAGATGAAAGATAACAGAATAACCATCAAGCAGTGAAGATATGCCCTAGTCAAGGTGATGTAGCACAACACACTCTGTTAACAATAAAATCGATCACAAGACAAATTACAAAGATTTGAGTACTTCAATATTTCTCATTCATCACTGACTATCTCTACAATTCGCTGCAAACTCTTAAGTAACCAAAAAACTAGAAAAAACAAGAAATCTGAAAATTATCTTTTTTGGTAGTTTTTTTCCACAGGTGTTTTTTGCCATTTTTGGTAATTTTTGAAACAACCCCTAAAAAGCTGAGATTTTCCCTAAACATGCCCTCGACTAAGTTAGAATGAATTGCCAACTAATATCTAAGATTTGATAACATAAACTTGAATTTATTACAAAATAGAACTTTCTAAAAACTAGAGAAAAAACACTAAAAGCTGATTTTGGAGCCCAAGATGAAACTTTCATCTCTTGAAAATGTGCTAAAATAGGCCCCAATCGATCTAAGATCATTGGAAAAATAAATGCCACCATCTGGGGCACACACTCAAAAAATCTTAGCAAAAACCCAGACCTAAGTCAAAAGTTATGACCTCCAGAAGTTTATGTATGAGATTATGACCTACAGAGGGCCCTACATCATTCTCCCCTTCTTTAAAGGAACGTAGCTCCTGCAAGTGGTTTTCTGTGAACTATTGTAACTTTGTGGGGTCCAACTTCATCACTTCCCATTCTGAGATCCAGGTGCTATCTGTTACTAGTAATCCCTCCCACTGAATCAGGTACCTATTATAATGACCATTCTGGGTGACTATAGACTGCTTGTCCAAAATGTGGGCAATCATTTCCTTCTTTTTGCTTGGAAGGTGGTGATGCCAATCCACCTCATCTATACTAGCTGGCTGAGGTAGTTCTCCATGAAATGCATATAAATCAGAAACATTAAAGACAAGAGAAATATCTAGATCATCTGGTAGACAAACCTCATAAGCATTATCATTGATCTTCTTCAAAATTCGGCAAGGACCTATCTTTTTGTATTTCAGCTTATGATATGTGCCAGTGGGAAATTGCTCATGCCTCAAGTATACCATCACCAAATCACCTACATTAAATACCTGTCTCCTTCTAGTGGCATTTGCAGTAGCCTTATATCACTCATTGCTATCCTGTAATTTACTCCTCACATCATGTTGAAGTTGTTGAAGGTGTTCAGCAAATGCTTCCCCATCATCGCTAATTCTGTCTTGCACAGGGAGTTGTACAAGGTCCAAAACACCCTGAGGATTCGTACCATATACAATCTGAAAAGGAGATTTTCCAGTTGATCTGTTAACAGAACTGTTGTAAGCAAACTCTGCTTGAGGCAATGCTAAGTCCCACTGCTTGGACTTTTCACCAACAATACATCGTAATAGGTTTCCCAAACTCTGATTGACTACCTTAGTTTTCCCATCAATTTGAGGATGATAGGCACTGCTGAACTACAACTGTGTTCCCATCTTCTTCCATAAGGTCTTCCAAAAATGACTCAAAAACTTAGTATCCCTATCAGAAGTGATAGTCTTTGGAATGCCGTGGAGTCTAACAACTTCTGAGAAAAATAAGTTGTCTATCCTTGTGGCATCATTAGTTTTTTTACAAGCAATAAAATGAGCCATCTTAGAGAATCTATCAACAACTACAAAGATAGAATCTATACCTCACTGGGTGTGGGGAAGCCCCAATACAAAATCCATACTCACATCTATCCATGGCTCAAGGGGTACAGGTAGAGGTGTATACAATCCTATGTTTTGGGAGTGACCTTTAGCCACTTGATAGATTATGCACCTTGCCACGTACTTGGTAATGTCCCTTTTCAGTTTGGGCCAGTAGTACTTGTCTTCAACCAAGGATATTGTCTTTTCCTTCCCAAAGTGACCAGCCAAACCACCACTATGAAATTCCTGGATAATATTTTCCCTCATGGAACCAACTAGTATACAAAGTTGTTTCCCTTTAAAGAGGTAACCATCCTGCATAAAGTATTGTCCTCTCATGTAATCCAAAATATTAGTTCCTGGTTCTTTAATCTTCTCTATAATTTCCCAAAAATCATCATCAGCCTCATTCAAAACTTTAATAGCATCAAAACCAATGACCTCTGATTCCATTGTAGTTATGAGTGTAACATGCTAACTTAGGGCATTAGCAACCTGGTTTTGCTTTCCAGACTTATGCTTCAAAACAAAATTATACCCTTGCAAGAAAGACACCCATTTAGCATGCCTACTATTCAATTTCTTTTGTGTGTTCACATACTTCAGGGCCAAGTGATCTATAAATAGTACAAATTCTTGTGGGACCAGATAATGCCTCCAATGCCTGAAGGCTTGAACAATAGCATAAAATTCTAAATCATAGGTAGAATAGTTCTGCCTTGCATCATTTAAATTTTCACTAAAAAAGGCTATTGGTTTACCTGTCTGGCTAAGAATAGCACCTATCCCAACATGGGAAGCATCACACTCTACTTCAAATACTTTATCAAAATTTGGAAGTGCCAATATAGGAGCTTCAGTTACCTTTTTCTTCAAGAATTGGAAACTTTGTTCATCATCTGTTGTCCATGTTAATTCCCTTCCTTTCATACAATCCGTGATGGGTGCTACAATACTACTAAAATTTTGAATGAACTTTCTATAGAAGGTTGTCAATCCATGAAAACTCCTTACCCCTATTATGCTAGATGGACTAGGCCATTCTAGTATTGCCTTGACCTTTTCTGGGTCCATCTAAACACCATCTTCACCAATGACAAAGCCTAGAAAAGTCAAATTGTTTTGCATGAATCTGCACTTCGTTAAATTTGCACAGAGCTTCTCTTTCCTCAGTACACTCGGGATTGTCCTTAAGTGTTCTAGGTGGTCTCCTTTGTTTTTGCTATAAATTAGGATATCATCAAAATAAACTACAAAAAACTTACCAATGTAGGGTCATAAGACAGTATTCATTAATCTCATGAATGTACTTGGTCCATTAGAAAGCCCAAATGGCATAACCATCCATTCATACAAGCCATCCCTAGTCTTAAAAGTTGTCTTCCACTCATCTCCTTCATGAATTTGAATCTGGTGGTATCCACTTCGTAGATCAATCTTGTTGAAGTATTTGGCCCCTACTAATTCATCCATCACATCCTCTATACGAGGAATAGGAAACTGATACTTGATAGTAATCTTATTAATTGCTCTACTGTCAATGCACATCCTCCATGTTCCATCCTTCTTTGGGGTTAACAATGCTGGCACAGCACATGGACTCATGCTTTCTCTAACCAGACCTTTCTCAACCAGTTATGTGACTTGTTTGTTGAGCTCTACAGGTTGTGTTGGGTTTAGTCGATAAGTTGCTTGATTAGGAAGAGTTTCTCCAAGAATCAGATCAATATGGTGTTGTATATCCATTTTTGGTGGGAGACCGTCAGGTAGCTCATTTGGAATAACATCAGCAAATTCTTCTAGTATCTTTACTGCATCATGTGGTATTATGTCTTCAAGTTCTTCTCCCCTTTTTACTACCAATGCATAGCAGCAACCTGTCACCTTCATTTCTTTGACAACATCCTTTGCAGACAACATGGTCTCATTCTTCCTTTCATTCTTAAGTGGCAAGAGAGTCACTTTAGAACCATCCTTCCAAAATGTATATGTATTTTTCTCTCCATCATGCATGATCTTCCTATCATACTGCCATGGCCTTCCCAACAAAATATGACAAGCATCCATAGGAATAACATCATACCATATCTCCTCCTTATAGATTTTTCCTATAGTAAACCTAACCAAACATCTTTTATCAACAGTAACCTCATTTCCTTTCTTAAACCATGCAATACGGTAAGGACAAGGATGTTTCTCACATTGTAGATTTAATTTCTCTACCATTTCCTTAGCTACCATATTCTCACAACTACCCCCATCAACAATAACTTGGCATACCTTTCCACCTGAGGTGCATCTAGTTCGGAAGATGTTGGTTCAAAGCCACGATTCATCAGATCTCTTTGCAGGGACTTCTTCCTTCTCTGGAATGATCATTGATCTCCTCATCATGAGAGTTTCTCCCACATCTGGTAGGACTTCTTGCTCTGTTCCTGCTTCTATGAATTCTAGCTGAACCAGGTTCACTCTAGGTTGTCCTCCTTGATTTCTCTCTAGTGTGTTATAATTGGAACATTCAAAGGCTCTGTGTCCTTCTTCTCCACACCTAAAACAAGTGAAAGGCCTTCTTTGATTTTCCCAGCCTCTTCTACTTCCATAACCTTGTCCTCTTTGGAACCCCCTTCCTCTTTCTTGATTTGGAGGATCTTGCCTGGTGTCTATAATTTTTTTGAATCCTTGAAAAGGATCTCCCTGACCATTATTAGAACCTCCTTGAAATGGAGTTGAGGTACCCCTTTGACCACCTCTATTCCTCTGGATATATTGCCTATTCTACTTTTCTTCAGCCTTCAAGGCTAATTGGTAGGCTTCTTCCATACTGTTGACACAATGCATGCTCAACTCATCTTGGATGGAGAATTTTAGGCCATTCATATATCTAGCAGCCATCTGCTCATTATTTTTTTGATGCTCTATGCACATGGATAGCTTGTAGAATTCATTTGTATAGTCTTGCACTGAAGACAAGTTCTGTTTCAAATTCTGGAACCTGCGAAAGAGGGTTTGTGAATAATCCATGGGTAAGAATTTTTCTTTGAGCTTTTTCTCTATCTTGCTCCATGTCTTAATCTTTTCCTTTCCTTTTTTGGTTTGTTCCTTTTGGAGATGATCCCACCATATCATTGCATGTCCTTTTAGTTTTGTGCATGCAAACTTCATCTTCTTTTCTTCTGTCATAGGCTTCCATTCAAAAAAAAATCCTATTTCATTTAGCCAGTCTATTAATTCTTCTGGCTTAAGACTACCAGTGTAGTCTGAAATGTCAACCTTGATCGATTCACTCCTTCCTTCCAAAGCCCTGAGAACTCTATCTTCATAGCTCATTTCTTCCAGCCTTTCTCCTATATATTCTTCATTTTGGTCAGCACCTCTTTGGTTTCCCTCTTCATCAGATTCATTCCCTCCTTGTATCCCTTGATTATCCATTCATTCACTGAGTCATTCAATCTATCTCTACATATCCAACATCAATCTTTGCATCGGTGTTGCACCTCCTCTTCCTCTTCCTCTTCCTCTCCCAGCCATCTTTCTGCTCTGATACCAAATGATGTAGCACAACACACTCTGTTAACAATAAAATTGATCACAAGACAAATTGAATAGATTTGAGTACTTCAATATTTCTCATTCATCACTAACTATCTCTACAATTCACTGCAAACTCTTAAGTAACCAAAAAACTAGAAAAAATAAGAAATCTGAAAATTACCTTTTTTGGCAGTTTTTTTCACAGGTGTTTTTTGCCATTTTTGGTAATTTTCAAAACAACCCCTAAAAAGCTAAATTTTCCCTAAACATGCCCTCGACTAAGTTAGAATGAATTTCCAACTAATATCCGAGATTTGATAACATAAACTCAAATTTATTACAAAATAGAACTTTCTAAAAACTAGAGAAAAAACACTAAAAGCTAATTTTGAAGCCCAAGATGAAACTTTCAGCTCCCAAAAATGTGCTAAAATAGGCCCCAATCAATCTGAGATCATTGGAAAAACAAATGCCACCACTTGAGGCACGCACCCGAAAAATCTTAGCAAAAACCTAGACCTGAGTCAAAAGTTATGACCTCCGGAAGTTTATGTATGAGATTATGACCTACAGAGGGCCCTGCATCACAAGGCCTCAAAGAGAGATGAATGAAATACTAGAAGGATGAGAGAGATGGAGATGAAGAGGTGAAGATTCCCCAGTGAAGATCGAAGGATCAGGCCTCAAATGGTCAGCCAACTACGTGGAAGAAGGAGAAATGCGATTTTGACAATCAAGGTGAACTCAGATTTTGGTTTTGATCCCAAAATGAAGAGAAAATGATGTGATATGAAAGACAAGAAGCAAAAGATGTGATTGAGAAAAGAAAAGGTGAGCACAGTTGACCGACAAGTCTGTGAAAGATGAAAGGAGAGCTCTCTCCATATGCAAGATGCAAAACTAACTAACATGAACCTGAAAATGCAAGCTACTATGAAAAGTGGTTTACTTGCAAGGTCACAAAGCTTTTAGACTCTAATATTCATCATCGAGCGTTATTGGTAGCATTGCAAGATCATACAATGCACACTAGCATGACTATGTGAATCTGAATATGATCTATATCAGATAGATATGTGGGAATCCCACCTAGGCATCAAAGACATATAGGTCAAGATGACTAGTGCAATGAGATTCCCTAAGTTTAATATAGCAAGATTATACTCACATCGAAACACAAAGAAAGTCAAGATGGCTATAAGTATGCACTTGCGAAAATAGTCAAGGATAATATCTTGTAGATCCTAGAGTCAAGTGGAACAAGCATAAATACTCATGATAACCAAGATCAACAAAATATACCCACAAGCAGAAAGCGAATAAAACATGTCCTCATGCCCCAGTCTTCTAGCTCAGCATCATCAAAAACTATTAGGGAGAGAACACTCAGCAAAGAAATCATCATAGACATCACACAAAGAAATAAAGTCAAGCAAATTTCAGCAAGTCAAGTTTTTAAAGTGCATGTGTGTAGGTCATAGAGTCAAACTTTGAGTATCACATCTTCTAGTGAGAAATATTGCATCATGCTAGACTGCGGGTAAAACATCTGATAAGTGTTAAGAAACACTCGATGCTGGGGTAGTGTTGAAAAACACAATTGGGGTGGTGTTGAAAAACACCATTTGCAAGGTGCCTAAGAAACCCAAATGCACAAAGAGACCCAAGATAAGCTAGAACAACGTATGCCCCCTAGACTAAGACAAGAGTCAATTCTAGGCTAGGAGAGGCAAAGTGAGAAGTGGGGCAAAAGAGCACCATGTAAGACTGATAGACATAGGTGCAAAGGTCTCAAGCAGTGCTTGTTTCCAGGTTTTCACCACTTAGAAGATTTTTTCAGGACTTTTTTTTCAATTTTTTTGTATTTTTGCTACCAAGGCACCTATTTCCAAGTTTTCAACAAGGCACTTTTTCTATTTTTTTTTTAATTTTTTGCATTTTTTTATTTTTTTGGTGAGACATCAAAGTGCCTATTGCTAGGTTTTCACTAGGATGATCATTTTTTTAGGACATTTTATGCTTTTTAGGATTTTTTCAACATCATATATGAATTTTTTTGTATTTTTTTCAAGATCAATAAAATATATACAAAGAGCTCAAGAACCTTAGGCATAGAACTTATGCAATTGTAGAACATTGATAGGCTCGGTAAGCTCTACTTCTTCTGATGTAGATAACTGATAGGCCCTAGACCCAAATGTTGTTGTTGTGATGATAGAGGGCCCTGACCAATAGGAACCAGCCCTAAGCAATTTCCAAGCTAGCGCGGGATCGTTAAAGTGTGATCTACATATACCGTCGCGGACTTCAGCTAGCACTTTGTCTGACTCCTCTATTTCTAGACACTGCTGGATAGTTCCATCTAGACCCTTCCTATATAAGTCACCAGAGATGAGGGTAAAGTGTGAGGTGTTATGGATGAGATTTTCAAAGATAACGTGATCTTGGAAATAGGAAAAGATGGTGGCATTGTAGGAATTGTGGGCAGGATAGCAAAATTCTTCCACCAGGAACTGGAAGCAGGATTTATGCTTTTTCAATTGTAAAATGGATGTCGAAGTAACCAAGGCATTAGCAGCTTTGATCTGAGCTCTAGGAATGTGCTGAAATATGACAGATGTGAAATAATTCTTGAAAAAGTTCACCATTTTTTTGTAGAGAATCAACTTGTCATCTTTTATTTGATAATCATCCTTTTTTAGCAAGTCTTTATTTTTACTTTTTTTAGGTTCAAATACCACCACAATGTGGTTTTCACCATCCGACCATTGCTCTTTTCTTTTGATTTGATGATTGAGATACTTGATTTCTGATTCAGTCCTTTTTGTTGCCGATTCGCTAGTGGAAGAAGTAATAGGTTCAATGGCATGTTGATCCTGGGTGGACCAAGCTATGAGATCTGATTTTGTGAGATGAAATGAAGTGACTGGTTCAATAGCATTTATGTGAGGGATGTGATCTCTGGTGACAAGAGAGGTCGAGCCTATAGGGTAAGCTCCAAAAGTGTTAAGATCTAGACTTGTCAGAGAGGAACTAGCGTGGTCCACTAAAGCAATACATGGATAAAACTCATCAGACCCTTCGTAAGACTCATCAACTATGTCAGGTTGGTCACCATAAGTATGAACCACATCCACTTCCATATCCACTATGGAAGATCCATTAGAGAGAGTATCCCATTCATATTCATTTGAATCTATTGTTACGCTTCTACTGGGATGCTTGCACCAAAAAGGTTTAGGACCTTTAGAAGTAGAGGCTTCAATGTCATTATTTGTGAGATCTCCTCTTTTCATTAACCGCAAAATATTCCTACGTTGTCTAGCTCTGGGATCAAATTCATTATCTCTAGACATAGAAGCTTCAGCTGAATCATTGTTAGGCATACATTCTCCTTCCCAAAGGAGTGAAGTAGAAGGAAGATCATCTCTCATTTGAGCCATAGTGTGCAGTGGTGACTCATCTGTATCTATGTTTGAATCACTAATCATGGGAGCATTTCTAGAACATGTAGGGAGGTCATCATCGGCACCATATCCTAGACCTATTGTAATCTTAGAGGGTCGGCCATTAGTATGACTCAAAGGCTTGACTAGGGCGTGTCCATTATCATTTATAGGTCCTTGACCTTGATAGCCCATTTGCTACAAAAATTTATAGCCTTTACCATAGCGCTTAGGGGAAATAGGAGTAGCAATGGTGGTACTATCTTCTTCATCTCTATAGATCCATTCTCTAATAGCTTTTTCTTCTCTTTCTACCTCTAGGGGTACAGACACTTGAACAAAATTACCAAAAATTGTCATGGCAGAAGCAGAAGGCTTCATCTTATTAGAAGGTCTCCCATATGATCTAGGAGAAGTAGGCATAGCAGCAAGGGAATCCAATGTGTATTCACCCATACCAAGGCTCATCATCTTAAAAGTTTTCTCAGCAGCAACCAGGGACATAGTAGGATCATTAAAAGGTTTTTTATGAGGAACAAATGTTTTAGTAGTAGCAAGAGCATTAATAGCAATAGAATGATCCCCTGGAATAACAATTTCAGCTCCGTTATGGGGGAATTTGACACACTGATGGTATGTAGAAGGCACAGCTTGCATGTCATGGATCCAAGGATGACCCAAAAGGATGTTATAAGCAAGTGGGATGTCCAATACTTGGAACATAATATCTTTCATGACAGGGCCTACTTGGACAAGTAGCGTGACAAGACCTTTGGAAGATCTTTCAACTTCATCATATGCTTTTATAGTAATTTTCCATTTAGGATCTACAGCAAATTTTGACAAACCCAACTGTTGTATGACATTGAAAGAAACAATATTTAACCCTGCACCATTGTCTATTAGAACTCGGTGGACTCGGGTATGGTAGACCATAACTTCAATATGTAAGGCAAGATTGTGAGGGTGGCTAATAGATACGTCATCTTCTGCAGAAAAGGATAGATAATGAGGTGATGAGATGTGGTTGACCATAGCCTGGAACCTATCTGGGTCAATGTCATTAGGGACATTAGTTGTACGCAAAGCCTTTTCAAGGATCTCCTTGTGAAAAGGGGATAGCTCAAGAAACTCAAAAATAGATATCTGTGCGGGTGTCCGTTGCAACTAATGGACAAGATCATAGCTAGACAAAGCTGAAGGAACTGCTAGTTTGGAAGATGAGGCTTGTTTAGGATCAGGCACAGTTTTAAGGACTAGTTTAGCTTGTCCCCTAGTAACAGCATTCAGTGTCTCACTTCGGGGTGATGAACTACCACGTGTTTGCAAGACCAACTTTGGCATACCATGATTAGCTTTATTATCATCTTGAGGTTGCATCATAAGAACACTCTCAACAAGCTCTACCATGTTGATCACAGGTGAATCAGAAGTATATGTGTAGTTGATCTTAGCATCATGATTCTTCTTATGCGCTTGAGAAGATTCCCCCTTGTCATGCTTAGGTAGAGGGTCTTTGAAAGCTATGTGAAAAAATTTTTAACTAAGCCATCTATGAGAATTGTGTTGTCATCAATGAGATCTTGTATAGCATCTTTAAGCATGAAACAATTGTCAGTCTTATGTCCCTTGTTTCTATGATAGTGGCAGTAATGATCCTCTCTCCACCAATTAGGCTTAACTAGTGAATAATATGGATGATTTTTCTTAGGAAGCGTAAGATAATTATTGGCAACCAAAGTCTTAAGAATCACATCATATGGTTTAGCGAATGGGGTATAGACCTATCGTCAAAATTGCTTCTTAGGTTTGTCTGCATTATGAGGCTCAGGAGCATTTTGAGCATTGGCAGCTTCTTGTTGTTTTGTTGGGTAGATGGCATTAGAGAGGTTGAAAGTAGGCTCTTTAGCTTTAGGGACATCTACAACCCCATCATTGACAACATACTTATTCCTATTCCAAGGTTTTCTCTTGTCTTTTCCATTGGTTCTAGTATCTTTATTAATAACAATATCCCCCTTTCTTATGGCCACATCTTTGATCTGATATGCACTTTCAACCATGTCATTGAAAGAGGAGAACAATTACTTCCTTAGATCATAATACAGCTTAGGCACAAGAGTGTTGACAAAAATGTCAATCTTTTCCCTTTTGGGTAGCTGACGAGGATATTGAGAATACAATGACCTCCAACATTGCAAATAAGTAGCAAATAACTCTCCTTGGTTTTGTCTCAAAGCACCAAGATCTATCATGGTGATAGGTTGTTGGATATTGTATGAATAGTGTTGTGTGAAGCACATAACCAACTCATCAAAATTCTTCAAAGGAGGTGTCAACTTTGCAAACCATTCTAAAGCTTGTCCTCTTAAGCTTCAAGGGAATAATCATAGCAAAAATGTGTCTTCATGAAGGAAATCCATGTAAGAGTGTAAAAATGATGCACATGGTCATGGGGGTCACTATTTCCATCATACTTATCATATTGAGGAACCTCAATATCCCTAAGAAATGGGACCATGTATAGACTCCTATCAAATGGAAGAGCACAAATAGATTCTACAAAGGATAACTTTGAAGGCTCTCTTTCTATCGCCATTTGGGTAAGGCGTTGATTTGTCTGACGTAGTTCTTCCTTAAGGACTTCCAATTTAGTTGGTACTCTTTGTTGGACAATTTGTCTGACATCATAGCCGGGAGGAAGCTTGTATCCTCTAGAAGTCATATATTGGAAATATTGGTCTCCATTGCGCTCTAAAAGCTTAAGCATCTTTTGTTGGGAGTCCTCATCTTGTTCAAATATCATAAGCTCCTCACTAGAAATATCATCAACGGCCTCTTCCTCATGGTGAGAGGGAGGGGGTCTAGGAGGTGAAGAAGGTACATCAAAAGTCCATCTTGGAGGGGACCTTGGTGGTGTGTTGTTGCCATAATTTCCATTGGTACCAAAAAGTGGTCTATGCTCATAACCCCTAATCTCAAGTTGCTCATGAGATACTCCTCTCATAGCCATGCATCTAGCAGCATCCATTTTGTCTAAATGAGCTTGGTTGTCCTTATGCTCAAAGTGTTCTTGAAAACGGCAGAACTTTTCTTGTTTAGTGAGAGTGAGTGAGACACTATCTATGTTTTTGGAAGACTTAAATGCAGAAAAGAGGAAACCTCCTTTGTACCACAGGGTAGCCTTAGAATCCTCAAAACTAGAACTAGCATTGCTAATAGGCACTCGTGAGTGTCTAGTGGGAGAAGGTAACTGCGTATAATTGAACGAAGGGTGACTTCCTTGTTCAAATTGAGATCGAGTTGTAACTGGCATGAAAAAGAAAGTTGTTCAACCAATAAAATGAGACAAAGTTTCTTAGATGTTGAGATAAGCAAAAGCCAATGATGATCACTTGTCAAGATAGAACAATAGAGATGGCTGGTCAAAGTGCTTAAGAACTTATAGCAGTCAATTGACACAAGCCTAGATGTGAGCAAGAAGCTCAATTAGCAAGTAGCTAGATAGGTAACCGTGTTTTGATAAGTGATCAAAAGTAGCATTTGTTAGGCTCAAAACCCAATAGTTTTAACTCATTGTTTTCAGTCTAGAACAAAGCTAAGCATGTAGACAACAAGCTAGCTTCAGATAAGAATAGGAAAAGACAATCTACGACTAGTTAAAGTTCAAGTTTCAGCAACTTTGGATTGCAATAGTGACAAGACAGTAGAATGACTCAGGGTGATACTTTCCAGGAAAGTAGGGTGATATTTTATAGCGAGACGATACTTCGCCTTAAGCCAGGTGATAGTTTCCAATAAGCCCGAGCAATACTTTCCAGGCAGGCTAGGCAATAGTCCAGCAAGGGTGAACTATCATGTGATATTTCTCTCCATAGGGTGCAATACTGTTGCAGAATTGTATGACTCTTGACCAATGAAGTGCAAAATCTTAGTTTTTGGGATTGTTTGCTCAAAATTTTTAGTTTGAGGGTCAATTTTTTTGATTTCAATCACAATGACAGCAATAAATTGACAAGTTTGCAAATAGTATGAAATCAAACATGTCTTCAAACATTTGAAACAAGGGCAAAAGAAGCCTTTCCAAGACAAACAATTGTGATATCAAAACTAAAAAACCCTATGAATGCTACTGAGATATTGAGTATGCAAGAACATTTACATAAGTATAGCACAACGAGAACACTTCAAGCACTTTCTAGCCTAAAAAGACAAGGCTCAATACTTAACAACTTGGCCCACAACTTGATGCTCCATTACCTCACACAAAGTAGTTGCCCACAATAGATATTGGCTTTGTCATGGGAGTGCCAAAGACACAACCAAAGGAACACATATGGTGAGTAATCTTGGGGTAATCTAGGTTATTCCACTTGGATCAATCCTTGCACCAAGAAGCTAAGCGGAAAAATAGGGTGGCTTCTAACTATGGTTCTTAGTAAGGGCTTCTGTTTATAGCACCCCTCTTACTCCTCATAAAGGACTAGGACCTCACGGCCTCAAGAGTACCTTAAGCATTCCTGCTCAACATTTTCCTCATGGTCACAATCCCACAAGTACTCACATCAAACGAAGACAAGCACTACATCTACCAAAGCTTTGTGTCCTAGATAGCCTTCAGATTATAGTGGGTTGGAATAGCTCAGTATTAGCTTGTCCCCACTTGGGTTGTTCCTCTTGATTGCTCAAGAGCAGGGCCGCTAAAGGATTCTAGAACTAAACAAAGAGTGGATCAACCTTTGAGTTTCAAGATTTATGTTTCACCTCAAGGGTGAAGAGCATACTCTCCTAGCTCAAAAATATCTCCCAAACACACCAAGCAAAGGTTCAATTACCCTCTTGCTTTCAAAATCCAAAGATGGGTTAAGATTTTCTAGTTCACCACAAGGGTGAAGAGCATACTTCTACCACCCAAGAATTCCTACAACAAGCTCTTAAGTGCCTAGTAAATGAAACAACTAGTATATGCCGCACTTGAAAAGAAAGTAATTAAACAAGAACTTGATTTGGTTTTTATGCTTAGGGCAGCCCTGCAAAAACCATTAGTAGCCCTCTTTGACATGCATTCTTTTAAGCAAATTCTTAAGCAATGAGAGCACCTACAAGCACAACTTGTTAGCCCCACAATAGTTAACACATCAAAAATCAAGTAATCTACAAGTAAAATAGTTGATCAAATGGAAAAATTTGAAAATGAAACCAACATGGTTAGATTAGGCTCAGAAAGAGCTTTCCAACAATATATCACACTTAAATTTTTGATACCGTATGTGAAAATTTCTAAAAAATGGGTGCACGGATTTTGAAAATGCTAAAATTTTCAAAAAAATTGAAAAGAGCTAAAAATAACCATTTCAGGCACAGGTGATAATACACTAGAAATATCGCGCGATACTTTACAATATACTAGGGTGATACTTTCCTCTTCGGGTGATACTTTGTACTACCTGCAGGCGATAGAATGTTCGAAACAGGGCGATATAATCTGTAATAGCTGAGCGATACTTTAATTGGTAAAGTATCATAGTAGTATAGCAGAAAATATCATGTGATACTAGCAAAGTATCGCCCAATAATTTTCCAAAAAATTGTAAAATTGTCGAAAACAGTAAGCTAAAAATTGATGAAAAAAAGTGCGAAAATGTAGAAAAAGTAGGACAAAATAGAGTTGTTCTGCCCCACGGTGGGCACCAAAAATATACACACTAAATAGTGCACTTCTCTAAATCATTGCTTCCAAGAGAATCCATGCATTGGAAACCTTGAGAAATCAATTTAGAGCTTCCTAGGCATGGAGTGCAAGGGTGTTAAGAATGCTCTCAACTAGAGCTATTAAGCCAATAACCTTGCTAGTAAACCATGCAATGGAAGATTCAATAAGACAAGGGAAAGAATGTAAATATCTTCAAGAATCCAAATGGAGATGTAATGCAACTACACTAAGAATGAAGATGCAAACAAAGCTATGAAAGGAAATATGCAAGTATTACAAAGCTTCCTAATTAAGCTAGATGAATTAATCTAAAGCACAAAGGAAACTAAGCTAAATATGAAGCTATGAATGCCATGATAAATAAAACTAGAATAACATGTAGATGCAAAAGCCAAGAATGCTCCAAAGTGACCTAGAAAACCTGCAGCATAACATTAGCATAAAAAGTTAGGGATTTAGAATGAAGAAGAGAGCTCTCCTTTTATAAGAAATGAGAAGGAATGGACCATGGAGATTAAGAGGCAAAAGATTTAATCAATGGTGGAGCATCAAAGAGGATCAATCCATGTGCACAAGTATCCTCCAATGGGAAAATAAGAGTTGACTTTTGTGCCCATATGAGACAAAAAGTGTTTTTTCCCTTTTTATAAAATGTTTTATTTGTGCAACTTAGGATAAGAGGAAAAGTGGGGGCTTTTTTATTTAATTAAAAGAGGAGGGAATTCTTTTTAAATAAATAAAGACTTAGGATAAAATGGTTAGCACATAGAAAATAATCGAATTAATGACAGAACTAGGATTTGATCAAGAATGAGCAATTGATGATTTAGCAAATAATGCTACCAAGGGGCTAATAGTCTAGATGACCATTTTTGGATAATTACACTCATGATATAGATACAAAACTAAATTTTGAATCTTATATTTTGATACTCATTGACTCGTGAAATATACTTGAAATGATTTGGATGTCAAATTATTTTATATGTGTACTAGTTAGAGTCTGCAAATTCTTTAGAGCTACTTGAAATAGTAAGAATTAAGGATATAAATGTGGCATGTGGAAATTGAAATTTAGATGATGTTTCAAATTATGATGAGATGTGGAATGTTAGTTATTAATGTATATGTGTCTAATTAATTTTCGTAAAAATTTTGTTGATATGTATATAATTTATTCTTGAGATACTGATACTGTGTCAAGTGTGCAGGAAATTGACCATGGTTTTTAAATTCGGGTAATCAAGAATAGATGAACGTGAATTTCATGTAAAGAAAGGTTAACTCTTGAATAGATGTAATTTGGAATCGCCTCTATTCAAATGTAAAGGGGGAAATATGAGATCTATTCTCAAAAACCCAAATTCCCCAAAGAAGAGATCCGATTTGATCAACCAAAAGGTTAATGTACAATCAAATCAATTTTATGGAAAAGAGTAGGAAGAGAGAGTAAATCTAATATTTCCCTAAATGTGGATGATTAATCTTGAAATCTAAAATAATTGAAGTGCAAATACTAACCTTGAATTAGGGCAGATCTGGAAAATGCTGAATTCTGGCTTCTATATGAACTTTTTGAAGATTTTGTCACCTGTTTTGGACTGGAAATGTCGAGGCGGACAAAACCCAGAAATCTTTTCTCCAAATTCACACAGGTCAACTTTGCCCTTTTAAAAGGTCAAAGACCACATTATTTATTTGAAGTCTGATTCCAATTCTGTTTGCAAATCCTGAAAGATTGCCAAAAAAGGTATCCAAATTCACTCTCAGATCTAAGATTTTGCACTTGTACCTATAAGAAAATGGGAGTTTTGTTGTTTGTTTGGAGGGTTTGCCTTGGTCAAACCCCAGTTTGGAATCAACATTAATATTGAAATTGAAATAGGAGAATGCTAGCAAGTAGTAGAAATGAATCTAACAATGAAGATATGCAATTTAGTAGATATGCTAATGTATTTGGAATGTAATCAAATATATTGATATGAAAGCTTGAACGTAACATCATCAAACCTCCATGATTGTATGCTTGAAATCCACCTTGAGGAAACAATGATATGGATCTTGAAGATGAACAAAAGATCTTGAAGGAAGATCACACCACCATGGTGGCTAGATCTAGGGTTTGTATGATAGATCTTGAATGCTTGAGCCAAATCCCTTCAATAGCTTGAATGCTTGAATCCTTGATCTTCAATGGAGAACTTGGATGAAGAAGAAGACTTGAATAGTTGAATGAATGCTTGCTTGATCACCTTGAGAACTTGAGAGCTTGATTGCCAAAACTTGATGATGGAGTGATATGAAAAACTTGATGTTGGAGTGATATGAAAAACTTAATGTGAAAATGAGAGAGGAAGGCCTCCTTTTATAGTGATCTAGGGCACACTCCTCTAGATGGGCCACCTTGGAGAATTAAATCCCAATTAGGTCCTCACCTTTATTAAATATACCTTGATTAAATACAATTAAAATATTTACCATTCCGGAGTCCGAAACAGCCGACCCGAAAGCGGAGAAATAACTTTCCCGAAAGCCAAACTGCCAACAAATGACAATTTGAAATCTTGGTGGGAAGAGGTCAAGGTTGACCTTGACCTTGACCTAGTTAGGTTCGAGGTCGACTTTGACCTCAAGCCCTAACTTTGTCAGGATTCTACAACAGGGGTTCCAGAGATGCCAAGAACTTAGAAATTGTTGTCTGAACATGACCCAATATCAGGAACAAATAGAAAATCCTTGGAATAATATGATGAAGGACTAGGGAGTCTCATTTATGAATCCTACCTAGAAATTAGAGCCATAGAAGAGGGAAAATTAGGAAATTCCTTAAGACCTTAACCCTAATTTCACCTAGAATGAAGAAATCAAGTGCAGAGAAGAAGTGGAAGACAAGGGAGAATGCAAAGATTTCAATCATGACCCTAAACCACTTACTCAGAGGGCTAAACACTCTTAACATGGAAGTGCTTCCATTTTAAGATGATACATTAAGCCCCCACTTTAGCAAGAGTATGGATTCGATGCAAACTCTTGGTAAAGGAGAAGAGAGAAGAGATCCCAGTGGATTCAAAATGAGATAAAATAATACTTAGCTGAAGACACAAGCCCCCAAACCAAGGATTCTAACTCAACATACATACATGAGAGTATACAAAAGAACAAAGGTTAGTATTAAACAACCCAAATCAATTATCATAAGAAACCTCGCTAAGAAATATTTCTCATAATAATATCATATTTGGAAAGCTATCATAATAGCATAAATTATTACATAAGAAAGACAAGAGCAACACTATAGACAACATAGCTTCATGATCCAGTCCTACTAGCATGAAAGTGAAAAGAGAGAAAAGAGAAAGTGATTACCTCACCTGGTAAGATGCCTACCTTGTCGTGAATCACCCCGGAGGGAGAGCCCAACAAGTTCACCCATAAACTATGCTTGCAATTGTAATGTGTCTTCTGACAGCTTCTGGAATACTCATAGATCCACCTTCTTGTATCATTATGAATATGAAATGCGTGTCTCCTCAGGATTTAGCAACTTATGTGCATTACCATTGGAAGATTTAGCATATAGGTGCGTGTCTTTTCAGGATTTAGCAACTTATGTGTGTTACCTTCCAAGATTTAGCATATTTGAAATTGGAAATGCATTTCCCTTCAGAATTTAGCAACTTATGTGCGTTACCTTCAGAGGATTTAGCATATTGAAAATTTTGAAAAATGCGTGTCTCCTCAGGATTTAGCAACATATGTGCATTACCTTTGGAATATTTAGCATATGAATGCGTGTCTTTTCAGGATTTAGCAACTTATGGGTGTTACCTTCCAAGATTTAGCATATAAAAATAAAAAACTATAGTACAAGGGAGGCCCTATATATGCCCCCCTCCTTAAGATGGCAAAAACATACTATTATGTCATGTTAAGGAAAGAAAAAGAACAAGGATAAAGCCTTCTTCAACATCAAGACAATATCCATAGACAACACCCAATCCAAGACAAGAAGGTCACAACTCTGATAAGGCCATGGAAGGGACAAATGTAGAAGATATCAGGCAAGAAGTGAAAAGAAAGTAACCCTTAATGAGGGATAGCACACTATTCAGTTTCCAAGGTAAGAGATGTATCAACCATGGAAACCCAATATCAAACAACCAATAAGGTTTGTATAAGGGACATAGGTCCACAAATGCAAACCATAATTTCATGTATGATTGGATATCACATAGTAGATAAATACTGCTTAACCAAGGAAAGAGATGAATCCCTAGAAAAGAAGAGAATACTGGATGAAATAACAATGCATAGATTTGAATAAGATAAAAAAGCATACCAAGCCCCCAAGGCTAAAGTACTTCTACCAAACTCACAACCCGTATTTGTGACTCCATGTGTGAATGTTTAAAGATAGAAAAGAAGGATAAGGCATCCTTTCCCCCCAAGTATAGGAACAAAGATGGAAGAGGATACCTACTTCACAAAGCAAGGAGATATCCTGGTTACAACAATGTATAGTATATCCTTAGCGAGAGATATTGACCCCTACATCCAAGAGTATAAATAATGATGAAAAGGATATGTCACTTGTGGAAAAGGATCCTCAAGGAAAGAGATCTTATTGCCAAGAGCCCCACCAAAGAGGAGTGTGTGTAAATAAGATATCATCTTTCAAAAGGCGGGAACAAAGATTCAATCATCAAGCCCCCGGTGAAGAAGAGCAAGAGGAATCTTTGGAATGAAGAAAATCAATTTTAACAACAAGCAAGAATAAAAGTTTATATTAAACATCATTTGCAACATAGAGAAGAAGTGATGATCGAAGACAACAACTTCTCCTATAAGAAGATTATCCATAATCAACACCTCTGTCACTATGATGAAATAATATTGTAACATAAGCAAATACTACTAAGCTAAGGAAAGAAGTTCCCCCAGACAAAGAGAAAGAAGGAAGAACCTTGCCCCCCCCCCCCGAGGGATGAAAGACAAGGGATATTTTTAGAAAACACATGTCCTAGAAGAGATTTCCTAAGAAGAAAATATAATTCCTAGGAATGGATAAAAACATCATGCAAGACTATGGAAGAAGGAAAAATAAAGAATACCAATTAAATCTTAATAAAAAGACCTAATGGATCCTAAAAGACTGGATAAAATGATGCCTCTTGCCCCCCAGTCATGAGACAAGAGGATAGGAACATTTACTCTAGCTCTAATGGAGGGGAATCCCCTATATCAAAATTATGAAGAAGTTGTAAGACAGCGCGAGAAAAAGGTATAATACCGTGCACAGCCCTATCCCTAACATATAATTTGAAGTTGTTACAATCGGCAAGCAAATGAGTATTATGATAGTGAAGAGGACATTTGAATTTATACAAAGCATCAATAGGTATAGGTCTAAATCTTTCCTTTTTAGAATTCATTAGCTCCACATATAGTATTTTAGCATTTTCTTGACGAGTGTTAGGATTATCCATTAGAGATGTAGAGAGATGAGCGTTAAGGGGAGGACAAAGATCCACACCACTTAACTTGACTTGAGACTTAGAAGTTCCAACACCACACATATCCGGTTTAGGAGGTATATTAATGGGAAATTTAATACCATGTTCATTAACTCCTAACCCTAAACCTTTATAGCCTTGTTTATTCACCATATTATATCTAGTAGTGTACATATCATGCAAAGTTTCTATAGGAGGTGATTGTTTATCATGTTCATGAGTAAAGGGCGTATAAGGTGGGATAATAGGTTTGGAAGAATTTTCTTTATCCTTTCCTTTAAGATCATCATGATTAGGAGGAGAGGAAAAATCAAAGAAATCTTGCACATCCGCATCCTGCACTATAGCTTGAATCCCATCATCAATACGGGAAGAGCGAGGATTAAGAGATGGAGAATCAGGTATCAGAATAGGAAGATTAGGATGAAGATTAGGAAGATTAGGAGATGGTGTATCATCTACCAAATTCTTCACATAATCCAAAATATGAATAAGGCTACCACATAAATCCCTAAGAAAAGTTGTAAATGTAGATAGACTAGTATCAGTCAACTTCACAAAAGCATAAGCAAGAGCAAAGTGAAGGGTCATCAATGTTATGAAATGAATAATACCCGCATAAACATCATATGCATTATAAATAGATGCTAGAAGAAGAGTAATAACAAACATGATTATGCACCAAAACATCTTAACAATCTTCATGATAAATAAAAGTGTAAGAAATATGTTTTTGTATTTTATTCAATATATAGATTTTTTTGAATTTTTGAAGTATAGATGCAAGAGCAAAATGTAAATCTAACACCAAAAAGAAACAGAGTAAGCTAGTCGGGTTTAACAAAATGAATAGAGGAGGTGAACACACAAGGGAATATAAAGGAAGATCTAACACAATAGAGCATCTAAATCCACAAAAGAAAAGGGGTAAGTAATTTAAATCTAACACCAAAAAGAAAGAGAGTAAGCTAGTCGGGTTCACCAAAATGAATAGATGTAATTTGGAATCACCTCTATTCAAATGTAAAGGGGGAAATATGAGATCTATTCTCAAAAACCCAAATTCCCCAAAGAAGAGATCCGATTTGATCAACCAAAAGGTTAATGCACAATTGAATCAATTTTATGGAAAAGAGTAGGAAGAGAGATTAAATCTAATATTTCCCTAAATGTGGATGATTAAGCTTGAAATCTAAAATAATTGAAGTGCAAATACTAACCTTGAATTAGGGCAGATCTGGAAAATGCTGAATTCCGGCTTCTGTATGAACTTTCTGAAGATTCCATCACCTGTTCTAGACTCGAAATGTCAAGGCGGACAAAACCCAGAAATCTTTTCTCCAAATTCATACAAGTCAACTTTGACCTTTTAAAAGGTCAAAGACCACATTATTTATTTGAAGTCCGATTTTGATTCTGTTCGCAAATCCTGAAAGATTGCCAAAAAGGGTATCCAAATTCTCTCTCAGATCTGAGAGTTCACACCTGTACCTACAAGAAAATGGGAGTTTTGTTATTTGTTTGGGGGGTTTGCCTTGGTCAAACCCCGATTTGGAATCAACATTAATATTGAAATTGAAATAGGAGAATGCTAGCAAGTAGTAGAAATGAATCTAACAATGAAGATATGCAATTTAGTAGATATGCTAATGTATTTGGAATGTAATCAAATATATTGATATGAAAGCTTGAACATAACATCATCAAACCTCCATGATTGTATGCTTGAAATCCACCTTGAGGAAACAATGATATGGATCTTGAAGATGAACAAAGGATCTTGAAGGAAGATCACACCACCATGGTGGCTAGTTCTAGGGTTTGTATGATAGATCTTGAATGCTTGAGCCAAATCCCTTCAATAGCTTGAATGCTTGAATCCTTGATCTTCAATGGAGAACTTGGATGAAGAAAAAGACTTGAATACTTGAATGAATTCTTGCTTGATCACCTTGGGAACTTGAGAGCTTGATTGCCAAAACTTGATGATGGAGTGATATGAAAAACTTGATGTTGGAGTGATATGAAAAACTTGATGTGAAAATGAGAGAGGAAGGCCTCCTTTTATAGTGATCTAGGGCATACTCCTCTAGATGGGCCACCTTGGAGAATTAAATCTCAATTAGGTCCTCACCTTTAGAAAATATAACTTGATTAAATACAATTAAAGGATTTACTATTTTAGAGCCCGAAACAGCCGACCCGGAAGCGGAGAAATAACTTTCCCGAAAGCCAAACTGCCAATAAATGATAATTTAAAATCCTGGTGGGAAGAGGTCAAGGTCAACCTTGACCCTGACCTATTCAAGGTTGAGGTTGACTTTGACCTCAGGCCCTAACTTTGTCAGGATTCTACAACAGGGGTTCCAGAGATGCCAAGAACTTAGAAATTGTTGTCTGAACAGGACCCAGTGTCAGGAATAGATAGAAAATCCTCGGAATGATATGATGAAGGACTAGGGAGTCTCATTTCTAAATCCTACCTAGAAAGTAGAGCCATAAAAGAGGGAAAATTAGGAAAGTCCTTAAGACCTTAACCCTAATTTCACCTAGAATGAAGAAATCAACTGTAGAGAAGAAGTGGAAGACAAGGGAGAATGCAAAGATGTCAATCATGACCCTAAACCACTTACTCGGAGGGCTAAATGCTCTTAACATGGAAGTGCTTCCATTTTAAGATGATCAAACTCTATACAAAGATGTAACCTCATTGTTACATGTTTTAATTTGTAAATGTGATGCATGTTGAATTGTAATGTTGTAAAATTGTAAATGTGTATCAATTTGGCATGCCATGTGTAAATTTTAATGTGATGTGTTTATGTTGTGTCAATTGACACTTGTACATGTGATTTGGCATGACCAAGTGAGTTAAATGGGGATTATACTCTTACCCTAGGGTCACCTAGTAGTGTTCCCATGTAGGGTTACTTGTTTGAGAAGTCAAAATAGGATACCCAGCATGCAAACCCGTAGGTTAACCCTTGGAGGGTTTTTGAGGGGTTAAATGGAGCCATAGGGGATGGTTAGGCCTAAATTTATCTAGCCTTATAGGTGTAATATGGGTTAGGGGTTAATTTTTGACCAAAATTATGTCCAAAACTCAATTATGGCCTTCCAAAGAGTACCATTTTAGAGAGTGGCGAAATTGAGTGGATGTGAGGCTCATCCCTTTCTCTACATTTTTTATCTACCTCTCATTTATGAGAGGAGACAAGATGGAAGAGGACTCCAAAACTCTTCTCTCATTATGTTGGGTAGGTAGGAAGTTGGTGAGGGTTTTCTTTTTAGTGGAAATTTGGAGTTTCTGGGTTGATAGCCCATTCTCCAAACTTGGATACTTCTAGTTGAGTTAGTGAGAGTTGTGAGATTTGGCCAAAGAAGGAAAACTTAATGAGGGAATAGGCTCAACTTCAACCTCATTTTCACCATTTCTTGGAGTAAGGTTGGTTCTCATATCATGGAAACCATGTAATGTTTATGTTTTGTATGTGTGAATTGAAAATCTTGTAGTATGTAAATCTTGGTGTTGTTATCATGTTGTCCATGGATCTTCTTTTTGGTGTTTTCTTTTCTTGTGATTTCTTGTTTGTTTGGGGTGTGCAAGGTTGTACTCACCCTTGGGAAGGGAAGAGAGCCTTGAGGGTGAAGGGATGGGAATTTCCTAATAGTGTAGAGTCTCTCCTTGTGAAGGAGAGGGATGTAGCATGGAGTATGGGCTCCATGTTGCCATTTTCTTGTTCTGCATATTGTTATCTCTAATGAGCATTTAAGGTTGTCATTAGTATCAAAGGTTTGTAAAGATATTAGTTGGTCACTTACATTGAGATATTCAGTAACTAAAAGCAAAATAGACCAGTCGGTAAAGCATATATACCGAGCATCAGACAGTTTACCAAGCACCAAAAGACACCGACATTGACAGACAGTAAACACTGAGCATCACAGTATACACTGAGCAGTTTATACAGTGTTTACCGAGGATCACATAAAATGGCATAGTAATTTGAAATGGCACATACTTCTATGCATACGGTTACAACGGTTCATAAAACATTTTACCAAGATCGAGGAACATTTAATGTGATGATATTCATTAAATGCAATGTATATCTTTTGTAATAGTTGATCTAGGTCATTATTGTACACCTTAGATCTTAGGGTTATGACTATGTTGTGTAACCTAATTTTGTTAAAGTGACAAAAATAGAACACTATATATTTGTGTGTTCGCATCATTTTTTGGTGTGAGCTGATATATGAACCATAGAGCACTCGAAGCAATTTCCTAACTTCAAGTCTATCAATTAACAGAGCAGTATCAAGTACAAAGGAATTCAGATTGAGTAGAATCAGAAGAGGCTACCGAGCAGTTTAGAGCAGAGATTCATCACAAGTAAGGTGATATTTTATCAGAGCTTATAGATCTGTATCAGACAAGTGAGTTGTCAAATAGCAGATAATTACCTATTGCTTTCTGACAATTGTAATAGAGTTTTGGATAAAATCTCTTAACAGAGTAGACTTAACAGTCTTATGTAAATCTCTTAACCGAGTGCACACTTCATTAGTGTTGTTAAAATCCTATAACTAGGTAGATCTAGTTGATCTAACATGTCACTCCTAACAGGGTGAGATCACCAGAAGTGATCAAAACTTGTAGCCCTAATAGGCAAACCTTTTCTATTTGTAGTAGTGAAGAATTTGTTGGTGTCATCCCCACCATAGTTTTTACCTTCTAACAAGGGTTTCTACGTTACCAAAATACTTGTGTCATGTGATTGTCATATTGATTTCATGTTGTTTACTTTCATAAGTTAAATGAATGATTGATACATGCAGTTAGATTCAAGTTGTTTTGGTCGGTTATTACTGTTTACAGTTATATATCAGAAAGGTTTACAAGTAAAGTTTTTGAAGGCACTGATTCACCCCTCCCCTCTCAATATCTATCTCTTCTAATTCCAACAATTGGTATCAGAGCGTAGTTCTCTTATTGAACAGTTTAACCACTGAAGGGTAAAGATCTAAGTCATGGAGAGATACAAGCTTGATAAGACTATTGAGAATCAGAAGATAAAAATGCAAATGTTTGTGGAACAGTATAAGCAAGCCAAGGAAGGACTGAAGAAATTACTGGTTGAAAGGAAGAACCTAGCTATTCTACAAAATGAGATCGGTTACCATGAAGAACCTATTGATGAAATGTTTGAGCATATTGGATCTAGTTCTGGAAGCATCTCTGATGGATCTGAAAGCATAATCACTAATTTATCTGAAAAGAATCAACATTTAACTGATCAAGTGAAAGCACTACAAATTGGTCAAGAATATCAGATGGTGAGAATGGTAGAAATAATGAACAATGCAAGACAAGCCAAGCAAGAAAGGAATCTAGCTATTGATGACCGAAGACAAATGACTGAACAACTTCAAGCAAAAGAGAGTGAAATACAGAGACTCACTGATCGTCATTTCCAAGTAACTAATCAAATGATGACTATGAATCAAGAGGTAAACCGTGTGAATGGAGAATTATCAAGAAGACTAGAAGATGTTGCAAGACTCAGAGAAGAAAATGAGAAGCTGAGAAATGAAGTGAAAAATCAACAGCAACAAAATGAAATGAAGAAACTTGTTGAGGACGGTTCTAAGAAGATTGATGACTTTCTGACTAATCAAAGAAGATTTGGGGGTAGAGCTGGTATAGGCTACACTGGTGAAGGAGAATCATCACAACAAGTTGAACAAGTCAACAACAATCAAAATTAGAAACCTAAAGTGTTGGCATGTTATCACTATGGAAAACTGGGACATACATCTAATGTGTAGAAGCAAAGCACAAGGTAAACCTCTTGTCACTACTAAGTTTAATGGATATTGTTATTACTATGGTAAGTTTGGACATCCTACATATGAGCGTAGACCTAAATAGAATGATATTGCTAACAATACCACTGTGGAGAAAATATGCTATACTTGTAATAAACATGGACACACTACACGAGAGTGTAAGGCTAAGATGAAGCAAGTATGGACTCCTAAGAAGCAAACATAGCGAAATCCCTATCAATCGAAGAGACAAGGTAACTCTTATGTTTGGGATTATAATACATGGGCTAAATGTACTCCTTGTGGTAGATATGGACACATTGTAGCAAATTGTTACAGAAAAGTCAGATTGGACAATCAAGAAGCTAGACAAGCACTGGAATGGCATGTATGCACTGTCATAGGGTCGGTCATTTAAGAAATAATTACAGAGACCGAGCACCAAATGAAAACCATATATTTGAAAGTGGATATACTATCGCAGATATCATGAATTTAAGGAACACTATGTGGAAGAAGGCATCTAATGAGAATGTTGAGTTAAGTAATGTTGTCGATGAAACCTCATCCATTGGATTGGGTGACATCGATACCTCAACTTAAGGTGAAATAGGTGTGTATGGGACTGACATTTCTAATGATCATATTTTACATACAATTCCTTATACATGATGTACTTATACCAAATCTACATGAATAAAGATGCACTATGGTTTATATGTCTTTAGCTAACAATGTTATACAGTTGATAAAAGAGAGACCAAGAGTTGGTTATCCATCGGTAATCATTATCTAAGGTTAACCGAGAACATGTATCAACTGACGTAGAAACCCTATGTTAACCGAGCGGGTAGAATTTTTAGTTTTCACCGAGCTGACAGTTATTTCATACTGAAGTTAGTTCAAGCATTTATTGCATGAAAGTTTGAGCAGGAATATCAAAAAGTCTATAAATACACGGGAACAGAGTTTATTGTCACATTGCGATTTCGAAGAGTGGAGATTTCATAGAGAAGTGTTTGAGCTAGAAGATTTTTAGAAGGATTCAAGGCTACTTTAGATCAAACTGACATCACTCTTCGATGATTTTGAGTAAGTTCATTTTCTATCAAACACCTTTTATCTTGTTGCTTGCCAAAACCCTAGAATCGATTTATGGCATCTACATCATCTGCAAGCAAATCACAAAGTATTGAGGAGGAAGTTAATCTAATCATTAGGGAAAATTTTGACGAACCTAAGTTTAAGCCACATCCTAAGGTCGCAGCACAAATAGATACAATGGGTGCTTTTTCTAGCATACCAGATAGGGTTTTATTGACAGAAGACGTAAGATCATATATTCATTAAAAAATTGGAGAAGTTGGAGATTTTGAAACTATAGCAGCATATCAACAAATCTATGGCACTAATGGTAAATTGAAAATAGTTCACAAGAAGATTAAGGAATCAGGGTTATCATGTATCACACACTTTCTACAATCATTTAAGACAGATTGGATCAAAATCATCTTGAGCAGGTATCACGATGACAAATTATGGCTGGATAAATTGATTGAGGTCAACAAGAAAATGATCAGTAGGGTTACTGGGCTCCCTAAAACCAACAAGGCTAAAGATTTTCATAGTTCATCATGACCAGATGTTGAGAAGAATACTAGAGCACAATGGGACGGTCGGGCACTGAAGATTTTGACAATCAGAGACCCAGCAGTTAAGTTCACAGCACATGTGATCGGGTACAAGTTATTTCAATCAAGCAGACTCAATAGTGTACCTTGCAGCATAGTAGACATGGTGCACAAAATTGCGGTAAAAGGTCACCAGGTTGATCTTGCTGAGGTACTATTTCATCAACTTCAAGAAAATATGAAGACAATAAGAAAGAAGTTTAATACATGTAAGTTCAGATCACTACTTGTTTGCATATTTTTCTATCTACAACGGTATGTACCTAACATCGGTAAAGTAAATTGGAAACCAAATATACCGATAACAAAATAGATCAATGAAATGATGAATAAGTTAGGAGATAAACTGAATATAGATTTTGATGCATACTTCAAAGAGTTTCAGACTAAAATACATAAAAGAAGCATAATTCTGAGTGAATTAGTTCAAAGATTTGAGAATGATATATGCTTTGTAGTCAACATAGATTATACTTTGATAAAAGTAGTTGAACCTAGGATAAAATCATTGGCACAGATGGGTTATGAAATGAACCATGATTTTGCACTGAAATCTATTAATGCACTACTTGCATTACCAAAAGATCCCATTGCCACTAGGTTTGGAGTATAGAAAGAGGCTAAATCTAGAATCTCAACAAATATAAAGATCGGTAAAATATCTAGAAATGTAAAGAAGATGAAGAAATCTTACTGCTAAATATGGAGATGTTTCTGAAACACCTAAGGAGACACCAGTTGAATAGGCAACCAAAGTTCAGTTACAGTTGGCTGACAAACAATATGATAGTGAGGAGACCGAGTCCGATGAAGAAGAAGATCCCACAGCGGTTCCTCCACCTAAAATACCTATGAAGAAGCAGTTACCAGTACAAGAAGGTATGAAAATAAGATCATCAACTGCAACTTCATCACTCGAGAAGAAAGAGGTAGAGAAAGTACCAAAAATGAGGGCAGCTACACCGACAAGGAAATATATCAAGAGAAAGAACAAGGTTGTAGCTGAGGCACCAAAGAAAAGGAGAAAACTGATAAGAAATAAAGAAGATCTTGAGGATACTAAGACTGAAGATGATGTCAATCAATTCAAGGTGGTCAGTAAAAAGGAAAAAACAATAGATGAAATTATTGAAGACATAATTGAGAATGGAGATCTTATCGATCCCTTACTAGACAGATTTGACAAGATGTCAAATAAAGATCAAACCAAGATAGAAGAGGCTTTCATCCAAATGATGATCAAATTCAAGAAAGTTCCAATGGAATTTTCTTGTGCATTACCGAAGAAGTTAGATGACAAGATTACTGAAAAATGGGCTATTGCACTAAACACCGAGAAAAGAAAGAGAGAACACTCTCTAGTTCAGGCAGCCCCACATCTAAGCTTTAGAGAAATTAGTGAGTACTTGACCAAATACCAAGCAAAATTCATGATCAAGAACCGAGCCTTGATGATAATGGATGAAAATGTAGCAGATATGGATACCACAACTGATTCTATGTGGACATAAATTTTTAAGGCCAAAGAAAAAGTTGAGCAAGAAGCATTTTTAAACTTGTCTAAGAAGAGACACAATTCAAAAGGTAAAGGTATTTGTATTGATGAGGGAATAGCGAAGAAATCAAAGAACACCGGTATATCAGTTACCAAGGTAATTAATATCATGATCAAAAGGAAGAAATAAGTGTTTCACAGGATGCACCGGATAAATTTGAAATTCAACTGGAGAAGAAAACCGATGATGATGTACTCATTGAGGACATCACAAATGGTGATCCTGATGACAAAGATGATGAAGATGTAAATATCGCACCTAATCAAGATGAAGCACTAGACACTGAATGTCTATTTACATCACTACCGAGTAAACTTCTTATACTTGCAAAAGTAGCTAAAATTCTTTCCCAAGTACAACCTGATGGCTCAAGCCCCGAGAAAAACAAACACATCACAAGGGATCAAGATAGAAAAACCTACAGAGAAGATGAGCCTACACAAAAAAAGGCACCTTCCACCGAAGCAAAGGAAACAGAAGAAACAAAGGAAATCGAGGTGATCCCATTGACACCACATCTGAGACTCCCACTATATCAATCGAGACTACAGCTACCGAGGAGCAGAAGAAGGAAGAACGTGTGTTAACCAGGAAGGATACTCCGAAGATTGGAGATAAAACTATTGTTGTTATTGAGAAGAAATCACCTCTAGCACCGGAGAAGAAAAAGAAAAAGAAAGGAAAAGGTTCGGTCACCCTCGATGAAGTGATAATTATTCCTGAATGTGACCCGAGGACCCTAAGCCCCGAAGACTTAAGCAAATATGGGGAATTATGTTCAAGAAAGGCAGCTCAAGAGAAGTTGAAGCAAGAACACAAACAAAAAGAGATTTTAACAAATGTGAGGGATATCCTACAACAGGTAGTACCTGAGGTGAATATTGATGAGGATACTCCTATCATAGATCAACTTGCTACACTTGCTAAGAAGATCAATGACCTGGATATTGATGCAGATAAATGGATTGAAGAAAGGGCAGAATCCAGGATATGGAACAAGCTAGCATAGAAAATAAGCCTAGAAGTGGCATTGAAGAAGGTCAAATTATCTGAGGTAATCACCGAGATATAAACTATCACCCAGTTAATTTGTAATTTCTTACTGAAGTTTTGTACTATAGACACCTTCACTGTTGAAGTCAGTGAGAAGATCAAAGGATTGGAAGTAGAAATACAGTTAAGTACAAATGTAGCTATAATTGAGCCTATTGCTTTCTTAAAGCACATTCACTGAGTTTAGGAACTTCGGTGGTTAATAGCAGATTTGAAGAAACAAGAAGAGCACATAACAGATCAGGTTACTGAGTTACAAATAGAACTCCTGCCATACCTGAAAATGTTTTAGGCACACATTGTCAAAGCCGAACAACTCGTTGCAACACCAAAAATTTTGGTGTTAGATAACATCTTTGACATGCATGCACAAGTTGGTCTTGAGCATATTGCTCTCACCAACTTGAAAGAGGAATGGGACAACCTCTTGGAGTCAGTGAAGAAAACCCACCGGCATATTTTTGACAAGATGTGAGTATACTACTTAATTTTTTTATTTGGCATTACTATCAAAAAGGGGGAAAACAATGTATAAGTATTTATGCCAAATATGTACATAGATGCTATGTATACTACATATTACTGGGAGCATGCACCGAGGGGGAGTACTTAGTACTTAGAAAATTTTTGATATGTATATGTATATGGCGGAAGTATAAGTTATATAGAAAATTTTAGTCTATATACATTCAAAGTTTTGATACTAATGCCAAAGGGGGAGATTGTTATCTCTTATGAGCATTTAAGATTTTCATTAGTATCAAAGGTTTGTAAAGATGTCGGTCGGTCACTTACATTGAGATATTCGATAACTAAAAGCAAGACAGACCAATTGGTAAAGCATATATATCGAGAATTAGATAGTTTATCGAGCACCAGCAGACACCGACACCGACAGACAGTAAACACTGAGCATCGCAGTATACACCAAGTAGTTTATACAGTGTTTACCGAGGATCACAGAAAATGGCATAGTAATCTGAAATGGCACATACTTCTATGCATATGGTTACAACGGTTCATAAAACATTTTACCAAGATCGAGGAACATTTAATGTGATGATATTCATTAAATACAATGTATATCTTTTGTAATAGTTGATCTAGGTCATTATTGTACACCTTAGATCTTAGGGTTATGACTATGTTGTGTAACCTAATTTTGTTAAAGCAGCAAAAACATAACACTATATATTTGTGTGTTCGCATCATTTTTTGGTGTGAGCTGATATATGAATCATGGAGCACTTGAAGCAATTGCCTAACTTAAAGTCTATCAGTTAACAGAGCGGAACCGAGTACAAAGGAATTCAAATTGAGTAGAATCAGAAGAGGCTATCGAGCATTTCAAAGCAGAGATTCATCATGAGTAAGGTGATATTTTATCAGATTTTATAGATCTGTATCAGACAAATGAATTTTCAAATAGCAGATAATTACCTATTGCTTTCTGACAATTGTAATAGAGTTTTGGATAAAATCTCTTAACAGAGTAGACTTAACAGTCTTATGTAAATCTCTTAACCGAGTGCACACTTCATTGGTGTTGTTAAAATCCTATAACTAGGTAGATCTAGCTGATCTAACATGTCACTCCTATAATAACCCAAAAAATGGGCTATAGTTTCATTAACCTCTATATCGACACATCGAACAAAATCAACATCAAAGTCCTAACCTAAGGCAGATCTGAACATCATCGAATCCTAATTGATTATCTCAAATTCTGCATCGGGGAATATTCTTAGTAATATTCCTAATCATCTTAATTATCTTTAATTTAATGATAATTTGGCGATAAATCCTATTTATCCTAAAGTTTGATTAATTGAATATTCTCAATATTTAATTAATTAGATTTAATTTGGCCACTTAATTATTTAATTGAATTTAATTCCATTATTCCTAATTATGATATTTAATTTTGACAATAAATCCACAATCTTACAAATAATTGATTAAATATTTTATTTAATTAATTAAATCATTTTTGTCAATTTTTAATATTGTAATTTTGAATAAAAGTTTGATTAAATGATTGATTAACCCATAAATCAATTGTTTTATTTTTCAAAATCAGTTAAGTTGGAGATAAATCACTTTATTTATTTATTAATTCATAATTATCCATGTGCACAATCAAAGAGCAGTTAAACTCCAAATCAGAAAATCAATGCAAGTTATTGACTTTTTGGAACTCAACATCATTTTTGAGTTTTAAAGTTGAGCTAAACTTCTAATTTGAGTTAAACTCTGATTTGCATGTTTTTGTGAATTAAATTATCTTTATTTTCAGATAACTCAAAAATCAAGCTAAGTTATTTGAGTGATTTATGGCTTTTTTCTCATGCATCCCTAAAGCCCTAGATTTCTATAAATTAAGGCTTCAGCTCATCCCAAATCATCTCATAATTTTGTGAGCTTACTCTGCCAAAGTCATCTACGAATTGCATAATCACGCTGAAGAATTGTTATCTGGAGAATCAAAGCTTATTGCGAATCAAGGCTATTGTGAGATCAATTTGGTTTTTACTTTCATTTAGTTTTCATATCATATCATTGTTAGATCAATTCATAGCATATCAATTTTTTACATATCAAGTTTTTCATCTTATTGCATCTAAAATCAAAAAAATAGCTTAATTTGCGTACATCTCATATCTAGATCAATTGCATTCAAATCCTTCATTTAGGTGTCGTCAAGGTCACTAATATCGATAACAATCTAAGAACATCATACTTGCACCTATTAGAAGGCAGTAAATCACCTGGTTAGTTTAGCTTTCAATTCATTGCACGATTTCATTTTTGCTAACCTCTAATGTTTTACTGAAGTGTTGTGTCTACGGATTAGGTACAATTTTCACACACACAACTCCTAATAGGGTGAGATCACCAGAAGTGATCAAAACTTGTATCCCTAACAGGCAAATCTTTTCTATCTGCAGTAGTGAAGAATTTGTGGGTGTCATCCCCACCGTAGTTTTTACCTTCTAACAAGGGTTTATGCATTACCAAAATACTAGTGTCATGTGATTATCATATTGATTTCATGTTGTTTACTTTCATAAGTTAAATGAATGATTGATACATGTAGTTAGATTCAAGTTGTTTTGGTCAGTTATTACTGTTTACAGTTATATATCAGAAAGGTTTACAAGTAAAAAATTTTAAGGCACTGATTCAACCCTCCCCTCTCGGTGCCTATCTCTCCTAATTCCAACACATATTTGGGGGCCATAAGGGGAGAAGTACTTTTGTGAAATGGGAAAGAGGAAATGTCTTTTGTAGCCTTTTGAAGGCATTTTTTATCTATGTATTTGTATGGCTTCTCCTGTTTGGGTTCACTTTCCACCTTCACCCCTCTTCATGGGTCCAAGGTGATCCATTGTGCAAGCCAAGGGATTAGGAAATTTTTTGTAGTTTCATTGTTTTTTTGTGTGTTGTAAAGATTATGTGTTACCCATCCATTTTTGGTTCCCCAAGATTGGGGGTGGCCTTGTAAAGGCCTAGGTTGGGAGGTGGGCTCCCATGGTCAATCTTTTGTAAAACATGCAGGTTGCTTGGATTTTTTGAAGGCATTCTTGAAGAGGAATCTCATGTGATGTTGCAAGATTTCTTGAAGGGCTTATGGTTTTTTCAAAAAGAGTGTAGTTAGCACTAAAACTTTTGTATAGTTACTTTGTAAATTTATTGTGAAAAAAGAATTTAATATTGTAAGTTGTAATGTAAATCTTTGAGAAAAGAGAGAAAGTAAGATTCATGGATATATATTTGTTGTAAATATGATTTTAAAATGAAGCAATCATTGAAATATTATTATTGTGAAATCTAATTTTTAAGTTTATTATCTTGTATGAGAAAAATGACTTTTGGCATTCATTTGTGTTTCAAAAAAAATTGGTGTGTTTTGCCTAAGAATTTTGGGCATGAAATTTTGGTATCAAAGCATAGTTTCAACTCTAGGAACCTAAACCCATTACATTTCAACTCATAACCATTTAATTTTTGTGTAGAATGTCTCTGATCACATGTAATGCTTTATGATGTGGGTGAGGTGTTAGGGGGCGTGTGCAGTAGTAGAGAATGTAGAGAAAGGGGTAGAGGGCATTGGTGATGAGCAGAGACCTCCTCCTGAACAACCTTCGAACCCAAACTAGGAGGTATTGAATGCAATCCAGAATCTTATTGGGATCATTATTGATAGACTACCACTAGGGGGTCAGCAGGAAGTAGCCCGAGAAGGGAGTAGGATCCCTCCTCCTAGACTAGTAGAGGGTCAGGTAGACCATGAGGGGGAGTCAGTGCACATACCAAAGCCACCACCAGGGATAGTACCCCAAGTGATTAAGAGAGCACCCCAGGACACAGGAGATCAAATCTAAGAGTTACTTTTCCTTCAACCTCCCTTGTTTACAGGAGCTACTGATGGGATTGATCTTGAGACATGGCTCTTGATTTTATAGTGGTGTTTTGGATTGCATCCCTATGGGAGAAATCTTAGGGTATGATTTGTGATACATCTCCTAAGATGATCAGCCTCTACATGATGGAGATAGGAGGAATTTAAGGGTAATATGATTATGGACACCATTACTTGGGATATTTTTATGGACATATTTAAAGATAGATATCTATCATAGAACTTTAGGTGGTGTCGTACTGATGATTTCCATGACCTTCAGCAGAGGAGATTCATAGTATCCCAGTATGAGATTTGGTTTCTTGAGCTTCTACTCTATGTAGTTTATATGAGGGATGAGAATTTGAGAGTCAACATTTTTTTAAAGGGGCTTAATGAGTGGATATCAGGACAGGTTCACATGACCACTCTAGGAAGCCTCTCAGAGGCCATAGAGATGACTTTGATTGCAGAGGAGATACGGGCTAGGACACGAGATGCTTGGGATAAATCTAAAAACCATAATACCACACCTTAGTCATTTGGTTATCAAAAAAAAAATTGGAAGGGTAATAATAATAGGCAATCATCTGGTTCTCATAAGAACCCCCAATAGTTGCAGTCTTAGTAGATTCAAAGGCAGAGGCCACCATAGGGAAAACAGAGCTCTAAGCCCAAGCAGTGGTAGTCACAGGGTCCTAGGAGAGATCATAGACCATAGGGTTCAGATGCACCTTTAGCTCAAACTCAGAATCCTCTAGGGTTGGTTACAGTGGGTCTAGTAGGACTAGTAGATAGTAGTAGTCTAGGTGAGAGGAAGCTCAAACTCAAACTAGTGGGCATGATATGCATGTGGTTCCATGGGGCACTTAGCTAGAGATTTTCCATAGGGCCATTTGGTAGGTATTAGTGCATGGAAGTATTAGAGCCTACAGTTGGGGACTTGGGTAAGTTCCACATGGTATTTGCAATAGTTGATAACTACTAGGAAGAGCATCAGGCCATAATTATAGAGGCCACAGGTATGATCAAAGGTAGTAGTGTTACCATTTTGTTTGATTCAAGAGCTACTGATTCATTTATTTCTTCATTGGTTGTGGACCATTGCGGGCTAATGGCAGCTAGGCAGGATGTCGATTGGGAGCTTAAGTTAGCCTTAAAAGCTAGAGTGTCAGTCAAATCCTTGGTTAAGGATTTTCAGGTGCAAATAGGTGATTTGACCACCACTTTATATCTTCATATCACACCACTTGGATCCTATGGTATTGTACTTGGCATGGATTGTCTTTATGCCCACAGAGCTAAGTTGTATTATTTCCAGAAGAGGATTGAGTGTTTAGATGACCATGGTACTCCATCAGTGATTTCCAAGATTTAGAGACCCATATATCTTCATATGATCTTTGTTATGCAGCTTACATGGAGCATGAAAAAGGAATGTCAGTTATTTTCCATCACCATAAGTGATAGGGAGGATGACGAGAATAATGAACCTTCACTTGATGACCATCCTATTCTTCAGGAGTTCACATTTGTGCTCCCTTCAGAGTTACCTGGTATGCCTCCTCAAAGAGCAATAGACTTTCACATAGATCTTGTTCCAAGAGTCAAGTTTCTAGACAACCTTATAGGATGACCACTAATGAACTCAATGCACTCAAGATTTAGTTAGATAATCTTTTAGAGAAAGGGAAATTTATCCCTATTGTTTCTCCTTATGGTGCACCAGTTATCTTTTTCAAGAAGAAGGATGGATCTCTTAGGTTGTGCATTGATTACCAGAAGTTGAATAAGTTAACCATCAAGAACCGGTATCCACTTCCTAGGATAGATGATTTGTTTGATTAGCTTCTGGGTGCCCGAGTGTTTTTGAAGATAGATCTGAAGTCAGGATACCATCAGTCAAGGATTATGGAGAGTGATATCCACAAGACTACATTTTTTATGAGGTATGGCCACTATGAGTTTACTATGGTTCCATTTGGCCTTACGAATGCTCCAAATGTATTCATGAGTCTCATGAATGGGGTATTATGTAATTTCTTGGATAGATTTTTAGTATTGTTCCTGGATGACATATCGATTTATTCATGAGATGAGAAGGATCATAAGGAGCTCCTGAGATAGGTTTTGTAGTGTTTGAGGGATAATCAGTTATATGGAAGCTTGATGAAGTGTTCTATCTTTAGATCATAGGTCCTCTATATTGGCCATGTGATATCAGGTGATGGGATAGCAGTTGACCCATCGAAGATTAGAGCCAATTTCAGAAGGCTCTCAAAGTTATTAAGTCAATTTACTCTTTGCACATTTTTTAGATCATTGGGGATTTTTTGAGATTGCTAGCCCTAAGGAGTGTTTATTTTTATTATTTCTTGTCCAATTGCAGAATTTGTACAATGGGGGGGATAGATGAATAATTGTACATGTTAATTGTGATGAATGGAGGAACAATGCAACCATCTGGTACCATTTGTAGAAGGGGAAGGTTACTCCATATTTGGAGAGACTCCATGGGTATGGTACAAAGGTTACAAAGATCTTTGTGAAGGAATGGAAAGAGGGGATGTTGAATCTCTTTGGTAAGAAGATGACTGTGGATGAGATATTTTTGGTGAAGGTTACTTTCCTTCCTATGGAAGGAATTAAATTTTATAGGGACAAGAAGCTTTCAGAGGTTGCAATAATTAACTTTCTCAAGACCTAGGAGAAGAAGGCTAAACTTGTGAAGGTAAATAAGTCTAGTTTTCACCCCAAGAGGATTAATCTCCTTTGCAGAGAGCTTCTCAAATCCATAATGGATTTATTCATGATTGAGGGTCTCTTTACTAGGGTTTATGGTTATCATTTTGTGATGTTGAATCATTTTAGATGTAAGTTAAGGATTTCCTTTCCTTATTACTTTCTTTCTTTCTTGAATGCTAGTATTGTTGATCATAGAGAGAATCCACATTGTAACCATGTTCTCTGTCAAGGGTTAATCTTTCTCATCTTTGAGAACTTCAAGGCTATAGTTTTTGAGACCACATCTATGACTCTCTCTTCCTCTAAAAATGGTGGGGGGATAGAAATAAGTCGTATGATGAGTATTTTCATACTAAGGAGGATGAGGAGGAATCTTCCCCTCCCCCTCTTAAAAATTCTAGAAAGGATGTGAAGAATTCGGTCAATCCCTCATCAATGGGTACTAGTAAGGGGAAGGTGCATCCCTTGGTGGTGGGTAGTAAACATGCCAAGAAGGACCTTGGTAAAGGGAAAGAAGTGGCCCTTTATGTTTTCTAAGAGTGATGAGCCTATTGATTCTATAGACTCTCTCTCTTGCTCTCAAAGAAAGGATGTTAATTCCCAGTTCTATGTCGACTTGAGCCTTCAAGATTTTCAAGCTAAGAAGGAAATGGTGTTTGGTTTTCTAGAGACTACAAAATATAGCTCAATGTATTGTTTAGGCTTATAAGGTGGACTTTTCATGAAATCAAAAGCCTTCATTTGATGTAGAGAGCCTTGTCATCCAAGTTTAAAAGAATTCAGTCAAAGGAGTGGGTTAAAGTTGACACTCAAGCTACTCTTGTTCCTATTCTGAATAAGGTTCCCTTTTAACCTTATCTCATGGTCCCTATTAAAGATAAATCCCATGAAGCTTTGACTAGTGCCCATTGGTTTGAAGAGAAAAAATAAGTAGTTGTAAAATTTCTTTCTAGAGATGTGGAAGCAATTGAAAAGATGAAGACATGTTATGATAAAAAAAATTAAGGAGACTGATAAAAGGTTTAGCAAGGTTGAGGCTATCCTTCAGAAGTTATGGATCAAAGCCATAAAGTGATCAAGTCTGATATGGAAAAAATGAACTCCTTAGTGTCCAAGCTAGAGAATATACATGATGAAAAGAACCTTGTTGATTTAGAGAAGGACAAAGATACTGGCATTAAGGATTTGTTGGGTCTGAGTAAAAGAACCAGGGCTAACATAAAGAAGGCACTCAATATGCCCCAGGACATCATTGATCTCAAGTGTTTCCCTGAGGATGAACGAGTTGGAGGCTGAAGTAACGGACACATTAAAGAATTTGGGATAGTTTTGCATATTTTTCTAGTGTTGTTTTGTCTTTTTGTTGATGTTTTGCTAGCCTTTTGCTTGTGGTTGGTTGGCTTCTTCTCTATTTTTTGTTCTTTTCCAGTCTATGTTCTCTTTATTTTTTCCTCTTTGTTTTGGTGGGATCTCATGATAAAACTAATGTAATCTTGCTATAAAGGGTTTCGAGTCCCTTCAAAACATGTTTTTGCATTAATCAAAAATAGTCACATCAAAGAAAAAACTCAGCCAACCTACTTGGAGTGAACATGCTTAGTTATCAAAGGCAATTTTGGTCGTTGCATTATTGTTTATGCCAACTATGTTCTTGTGAATGGGGCTTTGTACAAAGTCCAATGGGTTCATGTGAAGGGTGTTTGCACGAAGAGGTCTTTGACCAAAGGCCCTTGTTATGGCCTTCTCCCCCAAAGCCAACTTGTTTTTGTAGATTTTTTCCCTTTGGAGCTCTAGTTTAAGGAATAAATTAAACAATCTTGAGAAACCAAAATTCCATATGGTGCTACTCAAAACAATCTTTTCAATGATTATGATTTCAATATATGTTGAGTTCATTATGACTTTCTACTTTTTAGTTTTATTAAACATAGGTTTCTAACCATTTAGCAATTTCTCTATTTAACGCGTATGGAAAATTATTAAAATAGGGGGAAATAATTATCAAATATGTCTAGGCACTAGGTATTTATGTTATCTTTCTAACAAAAAAAAAAAAAAATGAATTTTGATATATACATATCAAGTTAGGGGTCTCTAAATGAACCTATGTCCAAATCATAGTTAGTATCACTTTAAAACTTAATAAAATATAAAATATTCAACCAAAATGAATGAAACCAATTGGATAGACTAGATATTGGTATTAAAAACTAAATTTGAAAGAATTACATTTTTATCTTTTTTATAAAAAAAGATATGTTGACCTAACTGAATGTCACTCTTTAGAAATGTTGATTTTTTATACAAACTACTTTTCGAAGGAGAAGGAAAAATGGATACAAATCAATTCCAAAAAAAATTAAAATATATATTTATAACCTACACACAAAATTCTAAAAATCACTAGTTTACATCATCTTCAAATTTCTAATTGTTTTTCACCAATAGGTGTCCAAATGCAAAGTTTTTTTCAAAATGTTCATTTCAGTGTCAAAGTTGGCAAAAAAGTGGGACACACTATTGTGGGATCACCCACTTACTATTTATATATTTATCCTTATAGTGATAAAACTCATAAACTCTTAATCCTATTATTTTATATAATAATATGTAGAATGGTATATTTTTTGAAATATGTTGCAAATAATTGAATTTTAGTTTCATTTTACCTTCTTATCTTTCAATTGTATGTCTAGAGGATTCCATTATATCCAATATTCAACACTACATTACAAATTGTTGGTAAAATATTGATTAAATCATTTTTGTGCATGTAAATTTAAATTTTTAATTTATAAATTAACTTTAGAATCACGATGCCCTTTCCACTCGTCATTATGGGCTAATAAAGGCAAACGTTATTTCGAATCACATGCTAGAGTTGTGTATTAAATCATTTGAAAGAATTCATTATTATCATAAAATATTTAAATTGTGGAGCATTCTTATGAGAGGACCATAGAGAAACCTAATTACATAATCATCCTAGACGTATCATATTCTTCTATGATGTGCAAAATTTCAACTTGTTTATAGACAACATCCCTCTACATACATGGGCATGACAAATTGAGGTGCATCAAACTTAATTGTTGATTACCTTCCAATTCATTTCCTCCAAATTAAGTTATGTGCACTAGATCATTTCCACACATAAAGATAAGATATCTTTTTCAAAAGTAAGGCTCCGTAAGACCCTATTTTTTCAATATATTAGTTGTTTTTTTAGCATCTTCAATATAATATTCCTCTATAAAAAATCTAACCATCAGATTCAATTTATTTAATTCTATAAATTCAGATAAATTTGTTGATACAATCGCAATTCTAAATCCCAATTTTATTAGTATTTAATTATTTATTGACACAAAATGGAAAACCTAATATTCTTACACCCTCTATGAGATTTTTCCATAGGGTTTGTATTCCTTCTGCATTATAATTTTAAATATTTTCTTCTTAATTTCATGCCTAAGTTTTGGATCCACATTTGTCTACACATCAATGCTTTATCTATATTAGGAGTTAGGCCTTTACTCTCATGGACAAGATCACACTAAGGAAGAGGAAACTCTTCTCACACATGTGAAAATATATAGAGAAGATGAATGCTTCCCATACATGTGCCCTCTCATGCATGTGAAAATACACATGGGAAAAAGAAGCAAGTAATATATCACCCATGTAAGAGAGATCACATGGAAGAGATAGAATAAGATTGTATGAGTGGCTAGGATTTTTTAGGATAGAATAGTGTTGATATTTTGTTGAATAATTGCATAGGTAGATAAGCTAGGATGTGACAAGTGATTATAATAATGTGATCTATACTATTATATTCTAGACAACACAAAGTATCTCAATAAATACCATTAAAAATTTATATAAAAAATTGAGTTAATAAGAATATTACATTTTTTGTTCTTTTGAAATCAAAACAAGACATATAAAATAATTCATTACATCAACTAAACTTGCTTTGAAGGAGAAACAAGTGTACTCTAAAAACTCAATTAATTTGCTTGAATAAAGTATGCATGCAAAGAAAAAGACCCCAGGAGAGAACTTTCATTTACGAAAGGAAAACAACTTTCCAAATTTGCTTGAATAAATTAACATATGCATACAGACCTTGGGAAAAAAAATTTGATAACAAAAGGAGAATAAACATGCCAAGGAAAATCGAAGAATAACTTGCATGCAAAAGGAAACTTTCCATGCAAAGAAAAAGACCAAATAGAGGGATGTTGATTATAAAAGGAAAACAAGCATGCCTTGAAAAAACAAGGAATAACTTTAATGCACAGAGAGATGTATAGATACAAAGAAAAGGCTATAAGGGGATCAAGAAAAATAACCTAAGCTATGAAAATGGCATGCAATTTAAATATTAAAATACAAACTTGCATTCATAAATTGACAATATATTGTTTGTGATTTTCAATTGTCATGTATTCAGGAATCTTTACATTCCTCGTACTGTAAATTTTGTAATTATGCTTTATGGTAATGTCAAATTCACCTTCATGTACATGGGAGATGATTTTTTTTAATTATAATTATAACCATCATCAAAATAATATATAAATCACAAGTGAAAATCGATAACACATAGACCATCCATCAATTGCATCCATCTAAAACCATCCTTAAAACATTTTTCTAATGCTCATTTTATTACATTATTAAAATATTATACTAAGTGATATTTTAGTTCTTGTATGGCTCTCATCATGAGATACGCACAATAATGCTATTGACTTCAACATAAGAGCTTACCCTTCCATTTTTGGTTCATTCATAAAGAAGTTTTGAGCTTAAAAACTTTTGTAGTGATGTTTCATCCTACATTTTCTCAGCTTCTTTCACTAGTGATTTGATACTCTCAATAAATCGCTATTTCAATATTACTCTTGTCACTTGTATTCCCTAGTTTCCCCAAGAAAAGGAGCAAGAAGAGTTAAGTTCTTTTTGCTTCATAAATAATTCATGGGAATGAAACTTAAAATAGAAAAATTAACTAGAAAAAGACTACTTGCAGACATGTTAGCTAAAAGCTTCCAACTCCAAATCACACTTGTACCCACTTTTCCCATACAATTTTTCTATATTTTTGTAGTAGCCTTTGGTCATCTATATCTTTGTATCCAAGTAACAAGTTTGAAAAACTTTTTAGTGATGTTTCACCTCACATTTCTCCTAGATTATTTCACAACTGATTTGTCACTATTTCCATATTGATCGTGGCCTTATATCTCCCCAAATTTCATATTGAGAGTGTAATGTCCTCTCCTTAAGCAGGTAAGTTGGTAGTTGAGGTTGGCACATTATACGGTTCACGTAAGCTAGAATATTTCATATGGGACTCATTCATGGGGTTATAAAGTCACACGAGGGATTTGTGAAATAGCTTGGTCAGTTTGGGATGGTCACCAAGATTTTAGGAGGAATCCCTATTTTTAAAGGATATGCATCATGAGACCTATGGGATCAGTTGGGAGACTTTTGGTGCAGTTACTAATTTTTATGAGGGGTTCCTAAATTTTAGGAGACTATCAATTAGCTCACAGTGGTTAGACATTCACCCAGGGACTAGTGCCTTCAAACAAAATCCAAATTGGGGTCCAAATGAGTGAGTTATGAATAATTTGGGATTAATAATATTATTTCCTAAGTCAGATTAAAATAAAATAAAAATAAAGTGAGATATTATAGTCACTTTATAATATAATAATAAATTAAAATAAGGTGACCATGGGCACACTTCCCTAGGAAGTTATAACTTAAAGAGGGGTCAATTCTATAATGGAAAATAAGGCCTCCATATGGTTTGATTCCCTAGGAGGGAATAACTAAAATAAAACTTAATGAAATTAAATTAAATTTGAATTAAAAAACCCTAATTTTGAAATTTTGGAGGGAAGGGAAAATTTTGGAATAAAAGAAACTTGAGGGAGCCATTTTCCAACATCCAAGTTTATTGTTTGCATATCAGCATTGGGGTTTGAGCCCTCATGAGGGTATAAATCAGAATTTGACTTTTCAAGAATGAAATCTCATGGAAGGAATTGGAGTTCGACGTAGCCCTAGCTCTTGATGAGATGAAATTTCTATAGATCAGTTGGTTTCATCGTTGGCATCATTATTTAGTGATTTTTCTCAGATCGGGCAGAATAAGGAAGGTATTATTTATCAAACTATAGATCTATGAACTAAAGGTGAGATTTCTTCATTTTTTTAATACAAGCTAGGCCATATAGCCTAAGATTATTACTAGATCCTCCCACCCTAGACGTTGGATTTAGGAAACAAAACAATGCTTGTCAATTGGGTTTTGGGACAATTATCAACCAATTTTTAATCTATAGGAGTCAATAGAAAATTACCAAGTGGAGAAATCTAATTTATGTCAGTCATACAATTATTATTGAAATCTATATAGGCTTAGACCTAAACGGAAAGTCTTAGTAGCAGTGAATCACAAATATTCAGAGATGTGGAATAATATTAACATTTAGCATTGGCAGAAGGGAGATCAGAAGTCCTTGAAGTTATTATTTGATCTGTGTCATGCAGATATGAGTTGTGTGTTAACCTAGTACAATTATATTTACATAATTTCTAATCAATTTATATTATTTTTAGTCAAGTTTAGTTTTACCATTTATTGGTGTTTGGTTTGTTATTAGTTATTTTCAGCATTTGTGATTTTTTCGCATTGCATATCATCATTTCAAAAACACCAAAAATAAATCATAAAATGTAAAAAAATCAGAAAACAAAACAAAACACAAAAGAATTAGAATTCTGGAAAAAAAAATAGATTTGGCAAAAACCACATCTGTTGGTGACTATTACAATGGTATCAGAGAATAGATGTTCCTACCATCCTGTGAACATAAAAACACCATTGATGAGTGAACATCATTATCAAACCCACACCAAGAGAGGGAGTAACACTTAGTGGTAGCCACCATTAATTCCTGAAGGTGGAATAGCATCTAGTATTCTTGGTATTAGTGATAGGAATAGGGGAGAAGATACAATGGCTAAGAAGGAGAAGGAGAAGGGAAGGTCCACTGGCCCTAATACCAGGATTGAAAGAAAAATTGATACTATGATGGATATGATGTCTCAGTTGTTGGGACAAATGGTTAAGTAGAATCAGTTTCAAGAGGAACAACCTCAGTGCACTACTTATACATGTGAGGCTAGAAGACCACAGAGTCGTCATCCTTAAGCTTCTAGTTCAATTTTGAGGCCTCTATAACCTATTTTCACTCCATGAGAGGAATCACCTACTCCACAAGGACAAGGACCTAAGCTACAAATCTCAACAACAGAGGAGATTCGGCACCATTATACAGAGTATATGACCTTACCACCTGAGGTGAGTGAGTTATTGACCCTTGATCAATTCATTGGTTAGAAGAGATATTGTTGGTAAATATATTTTTCTTTTAACAAAAAGCTTTCAAAATGACTCTTGAATACCCAACAAGAAGACACAATCTGCAACTAACAATTGAGTCACTTGCAATTGCAATGTGCAAGCACTCTCTGAATTTTGGTATGAAGGTACAGCTCCCTCCAATTGATATGCAAAGAATAAAATCACTAGTATGCCTTTAACCAGAAGGCACAGAAGGAAAGCAACCATCTATCCATAAACATGAGATAGATGTGAAAATTTAGAAACAAATAAGTGCAGACTAAGAACTCAAAGATTCTTAACTCCACATTTATGATTAGCAAACTAAGGGGAAGATTAAAGATTTATTTCAAATAAACATGATGCATGAAACTCAAATATTTCTTGGCACACACGAAGACAAATTTAGTGGATGAGGATTTATCAAAAACAAATGCCTTGACACAAAGATCAATTGCAATCAAAATGAATACATTCAAAACTCAAAGATTCAAAACATATTACGTATTTCTTCTGATAAATAATAATAACCAAAACATTATTATTTACATCCACATGGGAAACTATATCTAAAAATAACACCCACTATTATTTACCCTCTACCCTCAGAAAATAAAGAATCCTCATCCTTATGTAGCACAAAGACTTATTGGAAAGAAAAACCCCAACCCCCATCCCCAAAATATTTTTACAATAAATAGCTTTTACAGGGACATCATTTAGTTTTTATAACTGAATCTTGAAATGAAATAATAATAACCATCCATGTAATCTTTGGTCTTCTCCTTTTATCCTTTTATTGACCTTAATGTTTTATCTAGATTATAGCTATAAGGTTGATGATTAAAATATATATCATATCAAAATGTAGGTGTAAGTATCCTTTGACAGGTGGCATTTGGATGTTTCAATCCAAACTGAAAATATTCTTCATGTTGGGCGGATTGAAAATAATTTTGACAGTAAAATTTGGTCACCTTTCGGGGGGTGTAATTTTTTATTACACCATTGGATTGCCTTGATTTTTGGATATGTTTCCAAAAACCTAATTATCTCAATCTTCACTGGAGAGATTTTGGAAATTATTCCTGAGGCAAAATTTATTCACTACTGAGTGAAGGTATATCAAATTTGTCATAAAATCAGAATTGCCAAAATAAAGTTTCTAGTCACTTTCACATCCTCGGCATCAGCCTTATATTTACAATGTTTTCTTATATCCATTTGATGGATTTTTTATGTATTTCATCCTTCTTCACATTAACATCAAGATTGTGTTGACTATGTACCTCTAAATTATTACTACACTCAAACTTTTAATCAATATTTTGAATTATTTGGGTCTGCCTTTCTAAATTTTGAATAGTTGGATTTTGTTGCCTCTGAACCAATTTGGACCATACTATATGTTGTATTGAACTATTCAGAATTATTTGAAATAATTGTGCCAACTGTAACAAATTGAAACACTGAACTCAGGCTTCAAACTTGAACTGTGAACCTTTTGAACCTGTTTGTACCGGTTGAACCAATGTGAACTAGTTAAAGGTGATTCAAGGTCTGCTCTTGAACTTGCTAATACTCAACATGAAAATAAAAGATAGAAAGATCGATTTTAAAATTTTAAATGGGGTGTCAATGTGAGGGCTAACAAATATATGGTAGGTTCAGAAAGCGGAGAAGATCACAAGGCTACACAGGGTACCTGAGATTTCCAACACGTTGTGGGAAGGTTGACCTTTACACATTTTGATGGAGGAGATACGTGTACAACTCATGCATGGGTGCAAAAGTTATAAAATTATCTTTCCTTGAGGCCCATGTCAAAGGAGGAAGCAATTAAGTTCTCTACTTTATACCTAGAAGGTGTAGCACATGAGTGGTGGTACCACAAGTTGACCACCTTGGGACATCGTTATGCTATCTCCTATGACGAATTCTCTAATAGACTCAGTGAGAGATTTGATCGAAAGGAACTAGAGATGTATTTAAGGGATCTTACACAACTCAAGCAATATGGATCTTTAGAGACTTATATTGTTGAGTTTTAGATGTTGTCAAGTGATAGTGACAAATATCTTTGAGACGAGATTGACAGTTCCATTTTTTAGGGGCTTATGGATCCTTTACACAATTGGGTTAGAGCATTTGATCCACCTACATTATAGTTTTCCATGAAGAAGGATAGGAATATGGATCACGTTGATTCAAGAGGGAAGTACTCTTCTAAACTCTTCCCAAGCAATAAGGACAGGAAACCATTTCATAAAACTTTACAACAACAAAAGAAACTATCCCAAAAACCTAACGATGAGTCCCTCACATGAGTTTGTGTTTCAAATGCAAGAACCATTGGATCCCAAGCATAAGTTCACTTCTAAAAGGAAATCAAACAAGATGTAGTACCTTTTAGTGAATGATACTAATTCTGAAATTTCATACCAATATATGAAGATTGGTGACAGTGAGGGAGAGAGTGCATATGACAAGTCAGTGAAAGAGCAAGAGGATGAGAAACCCATGGCACACCTTTCCAACATTTAGAGAGGGTTCATTCAAGATGAGAGGAATCCTAGTAGGGAAATGATTGATCACTTTACTTGATACATGTGTTGCTCATAATTTCATTGATTAGGGGCTCATGAGTAGGTGTAGAATTCAAATAGAGGATTTTGGCGCATTCAGAGTGAGAGAGGATGATGGATTTATTCTCACATGTACTAGGAGGATTCTCGAACTCCCATAGAGGTTGAATGATTATGACTTTTAGGCAGATTATTATATTGTTGGTTTGGGAGAGATGGATGTCATCCTAGGGATGGGATAGATTCATATGATTGAGGAGTTTCACCTGAATGTCCATACTATGGAGATGAGATTTGAGGTAGATGGGAGGAAGCACGTATTCAGAGGCTTGACAGATGTGAGCATTTGTAGAGTGTCCTTGAGGAGGATGGACAGGTTGATTATGTTAGCATGAATGTTGAATATGTCCTATGGGGGAGTATTCTAGCAGTTTTGTAGCAGTTGCATGTTGCATTCATGATTGTGTTTGTCATTGATGTCAACACACTGATTATACTGGAGATTAGCAGAGAAGAAAATAGAGTTTGAATTAGCACACATGGAGAATTTTAGATAAAGCTATGCAATGTTGAGGACATGTTCCTTATGGTGTCCTGATATCATGGTTAAGAGCGCATATGAAAATTAAATTATTTATGCCAGTTATGAGTAATCTAGTGGAAACTGTATTCTGTCAGTGTTCCTAAGTAGCGGTTTGTAATAATCGGATTATATCTCCTAACAGGGATAGAATCTAGACATGCGAAGTTATACAGAGGTTGAAGACATTGTGGAGGTAACATGGATGAGTAAACATAGTCAGAGGTTGCACGTGTGAAGATTTACTAAGTTTGTGAGCTGACAATTTTATGTAATTATGGAAATATTATGTAACTTACAATGTTTTATATTTTGTAATTGGTTAAGCCTAATTGGTCAACTCAATTATGAAATATTATGCACGGTATAAAGGAAGGATTATTTTCCTTAATTGGATGTGTGTGATATGAGAAATATATGATGCAAAGGTGAAACAGTGATTGATGTATGATGTGAAGTGAGTAGATCTGGTAGTGAGATCTGGTGAAACATTTGGTGTGGTTTTGGCACAGTCAAAGGAGAGAAGAGAAGTTGTTGAGATCAGTAATTATTGGTATTATTTTGTTCAGATAATATAGAGATTAGTTGGAATATGTGTTGAGTGATCTTTCCCTTGAAGTTGTTTGGACAAAGGGTCCTTATGTCTTCCTTAACTCCTAACAGGGTTAGAATCTTCTCATAGGGATTCAAAGTCTCCTAACAGGGACTAATATGTACTGAATGTATTTCATAAGAATCCTTATAGATTCCATCCTCTCACAAGGAATTTTCATATTAGTACATCATTTTTGGCTACCATCCCTACTGGGGTTTACTCTCTGATCAAGAGGTTCCCAAGTTAACATATCTGATGTCATTGTGTATGATTATCTTTCTATGTTTGTTTATGTTGATTACATGTTTCAGATATAATAAGGTTAATAAAAGTTGTTTTTATAAAACAATCGAGTCACCCCCCCTCTCAGTTATCTTAGTGAACTTTACTTTCTAACAATTGGTATCAGAGCAGCGGGTCCTTGAAGGAAAATTTTAACATCTTAAGGAGATCCATGGTGAGTCATTTCAGAAAAGAAAGTCCTAAGTTTGATGGAGTTAACTATGACAGCTGGAAAGAAAAGATGAAAACACATATGCTATGTTTAGGACCAGGATATTGGTTGATTACAAAGAATGACAAGACTATCATTGAAGAAGACAAAATTGAAGAGTGCACTGAGAAAGAAAGAGATATATTCATGTGTAACATACTTGCTAGAGAAGCACTTTTTCAAGCTCTTCCTGAGAATGAATACAATCAGGTAAAAAATCTAAAGACATCTCATGAAATTTTGTTCGCTTTGGAATCTACTTTTGAAGGTGATAAACATGCTAAGAGAATCAGATTACAAAATTGGATATGTTTATTTCAAGAAGAAAAGACAATGGAAGATGAAATTTTTAGAAGTTATATTGGTAGAATATGAAAAATTGTTGCACGTATCAAAGCTTGTGAAGGAAATAAGACTGAAGATGAAATCATATCGGAGATCTTGAAAACTCTGACCCCAATGTTTAAGCAGACAATGCAGATGATTGAACAAGTCATACCTTGTACTGAAAAATTCACCAAAGAGACTCTTCTTGGAAGATTAGAAGCAGCAAAGATAGGTTTGAGACAATCTGGAGATTTTCCTAGAATTGAAATTACATTCAACACACTTAGTGTTCGCCCCACTTTGTCAAGAAGTGCAAGTGTCAGTGGAGATTATGCCATTAGTAGTAGATCTAAGACTGGAGAAGACAGAAAGATTGAAGAATAAATTTCCTTGCTTGTGAAAAGAGAACCACAAGGTAAAAAAATATTTAAATGTTGGACATGTCAAGAATATGGTCATTTTGCATCTAAGTGTCCTAAGAGAGTGAAGAAATATAAGAAGAACTTTTAACCTAGAAGACATAAATAATGTTATTATGCTAATGATGAAGAATTTGAAGCTAGCATTGAGAAATTCTTAAGTGAAAGTGATAACGAAAGTGATGACATGGGATTTGTTGCAATAAAAGAAGAAAACTCTGAAACTAAAGTTAAAGAAGAAAAAGCTTTAGTATCTCAAGTTGAAAATAAAACTGATTGGATCATAGACTGTGGTTGTTCACATCATATGATAGGCGATATGAATAAGTTTATAAAGTTTAATAATTATGATTGAGGAATTGTTAGAGTTGGAAACAATGCACCTTGCCAAATAAAAGGAATATGATATATTACTCTTGATGGAAAGACTAACACTGAAGATGTTTACTTTGTGGATGGATTGAAACATAATCTTGTAAGTGTTGGACAGTTAGTTGACAAGGGATATCAAGTTTGATTTACTGAGAAGACTTGTGTGATCAAGGATAATAATGGTAAGATGATTGGAATAGGAGCAATAACTAGAGGTAATGTATTTCAATTGAATCCTACTGAGATGACATGTTTGATTGCTAAAGTTGATGACAGTTGGTTATGGCACAAAAGGTTTTGTCACATAAACTTTGATAACATTGTGAAAGCAAGTACCACATTTGCAGTAAGATATTTGCCTAAAATTGTGAAACCTATGAACATGGTATGCAAAGAATGTGTTATGGCAAGATAGAAAATAAGTTCTTTTCCCATTAAGAAATTCACCACAACAGCAAAATTGGATATTGTTCATACAGATTTGATTGGTCCCACAAGAACAAGAGGATTCTACAGTGAAATGTATTTTTAATTCTTGTTGATGATTTGACTAGAATGATGTGGGTAGCATTTCTTAAAGAAAAATCAGAAGTATTTGATAAGTTTAGATTGTTGAAGAAAAAAGTTGAGAATGAATCAAGAATGAAGATTAAATGTTTAAGATCTAATAGAGGTGGAGAATTTACTTCAAAATAATTTAATACTTTTTGTGAAGTGGATGGCATTAAGAGACAAATTGTTGAAAGAAGAAATAAATGGTATTGTTGAAAGAAGAAATAGATCAGTAATTGAGGCAGCAAGAGCTATGTTGTTTGATAATGATGTAGCAAAGACATTCTGGAGAGAAGCAGTGAATACAACAGTGTATACAATAAATAAAGTACAGATCAGAGCAGATACAGACAAGACTCCTTATGAATTATGGTTTGTACATGCACCATCAATAAAATATATCATAATTTTTGGAAGTGTTATATTAAGAGAGATGATGACATTGGTAAGTTTGATCTGAGAAGTGATGAATGTATGTTTCTTGGTTATTCATTGAAAAGAAAAGCTTATAGATGTTTTAATCAGAGAACTAAGACTATTGTTGAAAGCGCAAATGTTAAAGTAGATGAAAAGTTCAAAATTCAAGAAAGAATACTTGATTATGATTCAGATGAAGAAGCCCATCCTAAAATTGATCAAGAAAATGTTGAGTTGTTTTATGAAACTGACAATGATTTGCAAAATGAAATTCATGTTGAGGAATCAAGAGAAGAACTGAGATTAGAACCTAGAGTTGAAGTAAGAATTGAGACAGTAACACCTAATAAGAATGTGATGAGGAATCATCATGTTGATCAGATTATTGGGAGAAAAGAGAAAGGAGTTATGACAAGAAATAAGGTACAAGAAGAATTATGTTTGATTTCTCAAATTGAACCTAAGACTACTGATGAAGCTTGTAAAGATAACAATTGGATTCAAGAAATGAAGGAAGAATTGGAACAGATTGAAAATAATAATACTTGGGAATTGGTCCCTAGACCTAAGGACAAAAATGTTATAGCAACTAAATGGGTTTTCAGAAACAAGATGAATGAACAAGGTGGAGTTGTAAGAAACAAAGCAAGATTGGTATGTAATGGATACTCACAGCAAGAAGGTATTGATTATGAAGAAATATTTGCACCTGTTGCAAGAATTGAAGGAGTAAAAATGTTTTTGGCCTATGCAGCTTATAAGAAATTCAAAGTGTATCAGATGGATGTGAAGTCAACATTTCTGAATGGAGAATTGGAAGAAGGCTACATTGAGAAGCCAGATGGTTTTCCTTTGACTCAAGAAGGAGACATGTATGTAAACTAAACAAAGCTTTATATGGACTAAAACAAGCACCTAGAACCTGGTATGCAAGACTAGACAAATATCTGGTAAAATTGGGATTTGCTAAAGGCACTGCATACAATAATTTATATATGAAAGAAATAGAGAATGGTTTATTGATTATAGTTGTTTTTGTTGATGATATAATCTTTGGAGATGAAGATGAAGTAAGTGATAAATTTGTTGATGAAATGAAGACATAATTTGAGATGAGCATGATTGGAGAAATGAAATTTTTCCTAGGATTACAAATTATGCAGAATAGTGATGCTATTTTCTTATCTCAGACTAAGTATCTGAAAGACTTATTGCAGAGATTTAGTTTGGAAAATTGTAAGCATGGTGGTACACCTATGGTAATTGGCCATAAGCTATCTAGCAAATATGAGACTCCCACAGTTGAACAAAGGAAGTACATATCTATGATTGGAGGTTTGCAATATTTAACTCATACAAGGCTAGATATATCACATTCAGTTGGTATTGTTGCGAGATTTCAAGTTGATCCTAAGGAATCACATTATGTAGTAGTAAAAAGAATATTCAAATATTTGAAAGGTACAACTGATTATGGGTTGTGGTATGATAAACCAAATAATTTCACCCTATGTGCATATACAGATGCAGATTGGGGAGGTAGTGTGGATGAAAAAAATAGTAAAAGTGGTGGAGCATTTTTTTCTTGGAGGAAGATTGGTTTCTTGGCTAAGTAAGAAATAGAATTGTATTTCACAAAGCACAGTAGAACCAAAATATGTAGCAACAGCAAAAACTTGTAATCAAATAATATGGATGAAACAAATGTTGAAGGATATTGGAATCAAGTTCAATGAGCCTATTATCATACACTGTGATAACACAAGTACAGTAAGGATGTCTAATAATCTTGTGTTACATTCTAAAACAAAACATATAGGGATCAAGTATCATGTTGTAAGAGAGAAAGTTGCAGAGAAATAAATCAGACTTGAGTATATCAGTACAAAGGAGCAGATTACAAATATATTTACAAAGTCTTTACCTAAATATACATTTGAGTATTTGAGAGGTGTGCTTGGGGTTATGCCCCAACCTACTTTTGAGTAGTGATGCAGAAAGTTGCATCAGTCCACTAGTATAGAGCACTATCTTTTTGGATTGTATGTTGATGCCTCCTCTATGGGGGAGTATCTATTTTTTTGAGCTCAGTCATGAAGGACTCTTTGGTAAAAGGTATCTTCAAACAGTGTTTTTGGACATTCGAGCTTGTATTGGATTGACATAGTGATGTTTACTTTGTCATTGATGTCAATGGGGGAGAAGGATACATGAAAAATATTTGATGATTGATGAAAAGGATTTGAAAAGTGAACTATTAGGAAGAAGGATACATTTGATGATTTATTTGATGATTGATGAAGAGGATTTGAAAAGATAATGCAGAACAGCAGAGTTGCACTTGGGTATTTATGGAACTTGGATGTTTTTCATCTATATTGTCATCAATGCCAATGGGGGAGATTGTTAGAATGAATGCTAAATATTTCCTATGGGGGAGTATTCTAGTCATTCTGTAGCAGTTTCATGTTGCATTCATGACAGTGTTTTTCATTGATGTCAACACACTGATTATACTGGTGATTAGCAGAGAAAAAAAATAGAGTTTGAATTAGCACACATGGAGAATTTTAGATAAATCTATGCAGAGTTGAGGACATGTTCCTTATGGTGTCCTGATATCATGGTTAAGAGCATGTGAGGAAATTCAATTATTTGTGTCAGTTATGAGTAATCTAGTGAAAACTGTATTTTGTCAGTCTTCCTGAGAAGCGGTTTGTAATAATCGGATTATATATCCTAACAGGGATAGAATCTGGACATGCAAATTTATACAGAGGTTGAAGACATTTTGGAGGTAACCTGGATGAGTCTGCATAGTCAGAGGTTGCACATGTGAATATTTACTAAGTTTGTGAGCCGACGATTTTATGTGATTATGGAAATATTATGTAACTTATAATGTTTTATATTTTGTAATTCATTAAGCCTAATTGGCCAACTCAATTATGAAATATTGTGCACAATATAAAGGAAGGATTATTTTCCTTAATTGGTTGTGTTTGATATGATAATTATATGATGTGAAGGTGAAACAGTGATTGATGTATGAAGCAAAGTGAATAGATCTCGTAGTGAGATCTTGTGAAGCATTTGGTGCGGTTTTGGCATAGTCAAAGGAGAGAAGAGAAGTTGTCAAGATCATTAATTATGGTATTATTTTGTTCAGATAATATAGAGATCAGTTGGACAGTGTGTTCAGTGATCTTTCCATTGAAGCTATTTGGACAGTGGGTCATTATGCCTCCATTAACTCCTAACAGGGTTAGAATCTTCTCACAGGGATTCAAAGTCTCCTAACAGGGACTAATATGTACTAAATGTATTTCATAAGACTCCTTACAAAGCCCATCCTCTCACAAGGAATTTTAATATTAGTACATCTTTTGTGGGTACCATCCCACTGAGGTTTACTCTCTGATCAAGAGGTTCTCTAGTTAACATATATGGTGTCATTGTGTATGATTATCTTTATATGGTTGTTGTTTATGTTGATTACATGTTTCATATTTAATAAGGTTAATAAAATTTGTTTTTATTAGATAATTGATTCACCCCCTCCCCCCTTGCAGTTATCTTGGTGGACTTTACTTTCTAATAGATTGGACATGAGTAGGTAGAGTGTGTAGCAGAGTGTATTTTGATGCCAATTGCAATAGAGCAGAAAAAGTGAGACTATCCTCCACAGATTTAGGAGATCCTAATTAAACATAGTAAGGTGTTTAGTGACATAACACTAGGTAGACCACTAGACGGGGGCATTGAGAACATCATTGAGTTAGAGGAGGGTGCAAAACCTATCAACATTACCCATACAGACACCCCAAGTGACTCAAGGATGAGATAGAGAAGACAGTTAAGGAGTTGCTCGATATGGGGCATATTCGGCCTAATAAGAGTCCATTTGTGTTTGTATTTGTATTGGTTAAGAAGGGTGGGACTCTTTTCATGTACATTTACTATTGTGCTTTAAATAAGAAGACAATTAGGAATAGGTACCCAATAACCCACATAGATGATTTGATTGATGAGTTGCATGAGGCTTGTTACTTCTCCAGGATCAACTTAATATATGGTTACCATCATATATGAATGAGAGGGGAGGATGTGGAGAATCCTGCATACATATGTCACTATATGAATCTTGAGTTCCTGATTATACCATTCGGCCTAACCAATGCACCAACCACATTTCACTCCTATATGAACATATTGTTTCAATAACAGTTACAGAGGTTTTTTTTTATCCTCTTTGATGACATTTTGTTACTCAATCATACTTGAGGGAGCACTTAAGAAACCTAGAGGAGGTGCTAGACATTTTAGAGAGGGAGTCTATGTATGCCAAAGAGTCCAAGTACAAGTTTAGGATGGCGTAGCTACTCTACCTGGGGCATATTATCAATGTAGAGGGAGTCAAAGTTGATCTAAAGAAAATGTGGGCTATTATAGATTGGCCCCCTCCCAAGAATCTCACCCATCTTAAGGGATGTTTTGGGTTTTGTGGTTTCTATAGACACTTTGTCAAGGGGTTTTTGCAACAGGAAGCACCTCTCATAGATTTGACAAAGAAAGGAGCTTTCATTTGTACTGAGGAGGCACAATAATGTTTTGATCAATTTAAGAAGTTGATGAGCTTATGCCCAGTACTAGCATTACCCAATTTCACTAAGCCTTTTGAGTTACATAGTGATGCCTTAGGAGAGTGAATTGGTGCAGTGTTGATGCAGGACAAGCACCCTATAGTGTTTAAGAGTCATAGAATGAGGGGGCCAAAGAAAATTTATAGAATTTATGATAAGTAAATGTTAGCCATCATACATGTGTTGGATAAGTTTAGGTAGTGCCTTGTGGGCAACAAATTTATAGTAAAAATAGATCACAACAGCCCAAAACAATTATCACTCAGTGGGATCTCAATGATCGTCAGTGGAAAAAGGTTTGTAACCTCCAAGCTTACAATTTTGATATTACTTATGTGAAGGGGAAGAAGGATATTGTTGTTGATGCTTTATCAAGGAGATCCCACTTGTGTTCTATTAGAGAGATTGAAAATGATTGGTGAGGTTTGATTTATGTTAGGTATGCCAAGGATACATGGGCTACTAGCATTATTAATGGGACCGTGTAGGATAATAGATATATGATTGTAAATGATATCATCATTTACACTAGGTAGAGTTTTTTAGTACTAGGGTTAGAGATGAAGAGATAGATATTTCATTTTTTTCATGATGCACCTATGGCCGGACATCCTGGGTACTTTAAGACATACTGGAAAATACGAGAGAGTCCTTAAATATGTTTGTGAGTGCCCTACCTACAAGCAGAATAAAAAAGAGCACACTTTCTCTATAGGTTTATTGCAGCCCCTACCCATTTCAAGCAGGAAGAGAGAGTGTATCTTGATGGATTTATCATGGGCTTGCCCAAATCCCAAGGCAAATATTGCATCTATGTTGTGTTGGACATACTAAATTTGTACACTTTTTTATCACCACTTCATTTATAACAATGAGTGGTTGATTTGTTCTTTGAAGAGGTACTCAGACTTCCTTGGTTGCTAAGGAGAATAGTCAGTGATAGGGGCAACAGGTTCATGAGTCATTTTTGGAATTTTTTTAGGCTCAATGGCACCGAGCTAACTCCAAGTTCTAACTAGAACCCCTATATTGATGGTCAGTCAAAGGTTGTTAATAAATGGGTGGAGGGATACCTTTGAAACTACATATCAAGATAGAAAAAGGCATGGGTCGGGTGATTATATCTTTGTGAGTATTTCTACACACAACCTACCACATCTCCACCCAAATGACACCTTTTATGGCATTGTACAAGTATAATACGCCTAGCTTTCTAGATTTGTTTTTTTGTGGCAATAGAGTGCCTAGTGCCAAGGACCTCTTACAGAAGAGCCAATACATCATGAAGGCTTTGAAGAACATCCAAAAAGAACATAATCGATAGAAATAGTATGTTAGTCAACGTGAGGTTGAGCGTTCATTTGACGTGGGTGATATGGTATTGTAATGACGTAAATTTGCACCCTTGTGTAAATCATCATTTTGCATTACCCCTACCTTATCCAAAGACTCAATTCCCAGATAATCCTTATTGTTCACTTGCATTCACCAACACATCACCTTCTCTGAAATCTCGGCCACAAGACGTAGACAGCTCAGGAGGTGTGCACGTTGCAAATACATCTGTACGGTGGGCTAGCGTCTATGAATTTGCAAACATTAAATTTGTCATTGGAGTGCTATGAATTGTCAACCTATAGTTGTGACACTTGAATCATGAGCAGTATGTTTTGGATTTGTCCTTCATGCAATATATGGCTTCTCTTTCCATTCATTTGGTCCTTCAATCTCTTGGTTATTCATTCGCATATCTTCAATCTTCTTGTTGGCTTCTTGGACATTCTACACACATTTTCACTTGTAGGTTCTTGAGCTCACACCACATCCAAGTTCTCAAGATTTCAAGTTCTCACCATTGCTCATACATTGGCTCCTTCATTTGGGCTCCTATCTCATTGAGGGAAATCTCTTCACTCCACTTAATTGATTTATTTCTTGCATATCAATTATCTTCATCTATTTCTCTTATTATTATCATGTCTATTGTTTCCATACAGTTATCTATCACCAAACTTTTGTCTACTCGTCTGTTGTGAAGGTGGAAACACTGAAGCAAGGACTTGACTGAGACAAGTCTCAAAAAAATCCCCAGCCATTATTTTGTCTCTGTGTATGCAAGTTTCATAGAAGGACAAGCTCAATAGGATACCTCGTCAACCATCGAATTGAGTCTTCTTTTTATCCCTTATTTTTTGTTTTCATTACATAATAGAAAATCTATTATCTTGTCATTTTGTTATTTTTCCTGTTTCGCATCCTAGTTTACTATTCTATTACTTTTCTTGTTTTATGTTACTTCTCTATGTACTCTATCTATATGAGACATTCACATGTCGTGCTAGTGTCCCTCACCTAAGTTGTTGTCCACAACTCACACTCATATCCGAGACAGTGAGCTTGCAAAGTCTAGTGTTTGTTCTATGTAGTCCATTCATTCATTTCTGATAGTTTAAACATTTTTACTAGTTGATTTACATCAGTTATCGTTATTTATTTATGCTAAGTATTTAATCTACATTAAACATTTGTATCCAAACACTCAAGAACAACCAAGCAACTCTCCTACATCAAATTACACTTGATCTCCCTTACTTTGTGTGCTAGTTAAGTGAGGTGGTGCAACGGAAGGGTTCATCCCTTGATACTTTAACCAATCTCTAGGTCAGTGCACTTTTTTCTTCTCCACATTTTGGTGAACCCGACGTGAACTAGAAACCTTTCAAATCTCAGTGACAATTTCATCACGAAAATGGTGACTATCACTTTGATTTCCCCACCAACCCGGAGGGTGTCTGAAAAGACAATTGTATTCACCCCTCTTGATGAAACTTACAACGGAGAGCCTTCTCCCATTTATGTCACGGTTTCCATCAATGTCGTCTTTGTTAGAAGCATCTTGGTGGATCCAAGTTGTCGAGTCGATGTCATTACGAAGGAGGTCCTCTTCGTAAATGTACTAAACTGACGTAAGTATGATGAGTGTTCTGCCACCATAAGAATGCATGATGAACTATCCCTTCCTCCTTTGGGATCCACCAATTTGATGGTCTAGGTGGGACCAAAGCGGTATTTTTGACATTTGTGATAATCCCTGAGTCAGACCTCTTTAGGGTCAAACTGGGTATCCCCTAGTATATGGGAGTTGTACCATCAATTATTCACAACTACTTGGATTTTCCTCACAAGGGGACTATCCACATTGTCTAGGACACTATATATTGTCCCTCGGTATCCTATGGAGGCTTCACTCTTGATCATTTATGGCCCACTCTGATAGGGCCCATGCATCCCCAACAAGATGTCACATTTCTTGCATATCAGACATACAAGGCTAGGGAAATGAGTTTGAGATTTGTAGCACCTTCTGCACCCCCCCCCCCCCCAACACTCTCGTGAGGCTCAGTGTGCTTCACCTTTTGTCCCTTCTTTACCAAAGGCTCAAGGCAAGTGCATGCCCCATGGGAAGCCCCCTCGCCCTCCTCAAGCCATGCAATCTCTCATGGATAAAGGAAAGGCACCCATGTTCTCGAAGCCTAAGTTGTGTCTACCTCATCCCATCCCCATTATCTTGGACATACCTCACCCTTCTATCTATGGCCAAGATAAGAGGTCTCGCTGTTAGGGATTGACAAATCCAAACAATACAAGAATAAACGGTTATATGCAGAAACGAAAGAAGAAAATAATTTGAACACAAATAACACAGAGATTTAACCTCCAACAACTACATGAGAGGTTGCCACAATATCAACACCCACTACATGATCAGTCGCCACAATATCAACACTCACAAGATTGCACAATCTCTTATAGCACCAGCTCCTCAATTTTAGAGAGCACTCTGGACGTAGGAAAAAAAGAGGCAGGTCACTCATGACTGAGCCACTAGTGCATTTGTCAGCTCCACCTCCTACTCCATCTGTTGTGCCCTCTACTGTGTCAGTGATGGCATCGACAGCCTCTCACATGGAACAGGATGATTTTGTGTCTTCGCAAGCTTCTCAACCTAGCCCAAACTTATCTCGAAACTTGTATGTGAGCATAAGCATCACCGACAAGAGAGGGCTCTGGCTCGTAAGGTTGTTGCAAGGCCGGAGAGTGCATCTTTTGAGCCCATGTTCGCTTCTACCTCTACTTCCGCTTCGAGCTCTACCCCTACCTTAGTTGTAGCTTCATCTACTTCTCCCCCTATAGCCACCTTCATCACGCTTCCCCCTACACCAGAGTCACCATCGGGCCCTGCACCAAACAAGTTTAGGTGTTTATCTCTCCTCCGCAAGAGTTGTCGCTTATCACCACCTTGCCCAATGTCCCTATGTTTTCTGAGTCGGTAAACATGTTGCATACTCAAGTGGTGTCTAGTGTCTAGTGTCTAGTGTCTAGTGCAATACCATCAATTTATCTTTCTTGATGTCCTAAAGGTTACTACAGTTGAGCAGAGATCTTCACTTTTCTCATTTAAGAGGAAATTTGAGGAGAGCCCTATCTCAGAGTTCAGTTGTCGTAAATCTGCTCCAATAAATCCTCTTTTGGTGTCTATTTGCACAGTGGAGATAGCTTCAGCTTCTCATGAATCTCTTCCCCTTTCATTGAGGTCAGCAGGGAGCCTTCTACACCTGCACCTCTACATGGGTCTCCTACAAGTGTTGACACTTGCATCTTTGACTCACTAGATAATATTTCAGCATTGGCGACAATCTTCACATGATCTCTCACTCTCCATAGTTGACCTCTTGGATGATGATGTTGAGATAGCTTCATCCTTGGCTCTAGCTATTAGTGGGGTGCATGACTGTCACGACCTCCCTCCCCATATGATCAAGATTAGGAGGACGATGACTTATTGATGGACAATCTGTGAAGGCAGTACCCACTTTTGCATCTGTAGATTAGAATGTGGTTTCATGTGTTCCCCAATGTTTGTCTTTTAATGGTGTTCCCTTCTAGAGGACCCTTGAACTCTGTTGGTACCTAGAAACTGGATTTTTTCTATAGTAAACCTTCTTTTATTTGTCATCTTTTTTTTCCTATATGTTGTACATTTGACTTTCAACATTTGGGGATGATGCAAAGTGTTGGGGGCATTTAGGCACTCCTTCCATGTTGACCCAATTTTTTGTTTCCTGTCTTCACATGCTTTTCTTCGTATCCGAGTCATGGTTGGTAGTGATCAAATATCCTCTGAGAGCATGTATCCTTACTCTTTTGGATTCTAAGACCAATCCATTTGACTCCCCTATCTCTGTGTAGATGTTGTGGAATCATGTGTCACCCATCAAAAAGTAATTCCATGGCAACATCTCATATGTTGGCATGTCACAATGTCTTTTGTCTCTTTGGAATGTCTTATGCTCCCCTCTAAACATCATAGTCCATTCTAGGGGGGGGCTACAGTATTTGTGTCTTTGTCCCTGATTTGATTTTATCTAACCATCATGATATTTCTACACCACAAGATTTTCTCCAATTTTTCAAAATTTGATCTTGGTAGTAATTGCATTTGTGAGGACCAATCCACTATCTCAATGTCTCAGTCTTGCCCTATCATACACCTATCTAGCTTAACACTACATTTATCAACAATGATCTCAAGCCGCCCTATCACACATGTATCTAGCACTCGCTACATATGTCAGCACATGTGTCTAATCTACCCTATCACATGCTTATCTAGCATTCGCTACGCATGTCAGAGCACTATCAAAAATCGCTCTATCATATAGCTATTTGGCATAATACAACTTGTTGCCCATATTGGTGTACCATCGATGGTCTTGTCTCTAATATGTTGTCTTCATCATCTAGCATACTCATTTGCACCTTGTGTGTTGGATGTGGCTCAACAACAATTTAGGGATTCCTAGCTACGACCAACCCCATGTGACAAAATCCACGTAGGTAAGTCAGGTAAAGTCTCTCTTAATTTAGCTTTGCATCTCTCTAATATGATATGCTCAATAAAGTGGGAGAAAAATGTGATGGCCTAAATTTGCACCCTTATGTAAATTGTCATTCTGCATTACCCCTACCTTAGCCTAAGACTTAATTCCCACATAATCCTCGTCATCCACTTGTATTTGCCAACTCATTAGCCGCTTTGAAATCTTGGCCACGCAGCCTAGATGACTCAGGATGTGTGTGCGTCATGGATATATCTGTGTGGTGTGCTAGCATCCGCAAATTTGCAGACGTGCAAGTTGTTGTTAGAGCATTACGAACTGCCAACATACAGTCGTAACACCTAAATCATGTGCCCATTTGCACAGGATTCAGCCCTACACGCAATATATGGCTTCTTTTTGCATTCATTTGGTCCTTCACTCTCTTGGCTATTGATTCACATATCTTCAATCTTCTTGTTGGCTTCTTGGACATTCTACACACATTTTCACTTGTAGGTTTTTGAGCTCTCACCTCATCCAAGTTCTCAAGCTTTCAAGTTCTCATTGTTGCTCATACGTTGGCTTCTCCATTTGGACTCCTGCCTCATTGAGGGGAATATCTTCATTGTACTATATTGAGTTCTTGCTTGCATATCAATTATCTTCATCTATTTCTCTTATTATTATCATATCTATTGATTTCCATATAGTTATTTATCACCAAAATTTTATTGAAGCAGGGACTTGACTGCGGCAAGTCTCCAAACAGCCCCAACCATTTTTTTCTCTATGTAGGTTTTGTAGAAGAACAAGCTTATGGGATACTTCGTCAAATGTCGAAATGGGTCTTCTTTTTATCCCTTCTTTGTTGTTTTTATTGCATAATAGCATATCTATTATCCTGTCATTTCGTCCTTTTTCCCCTTTCGCATCCTAGTTTACTATTTTGTTTCTTTTCTCATTTTTTGTTACTACTCTTCATACTATTTATGTACGAGACGTTCGTGTTGGTGTCCGAGGTAGTGAGCTTGTGGAGTCTAGTGTTTGTTCTTTGCAGTTAACTCAATCATTTCTAATGGTTTAAACAATTTTATCAGTTGATTTACTTCGGCGATCTATGTTCATTTATGCTTGTATTTAATCTACATTAAACATTTGAACCTAAACACTCAAGAACAACCAAGCAACTCTCCTACATCAAATTATTATTGATCTCCCTAGCTTTGTGCTCTAGTTAAGTGAGGTGATGGAAGGGAAGGGTTCATCCCTTGAGACTTTAACTAGTCTCTAGGTCGGTGCTCTTTTTTCTTCTCCACAGGTATATCTTATGTTGCATCCCTATAGGCAGTCCACCCTCAGGAAGAATGGGGCCGAGAAACTTAATCATGCTATTATGGACCATTCAAGGTCAACAGGCATATTGATGAGGTGGCTTACAAGTTGGAGTTACTATCTAACAGCTTGGTACATAACATCTTCCATGTGTCTCACCTCAAGAAGGCAATTGGGCATAATGTGATACCTTCTCCAGTGTTGCCACCACTTAATGAAGAAGAGAAATTGGTTTTGGCCCTTGAGGCTATTGTTAAGACATGAGAGATGAGACTAAGGAGGAGAGTTATTAGGGAATATATGGTAAAGTGGAAGGATTTGTTGGTGGTGGATGCTACATGGCAGAGTGAGCACATTTTGCAACACCCAGGGTTGAGATTGCTTGAGTACAAGCAATCTTAGGAAGGGCATAATGTTATGTCCCCTCTTTAGGCAAGTCGGTTGACAGTTGAGGTTGACCTATTATACAATTGTTGTAGGCCAACAAATTGCATAGGGGACCCATTCATTGGCTTATAAAGTCACACAAAGGCTTTGTGAGCTAGTTTGGGATAGTCTCCTAGATTTTAGGAGAAATCCCTAATTTTTAGGGATTGATTGAGAGTTGATCGAGACTCATCAAGAGACCTCTGAGATCAACTTGAGATTTTTTTGCACATTTCCTACTTTTTAGGAGGCGTTTTCTAAATTTTAGAAGATTGTCAATTAGCTCACATTGGTCAAATATCCATTCAAGACTAGTGTCATCAAACAGAATCCAGATTGGGGTCCACATGAGTGAGTTGTGAATAATTTGGAAATAATAATATTATTTCTTAAGTTGGACTAAAATAAAATAATAATAAAGTAAATTGTTAGTCACTTTGTAATATAATAATAAATTAAAATAAGGTGACCATGGACACACTTCCATAGGAAAAGAGGGGCCAATTTTGTAATGGTAAATAAGGCACCATATGGTTCGATTCCGTAGGAGGGAATAATTAAAATAAAGCTTAATGAAATTCAATTAAAAATTAAATAAAAAGCCCGAGTTCAAACTTTTGGAGGGAAGGGCAAAATTTGGAATAAAAGAAACTTGAGGGAGCCATTTTCCAACATCCAGGTTTATTGTTCACACATCAGCATTGGGTTTTGAGCCTTGATGAGAGTTTGAATCAGAGAATTTAACTTTTCAAGAACGAAATCCCCTTAAAGGAGTTGGAGTTGGACATAGCCCCAGCTCTTGGTGACCCATGAAATGGCCTCACTTGGCAAGGCAAGAAAATACATTTGGGTCAACATCAAACAATTTAAAGGCATTTTGAAAAGTAGACTCACTCACATGAAAGGGTCACGTGAGAAAAAACAAGGTCAGAGGGGGTGTAAGAAGGAGACAAGACTAAAAGGTGGAGTCAAAATGGGTCCTCCTTCACACTTAGGTGGCAACAACCTTTTGTGCGACAGTAGTAACTTTGTAGACCCCGCCATCTATAGCCCTACCTCTACACCTCTCGCTTGGTGCCCGGACTTATATGTGCAAGAACTCTTGATGGCCAAGGAGAGGTTGGAACTCCTAGAGGTTAAAGGGCAAGAACAGGACATCAAAATACGGTCCCTGACTGCAGCAAATAAATCACTTACAGACAATAACAACGCTTTAACAGCTCAAATCTCAGTGTTGCAAGAAACACTATCAGTTGGGAAGCTCGAATGGCAGAACATGAAAGCTGAATGGCAGATTTTGAAGGAGGAATGGCAAAACCCGAGGTCTGCTTTGGCAGCAAACAAGAGTATAACAAATACTAAAATGCCTCACGATAAAGAGTTTCCAACGCACCATGCTAGTTTGTTGAAGAAGGCAAGGTTTGAAGAGGAGAAAAGAAGTTTTTCAGAAGTCACCAAAACTTGGGATAGAAACAGCAAACACTTTGCAGGGGAGGGTGAAGAAGCAAAAACTCGTGGGAAGTACACACAAGACAGGGAGGTTAAGGAAAGACAGGTTAGGGCTTCCAATATAATTATCAAAGCGATAAAAGACTATGGTGAAGGAGAACACACCCTTGACTTAACGAGGGACTTCTTACAAGAAGTGTTGTTATGGCAAGGTCAAATTAGCCAAGCTTGGAGGGTTGGTAAAACCTACGATGAGAGAGATAGGTCCATCAAGGTAGTCATGCCCAGCATTCAGGACAAACAACATTTATTGAGCAAAAAGCAACTTTTGAGGGGGTCTTGCTTCTTCTTAGAGGAGGATCTAACTACGAGACAGCAAGAAGAAAGATGGAAATGGAAAAAATCAGAATAGCTAGAAATGAAAGCAAAAGAGCTTGGATGTTCAGGGGAAAAGCAATTATTGCTCATTTTGGCCATCGTCCTAATGTAGAGCAGCAAGTGGGCAGCAAGGGTGTGACTACGAACTTTTCAGCAGACAGGGATACGACAAGATCAACTCCCACTCATAGTGATAACAACTCAACTCTAAGTCTTGCACATCAAAACAAATAGCAATCAAATCTAGCCCAGGCTTCCTTAAGTTTAGTTTGTTGGAATTGTAGAGGTTATCCGTGGAGGCGTGGGCCAGGGTTAGGGCCTATAGCGAAAGGCAAAGACATTATTTGTCTCATAGAGACACATGAACATGAAGGATGCAAGAGTCCTTTGTTTGTAGGTTACTGGAAGGTGGCAGTGTAGAATGAGGCAGCAAGAAATGGTAAAGGTCATGGGGGCATCATGGTTCTAGTAAAAGAAAGGGAAGGACGTGTCATTCAGTTGGAAAAGGCAGATTCTAATAAATAATTCATATGGTTTAAAATCGTGGAAAACAATACTCTTCTCAGGATCGCAGCTTGTTACTTTGCTCCACAGGTATCAAAAGCTTATAAAAAGTTAGGCCTAGATCACAATGACCCGTATGTTTCCTTAAAGAAAGATGTTGTTGTTTTTTCGCAGCATGGCGATGTCCTTCTTGTCGGCGATTTCAATGCTAGAACTACAAATTGTCAAGCCAATATTTTCAGTTATAAAGAAAATGGTAACCCTATTTGGCTCACAGAAAAGAGAAAACACCAGTGGGAAAGAGTTTCTGAAGATGCTAAAGGCTGCAATCATTTTGGGGAAGAATTGGTCACTCTATGTGGCACTTTTGATCTAATAATCTGCAACGGTTTGGCTAGATGATCTAAAGTCAGGTAGTTTCACTTGCAACACATATAACGGGGCAAGTGTGGTGGATTATGTTATATGCTCGCAAAATTTGTATGAGAGAATTGAGGAAGTTGAAATTGGAGAACACATATGGGATCTCAAATCAGATCATAGACCGTTGTATGTAAATTTGTGTTGGGCAAAGGATAGGCAGCTTGGGGCAAAGAACCAATGCTCTCAACAACCCCCTTCCCAAGGTAGAATCTTGTTGACTCCAGAAAACAGTAACATCTTTAAGACTACTCTTGCGAGACTATGTCAGGGGATGCAAATACACAAACATGTTAATAGCCATTCGTTATCAAGTCTAATCCACGAGGCTCTCTCGAAATGCAAGAGAACAAAAAATAGGAAATCTAAAACTAATTGTTTCCCAGTTAATGTGTGGTTTGATAAGGAATGCAAGATGGCAAGAAGAAATCTAAGGGAATCAAATAAAACAAACATTGACATTAAGGCTTATAAATAGATCATAAAGAAGAAGACAACTGATTTTATGCTCACAAGGAGAGAGGAGTTGATTTTCTTAAGTAAAAATAACCCCAAACTTTTTTGGAAAGAGCTCCAGCCAAGGAAGAAACAAATTGAAAATACTATTACAGCCACTCAATGGTTCGAATATGCTAGGAAGCTTTATGAACTAGAAGGGGAAATGGATCAGCCACCCTTGGTCAATGATACCACTACTCTTTTCACTGTGCAGGAGATAGAGATGGGTATTAAGAAGTTAGGTACGAGTAAAGCAAAAGACCTAGTTGGGCTTCAAGCTGAGTATCTCAAATGGGGTATGAAAAACCTTGCACCACACATTACAGAAATCTTCAATAATATCAACAATGAGGGGTTTCCTAGAGATTGGACAATCAGCCTTGCTATCCCACTATTTAAGAGTGGTGATGTCAACAATCCCTCCAACTACAGGACTATAATGATCAATCCTCTCTTCGCAAAACTTTTCGGCAGCATGATAGAAACTAGGATCAGCAAATGGGCAGAAGAAAACAATAAGCGTGCTAAAGGGCAGGCTGGCTTTAAACCAAAGCACTTGACGGTTGATCACTGTGTCACTTTGAGGCACATTATTGAAAAAAGGTGGGAGAAAAAGGAGGTTTTCTGCTGTTTTGTTGACTTTAAAAAGGCTTTTGACACTGTCCCTTGGGACAAGCTTTGGCTCAGGATGGAAGAATTGGGGATTCCTACGCATCTCAGAGCTGCTGTTCATTGGATGTATGAAGAGGTGAAAGTCAAAATCAGAACCTCTGCTGGCATTTCAGAATGTTTCAGAAGTGATATCGGAGTCAAACAAGGTTGTCATTTATCTCCTACTTTGTTTGGCCTATACATAGATAAACTTGAAGAGTGGTTAAACATGCGAAATGGTGAGGGTATACAGTTAGGTGAATTTGTAATAAAGCTACTCCTATATGCAGATGATCTCATTTTGATTGCCAAATATGTCTGTGGGTTGCAAGATCATTTATTGTCTCTTGAGTGCTTTTGCAGAAGGGTGGGGATGCAGGTCAATATCAACAAGACTAAAGTTATGGTTTTCTCTAATAACAAAAATCAGCATCAACATGAGTTTTATTTTGGGGACAACGTTCTTGAGGAAGTTCTAGAGTATAAATATCTTGGCATTGATTTCAACAAACATTTAAATTGGGCAAGTTGCAGGAATAAAAGGACATTAGGGGGATGGAAAGCTTTTTATACACTTCAAAACCGATGTCGTGAAGCGGAAGTTTGGGATTGGAAAACTATTCAAACCTTGTTTGGTCTTCTTGTGCTGTCGATTGTTCTTTATGGGTGTGAATTATGGGCCAACAGCACTTCAATAGCACAATGGAAGCAAATTGAAGGAATCCAAAAGCATTTGATCACAAGCAAATTTAAAATCAAAAGTACCGTCCCTTATGATATCATGCTAAGCGAAGTGGGGGCTGTCCCTATTGAGGCACTTGCTATGGTGCGCTTGATAAGCTATCTAAAAAAAATTGAAAAAATGGAAGGAGATAGATGGCCTAACGTCGTCTTTAATGACACATTGTGCAAACGTAAAAAGACGTGGATGCAACAAAACATCAAGTGGATGAGGAAATGGAATATCCATTTCAACTTGTGCCCCTCAAATAACAAAGAAATAAAAGTCTTTGTTATGGAGAAATTTTACAAGAGAAATTGGAGAGATGGTATTGGAAGGAAGAAAGTATATTATATCAATGAGTTCAACCCCGCATGTGATCAACTTTAAAAAGCGTATATTGGTGTCAGCATTCCTTGGAGAGCTAAAATTCTCATTGCCCAGTTACATACCAACTCCCATCAACTCCCATGTGAGACCGGGCATTGGAAGAGGCCAAAGGAGACTTGGGAAGAAAAAATTTGCATATTTTGCAACTCGGGGAAAGTTGAAACCGAACATCACTTTATCTTTATTTGTGAAGCCTACAAGGACATCAGAGATAAATTTGTGGATTCTATATCAGATAGTTCTTGGTACAGCCTATTCAGCGAGGAGCACATTGAGAAGTTAGGTGGGCTCATCATCAGCTTGCACAAAAAACGGACCGAGTTACTCAAGTCAGCCTAGGTTGCCTTGCTGTCCCATAGGCTATGTTTAGCCTCATGGACGTAAAAATTTTATCTATCTATCTATCTATCTATCAATTGATTTCATCAATGGCATCAATATTGAGTGAGTTTGCTCAGATCAGGCAAAATAAGGAAGGTATTGTTTATCAAATTACAAATTTGTGAACTAGCGAGGGATTTCTTCAATTTTTATGAATACGGGCCTGGCTGCACAGCCCAAGGTTATTACCAGACCTTTCCAGCCTGGACGTTGGATATAGGAAGCAGAACAATGCTTTTCATTTAGGTTTTACGACCATTTTCAGCCAATTTTCTATCTGCAGAAGTCAACAGCAAATTACCAGGTGGAGAAATCTGATTGCCATCAACCATATAGTTATTATTAAAATCTATACAGGCTTAGACCTGGACGGCAAATCTTAGTAGCAGCAAATCATAAACACTCAGATTTGTGGAATAAGATCGGCATTTAGCATTGGCAGAAGGGAAGATCAGAAGTCCTTGGAGTTACTCAATCTCTTTCATGCAGATCAGAGTTGTGTGTTAACCTGGTACAGTTATATTTACATAATTTCCAGTCAATTTACATAATTTTCAGTCAAGTTCAGTTTTACCATTTATTGGTGTTTGGTTTGTTATTAGTTACTTTCAGCATATCATCATTTCAAAAACACAAAAAAATCATAAAAATTATAAACACTTTCATCAGCATATCATCTTAGTATCAGCAAATCATAAACACTCAGATTTGTGGAATAAGATCGGCATTTAGCATTGGCAGAAGGGAAGATCAGAAGTCCTTGGAGTTACTCAATCTCTTTCATGCAGATCAGAGTTGTGTGTTAACCTGGTACAGTTATATTTACATAATTTCCAGTCAATTTACATAATTTTCAGTCAAGTTCAGTTTTACCATTTATTGGTGTTTGGTTTGTTATTAGTTACTTTCAGCATATCATCATTTCAAAAACACAAAAAAATCATAAAAATTATAAACACTTTCATCAGCATATCATCTTAGTATCAGCAAATCATAAACACTCAGATTTGTGGAATAAGATCGGCATTTAGCATTGGCAGAAGGGAAGATCAGAAGTCCTTGGAGTTACTCAATCTCTTTCATGCAGATCAGAGTTGTGTGTTAACCTGGTACAGTTATATTTACATAATTTCCAGTCAATTTACATAATTTTCAGTCAAGTTCAGTTTTACCATTTATTGGTGTTTGGTTTGTTATTAGTTACTTTCAGCATATCATCATTTCAAAAACACAAAAAAATCATAAAAATTAAAAAAGTAAACAAAACACACAAAATCTGAATTCTGGAAAAAATCAGATTTGGCAAAAATAAACATCCGGGTGCCTACTACAGAGTGTTGCCCTTCGTGTTTCATTCATGGGCATAAAACTTAAAAATGTAAAATTCACTACAATACTGAATTCTATTAAACTTGCCGCCCGAAACTTTGCAGCTGCACCTGGCACTATTTCCGTATTCTCTTTGGTCATCTTCCCTAATGGCCCCTGGAGGAGTGAGGTAATTAAGAGTGTTCTTGATATTTAGCTTTTTAACGTAGAACCTAAAACATCAAACTGAGTGTTCTTGTAAACTAGTGTAAAACTTGCAGCTACTGAAAGCCTCCTGCAAAAAATCAAGATATATGCAATTTTGCAGTTTCCATAATTGAATGAGATTGACATATGAAAGTTTAAATCATTTCAGATAGCCAACTGCAGGATCCAATACCAGCTACAGGTCAAGATGCTGGAGCAAAGCTTGCATTTTCTCAGAAAGAAAAGGTTCTAACAAATAGCAATACCAATTCCAGCCACATACTCAAGGATAACACAAAGGAAATGAAATGTAACATCAATTTGTGATTAATCCAAGAATGTGCAATACCTTCCATTTCAGCATGGATTTTTCCAACACAAAACAAGGAAAATCTTGTTTCCCAATCATTCAGAATTCCTTCTGAATAAAACAATGATATTTACAAAAAGTTTCTTTACAGTTTCACAAAAATCATGCCTGACACGTTTTCCAGTTTGCAACTGAGCACTCCATTACAATCAAATTGTGAATATGTTACATGTATAAATATCTTGTCAATACTAATCCAACCTTGAAGCATTTCTAAAGGGAGAATGTTTGAATCAATCTCACATAATTTTTACATTAAAGTATGATTTTGTATTATAGTAGCAAATGCAACTGACAAACTCTGGTCTTCAAATTTCTTCACCGAGAGAATTTCAATTAATCCAGAGTTGCGATAATAGCCATCACCGATAAAACAAGCAACAACCGTAGTCAAAATTATCAATTTATTAAGTATCATATATTGATTACAATTGTTGCCCTTCTCCCAGAACATGCTGAAGACCATCCTTGGAAAATCGGTAGAAAATCTGGGGATGAATGAATGTTCAAACTTTGCCCTCAACATTATGTTTCCAACTTTGATAATGGTACATATATTTACACATCATAGACAGGCATGCGCTCAACAATAGAAACCCTGCAAATGGGGCACCTTTTACACTTCTCTGAACACATGCTGAAAAGAAAACATAAACAACAGAGTTACGTGTCAAATATCTTCTGCATCTGTTCTAAGAAAAACATCAAAATGAATGGGAGCCCAAACCAACCTGCACAGAATGCGATGCCTACAAGGAAGTAACACAACTGCAATATCTCCTTCAAAACATATTCTACATAGAACCTTTTCCTGAAACAATCCAAAAGGATTAAGGCATTTAGATTCAGCGGGGCCTCAACAGCATTAAAAATATAGTTAAAACTTAAATGCAAATTGCTCTTTGTTTGCATTATTTCTTAAATTTTTGGGTTTGGCTCTCTCTCTACCATTAACATCAGCCACAGTTTACAGTCATGTCTTGTGGACTTCCTCTACCATGTCATTCTAATTGCAAGCAATATAAACCATTTAGCATATCCCACAGGTTGTGGATTTTGTTCCACGATTAAACTGTAAAATAGTTGAAGTCAAGAGCATTTGCTAGTTAGTACTTCATATTATAGCCTCTTAAAAAGGCACAAAACCCTCAAGCTGCACATGAACAAATTTCAACTACAAGCTTCTAATTTTTCCCTTCAACTGGTAACAATAGTGCTCTTGGCAACCTGCTGACAAACACAAGCATGACAATAATGATATATATTTGATCGGATAATCAGTCAATTTGATTTGGTTGAGAGACTACCATCCTAAAGTGAATTTTGGAACAGAGTAAAATCAAGATAGGGGAAAACAAGGAAGATTTCTCTGGTAGTGACATATACGATTAAATTCAAAACAGCGTTACATATCAATTGTTGAAAATATTATGACTGAATAATTCCAGCGGACCATTTCAGCCAGACAAGGAAAAGAAATTTGTTGCAAACCAGCCATGACCATGATGTCTGCTGCTACCAAGAAACTGACCAACTAAACATAAAATTCAGCCTGAATAGAAATAAAAATGCCACCACATTTTCTATTAAAAATCTTTTGAACTGCTGAATAAATAGTCATGGAATGGCTCCTGCATCAATTATGCATAGAACTTGCGAATAACAAGGCTAAATCACTTGCAATATCTTTTCATGCTATGTTGCAAATTCAAGAATAGATTCTCTAGCATGGCTACAACACTTCCAAGGTTCAATATGGCAGGGCTTAGCTGTCAAAAGGTAAAATAGTAGGTTCAATTCTCCCCAAGGGCATCTAAGCGCCAGTGGGCATGCCAGAATGATTCTCCTGCTTCAACGGTAGTCGGTAATAGGCATGTAGGTGATACAGGAAGAGTAGGAGGAACAAGGAGCAGTTGCCCTATAGGAGGAGCTATAAAGAGAATGCATTCAAACTATAGGACTGAAAGATACAGACAAAGTGGATGCCCTATAGGAGAAGAAAAAGGTGAAGTAGGTGAGGCATTCAGGTTGTAGGAGTGCATTCAAGAGATATGTAAGTTCATTGGTATCCTCAGTGGGAAAGCATCAAATAAAAATGGTAACCTCGCTAGTTCTAAGGGAAGGTCTTGTTGTGAGGTTTTCACACCATCACCCCATTGAAAATGGGGACCCCCTCTCTTTGCTTCTTGTTGGTAGGTTTAGGTAGTAGAGTTACTCGCCATAAGGGAAAACATAGGTCAAAGTGTTACTCGCTTCTTTAAGTTTGCCACATAAAAAGGTGGAATCCACTTCCTTAAGTGGCAACTTGACAGATAAAAAGGTGGAATCCACTTCCTTAAGAGGCAACTTGACAGATAAAAAGGTGGAATCCACTTCCTTAAGTGGCAACTTGATAGATAAAAAGGTGGAATCCACTTCCTCAAGTGGCAACTTGACAAATAGAAAGGTGGAATCCAATTCCTGAAGTGGCAATGGAGTGAATAACATTTATTGGATAGTGGAGCCAAGGAGTTGATCTAAGTGAAAGACTTTAATTCAATGAGGTGAGAAGCAATGTTAGACAAAGGTATGAAGGATTTACAACCAATCATGAGGCCCCTTCCTAAGGTTTGAGCAGTCTCAAAAAGCAAAGTGTGGCCCCATTTTGCAAGATATGTACTCAGCATTGAACTTGCAGGCCCTTGTAGCTAAATGTATGGGCTAATTGTAAACATTTAGGCCCCAAACTCCAAACGTAAGGGCTCAAAGCTCTAAGCATCCAGCCCTATAATGTGATACATGTGGGCTTAAGGCCTAAATCAGGCCTTAAAATCAGAAATGCAGCCCAAGTATGATGAAGTGTGTGAGCCTAAGTCCTAAATCAGGCCTTAACACCTGAAACGCAGGCCCTATAGTGAAACGTGTGGCTCCAAGTCTAAAAATGCCTGAGCCTTATGAGTTGGCATGTAGGCTGAGACGGCAATGGGGTAGACCTTAAATGAAATGTGGGCCTTAATTTATAAGATCAGATCTAAATCAGGCCCCAGATCTCAGCGTGTGACCTCATTATCCCAATGTGTGGCCTTATAGCTCAGCGTGTGAGCTTGAATTCAATGATGTGGGCTTCGTTCGATTTGGATAGGGCCAAATCTGACCTCCAACAGCAAACGTATGGACCCATAACCCAGTGGTAAGGCCCAGATCTCAGTGTGTGGACCTAAATCAGGCCTTTATCCAAACATGTGGGCCTCTAAACTTGAACACCCAGCCCCAAATTGCAAAACATATAGGCCTTACTGTGTAACATATGTCCCTAAAATCAAACTTGTAGGCTCTCAATTCTGGCCTAAAATCAAGGTGCAGCCTTCAATGCTTAACACCTAGCCTTAAATTAAATGTATGGACCTCAAAATGGGCATTAAATTCAAACGCATAACCCCTAAATGCAAATGTATGGCCTTAAATTTAATGACCTAGGCCTCATACACCAAACATGTGGGCCTATAAATCAAACGTATGGGCCTATAATTCAATATGTCAGCCTGAAGCTTAAGGATGGGACTCAAATCTGGACGTGTGGACTGAAATTTAGTAGGCCTGGCCCCAAATCAGTAATGTATAACATAAATCCAAATACATGATGCCCCAAGTCTCAAACAAATGGACTGTGGTGGGCTTGAATTCAATGAGATAGGCCCTAAACCTCTAACGTGTGGGCTTGACTTCAATAAGGTAGGCTCAAACTTAATATGTATGGACTGAAATTCAAATGTGTGGGCCTGATATCAGACGTATGGGCTAAAGACTTAATGCAGGCCCTAAATCTAATTACTAGAGCATATAGGCCTAGATCCTAATGTATAGGGCCTTAATTAAAATGAGGAGGCCTCAAATCCAATGAATCTCTGCACCAAACAATTCAGTCCGAGCCTCATGAATCGAAATAAATGAGAGAGTTAATATTGACTGAAATTTGGTTGAACCAGCAAGGAGATTAAATTTTAATTGTTTTGAATTCCATTTTGTGATACAAAGTCGGCCTAAAGAAAAAAATTGAGTTGAGGGGCAAAGTATTTAAGCTTGGACTCAAAAACAATTAAAATGATTTCAAAGAAACAAGTTTACAAGTTTTTGAAGGTACTGTTTGATCCACAAAGGGGAATGATAGAAGACAACTACTTCAATTCTCATAAGAAATGTATGCAGGGACAGCTGATTGAAGCATTTATGAGATTTAATCATACAGATTTCAGTAATCCTGAACATATTTCAGACTCCTAACAGACTTAAATCCATCAATCGCTTCAAATTACATCTTTGGGCAGCACGGGATAAAAATAGCAGCCATTCATTATTGGAGCCTATATTTTGGGTTTTGAATTTAGCTCAACACTCAATCAAAAACAAATTGGTCAAGGTAATTCAAAAATACATTTGTGCAGATCGAAATTTACAGATTAGTTTGAACCTCCGCTACCAAGACCAGATTGATCTGCAAGGCCACCAAGTTAAGACACAGTGTTACCAACCCAATCTGAAACTATATCAAGTGCAGACCAACTTAAATAAACAGCAGATCAAAGGATATCTACAGTTAAAAAATCAAGGACTGCGAAATCAAATCAGACATGCTGACCAGCAATTGAGGTGAAAGGTAAATCAAACATGTCAAAGTTAACCATCAGCAAACATCAAGTAAAGACTTAGAATTGAGTTTGGTAAAAATCAAATGTAGTGAAGAGCGAACATCTCAGACCTGGACATTTAGGTTACCGTTTCTTCAGCTTCAGCCAGGTATGGAACTCAATACACATGATGTTGTGTAGTAAAATAATATGGTTTGGTTGCTTGAGAGATGATAACTTGAAGTGAAAAGGAAAAAATTGCATGGTTTAAATTCAAATTCTTGGTTGCACATGATAAAGACCACTCATTAGGAGCCCAAGGATACATATCAGATTTAGAGAGTCCAACAATGCTAGCATTAGATGTATGTTTGACTTTGGTTCATAGATGGTGAAGTGGACTGCAATTAGTTCATTAGAGGCGTTGTCAATCATGAAATTAGCTTGTTATTACTGACCATGTCATGATTTTGAAATGAAAATTTGAAATATGAAAATTTAATGTGATGATATGGTGTGGCAGGTTAAAGTGTGGCGAACTAAGGACGAAAAGAGTTCAGAGTGGCAGGGGCTGAAGATGGAAGCTAAGCATGAAGGGCAAGGTTCGAGTTTGAAATCTAAGTAAGGATGGCAAGGTGCTCTCAACTCAAAGATTAAGCCCAAGGCATCAAGGAATTCGAGAAGCAGGTGCAACATCATGCTCAAGTTCACAAGCCAATGGAGAAATTATTGCAAACTTGGATTTCCAAAGGAAATCCAAGTTCAATTGGATCAATCCAACTACGTGAAACGCTACAAGTGCAAGGTCAAGTACAAGTGTGAGTTCAAACAAATACAATGAGAAGATTTCCAAGGGTAGAGAAGACAACGTGAAGATAAACAACTAGAGAATGTGAGCCATCACAATTGACAGCTTGATAATGTTGAAATATTCTCATCATCAAGAGGTATTTATTAAGCCTATAAGATAAGCATGCTGAGGTGGTGGCAGCCATTTCTTCAACCATTCAAATCATGCCAAGTGTCCCAGCAAGAGAGCAAAATAATACTACGTCCAGATTCATTGAGCTTGCAAAAAGGGGAAAGTCAAAGAAAATTATCTTCTAAAGAAAGATTTGTTGCAAGTCCATGTGGCATTTTATTATTGGCCCTTTGTTTGGTGGCTTCTTCTATAAGCTTCTACCTAACCTCTCTTCTCCTTGGCCCACAAAACATTGTAATTTTCTTATTGGCACACAAGGTGGTGCTCTTTTGTAATTGGGTGGGCATTTAATAATTGTTAGTGGAGGCTATGAAACCCTAAATAGGGCAATGCTGGCATAATCTTGGCCCTTGATCTTGAATCGATCTTGTCCCTTCATTGTAATTGAACAACTATAAAAGACCATGGCCTCCTCATTTATAATTCATGAGATTAGGAGATTAGAGAAGAGATTAAATTAGAGATAGAGCAAAGTAGGGGGAACTTGTTGAACTTGTTGCTATAATACTACCAAAATTATTTCTTCTTTCATTGTTGGTTTTCATGGTGAATGAGTGGGACGTTTGGAATATTGCATGGTTTCTACATTTCCTTGCTTAAAGTAGATTTTATTTCATGTTGGTTAGAAGTAATGTTTAGTTGAGTGGAAGGTAATTTGGATGCCTCTTTGGTGAACTCACTTATAGATCAAACCACGAGCTGCTTGTTGATAGTAAGTACACCTTGCGTGATCGGATGGCATAAAATCATAAGCTTAACTTTGATTATTGCTTGCACATTGATATGCATCAATGGATTGTGTTAATGGAATGGTGATAGTTTGAACATCTTACATCTAACTTAGTTGATGTTGACAGCTAAACTGAGTCTAGTAGAGTAGATTAGATTTTTGAACCCTTATCTCTTTGCAATTGTTTGGTTGGAAGAAGTTAAAGTCAAATTGGTAACCATTGAATGAACAATGTAAGTCTCTTTGTGATAACCAGCATATCACATCATAAAATTGAGTGAAAGTCGACGATTATTTACGAGCCTTGGGGTTGTCTCATTTGATCACACAATCCATGTACATTGTTTAGCATATGAGCATCCTTATTCAAGAGAGATTTGGAGATTTGGTGTTTCATCCTGGAACACTAAGTATTCAATTCTGCATGTTGTAGTAGAATAAACTCACATCAGCAGGTCTATGTTACCAAACCACAATGACCCATATAATGTGTTACCATCCACAAGCTCTACGGCCCTCTTTGGGTTCAGCTCAACCCAAATATAAGTCCGGGTCTGATCTGCAATTGGGAAAACCTAGGATTCCACCAAATGCCTATGGGTCTATCCATACCTGCAATGGGTTTGGAAGGTACCAACACACAAACGACAAATTAGGCCATTTTTTCAACTTTTAATTTGGCACAAAAGTGAGTTTTACCCCCTCAAACCATAAAAGACATATAGAAGACATCTAAAAAACAAAAACAAACTCATTTTTCATATTGTGAATAAAAAACAAAATTATTATTCATCCTTGTTGAACTATTTTTCTTGTTTCTCATTACACGAATAGAGTTGATTGATTGGGTGAATGTTCCAAACTGGTTGGTTTGCTATTCCTACGCATTTGCAAGAATTCATTTCTTATCATGCAGATCATAGAAAAAGACTTCTACGAAATAGATAGGTTTTTTTTTCAAAATTTTAGTGATTTTTTCCCCTATATTTTTATTTTTACAAATAACCTCTCTTGTTTTGTTTCGTAGTTTTGTTTTGTTTTCGTTTCTTCTAGGAATCTATAACACATGCTTAATTTTTTTAAATGAATTAATTTTTTTTCTTCTCTTTTCCTTTGTGTTGTTTATTGAACTTGTCATAGCTATTACAATGGCATCCAATTCAAGCTCCATGAGCTGATCCCACTTCAAAACAAAATTAAACTTCTCCCAATTGGAAATGTGTTGAAATGGTACAACAGCTTCCAAGCGTTGGGGGTTATGTATGGTACAAAAGCTTCATAATAGTCGACACTCAATTCATTAGAAAAAAGTTTGCAAAATCCTTTCATAGTTTGAAGTACCAAACCCAACAAAAACACAAGGCAATATGGGACCAAGAGAACCTTCAAATGGAACTGCAACAAATTTCATTAATTCTTGGAGTTTCCTCATCTGTTTAAAACCAACATACACGCTTCAAAGGACACCAAGTTTTGCAACACCTTGCAACCAATGTGAATCATCCCCAAGGCTTGGACTGATATATAAGTTGTCGGTTTGGATTCGGGTTCGAGATTTTTGTGGGTTTGGTTTGAATTCATTTTGAGTTCGTCCATACAAAAACATATGTTATCTTTTAAATGTGTATATATATGCAGCAGTGAATAAGTTCATACACCACTATCCTAATAGTAAAGCAACATAGCAAAATACACCACCATATATATTAATGTTTTAGTCCACATGACAGACTTTGGGCCGAATTTGACCACGTGCGGCAGATTTTACAAAGAATTTGATTAGGACCAGAATTTTAGTCGAAACTGAACCAGACTTTGCTGCCTCTTAAAACGAATCTGGTAAATTAGATATATTACAGCAACCCGTTCCTCTTATCCCACCAAATGTAGATAAGATAAGATAAATTTATTAATTTCCAACAAAAGACCACAAATGGTAAAAGGGGCTGCCAAGTACAACAAAAAGGGGCCAGCTCGTAGCAAGGACACCAAACGGTGCCCTAAGAAGAAAGCAACAACTGAAACAAAAACAGAAAGATGGGTCCAAAGGCAAAGAAGAGAAATCCTCCCAAACCCAATTAAGGGTTTCGAACAATTGTGAGGAACTTCCGAACTGAAGGATAAGCAATAGGACTAGTCAGAACACTATATCTAGCACAGAGGATCAATCACTCTGAATAATATAGTCCGCGCTAAGACGATAACTTGCATTAATAGTTTGTTTCTACATGTGGAGAATGATCCAACATGGATGTTAAGAAATGGTTTGAGAGGAGTGCCCTACTTCTAGGATTGTTGAGGTAGGCACTTTCATCTCAAGCCATTCTCCAATGAACATAAGAACTGCACTGGTTGTTTTGCAGTGATTGTTGCACGCACTCACCATGGTAACTGTATCCTCTCTTCACCTACCAACTACAGAGAAACGAAATGTCCAACAAAAGACCACAAAGGGTCAAAGGGGCTGCCAAGTACAACAAAAAGGGGCCAGCTCGCAGCAAGGACACCAAACAGTGCCCTAAGAAGAAAGCAACAACTAAAACAAAAACAGAAAGAAGGGTGCAAAGGAAAAGAAGAGAAATCTTCCCAAACCCAATTAAGGGTTTCGAACAACTATGAAGAACTTCCGAACTGAAGGATAAGCAATAGGACTAGTCAGAACACTATATCTAGCACAGAAGATCAATCACTCTGAATAATACAGTCCACGCTAAGACGATAACTTGCATTAATAGTTTGTTTCTACATGTAGAGAATGATCCAACATGTATGTTAAGAAATGGTTTAAGAGGAGTGCCCTACTTCTAGGATTGTTGAGGTAGGCACTTTCATCTCAGGCCATTCTCCAATGAACATAAGACCTGCATTGGTTGTTTTGCAATGATTGTTGCACGAACTCACCATGGTAACCTAAGTCACAAGGTTCGAGTTCGAGTTCGAGTTCGACAACTATGAAGTTCGGATGAAGTTCGGCAAGGTCCAAAAAATTCGAAATTAAATTCGCCTTATATAATTTTTAAAAAAAATTAAGTATATGATCTTTAGCTATAGGAAGGTTTGTGGAGATGATTTTCATATTATTTTATATAAAAATATAATAATTCTTCTACTATTTTACTGAGAAAATATATGAATTAAAAATAATATATAATAAATTAATTAATAATAATAAATAAACATATAAAATATTACTGTTTTGCAATTTACTGATTAAAAAATACATAATAAAAAATATAATATTTAGTATTTACAGTTTACAAAAATAAATAGAAAATTTAATATAAATATTTACAATTTTAAAAAGTATATAATGTTTTACTTTTAATATAAAATAAAATATAATGTAATGTTCATTAGTTCAAATTCATTACTGTTTTATAGTTTACAAATTTTAAAAAAAAATTTAATAAACTATATTAAAACATTTTAAACAGGAATTAAAACATATAATATAATATATATTGTTTAAACTTTAAGCAAGTCATTTTGAACAGAAAATTATTTAATGAACTATATTAAAACCTAACAAAATGATGCTCTCCATTGTCGAATTCCACCCGAAGAGCGTTAAAAACCCAACCGTCGACTTGTGAAATACGAAGCGGAAGCGTCTGTATCCTCCCTTCACCTACCAAATACAGAAAAACAAAATATCTCTGGCATGAAGGAACAGCCACACACCTAAATTGAATGCCCATTCTATGACAATATTCTTGCATTAGCATTTCTCTTTCTATTTGTGGTTCTAATCATCAACCATTGATATTAAGAAAGTTTGAAAAAGGTGCCCTGCTTCTAAAACTGTCCAACTAGGCTTTTTTATCCCAGGCCATTCTTCCATGAGCATCAAATCCTACATTTGTTGTTTATGGTGAGCGATAATTATTAATAATATAGGCCCTTGCTCCAAACTCTTGGTCTCCATTTATTGCCCTTGTCTTGGATTCCTTGGGCCAACTGGTTGTTGCCTGTTTCCTTGGTAGAGAGCTTTTTCACATAATTATCTGGATATAGTTGCCTTTTTTATGGGGGTTCAAAGTTCCTTCTAGAGCTATTGCTATTGAAAATGCCCTAGTATCAAGCCCTATTGACCTATAAGCCCATACATTTATATTATTGTACTTTTTTCCTTCTAAATCCTTGGAGTTTTTTCTACCCTTCTAAACATGATCTTAATTTCCATGAGACAATCATAAACATTGACTTTTAAAGCAAATTTACTATATTCAATAAACCATAGTTGAAAAACTCACAAACTTTACTTGCTGAGTTTTTGGTTTACTTAATGAGTTTTTGGTAAAAACTCGGCTGCAAAAGAATATAATGTCAGGGACACAAAAAAGCTCATATTAGTTTCATTTTGACTGATTTCTTTTGCTCCTATGGAAAAACACCCTCCCAACCTTCTACAAGGTCATTTACAGGGATTTCGCACCAAGGAGTGAAGATTTGTAGTTCATCTAGTTGTAAGCACAACAGGAGCTTGTTTGAGGCCATCCACACAAAAAAGAGGAATAAGTTAAGCTCAAAAGCGCCTCAATGACCTTGTCTTTGTGCAATATAACATTCTGTTGCGCAAAAGGAAGTACAGGAAATAGATGGTCCAACTGATTTGAATGATATAGATCCTCACAGTGATTGGCAATGCAGGACCAGCCTCCATTGTTTACCGAGGATGAAATCTACAATTTGGAGAGGAGGGGGCTGGATTTGGATTCACATTGGATGACATTGACAAGGACAAGGAGGTTGAGGATGATGAGTCGTTGCCAATGCCAGCAGCGTCTACATTGAGAATGGAGATCGAGACACAGCCTGTCATGCCAAGCGAGGGGGCACAGCCATAGTGGACTCCTAGGACTGGACCTTCAAGTTATACCTGTCCCATTGCTTTTAATAAAGCTGAGAGGAGAAAGAGGTAAAATGTTTTGCTGTAGTATTTACATTTAGTTTTACAAAAGTTTTTAATTTTGTTTTAGACATTCAGCCATCAACATTGTCAATGAGGATGCCATTTTGCACCCAATTTGCAATTAAAACACACAAATATAACTATACTCAATTTGTTTCTTTAATGTACAAATGTTTAAGTTGCCAAGTTCTTTGCTAAGTTTATGCAGAGTCGCATCTTATGGCCTTGCCGAGTTTTTTCCCTAACTGTGAGTTTTTCAACTATGCAATAAGCTACTATTTCTTACTTTGGAATGCATTTTGATTTTATAAGGTGAAGAGATTTAAAATGGCAATAGCATTGAGCAAATTAGTTAAACATCGTAAGAAAATGTTGATTCTAACAACAATAATCATGAGCAATAAACTTATTTGGTTCATTTTGTTTTCACAAAGGTTAGGATACTTTATAATACAGTATGAATGCCATACCAGGAAGCATATTTTGAACTTCATATGAATATCTCCCATTTTAACTTACAAGGAATTTCTATAATACTTGAAAAAACCCTAATTAACTTTGATCTCAATATAAATTTTGTGTTATTTAGAATTTCCCTAGACTTTCAAAATAATGCTTGTCCAGGTGCATACGGGAGATTGATCATCTTATAGTAGTTGAATACCATCTTCACTATTAACTTTGTCATGGCTTCATAAAAAGCCAAAGGTGACAAAGATACAAAACCAGAATTTACCCTATCTAATGCCACATCACCCTATCATGGTAAGGCTAGTTCAGTAGTATATGCAGAAAATGGGAGGATATGCAATATGAACCATCAGAGAGCTACAAGTTGCACTCCTAACAACCAAGCTAATCATTCAACTTTTCACTTGTATATTAATGTACACGACCTATTATTTGAGTTAGGGAGCATTATCTCGCAGCTTTAATTGACATATTCACCATTTTGTGTGATTGTAAAGAAGTTGCATAATACTGTCTTGCAGATCAGTTATCACTTTATCTCAATAATCTGATTCATGTGCTCCATCATTAATAAATCACTTCTACATAACAGATGAGATTCTGTTTAAGTATGACCTACTAATTGAGATAGGGGGCATTATTTCGCAGCTTTAATTGACATGTTCACCATTTTGTGTGATTGCAAATAAGTTGCAAAATACTGTCTTGCAGATCAGTTATAAGACAGTATCACTTTATCTCAATAATCTGATTCATGTGCTCCATTATTTAATAAATCACTTCTACATAACAGATGAGATTCTGTTGAAGTATTCTCCCTCTATTCACCACCGGGCTCAGACCACCTGATGAATTTGGGTGGAAATAGCTTGAGGAAGTTCAGGCGAACCGATTACCCCAGTAACCTTTCTTGCCTTAATGTATATTTAAACCAATCAGGGAAGGCTGATTTCATAACAGTTATATCAGGTCAATGGGAAAATCACAAAGCATTTCAATCATAGGTTCCAAATAGTTAACAATCAGTTTCATAGCATTGTAGATCTCTACAGCTGATTGAGAGATTGAAAAAAATCGAAAATTCATTACAAAGAAATCAAAGTGTTGCTTGACAGGCTCTACAGAAAGATTGATGCATCATTAAAGGAAGTTCCACCCATAGAAGCAAATATCTTTCTCCGTACTATCTCAGCAAACCAAAGAGAGATATTTCCAATTTCTCTGTATAAAACTGTAGGAATCCAAAATATGCAGAAATTTTTGTTTAAAATAAAGAGAAACAATTGATGTTTTGTAAATTTGAAAGCATCCTAATTGCATTGAATAAGACCAAAAGTAAAGGAGAGGTAACCATTTTTGAAATATGGATTTTTCTCATTAGCTAGAATCTAGAAATCATGGTTTATGGAGCACACTGCAGTGTCGTCGTGGAGATTGATTGCTGATGATTGCAAAGTCGCACTGTCTCTGTCCATTACCTATCATGCTTCAAGATTTACTCCTTTAAAATAATGATATTCTTATGGCTATTATATGTTCTCTTTCAGTGTCCACTGTGTTTATTGCTTAATGTATCTTTTGAACTCTGTCTCTAAGTGCGATATATCTGGTTTTTCATTTTTTGTAAAGGAACTCTGTTAAGTTTTAGGACAGATTATCTCACATATACTGGCATACCAATAAGTCTGAAGTCCATTTTGCATAGAGGACTTAACAATACAAAAAACTAAATCTTGGGATACAAATTTCTAAATGTTTCCTGAAATGAATAGAAATACAGATTTTTCCTAATAAAAAACAAAGAATATAACAAAGCAGCTAGTAAAAATTAATGAATTAGATGTATTCTTTTAGTAAATAAGTTAGGTTTGTGTAAAATCTTGACATTTTCCTAAAAGAGGTATTAAATAAGGGGAAAAAAGGTATAGTACATTTTGTAGCCTGTCATACTCTTGCTGACTGTATTTTGTGATTTCTGCTTGCTCTCCTAAAGCAGCTTGTAGTCTCCAAACCTGTAATATACATAAAACCAAGTTTATACTCTAACTAGGCTTTCCACACCAACACATAGATAAAACATTTAACAGCAAAGATAGAGACTAAAAGACATTTTCAATGGAAAACAAAGTAAACACGGGATCAGTCTTGAATTTTTAATATAGAAAAACAGAGTCAGAACAAATGAACAAATATGTTGAACAAATGGAGAAAGCAAGCAGTAAGTCTAAGGTAACCAAAAGGGAAAAAATGACCCATACCTCTTCAGCGAGCTCTTTCTTAGCCATCTTCTTCACCACTTCAGGAGGAAAACCACAAAATGTATTATAGCTGCCAATATGAGAACGGTTACTCAACAAATGTCTGTTAACAAAATTTAAAGAGTCAAGCACGGAAACTATACGTGAGAAAGAAAATGAAACTAAAAATGGTTCCTTAGAAAACCTAGATCATTGTTAGGTGTGTCTTACTCACCTTCAAGATTACATTGTTAATATCAATCAGAATAAAATTCATAATCAGGAGGCCACAAACCTTGACAAAATTTTCAGGAAAAGTCTAAAGATTCGCGCTGATAATGTAGCAGTTGTATAATCACCCTTATTTGTCCAAGTAGGATAACGGATCAGAATTGCAAGTGCTTAAAATAATTAAGTCCATAATCAGTTCTTCAACGTTGGAAACTGGTGATACAAGGACTAACCTCTTGCACATCAAAGATTCTATCGAGAGGCTCTAGACTCTATTGTCCAATGGATAATGCCTGAAGGTATCATGCCATAGTTCACATTTCATGACAAAGTCAATGGTCTTCTATCATCAAAAATGTCGTGTGGTTTTCAATATCATATTTATGTGGTCGAAGGTGCAGGTAGTCTGACATGTCAAAGGCTATATACTTTTTTATGTCACGCAGATCCCTATGTTTATTCGACTTTAGCACATCAGTTGTCTATTTCATTCTTGTATTATAAAATGTTCAAAAGTCATCATCCAATGTAATAAAGGGTGTATGCAAAGTGTCCATGTTATAAATGAATATAATGGGCCCTGAGTCAATTTGCGAGCGAGTAAGTCAATTAATTTACAAAACTACAGATATTAATTAGACAACCTGAAGCATAGCTAGAGGATTCAAAATGCCCTTTCCTGCTCCTTTTGCTGTAGACCCTAGAGAAGTTCAGTGGCAGGAGAGGCAACACAGATTAATGAGGAACACGATACAGCAGCAAAGTCTGAGATGGTCCCTCCCTCCTTGCCTGCGCTTAGGGTGCCTGTGGCCCATGGTGCAGCTTGTGAATAAGGCATTGGATGCAAGTGGGTGAGTAAAAGTTTTAGGTAGCACACATTGCTTCAAAATCAAGGTTGCAAAACAAAAAAAATTCAAATCAAGCAACTTGGCGTAAAGGTGCATGCTATTCACATTTATCACTATGTGTGCAAACCAAAAACACTAGAAGCTTCTGAAGGTTCCTCAACTAAGGAATCTTTAAATGGTCAACATTGTAAGATTCAAAGTCAGCAGCTAGTCGAGCAAGAAAAACTTGAAATGCCCCCTCCTTCACCTCTGTGGTTCCTGTTGTCACCTAAATAGTGCACCCTTACTGAGTAAACTCAAGCCTACCGGTGAACATGGGAAAGCTTCCCTGATTGTGGGCTCAGATAGTGGAAGCTAACCTCCAGAAAAAGCTGTTTCTTATTGGTACTCACCTAAACTAATATTTTTTGCAAAGGAAAGGGTTAGAAGGATGCATAAAAAAATAATTGAAATCTAACTACTAAAAGGTGATGCACCAAACTGTATCTTTGAGACCTAACAGATAACCAACACACAACAGAATCAGTAACAAAAAGCTTCCCTACACAACTCAATAACACACAATCTTTGTATCAACAATTTGTAAGAAGGCTATATACTTCTGCAAAAGGCATCAATATGAGATACACAAACACAGAAAAAAGAGAAGGTACGAGCTATTTCACTGCTAAGAAGGTGTTAAAAATCTGTAAATTCTCTCAAAATGGACTACAAAAACACTTTGCCTCTGTCAAGAACTTAAGAAAAGTTACAAAACAGCAAGCTAAAGGGAAGAAGAACTCTCTACAAATGAGCCTTCAACTCATACTATGCTTTTTGATCCAACTGTATTACAAATGAGCAATAACTTCTAGGTTGGATTCAGTCAATCAGGCCATCTTTGACACCCTCAAACAATTGTAAAGAGGCAAATTGGTGACCCAAAAGTCATGCCCAAACAATTTCACCATAAAGACCCTCCATAAATGCATCCAAATCCCTCAAAAAGACTCATAAAGAACTCTAAATGGCAATAACTTCCTCTAACCTCAACAACTGCATTTTACCTGAAGTCAATCTATTCACTTTGTCTTCTTTTCCTGCTGGAGAAGTGTCGCCATCATGGATGCGGGCTTGATGGAGCAAATCAGAAGAATCTTTTGGAGCTTTGATGGGCGTGCCTCTTGCAGACCGCTGGAGTTTATAGGTAACCTTGAAGCCTCTTTTTACTGCTGGAGAAATCCCGATCGGAGCTTACACTAGAAATCCTTTGCCTCGGCCATTTAAACTGACATGACAACAGGCTCCCATCGGCATAGGTTTCCTTGACAAACATTCCCTCCTAGTGCCGTCGGCATAACCCTCTCTTTACTTCTTCGAAGTCTTCATTCCATGTTTCAATCGGCATAGGTAATACCGATAGGCTCATCGGGGGTCGGCAAGTCAAACAAGACACCATACCGATAGAGATTGTTACACCGATAACCTTCATCAGAGCAACTCCTATGATATACCACTAATTACATCGGTGTATGCTTGACCGATGACCCCTTTTCTCCTTTTGTCGTTATAGCTCAACCCAATAATCTTATCGGGTGTCGGGATAGCTCAAAATGTGCTTCAATGATGGCACATGCTATGCCGATGAGTCCATCGGTGCAACTCTCACCGATAGCCTCATCGGGTATCGGGGAAACTAAAAAAAATTATGCCGACCGCTTTGGCTATTTCGATGACCTTCATCGGAGTAATTTCCACCAATGCATCATCTTATCATCGTTGTAAGTCATGTCGATACTCCCACCCAAACTGCCTTGAGCCATGCATCGACCTAGGATATTCCAATAAGTTCATTGGGTGTCGACAAAACTAAAAAATACATACCCCGATGGCACTCGTTATACCAATGACTTTATCGGGATAACTCCATCCAATAGACTGCTTCTCGCTTAGATGCTTATCGGTATAAGTCTTACCGATAGCCCCATTGACTATCGGCAAGACAGAAAAACCCTTTTGCCGCTAGCTCATGTCTCACCGATGAAGCTCACCGGTATAAGTCAACCTGATCCCTCTTCACAACGGTCTCCTAAATCTTATGTCGCCATAGGTTGTGCCGATGTGCCCATCAGGAGTTGGTGAAACCTGAAAGCACTCATCCCGACAACATTTATTAAATGGATTTGAATAGTGCCTTCTTGCATAGTGATCTTTTAAGGAGATCTATATAGAAAAGCCTCCCAAGAATACACTTTTTTGCAACCTTTAGCATTTATTATATTCTAAGAAGAGATGAATAGCTTCTTGCTTTCTTGAGTTTTTCCTACTATTACTTTGCTCTGATTATTGGTGCTCAAAGGCATGGGGAGGATCTTTTGATACTTGTTTTGTATATGGATGATTTGATTCTCACAAAGAGCTCCACCTCCATGATACAATGTGTCCAATGAGCATGATGAAGCAGTTTGTTATGACTTATCTCAATCTTCAACATTTCATCCTTGTTCTTAAGGTTCTTCAATCTTCCACGAAGATTTTCATTTTTGGCACAGGTATTCTCTTGATTGCACGACAACTCCCACTCCATTTTTGTCACTCTATCTACTAATTACACTACGCCCATAGTTGATTCTACATTGTAAGGGCAACCGATTGGCAATATTTTATTTCCTAATATTTCCTTTGTGATTGCTCTTGGCTCTTATTTTTCTCAAGAACCTCATGAAAGTTATTGTAATGCAACAAAATATATCTTGAGGTATATCAAGGGCACATCTCATTTTCACATTCACTACACATCAAATCTAGAAAGGATGAGTATCAAGATGCAGTTCTTGCCAACCATTAAGTTATTTGGTTTTGCCAACTGATGATGGAATTAGGGTTTCCACCTTATCACCCCACTAGTCTTTGGTGTGATAATCAAAGTGCCATTCGCATTTTGCATAACCTAGAGGAGAAGCAATACACTAAGTTCTAACCATATTGAGATCCACATGCATTCAATTCAGAAACTAGTTCAAGATGGTGCTCTCAAATTGGAGTATTTGCTTACTGTGGAGCAAGCTATAAACATCTTCACTAAGCCAAGACATCAACTCATTATTTCACTTGCAATCAATGCTTGGGGTGAAGGAATTTGTCCTTGGAGAGCCATCTTGACTCCTTCCTTCACTTGTATATGTTTCTTTTCATGTTCTCTCTTTTCCCCTTTTCTCTATTTGTGAGAAATCTTTTATTTGTGACTACCTCAGCAAGTCTTGTTGTCAAGGCCTATCTTTGAGTCCTTTGCTCTTTCATTTTCCCTCCCTAAGTTGCACTTAAAAGGGAGTGTTGTGAATGGGATATATAACCTAATTGATTTCACTTTTGGGTTTTTTTGTAGCTAACTAGTTAAATTTACATAGGGCATTTACTTTCTGTGTCTCAAGTCATATATATGATTATGACATTTGTCATAATCCTTTATTGCCCTATGCCCCACCCTCAGCTATACACAAAAGGGTTCTCTTGTATATTATTCATTTTGTATGCATTGTAACATTATCAGCATGTAGCATTTCTTTACTGCTTCTCTCTTGTGTGTAAGATTTTATTGTGTTACACAGTATTCTTAGAATATTATAGTTGTGCCCAAATGTTGTTGGGATAGGGTCCCTTTAATAGATGCCCATCATTTTATTCATAAAATATAGTATGCTTCTAATGTTAATAGTAAATCCAAAAAGTGCTAGATGCGTGTGAAAACCATAAATGATGATTTATTCCATTATTTCTTTTGATGGGAGTTAGAAATTAAGTGGTTGGAGGAAGTTATCCATCTTCTTGGACAATGCAATGAAATAAAAAGTCGGAAAATGAATGTAAAAGAGTTATCCTGCCCCAACAGAGAGTTGTATGGCATGTCCCCTCTCTAGCTCTGCTGAAGCTCAGTGAATAATTCGCCAAGTGTAGTTCTCCTCCAGCACTTAGACAATTTAGTGAATAAAGAGGAGTTTGTTTTCAATAAGGTGGTGGGTCCATGTTCACTGAAGTGTGTCCCTATTTTTCAGTCGTTGTGTTGTGGCCATTTACACTCAGATTTATTATTCTTTAAGTGATATTTTCTCCTTATTGTTGGGCGCTGATGACTTAATTTATTTCTTAGATTTTTGCCTGATTTATAAGCCTTTTGATGGAGCGCAAGCTTTAGGGTTGTTGGGTGATATTTATTGGGAGTTTGGAGTTTGAGAAAGTATGTTATAATATTATTATTTTCTTATGTCTGCTCCACTTGCTGCCGCCTTCAGTTCAAAGGCTCAAGATGAAACCCCTAGTAGCAAACAACCTTGGATGCCTACCCAGGGTTAATCACCATCAGCTTTCCAAATGTTTCAGTACACTATGATTCCAGACTGGAGAACAATGCATTAAATTGTAAGACCCAGCCAAAGGTTCAGCAATAATGGGACGAAGGAGAACAACCACTCACCAACGTATGCATATCACAAGCAATTTCTCTATTTAAATCAGTAATAATAGTGCGGGTATTCTTCAGATCATCCTGCGTTTCACTGATATTGTTTAAGAGATTGTTAATGCTATTTTAGTACTTCCAGTAGAAGCTCGAGACCGTTAATCATGTTCAGAAAATTGTAAGCAATAATCTTGTTTTCAGTTCTGTATAAGGGTTATGCTTTTACTATTATGATTCAAGAGTTCTTTCAATTCAATACCCTAGTTGGATTATTTCACTGTAACTTTGAGTGCTGTACTATTTTTATGAACTGTGTCTTTGTGAATGGAATGATGTTTCCATGTGTGGGAATCAAACATTTATCAACAACAGATACCTGCTTTCTTTGCAAAATTCTGTATGCTGATCATAAAGAAAGATGGGTTATGTTCATGTGCAATTTTTCTGTTATGTTCATTTTATTCACATCTTGATATTTTTTGTGCCATTGGGATTCAAATGATGAGCTCTGCATCACCTGCATACAGTTAAAATTAAAAACTTTGTGCTTCTTGAGGATTTGGTACCAGCTAATCACTTGCATTCAGAGGCGTGTTTCCATCCATTTATGTTTTCCATTTTCTCAGTTATCAAGGTGTTCATCTGGTTTTTTTCCTTTGTGAATTTCTCTTTGCTTTCTCTTTCTCTTTTTCAGTTTGCAGGTTCCTGATCCTGCTGTACTTTCTGGTTAAAAGTACATTAACTACAACCCTATCATACAAGGGAGTTTCCCTTCTCAACAACAGACAGAAATCATTCAATTTGAGATGATCTTCCCACGTCTATTGCAACTGCTGTCAATGTTTGTCGAACATGGGTCTCCAACAACAGAAAACAAGGTTATTTACTAAACTGACATCCAATTTATTCTAGTCTAATACATTTTAGAACAATCAAATAATATCAATGTCACCAATCTAATATAAAAAAGGACTTAAAATTCCTCTATTTGTTGCAAGTGTTATGAAATCTGGATCGTCCTATAGAGAATATATGTGAGTGCTGTAGTGAAATAGATTACCATTATGATTGATCTTTTCACCAGCCATTGATATATATTTATATCTTTTGAATAGTCACGTCTTGAAGAGTCATGACCATATAATAATATAATATGACAATTATGGTGATAACCATAATTGTCTACTATAACCATAATAAATATATAATTAACTATAATAATGACAATAATATAATATATATCATTGCATTATAATATTATCATTACTATATTAATAATATGATAATGATAATAGTATAATATAAATATCACAACTCTTCATTATATATATATATATATATATATATATATATATATATATATATATATATATATATATATATATATAACAATACGAATGAAGCTATATCTTAACACTCCCTCTTAGCGAGTGAGTATTAAATATCAAAAGTCTATCATGACATCCACCATTTCGGGACGCACAAGTTAATGTAGTCTCGTCATGAAAATAGACTTGAATATCATGATCTCTGCACAGTCGGGACACACAATTAAGTAGTCTATCATGATATGGTTTCGTTATTACACAACCAGTAATAACAAGAGTCAAGATCTCCGCACAGTCGGGACACACACTTAAATAGTCTATCTTGACACTTTGGTTAACTATTTACAAGATCGTCACCTTGAAATGTTAACCCACACACAAATGATCATTTTTACACAATATTGCAATATACATTTTTATATTTATTCATGAATAAAATACCCATAAAGTCACCTTGACTCTTCTCAAAGGGTGGATCCACTCTGGCTCATCCAGAGAGTGGAAATCAAGACTTCCACCTTAGAATAGTCTATCAAAGACAAGAATTATTTAAAAATTCAAGTCAAACTCTCAGTCATGACAATTTAAAACCAACAACTCAATGTTGTCTAGCCATGAACATAATACAATCCGAAAACACATCATGATAGTTTGAAACCAACAACTTAATGTTGTCTAACCACGATATAGTTATTGCACAACAAGTAATAACATAGCGTTCAGGATACCTTCTTTTCACCTAATAAGGCTTTATTCCTCAACATACCAAGGTTATCTGAAGGTACACAATCTTCTTTCTAGCAAGACGCTTGGTAAGAGTATCGGTGGTTTGTTCTTTAGTTTGCACGATCTCATAGTCTTGGTGAATTCTGAGATTACAAAGTATACACCATCTTGACATGTTATACTCCCTCTGAATTTGTATGACCAAGATCCTGGGGTGCCAACTTAATTTGATCTTCTAGCTTCTCTTTCTGACATATAACCTTCTCACATGGTAATAACCATAATTGTCTGCTATAATTTCTTGATTACTAGAGAACCAACAAAACATGGTCTACTCCCTCTAAATCAAGATCCTCAAATGTCCACTAATGCAGATCTTTTAACTTCTCCATCTATCACGAAGACATACCCTGTTTATATACTCAATTCGGTGTCACTGCAGGATGTCATTTCATACTTTCCTTCCTGAGAGAACCAATACGAATAATCTAAATAGTCATAAGGTTACATCGGCTAGCATAAGATGCATTTTGATCTTTTTCAAGGCCATAACATTAACACTCCCTCTTGGACTCGAGGGAAGATAATAAGGACCTCTAGTATGATGTTCATCTTAATGAACTGTAGTCTCGAGATGTATGAATTACTTCAATCAGAGATTCTATCCATGTGCATCACATCTGTGATTCTATCCACGTGTTTCCACTTCTATAACCTCAGAATTGTTTTAGCAGTGATCTCCCTCTCAATCAATATGATCGAGTAAATTGACTGAATCATATGTTCCCTTTGAAGCTCAAGCTCATCAAATTCTTGACCTTCCTGAATATTTCCAAAAAACATCCCCATGGCTAGGGACATAATTAATTCACTTGATAATTCTCAATTCGTGCTAGGAATGCACTTTCTCCATATTCCATGAGTTCCTTATTTTATATGTTCATATATCTTACATACCATTCCATGCTCCATATTTTACATTTCTTTCTCAGCCTCCCTGAATGAACATGTTTGGTCTCCCTCTTATATCATTATTTTCTATAAGAGACCTTCCTTTGAGTAGTAATATATCCCTTACTGAGGTTGACCATATAATGGTTCTTTAATCTGTGATAGAGTTCAAATATAATATTTTGTAGCTATATTCTACTCATAGATGTTTGCTAGCAATATATATTCTTCGATTCTTTCTTATAATAATCTCCTATCGATCATTATAAATAATAATTCTTAATCAACCTTTATTTAGTCCAACTTATAATATAACTCACTAATTCTCATCCTTTGATGAATACTTATTATCTTTAATTATCTCTCATCACTATTTTATTACCTTATTGAATATAATTATATTCTATTATATTTCTTCTTTCTTATATCATGCTGTATTCAATGATCTTCTCTAATCAAGTGCTATGTGTGGCACTTCAATTAAATCCAAGAGGTTAAGTTCTTGTCTCCCTATTAGTCATATCTATGTAGGAATCTTTGGCACTTCATGACTAGGATCCATCATATATTTCCATCAGTCAGATAATTATCAGTTTGTGTACGCAACTCTTAGATTCTTTTGAAGGTCCACGTTGAAATTACTTCCAGCAAAAAATACTTCGATAGAGTTCAGAACAATACAAATTCTTACAAAAATATAATTCATTGATATCGCTAAAGTTCCAATTGAAATATTATAGTCTGCACAGAGAACTCAATATAATTATATCTCTGCAGGAAATATAATTATCAATGCTTAATTGCTCTTACCTCTTATTCACTGGTCTGAATAATCTCTTATTTGATAATAATATTTTCTCACTTTAGGCAATAAAGAATGAATTCTTTGGGATTATTTATATATTGATTCTAAGTGGTGGCAATATTATTAATTGCTGACTGTAACATTCAAACACTGGCGTGTACTTGTTTAATTGCTGACTGTAGCATTCAAACAGTGAATGTTTTTGTCTGCTTATAGAGTACTGCCTTTACATTGATTTCTGCTTCTTTTTGGCCAGCGTCGAACCTATGCAAATGGCATCATTTAGCTCTTGGGATGACCAAAGTGTAGACAGGAGAGAAATGAACCTCCACAATCACTACAGGCCTCATTGCTACAGAACCACGTTAGCATGGAAAAACATACTAGAAAACACAACAGTCATAATTAAAATTGACCTCAAACAAAATATTAGGCCATTTCTCTTACCTTATGATTTCGCATGAGTTAAAGCTTCTGAAGGTCAAGTCCTAAAAATGAATATTTAAAAAATCCGAAAATAGGGAGAACCTCACCAGGAAGTTAACAAGACTTAGCTACTAGCTCGCCTAAAGGAGCAAAAATAATTTCCTCAATATCACAGCAGAAACAAAAATAAACCAACAACACCAATACCTTATTACTTCAGCGCTAAAGATGATCCACTGTTGTTCAAACAAAGTAAGTCCTTCCATGTGACACTGTTCTTAATATCTAGAAGAAAGGAACCTATTACATGGGCTTGCTTTCACACATTGCAGGCATGAGCATACTGCTTGTGTTGCACAAAAGTGTTGTAGAACGATCTTTAACCAGCTTCAACAGCGCACTTTCCAAGCTCTCACCATAAAAATCAGATGCTGTAGGAGAAAACATCCTGTCATCGGATTGTATTGCACTCGTTCATCCATCCCAACTAACCTGTTGGTCCATCACTATGTTTTGCTTACTGCTAATTGTTAAAGATTTGTTTCTCCTCTCTTCTTTGTGCTAAGTCTCCACTATCTTCCCCCACACAAAAGTATGAAAATTGAATGATAAACTGAACTGATTTTTATAATACGTAACTTCCTATTGCTTCCAGCAGTTCGCACAAGTATACTGGATTTGTTTCATGTCTCTGATTATTCACGCACTGCATTGCTTCTTTCCAGAATGCATTGGTTGTAGCTTAATGCTAGTACATACTCAAAAATTGAAGACCATGTTGGTATAAGGAATCACCATCGTACTATGTTTTTATCTCAGTATGAAAGCACGCTGAGAATAATCATCAACATTTGTCTTACTTTCGTATTTTATATCTGCCTATTATAGTCAGAGATATAATACCTATTCTCCTCAAATAAGTTGATGCACTATGTAATTAACGCAGCCTTGATTGAATATATCCGTCTTTTTTTCCCTGATGATGGTCTTCCCCATAGATATAAGATGCAGAGGTCCTTTGATTCGCAGATGACACCAATGTCTTATTATAATTAGTTTACGTACTTTGGCAGTAGGGAGACGGTCAATGCAGAGATGGTTGTCTTTGAGTGTTCAACTCTAGATGTATTGTCAAACATTCTTCAACCATTTATCAAACATTCTTAGAACCGTTCACGCTGAATACCATCTTTCAAATATGTTTAAAGTTTCAACCAGTTGATAGTTTCACGCAGACATGAGTACTATAATATTAACATCGCTGCTTTTATCACCCACTGTGTGAATATAATTTATTCTCTTATAAGTTAGGCTCTGATACCATGTTATGAAATCTGGATCGTCCTATAGAGAATATATGTGAGTGCTGTAGTGAAATAGATTACCATTATGATTGATCTTTTCACCAGCCATTGATATATATTTATATCTTTTGAATAGTCACGTCTTGAAGAGTCATGACCATATAATAATATAATATGACAATTATGGTGATAACCATAATTGTCTACTATAACCATAATAAATATATAATTAACTATAATAATGACAATAATATAATATATATCATTGCATTATAATATTATCATTACTATATTAATAATATGATAATGATAATAGTATAATATAAATATCACAACTCTTCATTATATATATATATATATAACAATACGAATGAAGCTATATCTTAACAGCAAGCACCCTTAGAAACATGGAAATTGTGCTACATACACATAAATTAGAAATCCGTGTCACCTGCAGCACAGGAATAAATAAAAGAAAGTTCCCATATACAAAAATCAGTCCAGTGTGACGGAAAAAAGCAGCTGAGTGGTCATTTTATAGGAGATCAATAGATTCGTTGTCAATAGATTTGTTGGCCTGAAAGAAACTTATCATTTACAAGCCAGAAATAATTGATTTGTTTTATGCCAATGTTGTCATTGCTTGCATTTTCTGTTATTGCAAGTTATTTAATCAAAGGGCTATCACAAGTAGTAGATCCTTTCCCCAGCATTTTCCCATAGAGAAAACTTGTGGGGTCGTATCTCTAGAGTCTAGACTACTAGAAGATACAAGCAGATGTAAGATCTCCAAAAAAATAATTAGTTAAAATAAAGACATGACAATTAAGAGACTAAAAAATGAAGCTGGAAATTTGGATCATATTCTGGGCACAGCCTTCCAGAATAGCATTAAATTGTTTCTAATCCTTTCTCCCCCATTTCCTTTCCCCAAGATTTATGTTCATCGTTGTGTGAATTTGGCAGTTCACAAGTCCTATTAAATAGGCATTTAAATTAAATGCAATAGGTGCACGTTTTCAAAATATTACATGTTAAGTAACAGGCTTGCGTGTTAAGTAACAGGCTGTGCTTGAATAAATTACAATAGTATGTGTAAGTTATGCATATATCAAAATGAAAGCCATAGACACTAACCCTTGAGAGCGGGTAGACATTTTTGGGATGGATACTTATCAAAGAGATGACAAAACATACAGGTAACATCTCAATGTATGTCACTTGGAATAAAAACAGCAAAAGACATAAAAAAATGAAATGCCGTGCCCCATCAATCCTCCTGCTCACTCAACAAATGTGCTAGAAATTTGGAGAGCATGCAAGATATGTTTGCACTGTTTTGATGAAAAAAGAAAGTAAGAGACAAATGCAAGATTGAGCAGCATAGATTTACCAGAATGATTATCAAATAAGACAGCTAAAAGTAACAGCCTCATTTTCATCTATAATTCGATGTTAATGACAGTTCAGATAATGTGCAGGAGACATCTCAATGTATATCTCTTGCTATAAAAAAACGAAATAAACTAAAAACTAAAATGCCCCATATGTGTACAGGTCAACTGACCCCAACCAAGCCATTTACTACTCATTCAAATGATAAAAAGAGTTGAAAAGTAGGAAAGTGTGTAAGAAACATCTGTATGATTTTGGTGAAAAGGAGCAGAGGACAATGACAAATGCAAGTTTGGAAAGCATAGATGTAGCTACAGTGATGACTCTCAAATAATAGTGAGCAGCTAAGAGTATCGAACTCATTTTCATCTAGGATTTGATGTTAAACATGCATTTACAAGTCCATTGATTGTCAAACTGTCTTCCACATTCCTGTCCTTAAACTCATACCCACACCTCTTAGTGAATATGATGCATCACTACAGATAAGATTTATAAGTATTTATCACATAAACATGGGATATGCAAACACTGCTTACAACACACCATGAAGCAAAATCATCCAAATCACAAGCTGTAAACTCAACCAACAAAACAGTTTAAGTATTTATCCCCTATGCAAGAGTACAAGGATGTTTTGTATCTAGGAAGAATGTCACAAGTGATATTGATATCTCCTATGTCAAAGAGGTTTTTCAAAGCATGATGAGCAACCATAAAACAAACTTTACCACCAAAATGAAAAAATGCAGATTCAACTCCATTATTCTACTACTACCAAAAGCATGTTCACAGAAACAAAAAACTCACCCCGAGCTTTGGGCATGCAAAAGCCGAGCTTGCTCCTCTCTACTACCTTCATCGATGCACCACCAACCCAAAAGCCTGCAGCCATCATTGAAATGTGAAAATCCTACACATTGATGATTGAACCACATCTTTCAGTCAATGTCAAGTCCTTGCTTCAGTGTGTGAGTATGTGGATGGAAATGACAGCTCCATAGATATCGTTTTGTACCTGGATCCGTGATGCAGAAAGCCAAAACAGTCACGGAACTTTGCAAACATCCTAAAAGCCAATGCTGTATTGTTCCCGCTGCGTAGCAAAAGTACAATTTTTTCTACAAAGCGTGACAAAGAAAATAGGACAGCCACACCTTGGACAAGGAAAAGCGGAATGAAGATTACTTGGACAGGAATATGCCGAGCAGCCTCGGGTGTACCCTGAGGCAAAATAATTTAAAGGGTCAGGGACCTTCAAAAAAAATTGGCTCGCAAAATGACCTTGTTGGAATCATGGGGAAATTAATGAAGATAAAATAAAGCCAACCTCCAACGCTGTCAGAAAACAATGGATGTCCTGAAAACCATTTGATCATTAATCATTTAGAATACAGAACTTGCTAAATCTAACCTCTAAACGCATGCAGAGAAGTATCTGGAAAGCCACCACAGGAATTTTCATAATGTGCCCTCCAATGTTCTGCAACCCACAAATGCCATCCTGATATTGGTTTTCACTGGAAGAAGCTTGCCTATTTATAGAGGATGTGCTTGCTCCTCCGGACTGATGCTCTCTATGGATGCAAGGATTGGACCACTTTGTACACACGAGAAAAGCAAAGCATTCTGCAATTCTATAGTCCAGAAACAAAACCAATTTAAAAACAACGATTAAAAATCATATTAACATGTCCAAGGCTTTTATCTCAGCAAAGGAATAGACAGTGGACCGAAAGCATACCCATAGTTTATAAATAAATCCCACCATCCCAAGGAACCTACATCGCCTGCATTGAATTGAAAATATCACCATAATAATCAACATCAATACTACAAATGAAGAGAAAATTAATGCTTGATCAGAACAGAAGACAACCAAAAGTTTATAACTGAACTCCACACATACAAGTGGGCTGCATCAACTTCACTAGGATACAGATAAAAAGACCACAACAGTTGTCCCAGAGAGCATGTACTTCAATATGCAGAATGTAAAAGAAAAGGAAAATATAAGGCCATTTAGGATACAAAGATGAACTATGGCTTCTTTGTTAGTTTTATAGAGAGTAAATATACAGCCGTTTTCAATTAGAAGCTTTAACTTTAGTGGGGAGATCAGAATCGAAGAAATTTTACTCAGGATGTTAAAACCTTATTTTATCATCCCTAGTTTGTAACTGGAACCATATTAGGATGCCAGAGAACTAGTAGCGAATGCTCTACGCTTCTGATACAAACCATTTTCTTCTTACCCTGCATATACATTAAAAAGAGAAACTATTCTTAAATATGACATGCTATGAAAGCTAGTCAAGCACTAGAGTTCTGTGATGATTAAGATAACATGAACGACGAAAATAGGTTATGGAGTATGGCCATCAACAAACCTCCCATGGAGGAAAACATTATTGTTGTTCCTGAGATGGAAATCAACCTCACTAGATTTTGTTCACCCAATTTCCGCAATATCCCAAATCCAATAAATAACTTATAAAAACTATTTTTTACCAAGAGATACCCTCCAATAAATCTTTTTTAAAATTTTAAACCTGTATGGAAATAATTTCACTAAACCTAAAATGGAAAATGCAATCCTTGGGACTTGTTACATTCATGGAAATAATTTCACTAAACCCAGTTATCACATATACAATAACATGGATCAATGAATATGACCTGAGAACAAACAAAAAAATATAAACAAATCAATTACCCCTAGAGAATCTCCCCCTCTTGTCTTTGAAGAATACTACTGGTTTGGCTGTCAAGCTCAGAAAAGCAGGCTGGTCCACCTGTCATTTTTCTGTGGTTATTTACTGGTATCATCATGGAATTGAAAGAATCAAAAATCAAAATAACTTCTTCTGATGGTGTTTTGTAAGAGGCATGCAATATGCTCTTAATCTCATTTCAGCTCCTTTTGAGATGAGACAGAGTACTTGATGACACTTGGTGGTCCAATATCAGTTAATAAATTTTATTTTTATTTTTTTGCACTTTGTTTTTATAATTTTATTGTTAACTGTTGTGAGTTTTTTCACACCATCACCCCATTGAAAATGGGGACCCCCTCTTTTTGCCTTAGCAGTAGGTGTTTTGGCAATTCTCCCAAGTTGGTGATGTTAAAGGGAGAGTTTGAAGTGGCCTGCAAAATTTGGAGATGATTTGAGAGGTTGAGCAGTGAGGATTTTTGGTGCGAAGAGGTTGGATTCTGATTGCAAAACGATGAAAATTGTGATTTTGGCTAAGTCTGTACTTTGGTTTTCCAGCGAGATGATTTTTGCTTGCAAATCCAAATTAAAGATTTGGATTTAGAATCAATTTTGAATATATTTTTTGCTTGGAATTTTTTGCAAGCAAAATCTGGATTTCATGGACTTGTAAAATTTTGGGAAATTTGGCAAAATTTTGCAAATTGTGGAATTGAGTAATTTTGACTAAACAATTTTTGAAAAATCCAAATTCTAAGTGTCAAAATTGCAATTTTAATGTTCACTTTTCACAAGTTGGTAGGCATGTTCTTGCGAGTTGGTAGGGGTGCTCTTGCATCTTGGCAAAATTTCAATTAACTTGATGGAAGCTCGACATTTCAAAATGGTAAGATTAAGGTGAGAAAATAATTTTCTTTAAGCCAAGTGGAGTTATTATTTTTGAGAAAATTATTTTGGGTTAAAGAAAATTACAACTTGCTAGGAAGGAGGCAAAATGATTTCAAGTTGGCAAGCAAGTCTTTGCAACTTGGCAAGTGTGATTGTGCAAGTTGGAGGGGTTGGCTTGGTAGGTTGGTGTAAGTTGGTGCAAGATGTGAGGTATGCTATTACAAGATGACAAGAGGGATCTTACAAGTTGGAGAAGGTGTTCTTACAAACATTCACAAGCTCCTTTACCAATTTCATGAGGTGGATTAAACAAAACTTTCATTTGCAACATGCCACCTTGCAAGTTCGATTTGAATAAAGAGCCTATTGGTGCAAAAAATTGATATAAACTTGAGTTCATTGCCTTGCTTGAAATTCGAAATTAATTTGGGGGCCCCTTTGTGTGCTAAATTTGATGTATTTTAAGGCTTAATTGGTGTGAAATTCAAGGCAAGTTATTGGGTCCACAATTGGGAGAGTTTAAATTAATTAGGGGCCTACATGATCTTTTTTTAATTTTAAATTTTGGGGCCTATGTCAATTTTTTATTTGGCTAATTTAAATCCATAATTTTGTTAAAATTGATGCAATTTTGGGGCCCATGTTTGCAAGTTTCAATTGAGAGAGATTTTAAAATTCAAGGAAATTTAATTATTATAATTTTGGCCCAAATTCCAATCGATCCAATTTAATCAAGGACTGGAATTAATTAAGGTGAATTTAATCCAAGGGGATGTGATTTAATTTTATTTCTTCCCCCATGCAATTTTGGGCAATTAGATGGGTAATTAAAGAGGCGTTTGGGCATCATTACAAGAGAAAATTTTATGATTACAAATTCTGGAAATGCAATTCCAGCCATGGACGATTTTGTTTTGAGGATTTTGATGGCCATTTTCATGCAATTTCTCAAGTTTGAAGGCTTCTAGAGGTGGCGAATTGGTCTTGGGGTTTGAAGACATCATCTTGGCATTCATTTTCGCCTACCTTTTGAGCAATTCTCATTTTCTTCGTGCCTAGAAAATCAGAGATTTAAAAAAATCCGAATTTGGAGTTGGTGCGTTGCAATCTTGACATCATTTATCCAGCTCCTAGGGCATCAAGTTACATCCATTGAACATGTTTTCTGCCTAGATCATGTGGATAAGTTCATGTTTTTGTGATTGGGCAAGTTAGTTGAATGAAATGCAATGATAATCCTAACTCAATTAGCTTGATCAAATGTTATTTTCAAAGTTTTATTGGCAATACTTTATCAAATGAAATGGAGTGACTTGTTTCTTTACCTTTTTTTAGGTTGGCGGGGGAATTCTTGCAACTTGGTGAAGGCCCTCTCGCAACTTGGTAGGGTTGACAAGGAGGATGCAAGGTTCAGGTTCAAGTCTCTCAAGTGGCAAGGGAGATCACACCAAGCTCAAGGCGAGATCAAGGGCAAGTTCAAGATTCAAGTGCATGAAGGCTTCACCATTTCAAGATCAAGACATCAAATGTACAAGTACAAGCAAGCAAGTTCAAGACATGGCAATGAGAAAATTCCTAAGGACTCAAGTTGGTGTTGTTGCTAGTTGGCGGGCATCCTCCTGCAGGTTGGTAGGGGTGTTCAAGGAAAGAGGTGGACAAGGTTGAGCATCTAAAGGATATCTTCCCTTCATCAAAAGATTAAATAACAGGATAAGGATGATGGGGTGGCAGTTGGTTGTCTCCTCCAATCAAAATATTTCTCTTTCAAGCATATGTTGAATCATATCATACCTAGTGTCATTGGTTGGAAAAATTATTGTAATTTTCTTATTGGCCCACAAGTTTTGTGCCCTCATGTAATTGGTTGTAATTATGGCCACCCTAATTAGGGTTTACGGGATGTAATCTAGGCCCTTGATTTCAGATTTTTCACCTCTTAATCTTGGCCACTCGTTGTACTTGAGCCTCTATATAAGCCCATTTGCTTTCATTTGTAAAGAGAGTTATGTTGGAGAATTGTTGCCAAAATACTATCAAAATTGTTCTCTATTCATTGTTGTGGCTTGCGTGGCAGATATACATGATCATTTTGGTGCATTTGCATGGTTCCTTACATCTCTCAATTAAAATAGGATTTTATTTCAAAGTTGTTAAAGTAAGAGTAAAAGTAGATAGATTGTGTGGTGATATTGGTGGATGTTTGATTGGTTGACTCTATTAAAATAGGCCACTAGCTCCTTGTAGATGCAAGGGTGCCTTGTGTGGTAATTTACTAGTTGTGGTCAAGTTTAGTTGGCATTGGATCCTTGATTTGTACTCTTAGATTGAGGGGAAGGTGTTGATATGAAACCCATTTGAGATCCTTTGAAGCTTTGCACTAGGTGGAGTTGAAGTCCTGGCAAGCCTCCATTTGGTAGGAGTCCTAGTCCATCCATTAGTCTTCCCATCCATAGTTAGAAGTACAAGTAGTCCAGATAGTAGGAGTTGAAGAGAAAAGTTGGAAGTGATATAAATCACGGTTACATTTTTATTGCACATTGTGAAGCCAAATCTTTAGAAGTGCAAGTAAGTGGAACAAAACTTGCATCAACATTAACCAAATTTATATTGTTAATGTCTTATAATTTTTGAAGGATACTTGCAAATATATGTGTTCTATCATATCACTTGTTTTGGGGGTAATCAAGTATGTGGAACAAACTCTCCTAGTCTTGGAGAAATTAATGAAACTTTTGATAACACACTTGACCAAACGAAGCAAGCAATTTGTGACGGCGATCCGCGATTACTATGAAGAGTGTATCAAGCTATAAATGAGAATGTTGACTAAGTAGACGAGGAGAAAAGTTTTGGTGAAGGGTCACACAATATCAATCGTGAGCCACATGAAGGTTGCATGTGCCTTGATCAAGCCGAAAAGCATTACCAACCTTCATCTTTAATGCAACCTTCCATATATACTCAATGTCAACTAGAACTTGGAGGTAACTAGACTTGAGATTGATCTTGTTGAAATATAGTGAATTTGAGACATCAAGTTCAATGTGTTGTGAACATTCTTGGCATCAAAGAGGTAACTTAATTATGTTATCTTGTAGTGCACATGGAACCCAAGGAAGTGGTGTACACTTTGCAATGTGATGTGTTACAAAATTCACAATCCAAAAAGTAGCAATGATAATTTTGCAAGGAATTTGTATTAAGTTGTCAATCCAACCCAAATGTACTTATGTTAATGAAACATTGAAATCGAGATATATATTGCATCCAACTCACTAGTGTAATGATGCCCTTCAATCATAGCATTTAAGCCAAAGACCACCATCAATGTGACTTTACGAAATCAAAAAAATAGAAATGCTCAATTCCTATGCTATCAAGAGCAAGCAATTCTTCAGTTTTTTAACAAAGCAATGACCTTTTTAACATTAAGAGGCATTGTGGAATAAATGGGTTCTAAGTCAATCAAAAAAATACTTCTTGTCACAAAGCAATGCTTATTACTGATATAATTCACTTTTTTTTCAAATATGGCGAACTTCATCAACTTGATGGAAAATTTTCTACTATTCTATATTAAAATTTTGTTAAAATTTTGCACTCCAAAAACAAAATATGATTGTAGTTTTCCTTGTTCTATACTTGACTTATGCCTCAAATTCCTAGCATTGAAGACTCTTTTTCTCTAACATGTAGGTTCCAAGTTAGGATGCATACAACCCAAAACACAAGCAGTATCAGAAACTGGCAACATTTTTCCTCTTCAAGATGTTCTAGTATCATTCTTTTGAGATTGGATTTTTTCTCGTTGAGATATTCTAATAGCAATCTTTCAGTTTGTTTTTCACCAAAAAGGTTTTTAATCATTTGCTTTTAGTTTTAAATGTGTGTAGTCCTTAAGAAAGCATATAACTCATTGAGCTGCTAATTTGCAATATCAAAAGAGACATTTTATTAAGTTCTCTCAATTATAAGAGCAAACAAAGAGTACATTTATAAATACCTACATCCAAGTCACCTAGAACACCCCTCTTATACCACTCAAATTCCTAGCATGTAAGACTCTCTTCTTTAACATGTAGGTTCCAAGGAAGTATGTATACAACCCAAAACACAAGCATTGCCAGAAAATGGCAGGCATTTGCTTTATATTGTTGTTTTTCTTCTTCGTGATGTTCTAGTATCTTTCTTTTGAGATTGGAATTTTCCACATTGAGCTGTTCTAATAGCAATATATCAGTTTGTTTTTCACCAAAAGGGATTTTGATCATTTGCTTTTAGTTTTAAATGTGTGTGGTCCTTAAGAAAGAATTTAACTCAACTGAGCTACTAATGTACAATATCAAGAGAGACATTTTCCTAAGTTTTCTTGATTAAAAGAGCTATCAAAGAATACATTTACAAACAGTTACATCCAAGTCACCTAGAACCCCCCTCTTATGCCACTCAGCCCAAAGCTTGCTTGGGAAATTTCTTACAAGTGGAAGATGGTATCTTATATCATACTCACTATCTCTAACGTCATTGGTCACACGACTAGAGATTTCCCCTTGCCCAATTGAGTATGTGATCCCACCAAGTACAAGGTGAGATAGATCACCATACTCTTTGCAAAAACAAGATCTGTCATCTTTAGATGCCCCATTTATTATGAGATTTGGTGTAGCTACTACTATTTCTACAGGGACTCAAGCAACAATCTTTCTATTTTCTTTAGATATCCAAACCAGAAATGGCTGGCCCTATACCCACACAAAGTCATCAACCTTTGACATGGATGCTTGCAAGGTATCCCTTTCAATTTCAGAATGGATGCTGTCACTACAAATAGAGATTCAAATAGACTTGCGTTTCAATGTTTCTCACTACTTCTGCCCCAAAACATTTTCCCCCAACAACGTGATTTTATGTATTTCCAAAAATATAGTCCAAATCCTCCTTGATGACAAAGTTTTACAACTCCCTAGTCATTCAAATAGCCTTGTGTGACAACATTTCTCAATAGTTCTGCCCCAAAACATTTTCCCTCAACAACGTGATTTTACGTATTTCCAAAAACATAGTTCAAATCCCCCTTGATGACAAAGTTTTGCTAATCCCTAGTCTCCAAACATTTTTTTTTCAAAATGCTATTAAGTCAACTTACACAAGGATTAAAAGGAAAACTTGACCTAGAGGCAGATTTCCTAAAGTAAAAATACTCCTCAAACCTGGATTTTGCAATTGACATCCAATCCTTGGAAAACAAACTCCTTCATTCCAACTCTCAAACTAGGAGTTCCTGACTTGACTCACCCATTCCTTAATAGCCAGAAAACTACAAAACCTGAAAGACAATGCCAAGCACAACTAAACTAAACACTAAGCTAGAAAAAAAAAAGAAGAAGGGGTCCTCATTTGCAATGGGGCATGCGTGTTTACAACACAACAAGAATCTTGCCCAATTTGGCTTTAAATACCACAATGAAGAATTGCATTCTCTAAATTTTCAGTCAGCTTTTATGTCCAGTTACCTACATTTGTAGGTAAGATTCATACAAAAGAATCATGTCATAAATTGAAATTGTAACCGTAAGATCTGGTTATTGGTACTTCGTAGCAATAATCTCTTAAGCACTCTTGAAAATTCATCGTTCACGGGTGCATGAATAAGGTTGTATGTTCCTCTAAAACAATAGGAAATCGGATTCATAAACTACAAAGCTTTTAATCTTGTAAGAACATGCCACAAGAAATAACTGAGGATCTAGATTGAAAAAAATGAAGATCACTCAGAGCCCTTCCAAATATTTTTAGTCAAAAAAATCTTATTTTCTTTTTTTATAGTATTTTCAGCCCAAGGGATTGAGATCAAGTGGTTAAAGAATTGGGATCTTATTGTAGAGACCCAAGTTTAAATCCCAAAGTGACATCTAGGGTAGAGTTCTAAGTTGTGACTCTTGGTCTTCCGTTGTCTGGTTCTTTTAGTAACTTCCACGATGTCTCTCTTAAGGAGCTGAGTTTTGTAGTGCTTATAAGGAGCTAAGCATTAGAATCAGTTGGCTCAGATTCTCATTTGAGCTATATTTGTAGACCAACAGAAAAAAAAAAATTAAACTACTAGCTTTGGCAGAATACAAACAACAAAACTAATTACAAGTTTGGCTTTTCTTGATGAAAAGCCCGGTCTCTTAATGCATATACACCACACTTGAGTGTCAATAACAATACTCACTAACTAAATTATTCAGACATACAACATATAAATCTTGCCAAAAATAATCAACATTAATTGAAGTCAATCACTAAATGAGAGAAGTATACCACTTAGCTTCAGAAGGGTAAACATTGTAGCTGCAATGAAAAACACCATTGAAACAGCCACCCAAAAATGCTGCAGATAATTTCCAACATATGCAATATCAATATCTCAACCAAGGGAGAAATGCTGAAGTAATACAGAAACACAAGTAGAGTTTTTCCTCAATATCTAAGAAGAAGAAAGCATATATTGTTATGATTTTTAAAAATGAAGCCCAAGTTTTCAAACTTCGCCAAAGGAAAATGAACTGTGTTTAATGAGAATCTAATAAAGTAGTCGTTCCCACCTGATTTAACCAGCAAGAACGTAAATCACTAGAAATGTGACATTCAACAAGAATACAAGTGGCATAATTAAACATTTGCAAAAACCCTATCATATATCTCCAGATTCATATCATCAACACTCCTAAGTCACAAGTTGGTTTTATTTGATTGCCAGCCATGATCATGTATCAAAGTAAAAACAGAAGATTGCTTCTATGAATTAACTTAATTTATATGAATATTTACCAAAAATAGAATAGCGGTTTGCTGCAAATTTCCATGTATATAGAATAAAGGTAGAGTCCAATAACAAAACTACCCTGGAATTTTAGACTCAAACATATAGTCATTTGGAAAGAACAAGAGAATATTTTTGAGAAGAATTTAAGCTCATTTGGACGGATACACATTTAACTGATATAGTTGAAAATTCCTTCCCTCCATGGATTCCACTGAAACTGTTACAGCAAATTGTTGCATAGTACTTTACATTGGCAGGCACTTTAGTCAAAATAACATGAATCTTGTTGGTGAGCTTCAAAATAATTAGCAACACATACTTAGATTTCTGGTTTGGATAAGATCAACTATATGGAAAGCCGCTACAACAGGTATAGAAGAATAAACAATATATATCCAGGCAAAAAGGCACCTTCTCGCCACTATAGATGCCACATTGGAATTTGGATAAAATAGATGAGGATGCAAGTTCGTTTCTAACACAGTTACACCACTTCCCCCACCATGAGAGACTTACCATTTGCCCCTTCAAAACCCTAGTGAAAAACACAAGCTAGTATCAACATGCAACATACCTCAGCTTCTATGTAATTCAAATGTTCACCATAGAAAAAGGATTTTATATATGTATTCCCAACAAGTTTTGTTGTAATTTTCCTTTCCAAATCAAAGATTGTTATCTCTTAAAATATTTGGCAATAAAATTTCCCCAAAAAAGGAAACATCATCCATTTTGTGCATAGAAAATTCTAAAAATAATTGAATTTTTTTACTTGAGATATGAAAGAAGATTTGTTACCCCTGAAATCTCAAAACAAAAAAAAATCAACCACATCGCTTTAGATCTTACTGAAAAATTATTGTTGAGGTCAATTGGCAAGATAAAGTTCCAGTTATAACCTACTCCAAAATGTAATGTCTCCCAACATTGTCGCCTATAACTTTCATCATAATAGGTATTTGATATATATATATATTATGTGTGTGTGTGTGTGCGTGTGAGAGAGAGAGAGAGAGACTCAAGCTTCAACAAGTATAACAGCAACCTTACACATATACCAGCAGTAGAACATAATAACAGCAATGACACCAATATAACAGTAGAGACAGAGAGAAGATTCTCAAATTTTATCATGACAGTAGTTTAACAGATATAAAATTTAATCATGACAGCTGTAAAACAATAATATTTCAGCAGTTTAATCATGACAATAATATATAAAAGCAGTATATTGTTGAATTTTAAAATTTTAAAATTTAAACAACAGTCCCCAACTTCAAGATACAACTAGACCTCATCTACGCTAACGACATCAAAAGACTCTTCTGTGTCACTCTCTCACTGAAGTAGCAGTTCATCCAATCGAATAACAACCAATCTTGGTTACACCTCCTCCTCATCAATCTGCCCAGCATCTTCAGGATCAACATCACAATTTGTTGGAGTCTGTCAATCTTGGAGTCTCAAGGCACTATGAACTACAACTGGCTGTTTTGCCCACTTCGAGGTAAGTATGTTCCTTTTGATTGAGTGTATGAAGCCATTGGTGAACCAATTCCTCTTTGCAACTAAGGAACTAGCAATCTGTGAACAGATGAATTGCAAGTTGTTTCATGTAATGTCCCCTTGTTATTTGCCCTAGAATCACAAATGAAACAAATTAGGTTTAGGGTTACATCTTACCAAGTAAAAATCTCTTCAAATAGTGTGATCCTGGATTTGAATCCTGTAATGATAACATTAGAAACATATACACATTATAATATTTGTGTGTGTGTCTGTATGTGTGTCTATCTATGTTTGTGTATTAGGGTTAGTCGATGATATTCATATAATATCTATAGCATCATTTCAAACACATTAGGGAGTGGGAAGAGCATCACAATAGGTCCACCCAAAGCCATCCCAAGCAGAACTTTGGCCCTAGTCGCAGGCAACATGGACATCCACCCAAGGTATACTCCCTAGTGCTTGTACTTGCTTCCCTATCCATGCTTCATCTCATAAGATTAATAGCCATCATTATAGAGTCAAAGAGGAGATTGTAATGGAGGTTCCTTGATTGTCCTATCTGATCCCAAAAGCGGAGCTTTGGCCCTCTTGGCCCCCTTATGGCAAGCAACATGGACATCCACTAGAGGTGTCCTACCTAGATGGCAATCCTTGGGATTCTCCTTTCCTTACACCTCCTTCCTTCTATACACGATGGGGGTTTACAATCACACTTTTGACATGTGCATTTTATATCTAATCGTAAGCATATGTAAAAGATAATTGATTGACCAAAAATGTATAGGCAACATTAATACCTCAAGAGCAATTGTTAGATTACTAGATGCTAGTAATAACAGTTCTGAAATACCCAGGAGTCTGTTGCTTTCCTAGGCCTGATTTAGATATTATCTTATTGTTTAATTCCCGTAATTTCTTCTGATCCAATGATTGTAATTAGTAGGATATTCCCGATTTCTGAGCCTGCTTCTTGCTGCTGATTCTTGTGCCAGATTCTTCCTGGATGATTCCTTAAGATGTATTATTCAATTATTCCCGATGATTCACAGCACAATGTATCCCTTTCAATGTTTGGAATGAATCTTCCTTGATACTTTATTGGCAGAAGAGTTACCAACTTTCATAAGGATTGAGTCACCATTTTACATTGTTGCATTTGGGAATAATATATTATACCCCAAATTGATTTCTCTTAAATGTTCTCCTTAAAAGAAATCTTATCCCCTATATATCCTCTGATGTTAGGGAGTCACACCTCTTCATAATGGTCATAACTTTTTAAAATTACCACCCTTCGAAAGAGCCACAACCCTTCATCATTACTGCCCTTTCAAAGAGTCACAACCCTTCATAATGACAACCCTTCATTATTAAAGCCCTTAGGAAAGAGTTACAACCCTTCATCATTGCTGCCCTTTGGAAGAGTCTTTTCCTTATTTTCTTCCCATTACTTTCTTCTTCTATTAATCCTTCTTTGATTCCTACACTCCCTCCCTTCTTCCTTTCTTCATATCCCCTTTCAAATGAACTTGATGAATTCCTTAAGATGTATTCTTCAATTATTCCCCATCATTCACAACATGATGTACCCCTTTCAATGCTTGGAATGAATCCTCCTTGATAGTTTATTGGCGGAAGAGTCACCGCATTTCATAAGGATTGAGTCACCAATTAACATTGTTGCCTTTGAGAATAATATATTATTCCCCAAATTGATTTCCCTTAGATGTTCTCCTCAAAAGAAATCTTCTCCCCTATATATCCTCTGATGTGAGGGAACCACACCTCTGCATAATGGCCACAACCTTTTAAAATTACCACCCTTCGAAAGAGCCACAACCCTTCATAATTACAACCCTTTTGAAGAGTCACAACCCTTCCTAATTAAAACCCTTCAAAAGAGTTACAACCCTTCATCATTGCTGCCCTTTGGAAGAGTCTGTTCCTTATTTTCTTCCCATTACTTTCTTCTTTTATTAACTCTTCTTTAATTCCTAAACTCCCTCCCTTCTTCCTTTCTTCATATCCCCCTTTCAAATGAACTCTCCTCCCTTTTATATCTTATGTTGAGAGAGATGCAACTCTTCATCACATATCTCTTGGCCTTCCATTAAACTTAATTAACTTATTTTATTATATTATATTTTTTCTTTAATTTATTTTTTTTGTATTTTAATTTTATTATTATTTATAGTAAAACCTTGTTTCAGAAAGGAGACATTACATTTCAACTCTAATGTTTCCTTCCCATAAAATGTCCAACAGCCAATAGTGCTTTTCTGCACAATGGTGGCTCTGTGCATCCTAGCTTCTAGTTTGTTGAATGTAGGACCCTAAAGATCAGAAAATTGAAGCCACTGTTCTTGAAGCATGATTGCTCCTCACTACTATACATCTTACAAAGGGCCTTCATAAAGCATTCCATCACCTCATCATCTTCAGAAGAAAGACTCCAGCTAGATCTAGGTATCTAAGACTCGGAATTAACAGCATAGGCAGCCATACAAAGAGGGGTGTTCATTGTATTCTGTCTCTTCGTGACAATCAGCCTGATATGTTTCTCATAGAATTGAAAGTCATGATCCTTGTCACAAATCACTAGCTTCATTTGATCAAACATGCTATTAAAAATTTCATAAATCTCTTCAAGGCTAGGAGAGTTTGTATCTACATAGATGATTACCCACACAATAGGTGATACGGTAGAGCAAATATAACTACAAGCAATATTTAAAAATTATGACATTAACACTATAAATGATGTAAATTAAGATCTAAAAATAAAAACACAATGAAAACTCAAAAAGTTTATAACTGAACTCCACACATACAAGTAGGCTGCATCAACTTCACTAGAATATTGATGAAAAGACCACAAAAGTTGCCACAGAAAGCCTGTACCTCAATATGCAGAATATAAAAGAAAAGGAAACTATAAGGCAATTTAGGATACAAAGATGGACTTTGGCTTCTTTGTTAATTTTATAGAGTAAACATTCTTGGGCTTAATTAGGCGGAACATTCTTCCTCAATAACCCGAGTTCCATCTAATTGGCCACCCCAAGTGATGGAACTTAGTTGGATATTCCTGCCATTTGTGGGCCATGGGGTGATTGTCTTAGTTGGTTGCTGCACGCTCTTGGGGTTAATTGGGCTGAACAGTCTTCTAGAACCCTTGGTGGTTTTCCTTTCCAAACCCTACAATGGTTGATTATTGGAAATGGAACTGTTGATGGCTTGGTTCCTAAAGTTCAAAAGCTATTGCACGATTTATCTAAATAGATTAAGATAATTATTGATATAAATGCACTTATATTTGCTGTTGGACACCTAACCCTAATAGAAATAATAACTCTTATGAACTATATTTCAAATATTGTCTAACATGATTTCAGGATCTAAACCAGGTTTAATCCTAATAAAGACATTTTATGGGTAAAGTCAAAGATATGATTCTAGCTATATTCTGTTTCTTATTTTAATTGAACATATGATTATAGGGCAAGATTTAGGATCACCTCAAATGGGACATCTTAGATAGGTACACTTAATCAAAATTATTGAAACCTTTTAATTAAAGTTAAACAAAAACAAGGAAAGAAGCTGCAAAAGACTGGAAAGTGAAAGCTTATATTAACAGTATGATTGCACAAGAAAAATATATAAATAAGGAGGCCATGGTGGGCACATGGCCATATACAATGTTGCACCCACTCTCACTGGATTTTCCTTCACCAAATATTGGCCAATGATCAACAAACAAATCATCAGCCTGAGAATCATTTTTTTATTCATTTTTTAAATTATGCAGAAATGGCAAGAATGCACGGGTTTATCTTTACTATGTGAGAGTTAAGGCTGTCTACCAGCTCATTCTTTGACAAAACAGCCGTTAATCCTCATTTTCTTACAGGGTCCTCTTTACTATGCAAGATATAAGTTGTACCATGTCATGTTCGGAATAATGCATTTTTCTCAAAAAAAACTTGTACTGTAAAAGAAATTTATTTTTAAAGAGATGTTCCTATTCCTGAATTTGTTTGTTATATTTTTATGTGCATGGATTTCTGAACTATCTCCACTCACAGTACTTGTGACTGAAAAGTAATGAAATATTTGTGTACTTACTGGAAGTGTCTCCCAAATGGCTTCATCAGTCATGCTTTCTTCGTCACTAGGCATCAAAGCTCTACACATCCTGCATGGCCAACCAAAACCATTAAATTTTTATGTAAGGATGAATAACAAAATAGAAAGTTGGTGAAGTGATATCTGTTATTCAATAGAAATCAAAGCAATAACATTCAGTCCATCCTTGAATATATCACACTGCAACCAGAAACCATATCTTTATATTAAAGAGTATCAATAACATCTTTGTAGATAAAATGATTGTAATTTCAAAGTTCTTTACAGGTGAAATGTGTTTCTGATTATGTCCCCTCTAAGAGATGTAACTGTAAACATATTAAGATTTAAAATTAAGATTTGTGTAAGCTTTATGCATCTTACAGCAGAGAAATTATGACCACAATCGTATAAACAATACCTACGCCATTGTAAACTTAGGAAACTAAAGTGAACAAATGAAACAATAGATAAAAATTGTAGTCAGCATACAATGTCTATTATTATGTTTTAATAATATTCATAGTTACACCGCCCTGGGGGATGGGGGGACATCGGAACGGGGGGACAAGTTTCCGGGTAGGGAGGGAGAGGGGCCTCAATTTCGGGACGGCGGCAAGGGACAGGGGGGGTGTGTGCATGTGTATACTATATACTATACATGTGGTACTTAAAATGCTAGTTATGAAAAGATGTATAACAATATAAGACATAAAGATGTAAACAGTAAAACAGTAACTGTAAAATAGTAAATACTTGAACATTGCATTGAGCAATAAAATTTTAAATAGTTGAATCAGAAAATGGAAGAGTTCTATTTAGTATTATATAATAGATATCAAAAGTATGAGTATCTAATCATAAAGATGATTACATTGAGTAGCATGATATCAAAACAAGTACAAACTACAAGAGATGGGCCCCACATACCCCTAGGGAAAGAATAGAACCCATAAAACAAATAAAAAATGTTTTTTTTAAATGCACTTTGTCTATTTGTCGTGGTAGGGGACACTTGGGCGTCCCCTGAGGGGACCCCTGGGCCTGTCCCCTCCGGGGATGCCGGGACGTCCCCGCGTTTCCGGCAGATGGCGGTGATTTGGGTGGCACTGCTGGGGACATCGGAACGCCGTCCCCGGTCTGGGAATGCTGGGATATTTTTTTTATTTTTATTTTATTTTTTTGGGGGGTGGGGGGAAGCATCCCCGGTGTACACTGATAATATTAGTTATCCGACTATGTATTATTGTTCATTTGTCATTCTCGGGTAGTTATAAACGTCGGTTGGTTGACAATTATATTTCCCTTGGCAACCGTCGGGTCCTTTTAATAAACTGTGTATCGTCAAAGAACGAAGTATGGTTTAATCGGATAAACTCCACTCCCTGGCCGATTATATCTCTAATCTTCTTCTGTAATAATTTCATGTGCAAATAAAGATATATCTTACTCCTGTATCTGGTATACATTGCCATCTTATCATGAATTCATGTATTTAACTTATCAGATATAGCAGTAAACAAAAATAAGAGCAGTGGTCAACAGCTCCGAGTGCACAAAAAAATTAAAAATTAAAATCATAGATAACAGGTGTCTAATGTCAGATCTTTTTTCCAGGGTTTAATCAGTTATATCTGTTTAGAAGCTTTCAGAGAGAGATTTCATTGACAATAAGGTAACAAATGCCCAGAAGAACCAAGAATGATCGAGATTAAAACATTCTCATTAATGCTCCTTGCCTAAGTAAATCAAATCAAAGAAGAATCTGTGCAACAATTAAAGAGGAAATAAAGAGAGAATATGATTCTTGTTAGATTAATGTTTATTGACCCATTTAATAACACATTTTGAATCGATGACTAAGTACCTATAGGACCCATCTTCTCATGTTTCCTTAGATTTGTTTCCTAGCTTCATTATCTCTGGTGTATAATTGCTCACTTTATACGATAACTCAAGATTTATTAAATTTTCATTTTAGTCATATACTAAAAAGATACATTCTGTTAAAAAGGAGCTGAAGAAAAATAGTACCTGAAATTGTCAACAAGGATAATGGCTTCAAATATTAGCAATGGAAGAAAGACAATCTTCAAATTCACTATACGTATTCCATACACTGCATGAGATAAACAGTCTGCCTTTAAGTCATGCTATGCAATTCCACAATTCCAATTATCCAGAAGCACTATTTGTAATGGAACTTTATATGTACCAATATAATGTCAATATGCAATTTGCTCGCCAGACACCTGGCTATGAGTTGATAATTAATATAAACTGTCATTTAATTTTCCCAGACTGAAAAGAAATAAATTGAACTGAAATTTATAGGTGTTTGGCATGCCTACCATAATGGCTGTCAAGATATGTGCAAAGAAGCAATTCAAAAGCAATGAGAAGCGGTGAGGCAGCAACAGTATGACAAGGTGCCCACTGTCCAATTCAAAGAAGTTCAGATATTAACATGAAATTTAAAATTGACAATATCTAAACAAATCATTTCAATGTCCATCTTCTAATCAAAACTTTCACATTTTAGCATGTAACTCAAATTTTTCTAGGTAAAACAATTTCAATGCATTCTTATAATACCTTGACATACTTTAGCCCCATTCATGGGGTAATCAATAGTCAGAGCATTCAAATGAATGCTAATTAGAAATCTCTCCTGAATGGGTTTTCAAAAATGAATTTTGATGATATATCAAGAGGTAATCTGGGTCTGGCTGGTTTTTAAAGACTCTTCAGGCTGATTTCTGAAATGAGGATCATTTTTCTTGAGCCTGACATGAACAATGACATGGAGAGGTAAGCAATGGTTCCAGTTCTCTATGGTTTCGGCCCTAAATTGTAAAAAACTGATTGTGGATGGTGATTCATCTATTTCAATTCAACATTTGAGTACGATAGCTTGCCTGAATTGGAAAAAGCAGAAATCCTTCACAACATTTTTTAGGATAGTTTCTTCAATCATTGCTGTAGAAAATGTAATCAGGTAGATGAAGTTTTGGTCAATGCTGGTATAAGTGATCATCTTTGTCAGTGCTTGTCAATGACCATTCACATTCAGGGTTTGGCCCAGAAAAGAATGTTTTTGATAAGTGTGGACCCAAAACTAAATCCTTTTTTCATTTGGTGTACATTGCCATTTATTATTGCCTTGGTTAATGCTCATTTTAGATTGCCCTCGTCATTGTGAAGTTACATGAGATTGGGTGACATTTCATACTCTAGTTAGCAATGTCTTTAGCTGGCTGTGACTACATGTTTTGGAGTGTTTGTTCCGTGACTTATGGAGATTCCATTTAATTTCTCATCATTTGAGATGTGAACCAGGTAGATGGATGATACCTAAGGAAGAATGGGAGTAGAGAATATGTCTATTTTGCAACATGGGAGTAGTAGAGGCAGAGCAACATTTTATAATGGAGAGCCCAGCATACGACATCCGCTCCAGCTATGAGGATATTTTAGAAGCGGACAATTTAGGTATTTTATTTGAAGAAACACAGCTAGACAGGACAGCAAACTTAGTGATCAAAAGTCACTGTCGAAGTGCAGACTTAAAGAAGAAGTTTCAAATGGTCTAAAGTTCTGGCACCCTTTCTGGGGTGTATGCTATTTTAGGGGGTCCCATAGGCTGCTTTGGCCTCCCGGGCATTATTAAAATCTTTCATTCATTCATTTGTTTGTTTCTTGTCCTTGTAGCTTGTTGATGTGGTAGTATTTGTGTGTACGATTTTTTATCTGTGAAGTTGCATTAGTCAGGTGTTGCATTATTGAGTCCTTTTGTTGGGCTTCAAGTGGCATGCAAACACCACTCTGTGGAAGCCAATGAGATATGCATTTGGTCGCACCTCATTTCTCTCCATATTGGAGAAGAAGTAGGTGCTCCACTTCTCTTTTTCTCTCCATATTGGCGGGGAAGTGGGTGCTCCACTTCCTGCTTCTATCACCACCTGCGAAAGTAGAGGGCAATTTAGAGGAACATGTTAAGTATAGGACTGTGCTATGGCTCCTAGTATATGGGATCATTGAGTCCTCATCGAGAAATCATTAGCACTAAACAAGGACATGAAAATTTTAACAGCTTTCTGTATGAACATCTGAATGGTGTTTAAGCACTTACTGGCAGCCACAAGTATTTTCAATTTGCCTCATCTTGCTGGTGGTGTTGTGAAACAAGCAGTGAAGGCCAAGGAAATCAGCCATGGCTAAAGCTCAAAGCCTTTTCAAATTATGGACGCAACAAGGTTGTTGATTTGAAGTTGGTAGTGGTGATAGCGAGGGGTTGGGTAGAGGTTTTTAGCAGCGGCATTGGCACTGGCAGTTCAGCGCATGGAGTGAGTTGGGTCTATGATATCCTGTCTCCCTAGACCAGGTTTTGATTTATGGTAACTCTTTGTATGGTTGGCTAAGTTCTTTGCGCTTTCATGTTTTGTGACTTGTAAGCCAAGTTATTAGAGTTTTTGTGTTTTATCTTTTGTCTGATCAGTCAGCATAACCATTTAGATTCCATATGCATTTTTTTAACGTCCATGGGCAAAAGCCCCAATTGAATGCTCTCTAAAATTGTCAACAAAAAAAACAGCTTAGAATACACTTAGCCACTGTAAAGATTGACCCGCATGCTTTATTCAACATTGAAAAGCATACAGATCAGACTAACAATTAATTCCTCTAAAATAACATATATGAAAGATAAAGAAGCAATAAAATTACATGTCTATCATGAGGTGGTGATGGTGCTGGAAGAGAAAAACGTCCTCGAGCAACAACAATATGAAATAGCCAGATAGGCAGGAATATAAACCTGCAAATGTATAAGGAATGTCAGTAGTACTGGTGCTAGTACAAACATTATTCTTTCCATGCATAAGTTCCCTCACATTAATATTTTGAATTTGAAGCATGCATAATCACACACATATGACAAAATCAATTTGCTTGATATTTCCAGCAATTCTCTACCCTCAGATTGACGTGTATTCCTTTTGTGCATTGTCGCATTGAAACATCGAAAAATTATTCAACACACATTTAAATATTATGAGCATGTCAAAATAACAAATAGAATTGACGAAATCACTACTTCCAATTGTATTTGGAAGAAAGCAAGCTCCGTCACTTGGATGGAAGGCTAAAATATTGGCTTTTCTTTATTCAACCAAGACTATACATATCTAAATACAGACATACATACACATCTAGACATTTATAGATATATGCCTAAAATGACAATGCCCATAGTTCATTGTTTGAAACAAATATTGCAGCCTCTGGATCGACCAAGTCAACAATCAACTTTTTTCAAATATCCAGATTAGTAGTGTTTGGCTGTTTATCTTTGGAAGGCCATCACCCTTTGGTGTAGATCCTTAATTGAGGTCTCTCAGGGTTCTAGGGCTCCCAAGTTAATCACATCCTTCTTCTGGCACATCCAAGGGAATAGCAATTCTAAACAACCTTTGGATACTACCCCAAGAGAATTTAAAGCAATATACACCTTCACACTGCAGCAAAATTGCTTCAGCAAATACTGCTGTGAAAATTTTGAACACATCGGTATTTAAATCAATAACATTTTGGCCATTCTAAATTATCAGAAAGACAATTTCAAGAAAATAGGCTACCATTTGACAAAAGCTTTCCTGGAAGATTTTTACAACACCTGTAAACCTCCACCACCCTCTAAAATCATCCTTCCTAAACTGTAGTCACTCCAAGTTTCCAGGAGAAGATTCCAAATGCAATCTCCGAAATTTTTGTATTTCATGAAGCTGTAGCAATGGGAGTGGTACTCCACCCCTCTCACCAGTGAAGAAGATCTCCCACAGAAACATGTTCCAAGCTTCAAGTGTGGGATACCACAAGAAAATTAACCAATATTACCACAAGTGCTCATAAAAATGCTCAGTAAATGCAAAAAGGGGCGTCCTCATAAGCAGCAAACCCCTGGATGCAAGAAGGACAACAAATACAAAAAAGAACAATATAATGACTTGACACTTAAGCGTAAATGGTCAATGCACTGCCACTTATTCTAAACTCCTGACATCCTACTAGAAGAAGAATGCTGCTACTCAAGTTTTTTCTGCTTCTGGGAAACATTGCCTAAATAAGCATTCCATTTTCTTCCTACTTATTTTAACTTCACATCACTTTTTACAGGTAAACTAACATGCAATTACTTGACATAACGGATATTGACAAGTTCTCAAAATACCTATTAAACATTTTTTTAACAAAATGGTGAGGACCCCTTAATATAAAGTTACTCACATATGCAAAGAGAGAATGAAAGCAAACACATCCCGAAGTTCCTTCCCTATACGAAATCTGGGATGATAAAAGATCAAATAAAATTGGCAACAAATCCATTAAGTCAGCTCAAATTCTCATTTAAGAACTTTCTAGTTTAATTTTGTAAAAGAGCTGACTTTTTACCAAATCTTTTCTGTCTAACCTGTTTAAAATATTTTGTCTTATAAAGTTATAAACACACGGTGCTAAGTGAGCATAGCTAAGGAAAATTTTGAGCTGCCTCTATAGGTTAACGCAGTTATTTTAGGTCATGGGTATGCGAGACACCACTTCTGGAAGCCAGACAGGAGATTGATTTTTAGTCTACTTTTTGTGTTTTTCAACAAGATGTAATTATGCTATCCCCCTCTAGCTTTAAAAACTAATGCCTCCAATATGATGCACACACTATTATCATCAGGCCAACACAGGAGTACACATGGTCTTAAAAGCCAAGAAGCTTATCCTATCCAAAAAAAGATTTGAACATGTAATCCCTACATGGAACACACGCTTCCTTACCATCCGACCCACACAGGAGTGGGCATGGTCTTAAAGCCAAGCTGCTTTTAGAGTCCAAAGGACTATCATGTAATGACAATGAGGCATTGAAAAGGCTGTGACCCAGGCTCAAAACTCCCTTGTTTCAATAATGACCTGATAACTCGAGTGATTATGTAGCGAGCTTGTCGTGTACAAGTCACAGGGTTATATTTAAGGCTTAGTAGACATTAGAGCTCTCAATTATTGGGTCCAAGCTTTTTTGCCCTAGCACAAGAATTACCAAGCAAAAAAAAATACAGCTATAGGCTGCAATGAAAGCATTCAAAATAATACACTTCATTAAATAATTATAAGATCTGAACAATTTGAACCAGCCTATGTCGAAAACGATTTTAGGACTTTCAGTCAATGGAACAAACATGTAAAGTGGTGTCAATTTGAGTCCGTAACCCAGGCTGATGGAACAAACATGGAAAGTGGTATCAATTTCAGTCTGTAACCCAGGCTGAAAACCCCCTCGTTGCACTAAGAATCTCAAAACTCGAGTGAATATTGGACGAGTTTATGGAGTAGTGGTCACAAGGTTACATTCAAGGTTTGGTAGGCATTAGAAATCTTAATAATCGGTCCAAGCAATTCCCTCACCTAAGATTTACCGAGCAAAAATGAATACAATACAGCTATAAGCTGCAATGGAACCATTCAGAAAAGACCCTTCATTCTAAATAATTATAAGATCTGAACAATTCGAGCTAGCCAATATTGAAAATTCCTTCAGAATTGAAGGCAATGTAACAAAACAGCAAAGCAGCATCATTTTTTTTGTGTGTAAACAATTATTTTATTTTTCCTGCACACTCGGTTGATTTCCGTGGGACAGCTTGGAGTCAAACCTGGGACCTTCAAATAGCAGACCCCTTTCTGTCCCGGGCGTGGATTGCTCTACTAACAATATCATATTCTTTAAAAACACGCCCTTTAAACGTCTTGAAAGCTTCTAAATGATAAATTGAAGGGTTTAAGAAAACAACTGACCACCAAGAGCGCTTGAGCTGCTTGTCCAGCTTCAATGTCAGCAGAATTGTGAAGCACAGCAACAAACTGTGCGCAACCACAGCTTGCGCCGATTTCAGCACTCTCGACCATGTCATGCTTTTCACAGGTACCATGTTCATCTATTTCTGACTCCCAAATCCCCACTCTACCTATTTCATCTCAAAATCCAGCTAAAATTCCAGAAATTCCCGTGAAGTTTCATGACTGCAGACAGAAATTAGTGCGCCTTTCGTTCCGACAAAACGACGCTTCCTGCTCGCTACTATCTAGCTCTCCGCCATAATCATAATCCTAGTCCTAGGCTTACATTTGCAGATAATCCATGGTCATATTCTTCCTTCTTTTATGACCTCGATGAAATCACGCCAAATGCCGGCCTTGTCCAATCAAAGCACTGGCTTTACCGCCATTATCGCCTCTAATTTAAGAGGGACGGCAGTGGCGTTACCGTTAGAAGAACACACAAGATAGGTGGGTGAAGTGGGGTGAATTTGGTCATGCCAGCCCGCGGTTTCGTGGGAAACCCTGGAGCGAATCCTACGGTTTGTGCATGATTTCCCGCACTCGTAATCGAGAAGATAGCTTGAAAATTACATATCGAGATTGTTTTAATATAATTGAAACATATCCTCCTAGAAGAATGCATGCTCCTGGTTTGGTGTCTAGAAATAGAACAAATTTAAATTTAGAAAAATCATGTAAAAAATTATTTCTATAGATCATTATTATTGAGGTAATTTTTCTTTTTTTAAATAAAATAAATCTACATTTTCCTTTACATTAGGGTTGTCATTTTGAAAAATAAATTAATCTTATATTTTTCTTTATTTGTTTTTTATGTACAAATAGTTTTTAGTTATGGATATGTAGTACTGTTATTTTGTATCTGTTTTTTAGTTTTTGATGTTAACTAGTGATTAAATGAATTGTTCTACACCAATGAAAATAATTTTTTTTTATATTTCATTATAAGTTTTTTCATTTGTAAAATATAGATGCAAATTATTTAACTTTATAATATCTAGAAATTAATTTTTGGAATAGTAAAATGTGAAAGTTTCGTTGAATATTCTACATAATTACATTTTATAAGAAAAATATTTTATTTTAAAAAATAATTAAAGTATCATTTACTAACAAATTTATCAAATATAAATAAAGGAACTTTTATCTTATATTTTATAAAATAATAATTATTTAATATGGATAAATTTTTGTTATTACTTTTCTCACTTTTTATAGAATATATTGAAGGAAACTTCCTTTCTTTTGAAACAAAAAATTACATTTTATTTATTTCAAATACAATTGGTTGAATTGGTTTGGTGTATAGACCCATTTTGGAAAGCTTCCTTTGTATTTGCATTTTTTTCAACAATAATTATGAATTTTACAATTATATACAAATATACTTTATAAAGAATTATGAAAAAAAAAGTACAGAAAAAGATAAGAAATGCATGTATATATCTTAAATTTAAGTTGAAAATTTTCCATATACTTTACTAAAAGTGTAAATAGAAATATGAAGAACTATAAATATATTTTTATAAATAAATATAAAATTATATATTTTTAAATTTTATATATATAATAGATTAATTCTCTGTAAAATTGTGAAAAACCATGTAAAATATATAATATTACAATATACCACATATTATAATAATGTAACTTTATTGATCATATATAAATTAAAAATATATTAATAAAATAAAATTAAGATTAAGAAATAATAAAATTAGTATCAAAATTAATTGTAATTTATAAGTTATAATTGTTGAAATAATTATAAGTAAAAATAAAAAAAATTATTGTTACAACTATATTTTTATAATTATGTAATTTAATCAGTAATTAAAATACATTTAATTAAAATTAAAATTATGGTTAAAAAGAACATATAATATTTTTAACATTATAATTAGGTTTCTATTCTTAAAATTTCAACTATCATCAATATGATTATACATTACAATTTCTTAATTATTAAAAAAGTTATTACTTTACTATAACTAAAAAATATAATAATTAAAAAATCAATACACTATTACTTCTCCTTTATTTCTACAATTTAACTAATAAAGGCAAGTACTTAGCCACTACGTGGCACTTGTTAAACTTTCATATCATTAAAGCTGAAATCTATTGCACGAAAAATCAAAAAATTATCTTTTAAAAAAATCATGAATAATTTTATATAATTTTACGTTATAAAAATTAAACTATAATATAATATGTAGAGATTTAAAATCATTGTTCACATTTTGTATTTTCATTATATTTTAATATTATTTGTATATATCTCCTTCTAATAATTATTACATAAATCTAATAGTTTAATTAATCAATCTACTCATCCATTTAGTATTAATTAAATAAATTTTAATCATTTTAAATTTATTTTTGATAATTCTACCTTAAATAAATAAAATAGATATTTATTAATTAAGTTCACCATTCACATCTCAATCTTCTAAAATTTAAATAAATACAAATATTTATTTAATTTTTGCAATCCTTCTCAAATCAACTTTTACATGTACATAGCCACATGCTTCACAAGTCTTCATAAAAATTTCTCATCAAATATTGTCCATCCATTCAGTGTAGAAGATCCTAGCCATTTGCAAAGTTCTAAAAGAGAACTTTTTGGTCATTGTCATCAATCTCTCTCCAAAAAGATATGGTTGCTATCTAAATCCCTTAGATGTAGACATTGTTGTGTACCAATTACAAAATGACACTTAAGACTTCTCAAAGCTTTGAGCATTTCAATCAACCTCCTTCATTGATATCTTAAATCAATTACAATTTTTGATCATCCATTCTTCAGTTCCATAAACAAATCATCATATGAATTATTTTCAAGGACTCTTGAAATGTAATGTTATGTCATTAATTTGAGTAGCATACGTCCTCTCTCAAACATTAATTCATCTTCAATATGTACACACTTAGTATGCAACAAGAAACTTGTTAGGGAGAGACTTCTAGATTGTTTAATCTTTTATGAATTATTTTTCAGCTTAATCAAAAGTTTCCAATCAAACATAAAATCAAATTTGAATTAGTAGTTTTAGTCCTTTTATTTGTGTTCTATGCTTACTTGTACACATTTTAGTACATTGATTGTACCCATATCCCTTCTAACGTCTTTCTTTCTACCTTGTTTGTCTAGTTTATTTTGGAAGTTAGCATGTTTGTGTGTGTTTCTAATTTCAATGCATTCATTTAACGCTTCACCACATGCATCCATGTATTAACACTTCTTTGGCATTCTTGAAACTTGATGATTAGATGGCTTTAACGATTTTTATTGTGTCTTTTTAATATTTTGATTCTTAAAATCTATTCATGTAAAATTTTACTTTACAATCTATGGTATGCTTGCATAGGAGAAGGGCACTAGTAATCAAACATGTTCCAATAATCGTAAACTCCATACACACTTGACCCCAAATTTACTAATTTTAAAGGAGCCCAAAAAATGATAACACATGTACCAATAGTTGATCATTTTTTAGCTTTTTTGGTTCATAATTGGCTCATTTGTGCACCACTATTTGGACATTTGTGCATGACTACTAGGACATTTGTCCATGTATACTTGCAAATTTGAGTGCATGCTTATTAGGGCATCTCTAAGTGGGTATCGGTGACACTTTAAAATGACCACTTTTTGACCCTTTGATGCTTGACAATTTTTACAGGGAGCTCCATTAATACCTAGAAGCCAAAAAATATTTTTTAAGTTGCCAACTCATGTAATACCCCTCCCATAATTTGTTTTTCAGTTTAATTGGCCATACTCTTTTAGGCCACTCTTCATGTGTGTATTAAATCCTCATACCTCCATGTGTATGGATTGTGTGTATGTTTTATATTTTTGATTGATGTGTCTGATATGGTTGAGGGACATTGGTGCAAGAGCATCAAGGACAAGGACAAAGACCTAAGAAGACACTAGGGTCACTGAATAGATCCTAGGGGGCAACAAAAGATGAACATGACCTTGAAGGGTCATTTGATTGTAATAAGACCAATATTGGTTCATTAAATGTGTTTTGATATGTTTTTTATCATTTTGTATTAAGATCAAAATTTGTAAGCCATAATGGCATCTTTAAAGGTTAGAGTGTACCTAGGGGTCACTTGGGGATTCTAAGGTTGATGAAATGTTTAATGACCTATAAAGGTCCCATTGAATGTAATATGGCCAATAAAGCCATTAAAAATGATGTAATGCACTCAAAGTGCTAAATATGTAAAATGGCCTAAATTGGCAAAATAAGGCCTATGAAGGCTCGTGAGGGATTAGAGAGGGTTTAAAGTCTATGGAGCGAATACTAAAAGACCTTTAAAAAGGTATATTGCATTAGATAAATGAAAAAAGGTGGAGAGTTGTCAAAATGACAACTTTTTTGTCAATTTGACAACATAAACAAGGAATACAAACAGTCATAACTGACTGTATTCGGTTGTAGAGGAAGTTGGAAATCCAACCGGCCTTTGGAAGGCTATTTAGTATTTTTTGAACGTGGATTTGAAGGAGGAGAGTGTAGGGGAGTTTGTTTTGGTGTTTTGTGTTGAAGAGACAATGTAAAAGAAGTTTTTGATCAATAAAATCTAAATCTGCTACAAACTGTCCACTCTCTATCGTGAGGGAGTAGTCTTGATTTTGTGTTGCTAAAACTCTCATTTTCAATGAAAACGTGATTGCGGGTGCATTATATTGATGGATGATTAGATTACTTTCAATTCCATGCAAATTTTATATTTTTTGTGAGGTTATAAAGCTAAGAATCACAGTCATTTTGCTAACTGTTCCTAGAGATTTTAGTGTGCAATCAGAAATTTATTTTGAAGTTGTTATGAAGACCTAGGCCCTCCCACTTACTATGGCTATTGTGACTTATGGGAGGAGCCATCCATGTATAATATATGTTCCATAAGTGTTTGTATGAGGGGAATGTCAGATTGACGCAAGGTAGGGATGGAGGATCCAATAGTGGATGGTCCAAACCTACACTACCAATTATAACAACAACAAGCACAATGGAATATAAAAATGTAATGTTTCAAAACAAAATTTCATTCAACATGCCCGATTGTGAGGCCTTCCAGGTTGTAGCCTTATACAATGGATTTACAAAGTATCCAAGCTATTCCAGCCCTAAAATACATCAGCAACTAATCGAAACACTAAGGCATATCTAAACTTGAGCTCGCAAGCCTCCAAGCATGCAAACCACTAGTTCTACTATTACAATATTAGATAAAACATATGATCTACAAGATCTCACAAGATATAATTATGATTATATTATCATGCTACTACTAATCTCCCCAAACATCTACCCAAGCTCTCAATATATAGCCAGCTAAGCCACAAGTCGGCCAGTCAATCTTTAATTACATTATAGGTCCAACCTAAGGAGAGATACCAAAACTAAATAAAGAATGATCAAAACTTAATGAGAGGTTACATTTAGGTCCACACATGATCCGGACTTAGCAAGACCCCATTTCATCACACGAAAGCGCGCAAGATGAAAAACTCCACGTTTCATGTGTAAACTGGCTAAAAATTGATACCTGAGCAAAACGGTCATAACTTTTAGCTCATAATGAATTAGGACTTGTGGACTTAGGAGAAGGTATTAATTTAGGTCCTCTTAAAGTTCCTACGAGCACAAAGGCTTATTCATTAAGGATCAATGGCTATACGTCACGCAATCAGCACCCAAAAAGCAGGAAAATATAGCTCTAACGACAAGGAAAACAACTCTAACTTTGAAACGATCCATCCAATCCTTATGCGATCATAAGAGAAGGTTCTAAAATATGTCCTCAACATCACGTAAGCTTTGCACAACATGAAACCAATAAATGCAACAATTATAATTCAAACAACAGAAAATAGGAAATGTTTTTGGTCGATGCAACATTGCTCAAGGCCTGAGATGCTCCTGCATCAAACACCCTAGGTAAATAAAAGAAGGTTCTCATGAAATTCTTAAGGGAATCTAAACAGATATGCCATATCTATTCTTAACCCATATCTCCTCTTGTCCTTCATTCCATGTTGTCTTTACTTTATCCACTGTCACACTTAGCAAATCAGCTTGTCCTGCACTTTTCTCATCTTTTCTTTCTACTACTGATAGAAACTGATTCTGACCATCTTTTCCACTGTCAATTACACCATTTTTTCCAAACTTACTAATGAGATTGGCATCATCTGCAGTCCTCTCTGTCACTAGTTCCATCATTTGTTGTACTATCTTTGTCAAAAAGATCATCTGCCTCTTAATCTCTATAAATTCCTTAGCTGTATCATCATTTCTTCCTTTCAAACTCGGCTTCCTTTCATCCATAGAGATAGGTTCATCAACTCTCTACTCCTAATTTTTGTCATAAGGACAACACCTGATAACTCCACATCCCTTAGCCCCAACTTCCTACAAGGGTAATAACATATGCCTAGATCCACCATGCATTACCACATATGTATTTGCATGACCATCAAACAAAACATGTCTATCAAATTTCCAAGGTCTCCCGAGCAATAGATGACAAGCATCCATAGGCAATACATCACATAATATTTCATCATGATAAGATCCAATCTAAAAATTAACCCAGCATTTCTCTTCAATCCTAACCTTAGACACATCTTGTATCCAACTAATTTGATAAGGATTAGGATGTTTCCTTCTTTCCAAATTCAATTTACTAACCATCTCTTCTAAAACAAAATTTTCAGAACTGCCACCATCAACTATAACATTACATACCTTATCCTTGTACTTACATCTAGTTTTGAACAAGTTTATTCTTTGCACTAGTTCCTGGACACATGTAGCCAACCTCCTAGTGATAAGAAATTCACCTTTTTCTACAACATTCTCAATGTCTTCTTTAGCAGTTAGTGCAACTCTTTTTCTAGGACATTGAAAAATTCTATGACCCTCTTCACCACATTGATAACAAGTACTAGTAAACTCATTTTTCCATGTCCCTCTCTGTCCATGATTGTAGTTCTTAGTGACTTGACCACTGCCAGATCATTCATCAGTCTTCTTAGGATTTTCTATCACATTACCTCCAGCAATTGTTTCACCAATTTTACCACTTCGGTTCCTATTATTTTGTCTTCCTTCAAACCTCTTGTTCAGCTTCTCCTCAATCTTCAATGCCATCTGATAAACATCTCCTATATTTTTCATTCGAACAATAAGTAACTCTTCTTGAATACTAGGTCGCAAGCCATAAACATACCTAGCAACCTTCTCTTTATCAGCTTCAAAATGACCAGTCCTAATCAGGATTCTGTAAAACTCCTTAGTATACTCTTGCACTGATTTATTGTTCTGCCTCAAGGCTTGCATATTCTTAAACATTTCTAACTCATAATCCACCAGAATGAATTGATTTTCAACTTGTCAACCATTCGGTTCCATCTAGTGATCTTTTCTTTTCCTCTCCTACTTCTTTCCAATTGAACTTCTCTCCACCAAATATTTGCATGACCCTTCAAATTAGTCTTTGCAAATCAAAATCTATCAGGATGTTCTATTTCTTCATACTCAAAGTATTCATCTATCTCATTAATCCAATCAATCAACTCTTATGGCCTAAGGCTTCTAGCATATGTAGAAACTTCAATCTTAGGTCTTTTCCCAATTTTAGACATAGCCTTCAAGATTCTACTTTCTTCTTGATCTCTAAATTCTTCTATAGCTTCTTCAAATTGATCTTCTTCGGACTCATCACTGTCATCCTTCAAGGTAGTCTTCTTTTTCAATTCCTCTTGCAGATCTTGCACTTGTTTCTACAAAGCCCTGAAATCATCAAGACTGAATTCTCCAGCAGGTTCTTCCTCTAAGATCTCATGAGCTCTCCTCAGAGGCATCTTCAATCCAAGGTCCTAGTGCAAACTACCTCACCTTCGGTGATCTATCCACACACTTAGGATCTTCAAGCTTTGATACCACTTGACTCAATGCAGGGATGGAGGATCCAATAATGGATGGTCCAAACCTACACTGCCAATTATAACAACAACAAGCACAGTGGAATATAACAATGTAATGTTTCAAAATAGAATTTCATTCGACATGCCCAACTGTGAGGCCTTCCGGGTTGCGGCCTTATATAATGAATTTAAAAAGTATCCAAGCTAGTCCAACTCTGAAACACATCAGCAACTAATCAAAACACTCAGGCAGATCTAAACTTGAGCTCGCAAGCCTCCAAGCAATCTCCTTGTCTCCAAGAATGCAAACCACTAGTTCTACTGTTACAATATCAGATAAAACATCTGATCTACAAGATCTCATAGGATCTAATTATGATTATACTCTCATGCTACTACCAATCTCCCCAAACATCTACCCAAGCTCTCAATATATAGCTAGCTAAGCCACAAGTCGGCCAATCAGGCTTTAATTACATTATAGGTCCAGCCTAAGGAGAGATACCAAAACTAAATAAAAAATGATCAAAACTTAACACAAGGTTACATTTAGGTCTAAACATGACCCAAGAACATGATCCTAACTTAGCAAGACCCCATTTCATCACACGGAACTGCACAAGATGAAAAACTCCACATTTCACGTGTAAACTAGCTGAAAATTGATACCTAAGCAAAATGGTCATAACTTTTAGCTCATAATGAATTAGGACTTGCAGTATTAGGAGAAGGTAGTAATTTAGGTCCTCTTAAAGTCCCTAAGAGCACAAAGGCTGATTCATTAAGGATCAACAGCTACACATCACGCAATCAACACCCAAAAAGTAGGAAAATACAGCTCCGACGATAAGGAAAACAACTCTAACTTTGAAACGGTCCATCCAATCCTTATGCAATCATAGGACAAGGTTCCAAAATAGGTCCTTAACATCATGTAAGCTTTGCACAACATGAAACCAATAAATGCAACAATTATAATTCAAACAACAGAAAATAGGAAATGTTTTTGGTTGATGCAAGATTGCTCAAGGCCCGAGATGCTCCTGCATCACAAATTGAGAAGAAGGTGATTACTAATTGAGCAAGTGTGAATGAAAAATTGTCTCTGAATAAAATAGTCCCAGTGCGGTGGCTATATCTCCAAAGTTAACCTTTGGATCTTTCTAAATTTGATATATGTTATAGGAAACCTAATGGTGTATATCCTCATCGGAGGGATTTAAGAAATAATGTTTTTTTCAAAAGTTATAGATACCTGTGTACGGGTCTATGTAGAGGACAGTGATAGGGTGGTTTTTCATGGATTTATTTCATGAATGTGTTGGGGAGTTTTATAAAGGGATTAGGTGTTGTGTGGGGGTGTGTAGAAAAGATTATAAAGGGGTATAGGAAGAACTAGAGGTTTTCTCTTTTCATTTAGGGGTGTGGGACACATTGGTAGGGTTGGTGTATGATTTTTCTAGAATGAGAAGGTGTTTGTCATAGTGGACAACAAGTAAGAGTTTTGCATTCAAGGGTGGGATGCCTAATAGTTTTGTTTGGAGAAGACATTAAGGGTTGTAGGGGGACATATAGAAGAGTCATTTTGTGTCAAGGAGTATTAGATCCTCTGAGAGCGATCCTAGTTGACAGGGTATTGAAGGGAAGTGAAGTGCTAGAAGATTGGGACAGTCACAACACCATATGTTTAAAATGCATTGATGTATGAGTGGAAGGGTTCAAAGAGTGAAGACATTAAGTTGTGGAGTCTAGTGGAAGATAAGATTGTTGCAGACCACTAGCCTCTGCATCATACATATTCGTAGTTACTTGCTTGCGAGATCCACATGATTGGTCGATCCCTACCATTGTATGTTATATATGTATATATGTATATCTTCATCTTTGATGCAGGATTGTAGGTACTGGGCATCAACTTTCCTGAATTGCTAGGATGAGTGTGCCCTATCACAATAGCTTAATGGTATGAGAGGGGAGATAACATACATGTCCAATCCAAACCTAAGCCATTTATTGTGTTGAAATAGTGGACAAGTATCTTATTTACTACCCTTTGAATTCGTCAAGGTGGCGTCATTCGTGAACCCTTCCTTTGAGTTTGATTTTGTATATGGATTTAGTCAATTTTTGTCTAGTTGCATGTCAGGTGGTTTGATGTGATCTTGGTGTTAAGATGATTTGGGTAATTAATTATTGAGATTAAATAATTATACCTTATGATACCTTAAAATATTAAATATAAGGTTGATTAATTAATGAGAAATAATTAATTACCTATGTTTAATAAATAATTTAATTATAAAGTCAAAATAATAATTAAGAAATTTAATTATTATTATTAATAAAAATCAATATTTAAATGTATTAAAGAAATTAAGTGATATTTAATTGGACTTTCATATCATTATTTAATCTTGCACTTTTGAATGCATAAATTTTGATGAAAACAATGTTGAACTCAGATTAGGAGTTCAGTTGTTCAACTTTACTATATTTGAGTTAAGTGATATTTAATTTGAGTTGCATTTTTATTTTTTGATAAGTGCTACCAGAGGGGGTAGCGCCCATAATACAAAGCTTTAGGAAAAATAGAAAAAGTTAAAAGCTCAGGAAATAGCAGGAGCGTTAGAGTTGTTAGAGGACATCTCTTGTTCGATGATGGGAAGGAGGTCGACCCAAGAGTTAGGATTTGGGTTATCAATTAACTCCCTATCTTGGGACACAACATGATTAGCAATACAATCATAAACCCTATTTTCCTCATAGTAAATGTGTTTAAGCGAGTAATTATCTAGTTGCTCAAGTAAGTTTATGATAAGATCAAGCCACTTTCCTAGCCACCAATTTGGAGTGCAACCAGAAGAAATCGGTCGAATACAAAGTAAGGAATCCCCCTCAATTTCCACCTCACGCAAATCTAGCTTGAAGCAAAGCTCGATTCTAGTAGCAAGTGCTTCCATCTATGTCGTTGTTTGTGCATTATTTTAGTCACTTTGAAGTGCCCCATACAAAGTTGCATCTAGCATCCCTAATAGCACAACTAGCACCCCTCGGACTAGGATTATCTTTGGCAGCATCATTGAAGTTGAGCTTCCATCTGAAGGATTTTGGTAATTTCTATCTAACCATGGTGCAGTTAACCTTCTTAGGTGGGATGATTGGGGGGCATTTCAGCATTGGCCATAATTTCTAGATGTCGTTGTCCCATTTTGAGAAACATGATTTTTATTTTATTATTGTCCTATTATTGGCAGTTTCAACCAATGAGTCTTGAATGGTTCGAATGAGTTGATCAATGTTACAAGCTTGGTGATGCAGGAGCATCTAAGAAGACACCTAGGAGCATGAAGACACCTAATGACTAGAGCATGAAGAAGCACATGAAGACAACATCTCTCCGAGTTAATTGGGAGATCTTGAAGCCTATAATGGCATTGTGTAGTGATCAATTTGTTGGAATTGGTAAAACTCCTAAAGGGCCTAATAAGGACCTTAGGAGAAATATGATGTAAAAGAGCTATTAGAGCTCCATGAAGTTAAAATGGTTGTGTAGAGTCTTGGATAGGATTTTTGATCCTAGGAAGATGAAATCCATTAAATTGGATAAGTTTTAAGGGTTAAATTACAATAAAATGTAAGTTAGGAATTTGAATTTTCAAATCCTAATGGCTAGTTATGAATGGGAGGGAATTAGTGTTTTAGTTGTGTTTTGTGAGTGTAGGAACTTCCAATTGAATGGGATTGGTTTGGGAGGTTAGTAGACCTTTATTAATACTTGTTCCAATTCCTTGTTTGGGGAGAGAAGGAATTATACGGACTGGTAAACACATTGTACAACCTGTATTAGGTTTTGAGGCAATAATAAGAGTTTCATTGCAAATTTATTGATTCTAATGATGTCTCATTTAATTTAATGTGAATGATTAGTGGTAGATGTTTTTGAAACTTGTTTGAATCCATTTTAGAGTATTGTGATTGGATCTTGTGCTTAAAAGTTTAACTATGTCTTGAGAGTCCATTATTTTGGTGTGGTTTTTGAAGTATGAATTGAGATTCATCCCCATTATGTGGTATCTATGATTAGGGGATGAATCCTAACCTTGTATCATACTAAAATAACCTTTAATGATGCAATAATAAACATTTGGTTGTAGGGTGATCACCATAATTGACTAATTGTAGGGTTAAAGAGGAAGAATATGGAGGCTTCATGAGGGGTACTTTTTATGATTGTAAATGCCTATATATGTTTATTGAATTTTTAATCCACTATTGGATGGGTCTAGAAAGGCTTGGAGGGTGCACATTGAGAAAACCCTTGTTTTGAGGGCTTGTTGGAGGCCATTTTGGGGTTTTTGTGTTTGCATTAATCCAAGGATAAAATTGACTTGATAATCCTTGTATTGGAACCATTTCAAGAGATTTTTGAAAGTCTTGATGGTTGGGGATAATTAAAACTTGTACTTTCTTTGTAAATTGACCAACTTTTATGCTTGAAATAGGGGCACAATCTGAGAATAGGTGTGTTGGCCCAAAACAACCACTACTAATTTTTTGGTATGTTGACAAATGATGAAAGGGGTATCTGAAAAAATTATTATTTTGTTGAGTACTTTGTAAATTTTGTGATAAAATTGCACTTTTCTGTCGTTGGAGACCTACTAGGGAAATAATTAGGCCTAGTAGACAATTTGGAGGTTTGGGGTGTTGGGTATTGCTTAGGAACCCAAAAATTATTGAATCTTATTGAATCCACCATGTTAAGGTCTAAGACAACCATCTTGGTGATTGGGAAGGTGTTTGAGTTAGTTGGGAAGTGTTTTCCATTTGGAAGCCTTGGGGTTAGGAGGCCCACTGAGTGCCTAAACCTCTCAAAACTTGATCATTTGGAGAAGAAAATCTACCAAAACCCTCACCCTCTGCATCACTTGGCCTTTGAAAATGCATTTTTTACACTCCTTCCAAATTTTCCATATAATCATTGAGGGAGAAGAGGACCAAAGGCTCGACTAGTAGTTATGGATGCCCCTGATGGGCCAACTAATCAAGAAATATTTAATGTTCTCTTGCCTCAGGCTATGCCAGTTGAAGAAAGAGAAGATCCAATCCCAATAGGCCTTAGAAATCTGACAATTTAAGAAGAAGTGATCCACACTTTCCACCGAGCACTCACACATGCAACACCAAAAGGGGTCGTGGAATCCAATACACTGTAAATTTTCAGCGATTAAACACTTATGATAGAGGACCACCCAAAGGAAGGCACCCACTTTGGGGAGGACCAACTTGTACCAACATGGATACCTAAACCAATCCTTCTTAGCTTCTATGACAAGTTGAATGGAGTAACCAAGCTTGGTCGAGTATGAACCACTTTTGGCACCGCTCCAAATGATGGCATCCTACTTGTTGTCGATGCAACAAGGTTTGTTATCCAATTCAGCCTTGAGTACCATAATCTTATCCATAGGCAAAGGGAAATTTGACATACCTATCCATTTGACACCACTGTCCAAATCAGAATCACTCTTAATCACATAATCACAAACTCTGGCTCCATAGGAAGCCTCTAGTTGAGGGATATAATCGCCTATTTGTAATGAATCAATAAGGTAGTTGTGCCCATCCCAGGAATCCCTCCAGAAATCAAAGCTTTCTCAATTGCCAATGTTCTAGGAAAGATGATCACATATGATATGCTTGCAAGAGTTCATGAACCACCAAGTTACAAAGCCAACAAACTATTTTGGGGAGGTAAGGATGTGTTTGGGGTCTTCGTTGTCTAGATATTTTGAATGCATCACTTTACACCATAATTTATGAGGCTCTTTAAACATTTTCCAAATGATCTTCATGCCAAGATCCAAGTTTTGCCTTCTGGGGCTATGAATTCTATCACCACCAGCATCCTTAGTTTTACAAACTGTGTCCCAATTGATAAGGTGGAATTTCCTATCATCCTTCAAACCTTCCCAAAATAATTTATTTAGGGTGCTTTCTATATCTTTCTCAGCCTTGTGCATGAGTTCCATGCATGACATATAATATGTAGGGACAACAGACAAAACAAATATACTCATTGTGATACACCCAGGAAGAGTAAGCCATTTGTGATGCTAGGAAAAAGCCTTGTTCTTTAGTCGTTCAAGAACCTATAATCAATGCTTAGTTGCATTGATGCCACATAAGACCTGAACCCCCAAGATTTTAGTTGGAAATGAGTTCATAGAAAATTATAGGATGTCTACGATTTGTGATTGCATCGATCTCCTGACATTGAAGAAGAAGATCTGAGATTTATCCTTGTTCATATGTTGTCCTAATATAGCTTTGTATTGTAATAGGGTATCCCTTTTTGTTATGGCCTCTTGAATAGTAGGAACATCGTAAAGTGTGGTGTCATCTATGATTTGGTTGTGGGTGATTGGTTTGGGCACATTACCAATGTTGATTCCCCTCCATTCTGAGCATTGAACACTGCTTTTAATTGCATAATCGAGGGCTTCAACCATTATGACAAATAAAAAGGGAGAAAAGGGATTACCCTAGCGGATTCCATTGTAAGCGTGAAAGAAACTGTACAAGCCCCCATTAACAGAGACTAAAAATATGATAGATGAAATACAATGGAAGATTAGTTTCTGCCAATGCTCACAAAAACCCATCTTGTTCATGACCTCGTCCAAGAACTGCCAAGAAACCCTGTCAAATGCTTTGGAGACATCCAACTTAATAATCATGTCGGGGAACTTATCGGATTTTAGAGAGTGAGAAACCTCACTGGAAAGGATGATTCCATTAATGATGTCTCTTCCTGGTATAAAATCGCTTTGCTCGATGGATATGACTTTGTCAAGAAATTTTTTTCGCTCTATTTGAGAGCACTATGGCAATCATTTTATAAATGGTATTGTTGAGGGAGATTGGTTTGAATTCATTAAAGGATGAGCACTCTTGCTTCTTTGGAATTAAAGCAATAATGGAATTGTTGATATCTTTTACAAACTTTTTTGACTTACAAAAGTTTTTAACCAATTGCTAGATGTTGGAACCCATAAAGTGTCAACAATTTTGAAAGAAACGAGTTGTGAACCCATCAGGGCCTGGGGCCTTGTCAAGGTGAATTTGGAAAACAACAAATTTAACTTCCTTTAGAGAGATTTTCTCACACAACATGGAGTTATCCTCATCAATGACAAGCCTAAGAATTTGATCTAGGAAACTTCCTTAAATCTATTGTCCATGAGTACCATCAAACAGGTTCTGAAAGAAGGTGACAGTCACTTTGCCAACTTCTTCAAATCCATCCACTGGGAGGTTTGAAGCATTCAAAAAAAAATTGATCTTTCTAGAGGCTCTGTGTGCTTGCATAGAGGAGTGAAAGAATTTTGTATTAGCATCACCATCTTTCAACCATAATTCCCTGGCTTTGTCATGACAGTATAGTTCCTCGCGCTTGAGAACTTCTGCCAAATCAACTTTTAATTTATTCTCCAGTTCAAATGACCAATGCATTTAGTTTCTTGATTTCATCCTCAATGTAGAATTTCTCTTGAAAAATGTTTTGAAAGTTGGAGTTATTCCAATCAAGCACCTTCCGCTTAATGTACTCCAACTTTTTAACTATTTTTAAACTAGGGGAACCACAGAACCTAGCTTCTCTCCACCATTGTTCTAGTAAAGATGGGAGGTCTTTGTCCCTTCACCACATAGACAAGAATTTGAAAAGTGTAGTGGGTCTAGGTGAATGGGGGGCGATGCTCAATTCAACAAGAAAATGATCTGAGGTGGAGAAGGGAATAATAATGGCATCGATACAAGAACCCATCTAAAACCATGCAGGAGATATCAAAAATCTATCAAGGCACTCAATTTGAGTTCTATATTTAATTAATTACAACAACAACAACAATAATAATAATAATAAATCATGCAACTTAAAAAGTAGTTTATTATGAAAATAAGAATTAACCTTTTAAAATCAAGTTGACTTAAAGTGACTTAAGTTGAGAAAATTTTAAATAAATAATTCTTTTAATTAATTGAAGTTGATAAAATAATGTTGGAGTTCAGTTCTTATTTCTAGGATTTAGAGTTAAGTATTTTATTATTTTTATTAGTTGAGTTCTATTTCTGATTAGGAGTTGCATGTTTCAGTTCTGATTCATGGGTTTTCTATATTAAGATTTCTTTTGGTCATTATTGCACACACATGTTTTTAGTAATTACAGGTTTTGGCTCTGGATTTAGAATTGTGAGAAATTTTGAAAGCTTAGATTTTTGAGTTGAGATTGGTCTTCGTTGTTGTAAGATATAAAAATATATCTCTAGTATATTTTTTATATCTATGTTTATGTTGTTGTTATATGTGTGTGTGGAAAATGTTATGGACATACAAAACCTAATAAAACATAAATACTTATCTTGAAAAGGAGCAGATTTAGAAATCACTATTTTCTGGCATTTGTACTCAATTTCAGGAAATTTTGTAACCGGATCTAGCCTGGAAACACAGAAACATACAAAACCCAGAAACCTTCTATTGTTCTGAGAAAGGTCAACCTTGACCCAAAATAGGGGTAAGATCTTACCCCGGGGCACAATCTTACCCCTAAAAGTCAACCTTGACCTGCATTGTTCCGATGGAAATTATGTTCGCGAATCAATGAAGTTCGTCGAAAAGGGTACTCAAATCTGATCTACGATTCATTGTCCCACACCTGTTACCTGCAAGAAAAAAAGGGTTTTGTTGTTTGGATGAGAGGTTTGCCTTGGTCAAACCCCGGTTTGGAATCAACCTTTAAAATATAATTGAAATAGAGAATGCTAGCAAGTAGTCGAAGTAGATCTAACAATGAAGCTATGATATTCAATAGATATGCAATTGTATTTGAGATGTAAACAAGTATGTTGATATGAAAGCTTGGACTCAACACTAACAAATGTAAATCAAAACCTCCATGATTGTATGCTTGGAATCCACCTTGAAGGGAGAATGAATAGATCTTGAAGGAATATCACACCACCATGATGGATAGATCTAGGGTTTGAATGATGAATCTTGAATGCTTGAACCAAATCCCTCCAAAGGCTTGAATGCTTGAATCCTTGATATTCAATGGAGAACTTGAATGCTTGAATGTGGATGAGTGCTTGAATACTTCCTTGACTGAGAATGCTTTCTTGAAAGATGGATTGATTTCACACTTGATTCGTGGATTGAAAGATGGCAAAATATGCTTGATAAAAATGGATATGAAAATGAGAGAGGAAGGCTTCCTTTTATACTAGTATAAGGCACAAACTTCTAGAGAGATCTACATAGGAGAATTAAATTCCCATTTAAACCTTAACCCCTAGAAATGGACCTAGATTAAATATAATTTAAGAGTTTACCATTCTGAAATCTAAAACAGTCGACCTTGAAGCGGGAAATAAAACTTTCTGAAGCCCGACATCTGGAAACTTTTGGAACTTGAAATCTGGACCCAGGGTCAGGGTCGAGGTCAACTTTGATCTCGGTCAGGGTCGAGGTTGACCTTGACCTTGAGGTCAAGAATCTCAAGGTTTCAGGTCAGGATGTCAGAAATAGACTGGAAAGAGGTGGAGAAAGGGGCAGAACAGGGGAAAAACATGATCCAAGCCAAAGATCCCATGAAAGCATCTAACATGACCCCAAACCACCTACTCGAAGGGCTAAACCAATCCTAAATGGAAGTGCTTCCATTTTTTGACAATACATTTAGGCCCCACTTTAGCAAGAGTATAGATTCAATACAAACTCTTGATAAAGGAGAAGAAAGATCCAAGTGGATTCGCAACAAGATAGAATAACACTTAGTTAAGGACACGAGGCCCCAAGCTAAGGATTCTAAATCAACATACACGCATGAGGATGAAAAAACAAAGAGAAAACTAAAAGACACAAAAAGAGGGGTTAGTACAAAAACAAACCAAATCAATTAGTAAAGGAAACCTTGCTAAGAAATGCTTCCTATGCTAATATGATATTTGGAAAGCTATCATAAAAGCATAAATGATTACATAAGAAAGACAAGAGAAACACTATAAATAACATAGCTTCATGATCTAATCCTACTAGCATGAAAGTGAAAAGAGAGAAAAGAGAAAGTGATTACCTTGCCTAGTAAGATGCCCACCTTACCATGAATCGCCAAGGAGGGAGAGCCCAACAGGTAGCAAAACCTGATAGTTCACCCAAAAACTGTGCTTTGTAGTTGTAATGCATCTTTTGATGGCTTTTGGAATACCCATAGATCCACATTCTTGTATCACTATAGAATATAAAATGCATGTCTCTTCATGATTTAGCAACTTATGTGTGTTACCCGCAGAGGATTTAGCATATTTGAAAATTGAAAAATGTGTGTCTCTTCAGGATTTAGCAACTTATGTGTGTTACCTTCGGAGGATTTAGTTTATTGAAAATTGAAAAATGTGTGTCTCTTCAAGATTTAGCAACTTATGTGTGTTACCTTCTGAGGATTTAGCATATTTAAAATTGAAAAATGTGGCATAAGGGAGACCCTATATATTCCCCTCTCCTTATCGTGGTTGTCTACTAGACATGATAAAGAAGAGAAAGAGGATACCTACTTCACAAAGTAAGGAGATATCATGTTTAACAATAATGTACACTATTGTTGAGCATCATTTTTACATGAATACAATGGCTAGGAATTTGAGCGAGCAACTTCCCCTCTTGGAAGACTGATGGAATCAATCTCAAGGTTCCTTCTGGCTGGGTCTCAACTGCTTGGATAGCTCAATGGAAGAAAAATGTGAATTTGTTAACAAGGAGGCCTTTGTTGGTTCTTCTCTCAAGGGAAACTGTAAAACAAACTTTAGGAAACCCAAAGTTCTCTCTTTTTTTTATGATTTTCAAATTTAAAATGAAAGCAATGCTAGTTTAATTAATCTACTGAAAATAACTTACAAGGAGGGTTAGAAGATGTAGGGTAACAAGAGATTTAAATGAATTTGTTGAAAAGAAACCTATTGGACATATGCTAGCATCACACTACCATGTGAATTAAATAACCAAGAAGATGAAGAAACCCTCAAAATAGAGATCAGATCATGTCACAATCTTCAGCTAAATGGATGCAATCATCAACAGATTCAAACAAATGCAAACGTATGATAAGCCAAAACTCATCAGATCACGAAGCCACCCCAAATGTGCGCACACATGTGACAAGTTAATCTTCAAGCACCAAAAAATGATCTTCTCAGAAATTCGTCACAACACAACAATGCAATACCAGCAAACACCAAACTAAGAGATTGCAGACTTAAAACCATTAAACAACCAATTGGCTCTTTGAAATAAAGAATGAGCAATTCACACATTCACAAATTTCACATAAATAGCAGATAAATCACACCATGAATGAAGCATCAATTGTATCTGTTGTATTAATCATCAAGTCGACCCTCATTACATCATTTTATTACAATTTATAGAGCTGGGCTCTTATTTTTGCAGCTAGGGTTTCTCTAGAAAGTAAATCTAAACTAAATCTTGCATTAAAGAAAACTACTTCTAAAGCTTAGCTAAACTATCCTAGCACGAAATTAATCCTCGTGTATTACAAATATTTGAATAAATTATGCATTAGATAACTAAAAAATGGAGCTAGAACTCGCACATGCATTTGATAATCTCCATGTTTCTGCCCTTGATCCTTGGCTTTGACTTCTCCACATGGACCCAACTGGAAGAGATCCCAAAATCATGCACAAATGATCCCAAAAAGAAAGCCCATATGACTGGAAAATGATCTCTGAGATAAATGGAGTTAACTTTCGAACGTGCCAAAAAACCCAAAATTGACTAAGTACTAAGTCCTTCATCCCCAAAATTTCAGACTTGCGGACTTGTTGGAGGCCGAAAAAACCCACATGGTCAAAATGTCAAAAATCAGGTTTTGCAAAAATGGCTAAGTGTCAAAACTGGATTTTCTGTACACAAAATTTGGCAGATCTTAGACTGGAGGCTTACTGGCTGGGAGGAACTTTTGGATGTGCTTTCTTGAACCTATCCACTATCTCCAACACCTCATCAAAGTCTGGCATCTTAATCCCTTGAAGGATCTCTTGTTGCCTATCTCGGAAGTCAGTCAGCTCTTGTGAAAAAGCTTTTATCTCTTCTTCATGAGATAGCACTTTCTGAATCTCCTCCTTCTAGTAAAACATCTGCTGGAGGTCTTCTTTAGTCTTCACCCCTTGAAATATGCCTAGGTACTGATTGATGATGTCATTTACTAAATACATAATCTTATCATCATCTTCATCAAACAAATCTAGGTCTAAGCCTTCAAAGAACTCCTGTAGCTCCTTTGCAAAAAGCGTGTTATCATCTCTCCTTTTGTTCAACCTCTTGAGAACCTTTTCAAATATGGTCAATGTCGCAGATATCTCTTGGATCCACTCTTCAAAATTATCCAATTTTGATCCTTCATATATCCTCATCAAAACTTGGAAGTGTTGCTTCCTTATCATTGTCAACTCATCCAACACCTTCTGCCAATTAAGTATAGTTTCCTCTACACCATTTTCCTCACTCATGATTTCCACCAAAGAAGTTATTCCCGCCAAAATGTTCCAAAAGGGCCTTAGGATCCTCCTGAGGGAAAGGCTGGCAAACTATTCAAAATCAAGCTTCCACTCAGCACAAGCCTATACAAAAGAATGTGGAACATCTGTATTTATATCCCCCTTCTTCTCCAAAATCACTTATAATGAGGCCTCGAGATTATCTGGGTCAATTGGGCCCACTATTTTCAGAATGAATCTCTTCATAGCTTCATTTTTCTATACCAAAGCCTTTATCCTATCTTCATCTTTATCCATGAAGCCTAAAGCATGCTTCAATCCCAATGTAGCCAAGGTTTTGCTACCTTCTCTGGTGGGCTACCCCAAATCCACCTCCTCCAACACATAGTCATCCAGAGTGATCTCATTTGCATTGACATCCATTGTAGGAACAACCACCTATGCTTTCCATCTTCCCACTTGGTCTTGAGTGACATAAGACATTGTCCTTGCTCGGGGAATTGGTGTTGTTTGATGGAAGGCATGCCCTAGCGTGGTCATATCAACCTCATCATTTGTGTGCACTCTAACTCTCGATTGTACCTCTTTGGTGAACCATGTGGGCTTTGAGAACATATTCAATGGCTCATAGGGAGCAGCCAATGTGGAAGAAGTTTTCAGGTGCCTTGTTTCTATTTCCTCTTGACTCTCCTCTTCTTTCTCTATTTCTTGTTCATCTTCAGTATTTTGTCCACCCTCTTCCTGTGTGCATTCCTCACCATCAGTTGCCTGCTGCTCATTAATCATTGGTTCCTCAATGTCTATTTGTTGCTTCTCTTCTTTGATATGTGGCTCTTCTTCTACCTGTGATTCTCCCTTGTCATCTGTCTCCTTGGATCCTATATGAGCTTCTTCCATCTTCTCTCTGCTAGTGACTTCTGCTTCCTTTTTCGGCTCCTGCGAGCTTTGAGGAACTGATTCACTCTGGACTTGTGGTAAGGACACGTGAACTTGGGGAGGAATATTGAGTGAGGGAGGTGTAGGAGACACAAAGGGAGTGGTTGAATGGGCTGGTGGAGGTGGAGTTGAAAGGGGAACATGGGATGAAGAAGGTTGCTGAGACAATGAAAGGGTTCGTACTGGAGTGCAAAGTGGGGTAGTGGGAGGCTCTTGAAGTGGAACTATAGGAGGAGTTGAAGGCCGAGGTGGAGGCGGAGGTGGAACAGATGAATCCAATGGAACTTGTGTAGCTACTTCTGAGGTGACCCCAACAAAAGAGTCCTTTTCTGGCTCTGTAGTTTCCTTTTGGGCCTCGGTCATCTCAACATCATCTTGTCCTTGAGGTCCCTGTTGTAGACCCTCTCCCATGCCACTAAAAAGACTTGTAAACTGCATAGGAGCTTGTTGCTTAGACTCCTTGAAACCATGCAACCCTAAAAAATCTATGATGTCAAATTCATCATCACCGAGGGCATCCAGATTTATTGGCTCTCCCTGTGTAGCCCCTTCAACATCCTTAGGATCATCATCCATTATCCTCCTTTTCTTCAAGAATCCCACAAATTGGGTCCTCCTATTAAGGGGAACTTCATCCATCTCATCTTCATTTCCCTCCACCAGGGTATCCATTTGTGTGGGCGTTGAGCCTCTCTTTCTCTTGTACACATGACCCTTGATTACTCTGGATGACTTGGGTCCTATAATCTTGAATTTGGTTTTCTTTGCCAAGCCTGGCGAATTGTGATCATTGGATGAAGGTGCTTCTAGTGGTGCAATACTTCTAGTCATCCTGGTTTTTACTTTCTTGGAGTGCGTGGTCGAACCATATGCAGTGGGGCACTCATGGCAATATACAATTTCTAGCTTTAGAGGAGCAACCTCTTTGAACTGTGGTTTCAATATCTTTTCTCCCGTCTTCTTCTTTTCTCGAGAGGGTTTGTCTGGGAGTTGCTTCATGGGGACCGGTTGCATTGGGAAAGGATGAGCAATCCAAGATTTAGTCAACTTAATCACATGCCAGGCTCTGAAATCCATATTGTCATTCTCATCTCGATCCACTTCTACATTTAAAATGGCCCTTGTAAACACCTTGTTCATGTTATATATAGAATCCAAAATTTTGTCTAAGTCAACATCTACCACCTTTTGTAGAATCCTTAATGAAAGGGCACCTTGAGCCAGTTCTAGACTCATCCGGCAGTGATCACATACCCTTACCTCATAGTCATCAACACAATTTTCCCAATGGTCTTCCACGTGCAACTTATGAACATAGTGCCTTCCCATTATGTGGTTGTATGTACCAATGGGATCAAACTGAGGCCTTACCAAATTATAGGTTGACAATGGGAATTCATCCCATTCTCCAGTCAAAGACTTATAGACTTTCATGTCTAGTACACAGTGGGGGCCGATGGAAATAGGAAAATCCCAGCAATGCTTCTTCTTGTGCTTGATGTGTTCATGAGCATCAAATAGCTGCCTTGCTATCTCTAGGAGAACTACCTTGTCAGGAGGGTATCTTGGTAACTTTTTGGGTGCCAAGGTGCTTCTTGCCACCCAAATGTAAGTGAATGTCCAGAATTGTATATAAAATGCCCCAATGGCCTTTACTTTAGCTGTTGCTTTTGTAGATAGCCTTTTGGCATAGTCTCTCTCAATGGAGCGTATGGTGGCAAAAATGAAAGCATCATTGACTATTCTAAAGTATGGGCTATTATGCGTGTAGAAGTCCTTCCTCACCAGTTGAGGATATAATGTGAACGGTCAGGTGTTCTATTCTCCAATTGCTCCAACTTTGATTAAACCTGGGTAAACTTCCCTAGTGGCTAGTAGGTACATGACATAAGAGGTCATGTAGAAATGAGGGTCTGTCTTAACCCAAACCAATTGCTCATCCAAATTGTCACTTAAAATGGAGGCCCAATCGAACCTCGCTTGTCTTTCTTTAATCTTTTGGATTAGGAAGATCATCCAAGGATCCACTTGAGAGGACTTAGGTAGCCCATACACCCTGCTGATCATTGTTATGGCCACCTGGATATCTTCTTTCATATACCCTCTTCTCATATCAATTCTATCCATCTTGTTCTTGGGCAATGGCTACATCAGGTACTTGTTATTGACAATGTTGTGAGCCCTCTGTATGTCCTTATTGTAGAATTCCATTCCCTTGTTGATGTTGAAATTAAAGAACTTGTCCACCCCCTTGGGAAGATGGAAAACATCCTCAATGTTGTCGGGCCTCAAGTCTAAGACTACTTCACCAAAACTGTTCTTTACCATTCACTCATCCAGCACGTAGTTACTAGCCAGTGTGTTTATTAGGTCTGCTGATTGGATGGAAACTAGGTGAGCCGCCGCATTCACTAGAGAGAAATGGACTAATGTAGTGTAGTCCTCTAAGCATCCCACCGACTGAGCACACTTATTTAGGTATTCATTCCAGCTTATGTTCCCAATATCTGTATCTATTATTCTTACATGCAAGTCAGTCACTTTGGAAGGTGGATGATAGCCTTTGAACTGATACTTCACTACTGGTAATGCCAGTACCTTTTCGTCCATATCTGTAGAGAGGACAAGACATGAATCGATAACATGGTGGGAAGAAAAACTCAGAAAGAAAAGTACATCACCAACTTTAAGCTCAAAAAGGGGGAGAGGAGGGAATTTTGTCCTTTCAGACCTTCGAAGGTGTTGGATCTCCGAAAGGCCGAAAAGGCCAAAAATGTCAAAAATGGCTTTACTGAACTCTTGGCTCTTTTAGCAAATCAAAGGTGAGGAACCCCCGTAGGCCAACAAGGCCGAAAGGCCAAAAAGGCCGAGGAGGGGTTTCTGGCATCTTTGGAGAGTTCGGTGATCTGAGGATTGATAGATCTTCGGCATGCGAAAAGGCCAAAAATGTCGAAGGCAACATGAGTACTTTGGGAAAGGTCTGCTTCGGTGCTTCAGAGGTATGAATGTTTCAGTGTGCAACAACACCGAAACACCGAAAGGTGCCCTCAGCACTTTGGAGAATTCACTGTTGCAAGTCGCTTGAAAGTTTTAGACCCCGAAGGTCTGAAACTAGGGTTTCTTAGTCAGACTAAAAAATGAGTCCAATGATGAGTTTGATCACAAACTCATCAAGGGGATGCAAGGCGACTACCTTGACGATCCCTAAGGCCAAAAATGTCGACTCCAAACAACCTAGACCTAAGGATAAGGCCGAAAAGACACAAACCTACAAAACTAAGACAGGCCGAAAATGCCAAAAGAAAGGACCCTAATCTAAGACCCAAAACACCAACAAAAGAGGGGGAAAGACTAGCAACCTAGAAGGCAACGAACCTGAGGATGACTAGCAAGGAGATGAGACCAAGATGGCGAAAAGGTGACGAGCAGTGAGCAAATTGGCTGGAGGCGAAGGAGCAAGCGTGAAAGTGAGGGTTTTAAAACTCTTCACTCCTTATATAGGCCTTTCAGACGGCTGACATAAGCACCCTGTATGTCGACCTTTCAGCCATTTTAGGGTTGTCGGACCTTCGAAAGGCTGAAAAACCTAAAAGGTTGACTCCCTTGCAAGAGTCAAATCTCTGAGGTTTCGGACCTCCGAAAAGTCCAAAAGGGTGTCAGGGCCAAAAAGGTAAAAAATAGGGCGGCGTTTAACTCCTTGCTCCTTCAGGCTTTTCGCACTTTCGGACATCCAAAAGTGTGAAAGGGTGACAAGGCCGAAAGGGCCGAAAATTGACAAAAAGAAAGTAAGGGTAAAAAGCAAAGACAAAAACAAAACAAGAAGAGAGCAAAGAGGGGCCCCTGAAGTTTGAAAAGCCTAGTAAGGGGAGCGTGGTTGTGGGACCACAACAACTATATTCTTAGTGAAGGGTATTGACCCTTACATCCAAGAGCATAGATAATCATGAAAAGGATATGTCACTTATGGAAAAAGGATCCTCAAAGAAAGAGATCTTATCAACAAGATCCCCACCATAGAGGAGTGCTTTTAGATAAAATATCATCTTTCAAAGGGAGACAAAGATTCAATCATCCAGCCTCATGTAGTCAAGAGGAAGAGGAATCTTTGAACAAAGGAATCAAACCCTAACCCTAGAGCCAGGGCAAGAGTTTATAGAGAACATAATTTGCAGAATAAAGAAGAGGTGATGACCTAGGACAACAACCTATCTCATAAAAGGACATCCATAGCCAAAACCTCAGTCAATATAATGAAATAATGTTGCAAGATAAACAAAAGCCACTAAGCTAAGGAAATCATATCCCTAGACCAAGAGAAAGAAGGAAGGACCTTGCCCCCTAGGGATGAGAGTAAGGGATACCTTTGCAAAAAAAAAAGATCTTTAGAAAAGATATCTTGAAATAATAGAGAATCTATGGATGATTATAAACATAATACAAAACCATAGGTAGGAAAGATAGAAAGAATACCGATTAAGCTCAATACAAAATATATGGTAAGAGCCTAATGGATCCTAGAAGACTGGATGAAATACCTCTTGCCCCCCAGTCATAAGACAAGAGGATAAAATATTTGTATTATGGAAAAGTCAAGGGGATGCCCCTTATCAAAGTTATGAAGAAATTGTAAAACTGCACGAGAGTGGAATATAATTCCTAAAGTAGCTCTTTCTCTAACATATAGCTTGAAATACACACAATCAATAAGTAAATGTGTATTACTGTAATGAAAAGGACATTTGTACTTGGATAGAGCATCTTTCGGCATAGGTTTAAAGATTTATTTCTTGGAATTTATTAATTGAACATACACCTTCTTAGCCACATCTTGAGGAGTATCAAGATAATCTAAGGTAGGTGTTGGAAGAAGAAGATGAAGAGGAGGATGACAATCAAAATCAACCACCTTAAATTGAGATTGTGAACAACCAAGACCACACATATCTTGTTTAGGGGATATATGAACCAGATACTTAATTCCATGCTCATTAACACCAAACCCTAAACCTTTATAACCTTGTTTAGCCATCATATTATATCCTGTAGTGTACATATCATGTAAAGCTTCTACAGGAGGTGATTGTTTATTATGTTCATGAGTAAAGGTTGTATAAGGTGGAATAATAGGTTTAGAAGAAGTTTCTTTTCTCTTCCCTTTAATATCATCTTGGATCAGATAAGAAGGGGAAGGTAAATCCAAGAATTCTTGCACATCTGCATCATGAACCATAGTTTGAACCTCATCATAAGTATGGGAAGAACTAGGTATAGCAGATGGGGAATTAGGCATATTAGGAATGTTAGGAATCAGATTAGGATTAGGAAGATTAGGAACTAGATTAGGGATGATAGGATTAGGATTAGGAAGATTAGGAGATGGTGTATCATCTACCAAATTCTTCACATAATCTAAAAGAGTAATAAGTCCACCACATAAAGCTTTAATGAAAGTTTTGAAAGTAGGAAGACTAGTATCGATCAATCTTACAATAGCATAGGCAAGTGAAACATGAAGAGTGACAAACATAATGAAATGGATGATACTCTCATAAACATCATAAGTATGATAAAGAGATGCTAAGAGGAGGATAATAAAGAAAATAACCATACACCAAAGCATCTTAAAGATCTTCATAGAAAATGAAATGCAAGAAGTATTTTTGTATTTTGTAGAATATATAGATTTTTTTGTTTTTTGAATTTTAAAATGCAAGAGCATAAAAGAAATCTAATCTTGAGGAAAGAAAGCAAAGAATCTAACACCAAAAAGAAAGATTTGTCTATTGCGGGTTCACCAAAATGTAAGATATAAAAAGATATCTCTGATATATTTTTATATCTATGTTTATGTTGTTATATGTGTGTGTGTGTGTGGAAAATGTTGTGGACATACAAAACCTAATAAAACACAAATGCTTATCTTGAAAAGGAGCAGATTTGGAAATCACTATTTTCTAGCATCTGTACTTAGTTTTAGGAAATTTTGTAATTGGATATGGCTTGGAAACACAGAAATAGAGAAAACCTAGAAACCTTATGTTGTTTTGAGAAAGGTCGACCTTGACCCAAAACAGGGGTAAGATCTTACCCCGAGGCACAATCTTACCCCTAAAAGTCGACCTTGACCTACACTATTCTGATAGAAATTCTATTCACGGATCCCAGAAGTTTGCCGAAAAGGGTACTCAGATCTGATATGTGATTCGTTGTCCCTCACCTGTACCTACAAGAAAAAAGGGTTTTGTTATTTGGATGAGGGGCTTGCCTTGGTCAAACCCCAGTTTGGAATCAACCTTTAAAATAGAATTGAAATAGAGAATGCTAGAAAGTAGTAGAAGTAGATCTAACAATGAAGCTATGATATTCAATAAATATGCAATTATATTTGAGATGTAAACAAGTACGTTGATATGAAAGCTTGGACTCAACACTAACAAATGTAAATCAAAACCTCCATGATTGTATGCTTGGAATCCACCTTGAAGAGAGAATGAATGATCTTGAAGATGAACAAAGGGATCTTGAAGGAAGATCACACCACCATGATGGATAGATCTAGGGTTTGAATGATGAATCTTGAATGCTTGAACCAAATCCCTCCAAAGGCTTGAATGCTGGAATCCTTGATCTTCAATGGAGAACTTGAATGCTTGAATGTGGATGAGTGCTTAAATGCTTCCTTGATTGAGAATTCTTTCTTGAAAGATGGATTGATTTCATACTTGATTCATGGATTGAAAGATGGCAAAAGATGCTTGATAAAAATGGATATGAAAATGAGAGAGGAAGGCTTCCTTTTATACTGGTCTAGGGCACAAACTTCTAGAGAGGCTGACATAGGAGAATTAAATTCCCATTTAAACCTTAACCCCTAGAAATGGACCTAGATTAAATATAATTTAAGAGTTTACCATTTCGAAATTTGAAACAGCCGACCCGGAAGTGGGAAATAAAAATTTCCAAAGCCCAACATCTAGAAACTTCCAGAACTTGAAATCTGGACCCAGGGTCAGGGTCGAGGTCAACCTTGACCCAAAAGGTCGACCTTGACCCTGAGGTCAAGAGTCTTAGGGTTTTAGGTCAGGATGCCAGAAACAGGCTGGAAAGAGGTGGAGAAAGGGGCAGAACAGGGGGAAAAACATGATCCAAGCCAGAGATCCCATGAAAGCGTCTGACATGACCCCAAACCACCTACTCAAAGGGATAAACCTGTCCTAAATGGAAGTGCTTCCATTTTATGATGATACAATTGTTTCATAGTATTAATGGATTAAGGTAGGGTTTTAAAATCCCTTTACATTTTCTTTCGAAAAGATTGTTTACATCATGTTTGCCAGATTGTTGAAGATTTTTGGATTGATTGTTTCATAGTTTCCATTGATTGAGGTTTTGGATTTGAAAGACCTTTTGGATTTTGTTGTATGAGGAGAAATTCGTGTTTATGTTAATAGTTGTTAAACCCTAGATCTTTAGTTGGAAATATATAATTTTGGAGAAGATTAAATTATATGTGTATGCGTGTGTACGCACACATGCACACACATATATTATGCATATGAGCATATATATTGATATGCATATGAGTATAATTTTTTTATAGAATTAAAAGAAAATAGGAAAGATATATTTAGTTGCATGATATTTAAGGAAGATATATTCAGTTGCATGTTATTTATGAAAGATATATTCAGTTGCATGTATTAAGATAGGGTTTTGAAATCCCTTTACATTTTCTTTCGAAAAGATTATTTACATCATGTTTGCCAGATTGTTGAAAATTTCGGATTGATTGTTTCATAGTTTCCATTGCTTGAGGTTTTGGATTTGAAAGACCTTTTGGATTTTGTTGTATGAGGAGAAATTCTTGTTTATGTTAATAGTTGTTAAACCCTAGATCTTTAGTTGGAAATATATCATTTTGGAGAAGATTAAATTATATGTGTATGTGTGTGTACACACACACATGCGGACGCACACAAACACACACATATATTATGCATATGAGCACATATATATTGATATGCATATAATTATAATCTTTTTATATAATTAAAAGAAAATAGGAAAGATATATTCACTTGCATCATATTTAAGGAAGATATATTCAGTTGCATGTTATTTAGGAAAGATATATTCAGTTGCATGTTATTTAGAAAAAAATATATTCAGTTGCATGTTACTTAAGGAAGATATATTCAGTTGCATGTTACTTAAGGAAGATATATTCGGTTGCATGCTATTTAGAAAAGATATATGAATTCAGTTGTATGTTACTTAAGGAAGATATATTCATATGCATGTTACTAAAGGAAGATATATTTAGTTGCATGTTATATAGGAAATATATATTCACTTGCATGTTACTTAAGGAAGGTATATTCAATTGCATGTTATTTAAGAAAAATATTCTTTTTAAAATTTGCATGCAATGGTATTCTATTTTAGAAAAAAAATTAATTAAAAAAAATATTCTTTTTGGAATTTACATGCAACGGTATTCTATTTTTAGAAAAAATCATAATAAAAAAAAAATTCTTTTTTGAATTTGCATGCAACGATATTCTTTTTCTTAATAAATTTTTTAGAAAGAAAAATATATATAAATTAATAATAATATTATTATTTGATTAGAGTTTAAATGTTGATGTATTAATTATTGGAGTTTTTGGTTATTGTGTTTGATTATCGGTATGGGTAGCATTAAGTCGGCTAATAGAAATTGTTACCAGAGGCTTAGGGTTGGTTTTTTTGTTGATATCTATGTGCTTATTTATCTATGTGACATGTGTATTTTTAGTATTTTGTGATGTTGACTTGGTCACGATTATTTTATCCAACCAGATTTCTTAAGCTCATTATTTTGTGAACTCTTTGAGAGAGTATGTTTATATGATGTTAAGGTTTGAGGGCCATTATGGATTTATGATGTTATGGTTTGAGGACCAGTGTACATTCTCGTTGTACTAAGGAATTGATTTGAGGATCCTTATTATCATTTTAATGTTATGGTTTTGAGAGCTAGTTGTTGTTCCTTATGATTTGTGGAACTAATATTTATTCATGATTTATGAACCTAGGTAGGTTATCTAATTGGATAGATGGGGAGTGGCTTGCAATGAGGGTTGGGGCCCTAAGAGGCTACTAGAGTAACTCATTATAAGTTGACTTAATAAGTGATAACTTAATGAATTTACTAGGATAGAAACATTAATAAGATAATTGTGTCCCTCATCCATGCCTTGAGTGCTTACATAGGCTAAGGTGAGAGTGGGAGAAGATGTTTGATTGAGGTCTTACATAGTTAGTACCCTTGTCTATATGAGAGGTTATTGATGTCGCATATGGTCACTTGAGTATCGAGGTCCGAAGAGGCTTCTAGGATGAAACTCAAGGGTTAGACGTATATGATGACACTTCCCTATATGCATCTTAAGTTTCCTACATGTGTTGGTTGTCTTTGGATTAGTTGTATCTACTTTGCAGCTTGTGTTGTAACTTTTGATGAAATAGAGAGCTTTCAAGATCCCTTGCTTAGGTTCTACCTTATGATTGATTTTGGTATTTGTTATCTGAGTGTGGTATGATGTTATCTCCTTAGCACAGTGGGAGTGGACCTTTGGTTCCACAAGGTCAGATGGTAGTACCATATGAGATTTTAACATTCCTACACTAGTGATGGATGATCCTTGTAGTAGTTAACTTCTTCCTTCATCTTTGGATTTTTGCTCTTATCTTTTATATATATTGTATTATATCTTGTACTTGGTTATTATTGCATATCTTGTGACTTCTTCAATGGATGTTGGTCATTATGTATACCTTGTGGTATCAGTTGTATCTAAGTTTCTTTTATGAGATGATGTACTTGTTATTCATTTGCATTATGTGGAGATTGTATATTGTTTATTGTTCTTAGTAGATTAATTAAATTATGTAATTCTATGTCATGGAACCCTTGGGATTTGTAATACGTGAATGAGTTACATTAATGAGTATGTGTTGTCTTATGTTATATTGCTTCCACATTGTTATTCTTTATTGATTGTAAACTCTTAAGAAAAAAATATCATGTAAACTTAGTATCATGTTTTACGTTAATTTCTCTTGGGTTCCTTGGTGGGGCATTACAACTCACATACGAAGACAACCAAAAAAATTGTCTAAAGCTGATGTATAGTTTAGGCTCTACAGGTACGTGAATTTAGCTATAATGGTTATTGGTACACTTCCCCTAATCACTTTTGTGTATAATTAATTTCCATTCTGTAATTTTTCATGTATTTATGGGTCTTTATCACAACTTAGCGCATACATTCTTGCTTTAGCATTTCTTGTTAACTCATAGTGTATATATTTCATAGTATTATGTTTTCATTTCCCCACCCTAAATTTTCATTATATTATTTTGGAATCTTATTTTCTCTATTTTTTTAATTCTTACAATTTCTTAACTTGCAAATATATTCTCTTTGCATATTTTATGTGTTTTCTTCTTCTTCTTCTTTTGTGTGAGGGGAGGGGGGTGAGTGGAGGAATTTTTCTAACTTTTTTTCATTTTATTATGCAAGTTTTTATTTCAATGTTTTTGTTTCACTTTGATGTTTACATCCATAAACAATGTTTATATAATTTACTTATAAACACAAAATTCAACTTTAACATTTTTTTACATATTTTAGCGTTTCTACTTTGAGAATGGTGTTTTTGTAACTTTTTCTCGATGCATGCATCCTTTTTTTAAATTTCACCATTTTCTTGGGTTTTATACATATCACTAATCATTATTTTCAAGTTCTAACACTTTATTTTAATAGCTTCCATTGGTCTTACACACATTGAAACTACTCTTATTTGTTGTAGATTTGTTTATCAAAGGACCAATGTTTTATCATTAGCTTGGCTACATAACTGCATACTAATAGAATAAATATTTATGTACTTTTATTGTGATAATATTTTTATATGTATGGTCTCTCATTACACTTAAAAGTGATCTTAGAGATCAAAAACATTATATTATTATGTTTAGTTTAGTTTAAATATGAAGGGGATCAAGTTGTGCTTTTTTTCCTTGCATTATAAGGAAATATTAGAAATCAAATATACTTGATCTTATTTTCTTTTAATGCAAACACCCTTGAACTTTATCATCAACAGTGTCACTTGAACTAGCATGTTTTTGCGAGGGATAAAAATTGTTGCAAGTATTGAAAGACTCACTTCAAGAGGCACAACCCTATTGTACATTTTATGGGTCAAGGTGAAGTACAAGGGTTAACCCAAACTATATCATTGTGGTAGACATCTCATTCTTATGATCAAACCTCACATATCCTTGGGTTAATCGAGGACATCCTTGAACAAACTTGTTCATTTTGAATAGGACCTTTAGGTAATGCAAAGTTTTGATGTACTAGTTGAAAATAAGCATTAATAAGTTAGTCTCTATGTGCCCCTATAAAAGAGTGTGTGTACTACATATGCTCTCTATCTACACCTTTGACTAATCTTGAGTGATAAAAAAGGTTAATACATATTTATGAGCCCTATTTTCTCTAACCAAACAAGACATATTGACATGTTCCCTATTGTGTACACATATACTTTATATAGATTAGAATGCACATATTCTTGGAATATCTTACTTGTTTAAAGCCTATCAATACCCTTTAAATATAAAGATTTACAAATATCCAACATCCCAGCTCAAATTAAGCTTCAAATCCTAAACATAATCCAAAATCCATCATCCTATTCATGGTCCCAAATCAAACCTAGTCCTTGTTGATAAATATACAATCTATAATACCAAATATTAAAAAAAATGATCTTTACCCAAATAATCATCTTATGATTTTAGTGAATGAGATGGGGGGATTGGACTACTACAACATGATATTTTTTAAATTCATATATTCAAATATGAAAATTAAGTTGCCTTCATATAAATTATAATTATTAGATCCATCTTCTTTTTTATGCTAAAAATGATAAACATATCATGCTTAACAACACTATCTTGTGTGGACTTACAATAGTACTAAATAATGCATAACATCATCATAGTATAGTAGTAAAGAGACACAAATCGACACCATAAGAGCATTACATAACATATGATTTAAATGGATAAACCCTTGTGGGAAAAACATCCACTACTAAAATAGGCCAAGTATCCATTGTCTTAGAATAAATGAGATTGCAATATATTCACTTCCATTCTCCTTTTTGCTCCAACATGGAAACACCTATGTGCCTATGAACAACCACTTTATGTGTCAACTCATCCTTATTCATATACAAAGTAACTCTACATTTATTTTATATACTTTACAAAAGCTCTAAATCACCAAATATGGATTTTAATTCAAAACATTCCAACCATTGGATTGCCTCCTCAAAATGTGAAAGTGCATTGATTTCAGCTCAAATACTTTCTCTCTGACTTGAGCACCTAAACTTGAAAATTAAGCATTAAAATAAATGATGGAATACCAATATGTTGTCTCTTTCCAAGCACCCACTTGGACAAGCCCAATAATCACTCTTTTTTTACTTGTCATTAACCATCCCATTCTAGGTGACAACATGTGGAGAAAACAATATTAAATTATGATATTACTATCAAGATTCAATTGTATAGTTTTTGAGTCAAATCATTGACCCATGTTTCATGAGTAGTGGTTCACAAGAACCCATATATCATGAAAATGAATGGAACACTTAGCACTCATTACATCTAGGTGATGCTTACAAGAGTGAAGCATCGAGCCTTCCTGAGAGATCACCCATCCTAGTGTTGCTCCAACTCAAGTGTGCTTAACCATAGAGTTTCTTCTAAGGTTAAGCCCACTTAACTTGATACCCTATTTGTAAAACCTTCAAAAATTGTTATGTCTTATGAACCATTCATTAACTTGTGAATTGATAAGTAGGAGATATTTTCAACAAGTCAAATTGTGATATTGATATCAAGATTCAACTGTGTAGTTTTTGAGTCAAACTCATTGATCCATGTTTCATGAGTTGTGGTTCACAAGAACCCATCTCTCATGAGAATTAATGAACACTTAGCACTCATTACATCTAGGTGATGATCACATGGGTAATCAAACCTTCCCAAGAGGTCACCCATTCTAGTTTTTCTCCAACTCAAGTATGCTTAATGATGGACTTTCCTCCAAGGTTAAGCCCAATTAGCTTAATACTCCATTTCTAAAACCTTCAACAAGTGTTGCACCTTATGAACCAATATTAAATGTTCATGTCCAAAACTCACCTTTACTGTTATTACTGGAATCCATCATCCCTTATGAATGTGTTACAAACAATATTTATAATAAATATTACAAAATATTTTTCTAGTGCACCCTAATTGCCTAAGAACACTTTACAAGGATTTTGGAACCATGCAATGTGGCATCTAGATTTTATAAGGTAGATGGAATGTTAATCCTAATATTCTTACACTTGACATAATACATTATAAATACACCCACGCAAAATTATAAATAAGGGAAAAACAACCCTTATCCAATCATGTGCCACCCAAATCTCCACCATGCTCTCATGCTCTATCAAGATGCCTAGAAAAGCAACCATGATAACCACCATCAATAAAAAAAATCTCACTTCCTCAAACATGCCACTTATAGAATAAAAATGAATATTATAAGGGGAATCACTCCAACAATCATTGAAACTTGCACCAATATTTACATGAACACAAGCATCAAATTCAGATGATAACAAAGGCTCTAAGTAGTTTCCTTACTTATACCAACTAGAATAACTACCATATTAAATTAAAACTCACCCAAGCTAACCATGCCTCAAACTAAGTTAAACCATCATATATGGAAATTGGTGTCATCAACATATCAATTCTAAATTGCAATCAAGTCTTTGTATATTTATCTTCCTATCTTAATGCAACATACTAGTGTACAAATGACTATAGACAAGGCCAATTTTTTTTTTATATTAACACTAAAATAATCTCATAAATAAGCCCCATCAACACCATCTTGTTGGCTTCCCATAATGGTTTTAATAACTAGGCCTTATAACCATAACTTAGGGATTGGACATCCATGCAAAGTAGTTATCTCATCATTATGAAGGCACATTTAAATTGTCAACTTGAGGATGTATACTTGAAATAGGTTTGCAAAGTATATGAACTATGGGATTCTCTAAGATATTCTATTATTACAAATCTAAAAATATAACAATACTGGAAATGAATCTTACAACATAGTAATGATTGCAAGAAACTGTGTAAATTGCTACAACAATGACTGTACAGATGGTACAAAACTACTGAAATTAACTTTTCTACAACATAAATGATCCCAAAAAACACATTACTAATCACTAAACATTTGAACTATAATCTAAACTAATCTAAACAATTATAGAGTCATAGTATCTCAAGTGGGCTTTGCTTGAGTGGCTACAATCGTAGCTAAAAGTACTCAATATTCAATGTACACACTCAATTTATGAAATAATATTCTTATTGCAAATAAAAATGATTTTATCAACTAATATCAAACTTTCTAATTAAACAAAGATACTACTAACAAGACTTAGTACAAACTAGATACTCTCATAATCCCCCTCAACTCAAGCAATAGCTCATAGATATACATGAGGCTTGAGAGTTCGATTAATTAAAAACTCAACAACTTGTGACAAATGTCATTTGTCCCAAAATATCAGAGGGATGACTTATTCCTCAACAAACTAATAATAAAGACCAAACTGAAATGACTTGAGAGTGTTCTAATCCACTTTAAACTCTTACAACACTAAAATACATATGGCTAAAAATATGCATAAATACATGCCATAATTATTTAAGAATCGTGATTTATTATCTCCAAAAGTTACTTGATTTCTCTTCGACATCAATAACTCCAAATTCATGAAATGAACAAGAGGTAGAATAGCTCAAATCAAACTAGAAGTCATTCCTTAACTGTTGGGTTTAAACTTGCCACTTTTGACTCAATCAACTTCAAATGAGTGTTGCTCATTAATTATTGTGAATTAACTCAAATGGTCAAATGTTTTTTTTATCCTTCTTTTTAGCTTTCCAAATCATTAATAAAATCATCATTTCATTAAGAATTGAGGGAGATATGGTCATTTTATCGAAACTGGTTTTTGACCTTTTTTTGCATTTCTAGCAAATGTTGAATATTGACAAGTGTCAACTTGCTTCTCCTTGTTTCTAGTTACATGAATGATTCAAACATATCACAAATAACATGTTAATCATCTCAAAAGACTTATTATTTAATAATAACCATTTATTGTAACAAATCATCATAATTTGGCATTAACTAGCTAGACATACAAATGCTTATCAATAAATTATTAATCATAATTAATGATTCATAAATCAAGGTAATGTATGGAAATGACCTGGAAATATATTCTGAAACATGGGGGAAGTGTTATAACAACTGAATATAAATATGAAATTTTATAGGCTCATCACATCCCACAATAATCAATTGGGTGATTAGCTGACATAATCACATAACTCATAGACACTAATCCAATAAAACATGTAAACTTGTAATAACATCAATAATTGATAATAAAAAAAATATGAATGAGGATAACCAAACATATATCTTAAATATCTCACTGCATTAGTAATATTTGTCAAATATTTAAGGTGGGAGAACAACTTCCTACATTAACCTTGAGAGGAGGGTTATGCAAAAAAAAAGATGTTTGCAACACTTATAGAAATTTAACATAAATAAACGTAAATAGCATGCACACCACAACATGATAATTTATGAGAGGAAAGACCTTTTGGGATTGTTGGCTAATAGATTTGTCTTTTGATAAATAATCCAAATTTTGACTCTACCCCTTCAATTAAAGTATAAATCTACCACCAACAGGTGGGTAAATTATCACCAATTTCCCTCTGAATTTTAAAAGGCATAGCTCCCTTGTTTGATATTCTGATAAATAAAAATAAAGCTTATACCTATGCATACTTTTAACTAGAAAGTACATAAGGCAAAAAATATCCATCCATCAACATGAAATTAGTGTGAAGTTTCAATCTTTTATGAATTGCTAACTTTCAAAAAACACAGTTTCTGTTTGCTAATGAATTATAAACATTTACTATGATTCCAATAGACCAATCATAAACACGTATCCACATACATTTGAAAATAGTGACAAATTCAATAGCTAAGAACTAAAATCCACACAAAAACTTCAATTCCCATAATTCCAAACTCACAGATTTAGACTCGCCAAAAAATTATCTTCCTTCTTATTCACAGATAAAAAGTGCATTTCAAAGTATCAAAATAACAACATATGTAGTCTATGGAACCCAAAAATATATTTGGACCTTTATGTTTTCCTTCGATTACATATATATAGTCTTATGCTAACCATCATTAAAACATTGGAGTAAAAATTAACCCCACTATAGAGTATAATGTAGTTTTTAAAACTGTCTCTTGATAAACTGAAAAGATAATATCCTTAAGATAAAATAAGAAATATAAAATACAACAATAAAATCATGGCCCAGAGGGTGGTCCAGAGCTCGTGGACTACCTTTGATTGGCGGGAGGGGTATACATCACTTTCCACTCCCTGTAGGCTACCACAAACTCCTGAATTCCATGAGAGTGAGGGATGCTAATGTGCATAATGCACTACCTCCATACTTCTTTCTCCCTCTTGATTTCTGCCACCTTTACTACATACTTTGGGATTTGATCTACACACTTGTAAAATATTCAATTGATCAATCCTCATCACTTGTGTAAAATATTCAATTGATAGACTTTTACCCTCTTTTATTTATTTTGTTTCTTTCTAAAAAGCTTTGATGATAGCATTCATGTCCCACTCAATGGTGCCATCATGTCAATGTAAGTAACGTTTATGCATTTAAGATCATTTATCAACCATTGAGTGATATTTTTGAGTTCTTTCTCCAATTTCATGAACTCGCCTCTGCCTGCTTTTATCATATAGTTCCTCCAATCCACATTTCTGTTACAAGCATAGAGTAGACTATTGTCCATATTCTTAATAGGATTTTTAGATAAAAATTTCATAACCTCGTAATTTTGAATCTCATACATTTGAAGCACTATTTTTGCCCATTTAGCTGCTCCCCTTTCCCAGGCCAGAACCTGTGTGTGTAGCTCACCGATGGAAGCAACAACATCATCATAAACTTGCTTAGAATTTGTAATATATTTTCTTCCTTCCTAAATTACTCCATCTAACCAATTATCAAAAACTTCCAATACCATTTTAACCTCACTGAATTTGGCCTAGGAGATTCTGACTAGCTGGAGATTTTGGATCAAATGATTAGGGAGCTTGAGAGATCGGTTGTGGGTTAGGATTTCAGATAGCATCGATATATTCTTCCATTTCTCTAACCATTTGTTTCAATTCCTATTTTTATTTTTCATCCTTCCAAGATATGCTTAACATTCTTTTGTCTGGGATCTCAAAATAATGATTATCTGTGGCTCTATCTGTAACTCTCAGCTTTACCTTCTCCATAGTGAAGTCCTTAACTATAGGCTTTGAGCTCTCATCCTCCATTACGGTTTTAGCAACTTCAGCTATCTAATTTCTTGTGTTTGGGTCTACATTTATTTGAGAAGTGACCTTCAACAACTTAGGCTTTGAGGTTTTACTTCAAGGGGAAGGGAGACTATAACTAAATTTTACTTCTTGCTAATAAAGGTCTCTAGCCATTTAGGAGTACTTACAAACAATTCCTTGTTAGGAGTAGGCTGTTGTGGAGTGATATTAACTAAAATTGTTGAATCTATAGAGTCTAGAGTGGCATTTGATTGTTGCTCTGCATCCATTTCGGAGGACTAATATTATGATTAGCTACCTACTTATCTATTTCTTCACTAGAGTCTGGACCTATTACCTCTTCACCAATAGGTTCCTCCTTCCTATTAGCTTTAGCCTTTGACCTAGTGATTCAGATAGGGGAGATGACTATTGCAACACTCTCAAGTTTCCTATTGGCAAAGGATCTTTTGGATTTCATTTTAGAGATACCTTCATCACAAGTTTTAACATTTTTATTAGAAAGAGAAGAAAGGGGAGAAGGTTTAGGAACTAGCTTTTATATATTTTCTTCTTTTGGCTTGAACTTCCTCCAATTACTTTTCTCTATGACACTTCTCCGTTCTTCTAATTATAGGAAATTACCTCAATTCAAGCTTGTCTTTTTTTTGTTTCTGACTATTCCACTTCTTTAATAGCTTGTTTCTTAATATGCTCATACTAAGGATCCATTATAATCTCTTTGTCCTCTTCTACAATAGTAACAACCATCTTCAAACCTAATGAAACAATTTTCTACAAAGAGAATATACTCCATTTCTTTCTTCTGACTTTGACCTGATTTGGACAATTCTCTCAAAAGTATTCCATGTGCAAGATAGGTAGAAATTTCCTTCCAATGTTTATATGTTTTTACCAAATCCCCTATTATCAAAATTAAGCCTGACTTTATAATATTTAAAGTTAAAATTCTTCAAATCAACTCCCAAATTTAGGGCATCCAAAATAGTTTTGCATATACAAAGTCCTAGTTCAATAGGAAAAGAGATCCCTCAGTCATCTTTTGGTGGGAATGTATTACTTACATGATCCAACTTCCTGCATAACTCAACCAATAAAAAACAATCCAATGCATATCTAGGTAGCTTTGTTGGTTCACCCTCAAATCTTCCAACCTTGATGTAAGTAAATTGTAGAAATTGAATGAAAAAGATACCATAAACACTCACCAATTGTATTGCTTTTTTAGACATTGTCTTATCCAGGCTCCCTTTCAGTTCATGAATTAGTCTACCCATAAAAATGTCATTAACTCTCATATAGTTTTCATGACATTTATCATTCTATAGGTGGGGATAATATTCATAAATTCTGATATTTTTTGTCCAAGACTCGTGAGGTATACCCACCCAATCTTTGGTATAGGCTAGGAAATAAAAGAAATATGAGGACATGAAGAAATCTCCGTGACCCAGGTGACCGAGATTCAATTGATCCCTCAAGAGATTTGGATATCACTTGTCCCCAATCCAGGTATTGTGTGCCTTACAAAATAATTTGGATAAAGAAGTACATCCAGTCTTGAAAATATTGGGCTTGGTTAGTTCCCCTAATCCTATGCAATAGCACCACCAAATCCCTCACATGCAGCTTCATCTTCTCTCTGATAAGAGGCTTGGGTAATCTCAAACCACCTTTTTGAAATTCTAGCAACCAACTTCTAGCTATAACACTTTTGTATTGTGATTGCTTCTCAGAGAAATGGCTTACGAACAGTGAAGGGGTAAAGTCTAAATATGTATCTTTCCACAGAATCCTCAGGACAAACATGATGGTTTATTTATTAATTGATATCAAAATGTCTGTATTATCTTTTCCAATGCATTGGTAGTGGGAATTATATATGTTCATGCATTCTCTAACTAGCTCAGGGCATATTATGGTTGGGGGAAAAGTTGTGGCTTCCACAAGGCCAATTTTTATAATTTATTTCATAAAAGGGGATTCCACATAACTCCTATCTCTTTCCCTAAAATCCTCCAAATCATAAAGAGCAAGGTATGTGTCCCTTGGCTTAGGAGATGAACAAACTAGACTAGATGCATTCTCAAAAATTTGAAAGGTAGTCTTCATGATGATAACTTTACTAAATTGAATAACAAATTTAAACTCCACAAACAACACAAGTACTACCAAATCAAGAACAAAGATAAGAATGTCGAAACTCACCTTCACAAACTCAAAATTCCTGCAATTCCAAAACTAGGGAAATCCTTACTACCTCCTGGTCCTTCTCCTTTTCTTGCCAAATTGGTGTCTTTTCAATCATTAAATGAGCTTTTAATTATCTCTTAAGAGGATGAAATCTCATATATTAATCACTAAATCTCTCTTACTCATGCCAAACTAATGTAACAAGACACTTCCCCCAATGTAAGCATTTATTACTTATCACTTCACTACACAAGCTTACCATATAGTGATTACTTTTCCCTTTTTTAAGATTTAAAAATTCATATTCAAGAGATGCTATGAATATTCCCTTTTCACTAGCTAGTTTCCTTTTAAAACACCCCTTTTTCTTCTTTCATGTTTAAATGATGAACCTCCAAACCAATTGAACCAAGTGAACCTTGTAGAAAGAAGTTCAATAGGTTTGAGTTCATTCCACTTTCTTTTTTTTGCTTTGAAGACCATGATCAGTTAAGAAAGAAAGGATATGTACTAACGTGACAATTTGACAAGACCAACAATGATTGAACTGTGAACCCATTGAACCCATTGAACCCGTTGAACCCAAGTTCAACAATTCAATGACTTACTTCCCATGGATTTGGACTCTGAAAACAAAAGGCTTAGACACTTTGGATAAACATTGAACCAATTGAACCAGATGAACTCAATGAACTTTTGAAAAGATTCAAGCCCAAAGTTTAATGTTTTATTCTATTTTTGAGTCAACACTTAACGCAAGGTTTTAAAAGGGAAAATAATATTCCAAGGGGACCCGATACTTACATAAAGAGAATTTGGCTTCAATTTTTACTAAATGGGACTACACAAGATTTGAAGTAGGGGTAAAAATTGGAGTCAAGGTAACATGGATAAAAACCCCACACTACAAAAGGCATCCAATATATTATTTGGGAATCAATAGCTAAATATAGTATAGCTGCAGAGCAAGATTCTCACAAGAGAATCAACTGCAAGATATCTAGAGGCAAATCAATGACTACAATATACTAACATACAACTGTGTGCTATAATTGTGTCACACTTCTATGAATCATTACATTCAAGAACACTCAAGAATGAGGTCTCAAAAATTGATCCATAGCTCCCTAGGCATGGAGTGTAAGGGTTTTAAGAATGCTCTCAACTAGAGCTATTTAGCCTATAACCTTGCTAGTAAACCATGCAATGGGAGATTCAATGAAGACAAGGGCAAGAATGCCAATATCCTCAAGAATCAAGAATAAAAATGCAATGCAATGCTATGCTAGAAATGGAAAGGCAAGCTAAGCTATGAAAATGAAAGATGCAAGTATTACAAAGCCTCCTAGTTAAGCTAGATGAATTAATCTAAAGCATAAAGGAAATCTAAGCTAAGAATGCCACGAAAATGCAAGAAATGAAACTATGATAACATGTAGATGCAAAAAGCCAAGAATGCTCCAAATCTTCAAAAGCTTCAAAGTGACCTAGAAAACCTGCAGCATAACATTAGCGTAAAAAGTTGGGGATCTAGAATGAAGAAGAGAGCTCTCCTTTTATAATAAATGAGAAGGAATGGACCATGGAGATTAAGAGGAAAAAGATTTAATCAACGGTGGAGCTTGAAGAGGGATCAATCCATGTGCACAAATATCCTCCAATGAGAAAATAAGAGTTGACTTTTGTGTCCATATGAGACAAAAAGTGTTTTTTCTCTTTTTATAAAGTAAGAATAATGCTTTATTTGTGCAACTTAGGATAAGAGGAAAAGTGGGGGATTTTTATTTAATAAAATGGGAGGAAATATTCTTTTTAATTAAATAAAGACTTAGGATAAGATGGTTAGCCCATAGAAAATAATCGAATAAATGATAGAACTAGGATTTGATCAAGAATAAGCAATTGATGATTTAGCAAAAGGGGCTAATAGTCTAGATGACCATTTTTAGGTGTATACAACAACCTTCATCTTGTGCATGTAATGTATAGAAGATACAATACATGAAATTGTCAAATGATATTAAAAAATCATGGGTCAAAACCAACCAAAAAGTGATGCCCAACTCATCTTTAATTTGATATGTCATATGACGTGTCAAAACACACACCAACATGTGTATCTCCCTTTTGTACCTTGATTATGTGTCCAACACATTTTTGTATTTCCTATTTTAGGAGACCTAACTTTTGGGCCATAACTTTTGAACCATGAGTTCAATTGATGAACTGTTTAAAACAATAGAAAACTCATGATGTACTTTGTCAATGTATAACTTGCTACACTAGTTATGGACTCTTTTTGAGCCATTTTGGAGCACCCAAGGCCTTCACAATTGAATTTGAATATTTCTTTTGCCACTAAATTTAATATATTCAAATTTAGACATGATCTTGAAACAAAAAATTACTACCATACTTATCTAGCCAATCTATACCTTTAAGGAAAACTTATTCTCACTTGGGGACCACATAGGATTATTCTCACTTTTTGTGGTCTTATCACATTAACAATTTTCCACCTAAAGTGAGACTTCCACCTTTGGTGGGCTTATCACTTTATCAAATTTCCACCTCTTGTTGATATGTTGTACAAATTGTAGACACCTAAAAATGGACAGACTTGCAACTTTACATTTAATGCACTAATTATTCCTCTATTAAGTAATGGTTCTTTAATCATTAATTAATCATCAACATTCTTCTAAAATCCAATCTTTGCATCATTTAATCATCCTCAAAATATTAGTTAAATAATTAATATTATTTAATTAATTAACCTTTAATAAATTAATCTTTATAGGTTAATTAAATTTAATTTCCAAATCCTATAGTTAGAATAATTATCATTAATTATTTAAATTAGCTAATTTATTCCTCTTGATTAAATTAATTACCATAATTAATTTAATCTTAATTTCTTCCAATTTTGATTCCTCTCAATTTATGATTAATTTCATGCTAATTTTATTTAATTTCATAATTTTTCATTAAATTAAATTTTAATTCAATTAAATCCTAAAAAATATGGGAAAAATAAAATTATGAGGAATTATAAATTTTGAAATTTAGATCATTCTCATAAATTGAAAAAATCAATTTTTTTGAAAACCCAAAATCAAAAAGTATCTAAAGGTTTCTATTTTTCAGATTTTCATTTTTTTGGAAACTTTATCTTCTCCAAAAATTGAAAATATCTTCTGATATTATCTTCTATTTTTTTTTAGTTTGAAATATAAACTTTCCCAAAATCTCTTGAATCTCATCCTTTCTTGTCCGTCGATCTTGATTTTCTTTGATCAATCTCAACCCCCTATTTTAACCTGGATTTCTATATAAGTAACCCTTTGCTCTCACAATTGCATCATGGTATTTTGCATTAAACCTCTACCACTTTCATACTACAAATTTTTGCTATCATGTGATTTCATCATTTTCTCGAATCTCAGAGTCTAAGTGTTGTCAGATTCACATCTGAGTGCACACTTCAAACCGAACAAAGAGAAGAAATGGAGGCTTGAGGCATCAATCAATTTGCTTATATTTGTTATTATTTGTTTAATACTTATTTTCTTGATTATGATCAATCATGTATTCATTTCCATTGTTTTTAGGGTTAAATAGATTAGTTAGTTTAATGGTTTTCAATTAAAATGGTGCTATGAACTCATTTATTTGAGACTTGCAGATTTTCTCTTATGAACAGGTCAATTATACCTACCCATCCTCTAATATTGTGATAAATTACTTAAACCCCACTGAGAATAAAATCACCACAATCACAATCAAAGATAAATATTCCAAGTGTACAATTAAAACCCGTCGTGACAAATCTATCTTACAAGAGGCACCTTCTACTCTTGTTGCATCTACAACCCTTGTACTTCTAAATCCACATCACAACCTAGTGGATCTGATTAAGAGAACACCTACTCAAATATCCATTTTTGAGCTACTACACATATCTCCCTAGCACATGAAAGAGCTAGACCATACACTCCAAAATGATGTTGTCCCTAGGGACATAACCCCAAAGAATTTGTGAAACACGTTCAATTATATTGTTGCAAAAAAGAATACAATATTTACTAAACAAGATGTGCCTCCGCATAAACCACTACATAGTGATACCTTGTACCTTTTAGTACAAGTACATAAACACATGATTAGATAGGTCCTTGTTGATGGTGGGGCTAGATTAAACATATGAACTTTAAAAGTAATAATGACCACTATACATTTGAGACCTTTTTTCGATGGCTGGCTGTTGGGATTCTGACCGTATACCGTCGATTAAGTGACACCATCCGCCGTTGCAGTTTTGCTGTGAAAAAAAAATGATGGCTTCGATTGTTGTTGTCATTACAATGACTATGGCTGTCGCAAAAAGGGGGTGCCAACATAGTGAACATACCGTCAGGCCTATTTGTTGTTGTCGCAATTGCGACACCCATCCGTCACAAAAAATACAAACGATGACGACCAGTCAAAATCTTGCGGCGGGTAGCCGTCATTTTTAGTTTGTTTGCCGATGGATTTGCTGTTAATGCAACACATATCCGTTGGAAGTTTACGATGGATATCTGTCATTTGTAGTTTATTAATGACAATGATGTTGTACATGTGATGGATACCCATCAAAATTTTACAACGAACATCCATCGTTTATAGTTTTTTTTACCAACAGCGATGCTGTACATGCGACGATTGGATGTCAAATGTTTTTGACAGATAGCCGTCGCTATTTATGGTCGTCGAAGTTGCGATGAATATCATTTAAATATATATATATATATATATATATATATATATATATATATATATATATATATATATATATATATATATATATATATATATATATATATATATATATATATATATATATATATATATATATATATATATATATATTTGTTGATCGAGTTGGTATCGATTCAAAACAATGTTCTTGTAGATCTGGTTCGAGTTGGTTTTAGCTAGTTCCATTACTTTTGGATCTTGATCGACTTACAAGGTGGTTTGGTGAGTTGAGGTCTTTTATTCCTGCTCATGATTTGGTTATGTCATTCAGAGATGACTTTGTAGTAGATTCGGTAGTGGCTCATGGATTATTAAGTCGAGTCTAGAGACTTGGATTTGGAATGGATCCTACTGAATCGAGATTTGTGACAGTGACTGCTCCAGCATAAGAAGCTAGTGCAATGATTAGAGATGCATTCTTCCTGATGTGTTCATGGGATATATGCAGACCTGATTGCATTCAGATCTGATTCGAGTGACTTCTTGACTTCTTTGGTTCGAATTGGATGTGCTTTGTTCCTATGGAGTGTAGCAGTGACTTGACTTGGAGTTTGAGTAGACTGTGCATTGATCAACTTGAAGACAGAATCGAGCTACTCTTTGCGTTGTTGTTGAGATCGGGTTGTGACGGATCACTAGGATTGTCTACCATTTTTGCCACAATTTTGAATGAGTTAGATGTGATGTTGAGAGAGGGACTTGAAGAACTTGCACATTGGAGATTCATAGATCACTATGGTGTCCGTGATGACTTGGGAGAAGTCTTCTTCTTAGTGAACTGAGCTGAGAGACTTAGATTATAGAAAGTGGGTCATTTGATATGACTTATGAGACATTGGATGCCTCTTCACAACAGGTTCGCGGTGCAGTCTGTGGTGTTTCTTTACGACTGGGTTCTTGGCAGAGATCTATTGATTTGGTAGCCATTGAGATGGATCGCTATGACTTGATCTTAGGTCAAGACTTCTTGAGGTGAGCTGAAGTGATCATTTCTCCTTGAAGTGATTGATGTTTCTAACAGATAGCCATCACTTTTAGTTTTGTCATCGGTTATTCTGTGGTTTCCATCATAATTGCGACGGCTCACTATTTTTTAAAAAGAAATATATATTTGTCATACGTGGATTGAGATCTTAAATTATTGAGCTTCTCTTTGTTTTGAGAATAGTTTAACATTCTCTACTTAACAGGGCCAACCACATGAAGGTGGAAGCTCATCTGACCCCTCCTAGGAGCCTCTTATGACCCTTTACGATATTTTAAGACCTCTAAGATGTATTCTTAGAGATCGTAAAGGGTCATAAGGGGTCCTGGGACACAACAACTGAGAAACATAAATGTAGGCATCATGGTCACAATTTTTTGGAAACACAACATAATTGAGTGGTATACCCAGACGATGCAACACAACCACTACTCCTCTAGTTCCAAGTCGACACTTCAGGAAACAAAACCCATATAGATAAAGAATAAATTTATAGAGCAAAGGAGGAGGGCCATAATGATCGAAATAATATAGGGACCCTGTATTATTTTGGTCATTACGGACCTCCTCCACTCTCTAAATTTATTCCTTATCTATGGTTTTTGGATCCCACAGTGTCAACTTGGAATTGGAGGAGTGATATATAGTTGTGTTGCCTTGTCTGGGTATAACATTCAATTATGTTGTGTCTCCAAAACATTGTGACCATGATGCCTACATTTAGGTTTCTTAGCTGTTGTGATATCTACATTTATGTTTCTCAGCTGTCGTGTTTATGTGCATGTTCTTTATGTGTATCTACTAGAAATTCTAAAAAAAAATTCAGTATCTACAATAGCCATTTGTTAACCACATTTACGCATATGGTCCCAACAAAGTAGTGCACAAACTACACAAAGAAGGCATCGCAGAAATTTGATTGCTGCTTTCACCATTGAAGTAATCTTGGTGACACTAGCTGCCTCTTGAGCCTTGCACAAGTTGCACTCATTTCCTACATCAGGTATAAATTTAGATGGGGTAGATGTAAATGTGGTTTCATCGACCCACCGAAAGTATTGACATCCACTATTTCCTTGCAATACCAAATGTACATCAGTTCTTCATAAAATGATTAGTTGTCATATTATTTTTAAACATAAAATATAATTATGTATCTAGACCTTTTTCCTATTTGGGCAAACCCAAAATTGATGCCCAAGATTACTTGTTGTGCATGACATCTTCAACATGCATGGGCCAACACCACATTAACACATAGACACATTGACCGAAGTCATCGATGCTATTTCGACAAATATTGCATTATCATAAATATTGCATTGTCATTATTTTGTTCATTCATACTAATTATAATTACAATAAAAAGAAACATACTAATGTAGACTTGCACTTTTTTTGGCTAAGTCAAAGTCTTTGGTTTAAATCACTAGACACTCAAAACAAAATGACAAACCAAAGACAACCATGCAATAAAAAGCAATTACTAAGCAATTCAGAATTAGCTCACTCCATTATAGGGAACAAAGAGAATCCCTTGTGATTTAACATCATTGATGTGCAAGGAAATAGAAAATTAGCAAAAGCAACTCTCATAAGATAGTATTTAGATTAAATGCATTGATATAAAAAATACCCTAGAAAATTATAAAGAAAGGTAATTTGCTTAATCATGTCACTAATTTGTGCATGTCTAAATACTGGTGTCTTTCAAGTGATTTAATTCTTGTCATGCCCACTACAAATGAGAACAGTCTTAACTAGTGAGGTTGTTTAAGCATATAGAGATTAAATACACTCTTTTAGAATGAAATTTCTCTTAACAAAAGATCAAATATATAAGCAGGACATATAAAACAAGGTGAATAAGAGTAGTACATATAAAACAATCGTTAGAATATGCCAAACATCTAACATAATTGTACATTTCATTCATGTCATTGATATTCTTCTTCATCCATCTCATCATCAAGATCATCATCATCAACGACATCATCACCACCACTATCATCGTCATCACCATCGGCATCATCATCATCATCATCATCATCCTCATCAGTAGCAACATCATCATCATTAGTAGCAGCATCATCATCATCTTCTTCTTCATATTCTTCTTCGACTAACTCTCGATCGTGATCATCATCTACATCATCTTCCACTTCTTCATCTTCCTTGGTATCATCTTTCATTGCATTATACTTTATCGACCTTCTTCTTGGATCATGTCTAACAAAAAGTGACCAACCTGGTTTATGTGGAACCTCTGAGTAAAATACCTGCTCACATTGACTTGGAAGAACATAGGGCTCTTCTCCAACTGGCTCAAACAACCTTGTAACAATCATTGGAAATCCATTGTCATGTTCAATAACAGTTCTATCATGATCATTTTTATTGAGTCGTAGTCTATACCATTTCACAATGAAGAGAACTAATTTGAAGGAATTAAAGTCACAGTCAAGTGTATCAATCAAAATACCATAGTATCAATTTTGTGACTCTCGAGGATGTAAGTCATTTCTAGATGAAATATTAGTCACCTGGAACACTGCACTTATCCCAGAATCACAAGTTCTCTTCGTGTCATCCAAATTTTTGATACGAAATTTATAACCATTGCATAACATAGCCTTGTGGTGTTTCACCTGCAATAATGTCAAACATGTATAAAAATTATTGCATCACGAGTTGAAAAACATACGGTTGATTAATTAACAAAGTTATAAGTACCTGGTGATCTCTTAAACCACATGCTAAATCTATTTCCTTTTGTGTAACATTGAGATCTCCATTACGATGAGCTTGTATAACCAATGAAGACATGGATTCCCATGTTAATCTATGACCATCATGTTGACATCGTTCAATCCATACCGTCATCCAATCTTGATTATTTGCAATAAACAAATGTATTGCATCCCACTCTTTAGTAGTTGTATAAAAGTAAATAGATGAATTACAACATATTTATTTTGAAGATTAAGAATTAATTAACTACAATAACATCTCATAATTTATTACCTTTCACTTTCTTAAATCTATCGTTGCCCACCAAGTACTCCCCTTCAAATTTTTTAATGGAGTCAAGATCCCAAATGCAATCTATATGGGTCTTTGTTGCAAGATTAGGAAGATATTGAGTAACGTACACTATCATCTGGTATACCATATATCCCTCAACCATAGAACCCTTGGGACATGCTCTTTATCATACCAAACCCTTCAAAAATTTCAAGTGTCTCTCAACCATCCACATTGACCTAGCATGTACATGTCCACACAATTCAATCTCTTCAACTTGGTGTATGAGGTAGTGTTCTTGTGCATTGAAAAAAGTTGAAACCATAAAAAAAGATACTATGTATTTTATGTTTTACTTTTCTATTGTATGAGATTCTTGAAAATAATTGGTTTTAAAATTGATAGTTACAATATATTACTTATTTGATATTATTTAACAAATATCACTGCTTACCTCATGTATTTTCCAAGATTATATCTCACTTGTTTGATATTATTGTTGAAGTTCTCTGGGAGAGATAGGGGTAGCAAATATTGCAACAATTATCAACTGATCATTTCATACAATGAAAATTGGATGCAGTTACACAAATATATTGTAAATACAAAAGATTATGACTTACCTTGATGAAGGTATGTCAATCATGCATTTTCATCCCTGACCCAAAATTATTTTTATTCATATGAGATTACTTATATTCGTAGCAAATCCTGTAGGAAATTGAAAGTTTCAGATGAATTCTTTTATGGCATTACTTTTTTGCTTTGTTAATAACCAAGGAAGAGCACTTGCATTAATCCGGTCTCCATTGCTATTTGATTCAATGATATTTTTTATTGCATGATTGGAATCATGAATGTCACTACAAATTTTTCTAAGTTTTTCTTTGTCATGTCTTCCGTCCAATATTTTCCACAGTGTCTCTGTTACATTCTTTCCAATATGCATAGTATCAAACAAATGCACAATTTGTAGCTTCTCATAGTAGGGTAGCCTACTAAATTCTTTGAGATAACATTTTAGTCCCTTTGGAAGCTGGTTGGTGATGCCTTTACGACCGTCAAGATCATCAATTACATAATCAGCCAACAAAACATAATCAAAATATATAATTTTCAAACATCGACCATTAGGTGGAACAATATTACCTTGAATTTTATTATATTCCAATTGTCATAGGTGAGGTGTCATTCTTCGGGGCTTTGATGTAGTCTCTTATTTACCATTGAAAAGATATCTTTTTGCACTTCGATACTTATGATTTTTGGGGAGGAAGTGCCTATACTTATCAAACACCTGCTTTCTTAAACTTTTGGAATGACAAGATTTCATCTTTGGACCACACATTGGACATGAAAATTTTCCCTTTGTTTGAAGACCTACAAGATAACGATACAATTGGATTAAATATGTATATTTTTAGAATTTGACTTATCACGTACAACTAGAATTCATCATAACATACCACATAAATGTGTTAACTCTGGAGCATCATGAATTGTCCACACAAGCATTACATAGAATTGAAATTGTCTTTGTCTAATTGGTCTAGAGATGTCATACATAGTGAAACCATTCTATAACACCAACAACTCGTCGATAAGAGGCACAATATATACATTCATATCTTTCACTTGGTACTTACCTAGTTGAATTAACAACAACATCAAATAATTATTGTGGCCATTTCACTCCAAGACTTATAATTACATGTAGATAACTATAAAATAATAAGATACTTGAAAAAATCATTGCCAACATAATGTGCTACCTCTTTATTGACATCCATGGAGGAAGGTTATTGTTTATAACAAAAAGGCCACACCGAGTAAACAGATCTCATCTCTCCATGTGGATTGACACCGTCTACTGCCAGAGAAAGTTTGAGATTTTGAGGTTCTTCTTTAAAGTGTGGCCATTTTTTCTCTATGTCCATAAATGATGAACCATCCATAGGCATTCGAATAATGTCATCTTGAATCCTTTCACGTGCATGGTAATCCATAAATTGTGCCAAGCTATTGCACTTGAATAATCATTTCAGATGTGGAATAATGGGGATGTGATGAAGAACCTTGCGAGACACCTTTTTTGTCATTTGATCATCTTGATATCTACTCGTATGGCATTCAAGACATTTTGTTGCATTTTTGTGTTCTTTATAATAAATAATATGATATTCAGGACAAGCATCTATTGTTTGATACTCCATTCTAATATATTTCATAGTGGCACATAATTCTCAGTACGAGTGAGGGAGAACATTTGATGGTGGTAACAGAAAGTCACCTATCAATCTGCAACAAATAATATAAGTAGTTACTATAAACAATCTTAATGGTACATTTTTCACCTTTTATAGACTATAATGACATATATGACAAACCTTAGCATACGTGACATTGCTAGGTTGGATAAACCATTCATAACCTTCAAATTCACCAACAACAATATAGCAGAGAGAAGAGTAGATTGGGAGCCTTCGTAAAGGGCCGTGTCCACCTTGTCAAGTAGAGGTATATCATGGATGTCATTAATGGCATCCTCATCATAATCATTATCATCATCAGCAGCTCCAGCACCAGTAACACTAGTACCAAATGTGTCAACGATCAATGCATTCATACCATCATCTTCAAATGTGTTTTCTGGGACATGATCATCATCTTCCATAGGATCATGATCTTCAATTTCAATACTCACACCTCCATGTTCCTCTATATTCACACTGGGGAGATAGACCTATATAAAAATGATGATAATCAAACCCCCCTTCAATGTGATAATCAAACCTCCTTCCATGGTTCATATGTATATTAATTGTGAAAACAATATAACAAAGAACTTACCACTGGATGATAATCAAACCCCCCTTCAATGTGACCATTCTCCCTACAATGTCTCTTTGCTATTTTGATTTTTATTCTTCTTGTCTTTAAGCCGTTACAACTCTTGCATGGACAATAACATTTGTCATCGCCTTCTCTTTGAAAGTTAGACAACAATCTAGCGATTGTCTCCCTATTTTGATCGAATTCCCTTGTATTATCTGACATGATCCTTAACGTGTATATCTGAAAAACAAATTGGAGATGCCTCCTTTCATTACCTTCATGTCACCTTCTCATAGCTTCTCATTTTCTGATAGATTTCACCAAAGGATTTGTAGGAAACCAAGTAAGGGGTATTCTTGAGTTCAAACACATTGAGCTGCTACAACTAAATTACAAATCATGAATTCACTATAAAATTAATTCACTATAAATCAAGGGGCATTATAAATCATGAATTCACTATAAAAGTAATGTATTGCTCTAGATTTCATATGGACATTTTGTCAAATGGTTGGCATGTATGTTTATTCAAATGGATTTATATCATTTGGAATGGATATATGATAGGTTGATATCGAATTCTATGTCCCTATTTGATCTAATAGCATCAATATAACAAACAGAGCACTGACTAATCAAATAGGGACATGAGGTGCTCAAACAATGAGCTCATAAAACAATAAATTTAGTCTTAATAAAATCATATAAAATAACATATATTGTATGAAGTGTTTGATCTCTCTTTATTTGCTTTGTTGTTGATATTCACTATGTGGTACTCCCCATTTATGATCATTTCATGAGGAAATATCTTGATGGCTTGTGGGCTGCAAGCCAAGGCATCATGCATTATTTATGAGCTCATTGTTTGAGCACCGACCAATCAAATAGGGACATGAGGTGCTCAAACAGTGAGCTCATAAACAATGCATGATAAGGTAGTTGTAGGTAGTTATCTCTTCTATAATGATGGAGGAGTGAAAGATAATGATCAATGAGGTTGTTGCTATTAGATCATACATGAATACACTTATTATTTTGAATTTGAGCTCGGGCATCATGCAATGTTATTGTTGTCATTACATGCTTGTTGTTGTTGTGCACCATATATTGTTTTATACACTGTTTATTTCATTGAGACCGTGAGCTTGACATTTGTAATGTATTTTCTGTTATTGGATCAATGCTACCATGTTGTTGAGGCTGTAGATGCATTGAATTACCACTGTCATTCTAGTTTGATAGCAGTAATATAAAAAAAAAGAGCACCACCCAATCAAATAGGGACATCAGTAAGACATTTAATGCATTATTACTTCATCATGATGATAAAAATTTCATTGGCTCAAAGCACATAGAAATTCAAAACAATAGGATATCTTAATCTTTATGAGCTCAAATTCAAAACACTAAGTATATTATTTTATTACTGATGTCCCTATTTGATCTAATAGCATCAATATAACAAACAGAGCACCGACCAATCAAATAGGGACATGAGGTGCTCAAATAGTGAGCTCATAAAATAATATATTTAGTCTTAATAAAATCTTATAAAATAACATATATTGTGTGAAGTGTTTGATCTCTCTTTATTTGTTTTGTTTTTGATATTCACTATGTGGTACTCCCCGTTTATGATCATTTCATGAGGAAATGTCTTGATGGCTTGCATAATGCAAGCTAGGGCATCATGCATGATTTATGAGCAATAAGGACACATAGAACAATAAGTTTGGAGAATTAGACTTATGTTCAATCCTTAGTAATGGTTTGGGGAACTAATTACTAGATGAGTGACTATAGTACCCTAGTTTGCATTATTAGATGATCTTGTTTAATTTGTGTTCATTTCATGCAAAGATACATGTAAAGGAAAATAAATTTTTGCATTTAAAGATTACATGTATATATATGAAAAATAACTTGTATATACTATAAAAGAAATAACTTTCAAAAGAAAATGCAAGAGTAAATGCATACATAAAAGGATGAACATAGATAATAAGGGTGCCAGACATTGCCTAAAGTGATGAATTTTTGACCCGGGTATGAATTTAGTGTGCCCCTGTGTGATCCAAAACCTACAAAGAAAAGAGAGATGGGGTTTAGATAAAAAATATCAAAGCAATGAATGGCATCCTATTATTGATCCTCATCTACAATTATGTATGTGCATAGTCAAGCCATACACTTCTGAAAGAAAAACAATGCTACATGACATATGCACTCAGAAGAATGTTGCAAAAAGTAAGGCAGTCATGAGCAAGCATGAGCAAGCAATGGAAGGGGCATACATCATCATCAAATCAAAGGAGAAAAGCATCAAATATGCATATTAAGAGAGGAGTACATCATGGATTTCAAGTAAAGATCATAACATCACAACATGGTTGGTAGCCCTAAGGAGGCCCCATTGCATGCAGTGAGTAAGCTACATCAAAACAAAAAGATACACAAATCTACATCATCTAGACATTAATGCTATGGCATGGAGCATATTCAAATCTGCATTTTAAAGGATAAGTAAGAAAGCTGCATGATGCTAGTGAAATTAACAAAGGTACAAATCTAATGAAGTAATGAAGCTTCCCACATTCTATGTGCTTTGAGCTAATGAAATTTTTATCATCATGATGAAGTAATAATGCATTAAATGTCTTACTGACGTCGCTATTTGATTGGACAGTGCTCTGTTTGTTATATTGTTGCTATCAAAATAGAATGGCAGTGGTGATTCAATGCATCTACAGCCTCAACAACATGGTAGCATTGATCCAATAATAGAAAATACATTACAAATGCCAAGCTCATGGTCTCAATAAAATAAACAGTGTATAAAACAATATATGGTGCACAATAGCAACAAGTATGGAATGACAACAATAACATTACATGATGTTCGAGCTCAAATTCAAAACAGTAAGTGTATTAATATATGATCTAATAGAAGCAACCTCATTGATCATTACCTTTCACTCCTCCATCATTATAGAAGAGATAACTACCTACAACTATATTTCATAATTCCTTCTTTTAAGTGTGTGTGTGTGTGTGTGTGTGTGTGTGTGTGTGTGTGTGTGTGTGTGTGTGTGTGTGTGTGTGTGTGTGTGTGTGTGTGTGTGTGTGTATATATATATATATATATATATATATATATATATATATATATATATATATATATATATATATATATATATATATATATATATATATATATATATATATATATATATATATATCCAGCCAATCAAATAGGGACATGAGGTGCTCAAACAATGAGCTCATAAACAATGCATGATGCCCTAGCTTGCAGCCCGCAAGCCATCAAGACATTTCCTCATGAAATGATCATAAATGGGGAGTACCACATAGTGAATATCAACAACAAAACAAATAAAGAGAGATCAAACATTTCACACAATGCCTTGAAGGTAATAGAAATGATGCCCTAGCTCTCAAAGCTCACGAGTCATCAAGCATTCCAAATGAAAAGATGTAAACAATGCCAATATTAAACAGTGAGGTCATGAACAATGTATGATGCCCTAGTTTGCAGCCCATGAGCCATCAAGATATTTCCTCATGAAATGATCATAAACGGGGAGTACCACATAGTGAATATCAACAACAAAATAAATAAAGAGAGATCAAACACTTCACACAATATATGTTGTTTTATAAGATTTTATTAAGACTAAATATATTGTTTTATGAGCTCACTGTTTGAGCACCTCATGTCCCTATTTGATTGGTCATTGATCTGTTTGTTATATTGATGCTATTAGATCAAATAGGGACATCAGTAATAAAATAGGGACATCAAATAGGGACATTAGTAATAAAATAGGGACATCAGTAATAAAATAATACACTTACTATTTTAAATTTGAGCTCATAAAGATTAAGATATCCCTATTTTATTACTGATGTCCCTATTTACATCTTTTCATCAAATGACCCAAAAACATCAAGAATGGTTCTATATGGTCGCTAATAGCCAACTTTTAGAAGAATATGAATGAATGAAAACATACATAAGTGGATGAACATAAATAATGAAGGTACCAAACATTGTTTGAAGTAATGAAGTGTTGACCCAGGGATCAATCCAGTATGCTCTTGTATGATCCAAAACTTGCAAGGAAGGAAAAGATGGGGTTAGATCCAAAGGATCTAAGCAATGCATGACACCCTATTACTGATCCTCATCTACAATTATGCATATGCATAGTCAAGCCATACACTTCTAAAATGAACTATGCTACATAATATGTGCATTCAGGAAACATATGCATGCAGTGAGTAAATCAAGACCAAAATGGAGCAAAAAGTATGATGTCAAATGTGTTATCAAGCAACACCTCATGGGCTATGAGTCAACATGGTATATATTTTATTTATACAAGATCAGTTAAAGGACATCTACAACCTCAACAACATGGCAATATTAATCCAATAACATGAAATACATTACAAATGCCAAGCTCACGGTGTCAATGAAATAAACAGTGTATAAAACAATATATGATGCCCGAGCTCAAATTAAAAAATGTAAGTGTATTAATGTATGATCTAATAGCAACAACCTCATTGATCGTTACCTTTGACTCCTCCATCATTATAGAAGAGATAACTACCTACAACTATATTTCATAATTCCTCCTTTAAAGTCATAGGTTAGTTTAAAATGAAGAACGTATACAAACTCACCAATTTAATCCCAAAATTTCATAATATTGCATTCTTGTTGTTGTTATGGTGTACAATAGAAACAAACATGCAATGACAACAATAACATTGCATGATGTCTGAGCTCAAAAGTGGGTGCCAAGATTTTATTAAGCCTAAATATATGATGTAAACTCATAATTATACTTGATATATTAATACAATGGTATGTAGTATAATCTATACATTTGTGAGATGTGATTAATTCTAGTTATATGATATTTTGGGATTAAATTGATGAGTTTATATAGTTTCTCCATTTTAAACTAACCTATGACTTCAAAGAAGGAATTATGAAATATAGTTGTAGGTAGTTATCTCTTCTATAATGATGGAGGAGTCAAAGGTAATGATTAATGAGGTTGCTACTATTAGATCATATACATTAATACACTTACTATCTTGACAACAATAACATTGCATGATGCCTGAGCTCAAATTCAAAATAGTAAGTGTATTATTTTATTACTGATGTCCCTATTTGATCTAATAGAATCAATATAACAAAAAAATCATCGACCAATCAAATAGGGACATGAGGTGCTCAAACAGTGAGCTCATAAACAATGCATGATGCCCTAGCTTGTAGCCTGCGAGCCATCAAGACATTTCCTCATGAAATGATCATAAACGGGGAGTACCACATAGTGAATATCAATAGTAAAATAAATAAAGAGATATCAAACACTTCACACAATGCCTTGAAGGTAATAGAAACGATGCACTAGCTCTCAAAGCTCGCGGGTCATCAAACATTCGAAATGAAAAGATGTAAACAATGCCAGTATTAAATAGTGAACTCATGAACAATGTATGATACCCTAGCTTGTAGCCCGCGAGCCATCATGATATTTCCTCGTGAAATGATCATAAATGGGGAGTACCACATAGTGAATATCAACAGAAAAATAAATAAATAGAGATCAAACACTTCACACAATGCTTTGAAGGTAATAGAAACGATGTCCTAGCTCTCAAACCTCGCGGGTCATCAAGCATTCCAAATGAAAAGATGTAAACAATGTCAGTATTCAATAGTGAGCTCATAAACAATGTATGATGCCCTAGCTTGCAGCCCGCGAGCCATCGAGACATTTCCTCATGAAATGATCATAAACGGGGAGTACCACATAGTGAATATCAATAAAAAAACAACAAAGAGAGATCAAACACTTCACACAATGCCTTGAAGATAATAGCAATAATGCCCTAGCTCTCAAAGCTCGTGGCTCATCGAGCATTCCAAATGCTAAGATGTAAACAATGCCACTAGTAACATTCATATTGTGCCATTAAATCAACAAATGCCATCAAAATGAAATTGAGTTAATGAGAAGACAAAGCTTGAATGACTACCTCAAGTGCCAGTGCCCTCTTCCCACATGGTGTCGGCCTCTTTGCACATGCCAAACTTGAATGCCCTCTTTACGCCATGTAAAAGTGCAGTGTTGTCTTTGCGGAAGCACTTCGAATTCACAAAAATTACAAATGACACTTTCTTTTTCTTTTCTTTTTTGTTTATAACCAAGCGGGTGTCGCAATTACGGCATTATCATCAGTATTATGACACCATCAGGGGCACTTACAAATAAACACACAAAAAACAAACACAAATGGTAGTGGCGTCGAAATTTGACCCCAAACGTTGTAGCGGACCTTGTGATATTCAAAGTCCACTATAGATGCAACCCACATAATCAACATCAAAGCCTATGATGAAGAGGAAAGGTCATCAAAGGGTATCACCATTTTTCCTATTTGAATAGGACCAATGGTAAAGAACACAAGTTTCCAAATCCTAGATCTGGAACTAGGATATAACATGTCGCTAGGAAGACCCTGGATACACGAGATGCAAGTAGTACCCTGGACATGTCATAAATGCATCAAATTCCCTTATCAAGGTACTAAAATCCACATAGAAGGTGATCCAAATCCATTTTAATATTATAGAACCTTAAGGGATATCTCTAAAAATCAAGTACCATTGAACAAGGAAGCCAACATTCCTTCTACTTTTGGTTTAATTCTCAAAGACATACAGAGGACAAGAATTAAAATGTCAGTCCAAGACAAAGGATGCAGTGAATATCGCTACCAAGAAGCCTTCACCATTACCAATATGCTTCTGTCACCAAGATCCTATGGTCACCCTAGATCAGTAGGAATGGTTGAAAAAATGGAACATGTTGTCTTCAGATGCCCGCCTACAATATTTTTTAAATGGGGAAATTTGAGCGAGGAAAATCTATTTGATCATGATATTAACACCTGGTTATAATAGGATCCCCAAGAAACACCATCAGTATAGTTACCTTTGGATCAATATGGACCAGGATACACCATGTTACAATAGTTTGGATATGATGGAACTATGGGATTAGGGGCACCACACCAAGAAATAATAAAACTATCATTTCCACCTACTCAAAGGAACAAAAGAGGTCTTGGGTACAACCATTCTAGAAAAAGTGTGGTCTTTCGAGATGTTCAAGAAGCCCTAAATTCAAATTAGAGGCAACATCATGGACATGTCCAGATAAAAAATAGAACTCAAGAAACCAAAATCACAACCTCTGAATTGCCCCTTGAATGGGAAATCTCAAATTTTGTGGAAAATAAAATACCCTAATAATAATATTAAAAGAAAAACACAACACCAAGAAAAGAAAAGGTTTTCTTCTGCATATGAAGGTTGTGGATTTTTGGCATTACATGTACTAATGCCTTTTTCATAAATTTATAATGCTTTTTTTAAAATTATATTTACACTTGTCACTTGCCAAATAAATTATAAAGCTTAATCCTTATTTTGTTGCTCGCACTGGCTTTTAGAAACCAATCGCATTTAGATGAAAGTAAATAAAGCCTTCACAAATAAATTTTATGTATAATCTCTAATCTTTTACAAACCATGAGACAATATTTTGATGTATTCTATTAAACAATTTTCAAATGGATATCTAAATTTTGTTACAAAACTCTATCAGAGATGGTGGCATCTAGATGCACGTTGTCAAACGTTCATGAGCCTTGTCTTTGCTTCAATATTTTGTAGACACGCCATATATGAATGTCTTTATTATGTTTGTCGATTGAGAGATGCCAAACAAATTGAGACTAACCAAAATTGAAAACTTGAAAGGTCCTTTTTTTTTTTTATGTTGATCGCCAATCTACCTGGATTGTTCTTGCATCAGACACACCTAGTAGGAATTGTTTTGTGAGTAGAGATCACAAAATGGAGTTAGGTAGTTGAACTACCCTTTTAGGTTGTAAAAACCCCCCAAAAAACTATTCATATATCAAATAGAGATAGCTTCTTCATCTTCCTGTTCCAACACTTGGCTGGGATACTTGCCAACCTCCTCCACCAAGTGTATCCTCTTCTCATCTTCCCCCTCATAGACTCCCATCCATCATAGAGCATCCACCTTTACCAAAGACACCCTTCATCCCTCTCCTCCTTTATGGAATCCAATTCATCATCAACCAACCACCTCCACTAAATCTCACCAATAGTATCCTCTACTGCTTCCACATGCAAACACCCAACCTTTTGACACCAACCTGCAATATCCGCTTATCTTCTTTCAAAATGCACATTTGTAACTAGCTCACTTCTAGTCTTCTCTACTTCATGAAACTTAGATAAATTAGGAATTACATCATGCTCTTTTACTGCCCCAACATCCTCTTTGTTCTCATCTAAATATCATTCGTAAGCTCTTCACATTTTACCTGTGCAATCACATCCTCCTTGTTTTCCACTATCCCATCTATCTTCACATCTTCAAGTGTCTCCATCCACTCCTTTTCTATTGCAAAAAATTGTGCCCACAAATCTTCCTCTTCCACTACCTCAGTCTATGAGGTATCTTCTCGTTCTTCACATTCTTCTTCTTCATCCACCAATTGATGTGTCTTCAATAACCATATCTTCATTCTTTGTTACACTAGTGTGGGTTGCTCTCACCTCTTTCTCCTTTTAGTTGCAAGTATTCTTCTTCAATGGGCATCTCCACATCCCATAAATCTCTTCCCAATATCGCTATAGGAATGAAATCAACACGGGTCTTCTCATGACCCACTTCATCTTCATCTTCATTGAACCTATCCTTTCATCAACTACAATATTTCTCACATACTCACTTTCTTCTTCTCGTCTTCAATCTCTCAATCGATAAGGACTTCACACACCTGCAACAATCCTTTTGAGCCCTTTACAACCGCTTCACACTCTCAGGCATGAACTACCTCATGATCACCAATTTGGTCACACAAGTTCATTGTCCATTCACAGGTCCTAGCATAGGTTTCCTAATGTTCGATGCTCTTCCTATGCACTCAGAACCTCTGGCTATGATACCAAATGACATAGAACAAAACACCTTTTACCTGTAACTTCAATACATTTAATAAAAAAAATGAATAGAGATACTAACATATTCATAGACTCTCTGCTTCTCAAATAAAACTTAGAATTACAACAAAGACAACCACTAATTTATTTATAGTAGCTCACAAACCAAAGTTACATTACATAACATGGAATTGGCCTTGTTCTCTTTACCCAAAAAAACTCCTCTTTCCTAACTACCCTGCCTATCTCCTTTGTATCACCCCTCCGTAGATCTCTCCCTTCCCATGCAACTCCACACTAGCTCCCCCCTTCTTATCATATCTCTTCTATTGTCTTTTTAATTGCCTTCAATGCCTTTCTACTTTCGCTTAATAATAATAATATAAAAGCAACGCCAAGAAAAGAAAAGAAAATTCTTCAGCATATGAAGGTTGTTGATTTTGGCGTGACACCTACTAATGCCTTTGTCTGAAATTTCTAATGTCTTTTTTTAAATTACATTTACACTATTCAATTGCCCAAAAATCTTTAAAGCTTATTCCAATTTTTTTTTGCTTGCATTGACTTGTAGCAACCAACTGCATTTGGTTGAAAGTAATTAAAGACTTCACAAATACATTTTGTGTATAACCTCTAATCTTTTGCAAACCAGGAGACAATATCTCTAAGATATGTTGTCAAACAATTTTAGATGGATATCTAAATTTTGTTACAAAAATCTATCAGAGATAATGACATTTTGAGGCATGTCATCAAAAGTTCATGAGCCTTGTCTTCAATATTTTATAGACACGTCATCCATAGATGTCTTTATTTTTTTTATTGGTTGATAGATGCCAAACAAATTGAGACTAACCAAAATTGAAAACTTAAAAATTTCTTATTTTTTGGTTGATGTTGATCGCCAATCTACCCAGATGCTGTTACATTAGATTTGAAGCCCACGATTTTAGTTACAATACCACATAAATTCAATATTTATGTTGCATAACTAAAAATAAAGTTAGCTTGATATAATCTTATATCTAGATTTTTAATTGCTTTACTTATTTAATTAACTAAAGAAAATATATCACAAACACCCCTAATTTATTTATCTTTCGCTTCTCTATTCAAGAAAATATTATACATTTTACTTTATAGCTCTCTTAAATTTGAATTAAATACATAAATTTATCATCAACCAACTAGCTCCACCAAATATCACCAATAGCATTTTCTATTGCTTCCACATGCAAACACCCAACCTTTTGACACCATCCTACAATATCCACTTATATTCTTTCAAAATTTACATTTGTAACTAGCTCACTTCTAGTCTTCTCTACTTCATGAAACTTAGATAAATTAGAAATTACATCATGCTCTTTCACTGCCCCAATATCCTCTTTTTTCTCATCTTTATCATCTGTAAGCTCTTCACATGTTACTAATGCAATCACATCCTCCTTGTTTTCCACTATCCCATCTATTTTCACATCTTCTAGTGTCTCCATCCACTTCTGTTCTATTACCAAAAATTATGCACACAAATATTCCTCTTCCACTGCCTCAGTTTGTGAGGTATCTTCTCTTTCTTCACATTCTTCTTCTTCATCCACCAATTGATGTGTCTTCAATAACCACATCTTCATTCTTCTCTACACTAGTGTGGGTTGCTCTAACATCTTTCTCCTTTCAGCTGCAACTATTCTTCTTCAACGGGTGTCTCCACATCCCATAACTCTTCCCAATATCGCTATAGGAATGAAATCAACACGAGTCTTCTAATGACCCACTTCATCTTCCTCTTCATTGAACCTATCCTTTCACCAACTGCAATATTTCTCACACCCTCACTTTCTTCTTCTCATCTTCAATCTCTCAATCGATAAGGATTTCACATACCTGCAACAATCCTTTTGAGCCCTTCACAACCGCTTCACACTCTCAGTTGTGAACTACCTCATGATAAACAATTTGTTCACGCAAGTTCATTGTCCATTCACAGGTCTTGGCATAGGTTGCCTAATGTTCGATGCTCTACCTATGCACTTAGAACTTTTGGCTCTTATACCACTTGACATAGAACAAAACACCTTTTAACTGCAACTTGAATACATTTAACAAAAAAAATGAACTCATACACTAATTTATTCACAATAGCTCGCAAACTAGAGTTACAGTACATAACATGGAATTGGCCTCATTCCCTTTACCAAAAAAGACTCCCATTGAATCTATAATTAATTTATTTTTATGTGTTCTTCCTATAACACATTTAGCTCACTCTTCTATAAATCTATTCACATTCAGCGCATCCCATTATGCAATGATTATTCTTACACCCCCTGTATCCCTCTTTCCTAACTGTCCTACCTATTTCCTTTGTACCACCCCTTTGCAGATATCTCCCTTCCCATTCAACTCCATACTAGCTCCCCCCTTCTTATCGTATCTCTTCTATTGTCTTTTTAATTGCCTTCAATGCCTTTCTACTTTCACTTAATAATAATAATATAAAAGCAACGCCAAGAAAAGAAAAACATTTTCTTCAGCATATGAAGGTTGTTGATTTTGGCGTTACACCTACTAATGCCTTTGTCTGAAATTTCTAATGCCTTTTTTAAAATTACATTTACATTAGTCAATTGGCCAAAAATTCCTAAAGCTTATTCCTATTTTTTTTGCTTGCATTGGCTTGTAGCAACCAACTGCATTTGGTTGAAAGTAATTAAAGCCTTCACAAATACATTTTATGTATAACCTCTAATCTTTTGCAAACCACAAGACAATATCTCTAAGATATACTGTTAAACAATTTTAGATGGATATCTAAATTTTGTTACCAAAATCTATCAGATATGATGACATTTTGAGGCATGTCATCAAAAGTTCATGAGCCATGTCTTCACTATTTTATAGACACGCCATCCATGGATGTCTTTATTGTGTTGGTTGGTTGATAGATGCCAAACAAATTGAGACTAACCAAAACTGAAAACTTGAAAATTTCTTTTTTTTCGGTTGATGCTGATCTCCAATCTACCCAAATGCTCTTGCATGAGATTTGAATCCCACGGTTTTAGTTACAATACCATCTGTAAATTCAATGTGTGTGTTGTATATCTCAAAATAAAGCTAGTTTGATATAATCTTATATCTAGATTTTTAATTGGTTTACTTATTTAATTAACTAAAGATAATATATCACAAACACCCCTAATTTATTTATCTTTCGCTTCTTGATTCAAAAAAATATTATACATTTTACTTTACAATTCTCTTATTTGAATTAAATACATAAATTTATGAAAAAAATCAATTTTCTATTTATTAAAATCAATAAGAAAACAAAAAGTAGAACTTTTAAATTATTTAAAATAAGAATTAATAAAAATCATAAAAAAATTGTCTAAAATTTGTAATTAAAAAAAGAAAATTAAAAAAATGATATAGGCAAGCCCAATTTAAACGAAGTTCTCTTTTTAATCTATGATTGTTATAAAGACGTTTACTCTAGGTAGTTCGTATTCATACGTTCACTCTTCTATAAATCTATTAACATTCAATGCATCCCATTATGCAATGATTATTCTTACATCCCCTTTATCCCTCTTTCCTAACTATCCTGCCTATTTCCTTTGTATCACCCCTCCACAGATATCTCCCTTCCCATGCAACTTCACAATAGCCCCCACCCCCACCCCCCCCCATTCTTCTCGTATCTCTTCTATTGTCTTTTTAATTGCCTTCAATGCCTTTCTACTTTCGCTTAATAATAATAATATAAAAGCAATGCCAAGAAAAGAAAAAACATTTTCTTCAACATATGAAGGTTGTTGATTTTGGCGTTACACCTACTAATGCCTTTGTCTGAAATTTCTAATGCCTTTTTTAAAATTACATTTACATTAGTCAACTGCCCAAAAATTTCTAAAGCTTATTCCTTTTTTTTTTTTGCTTGCATTGGCTTGTAGCAATCAACTGCATTTGGTTGAAAGTAATTAAAGCCTTCACAAATACATTTTATGTATAACCTCTAATCTTTTACAAACCACAAGACAATATCTCTAAGATATACTGTCAAACAATTTTAGATGGATATCTAAATTTTGTTACCAAAATCTATCAGATACGATGACATTTTGAGGCATGTCATCAAAAGTTCATGAGCCTTGTCTTCAATATTTTATAGACACGTCATCCATGGATGTCTTTATCATGTTGGTTGGTTGATAAATGCCAAACAAACTGAGACTAACCAAAACTGAAAACTTGAAAATTTCTTTTTTTTCTATTGATGCTGATCTCCAATCTATCCAGATGCTCTTGCATCAGATTTGAAGCCCACGGTTTTAGTTACAATACCATCTGTAAATTCAATGCGCGTGTTGCATATCTCAAAATAAAGTTAGTTTGATATAATCTTATATCTAGATTTTTAATTGCTTTACTTATTTAATTAACTAAAGAAAACATATCACAAACACCCCTAATTTATTTATCTTTCGCTTCTCGATTCAAGAAAATATTATACATTTTACTTTACAGTTCTCTTATTTAAATTAAATACATAAATTTATGAAAAAAAATCAATTTACTATTTATTAAAATCAATAAGAAAGCAAAAAGTAGTACTTTTAAATTATTTAAAATAAAAATGAATCAAAATCATAAAAACAATTGTGTAAAATTTGTAATTAAAAAAATGATATAGGCAAGCCCAATTTAAACGAAGTTCTCTTTATAATCTATGATTGTTATAAAGACCTTTACTCTAGCTAGTTCGTATTCATATGACCACGGGATTTGAAAGCATTTACTCCCATTAACTGCACTTAATTTTGCAATTTAATGGGTCATCGTATGTCGCGTGTTTTTATAGGAATTGCAAAAAGAAACAAAAATGAAAGCGAAAGAAACATTTTTTTTTGGGTCTCTCCCAAGCCCAACAAATCATCTAACTTAACCTAAATCGTTAGGTATTTATTGTTTATTATAACGATGGTCTTAGACTCTTATCCACTATATTTTTTAATTTAGTAACACCACGTCAATAATCTTGGGGAATTGGATACTTTATTTTAGTCTATTTCTTATCTTTTTAAAAGAGTGGTATTGGTTGTCGTCTTCTTCTTTTTTTATCTTTCTTGTATTTTTAAACAAATATTCTTTGATTTTTAATCTTAATAATGTAAATTCAGTCATAAACAAGTGTCACTATGGAATGTCACCTATATCTCTCATATTGATTTTTTTAATAACGGTTTGATCAATTTTTTTAATTTATGAATATTTGTAATATATATATTAACTATAATAAATATTTTATTTTTAATAAAATAATATAAATAATCTTATTACTATTTTAAAACGTGTAATATTATATATAGTAATCTATAAGAAAAATTTATTTTATTTTATTTATTTGAAATTGCAACATAAAATATTAAATAATAAAAATAAATAATATTAAAAGAATTATTTTTGACTTGTGTTTCATATATTTAAAAATCTCAAATTAATTATGGCATGTTTTTATTTATGACTAATGTTTTGAGGATTCCTTCCTTTTTGTATTGTATAGTGTCGCTTTGAACTTGGTGGGTTGAGGGTCTTCCTCCCCCCTCTTCGTATTGTAATTCTTTTATCTTGATCAATCGATTTTTAATTCAAAAAAATAATAATTATAAATTAGTAATACATACAAAAATATCAAATTAACTTTTCTAAGTTTATATATTTTATTATCAAAAATTTAAATCTATATAAATATAAGCAAGTTTCTAAAATGATAGAAGTTTTTAAAATTCATTTATTTTTATCTTATAAAGATTGTAGATATATATATAATAAATAATAAAATAGAAACATATATATTAGAAATTAATTATAATCTAACTTTAATAATTAATTATATACTAACATAAAATCAATACTTGTCATCTACAATGGATATAATGAAATATCACAACAACTATGAGTAATTTCTCACATATGAACTCAATAGGTTTAATTAATATTCTATCAATTAATTTAGAATCCTTACCATAAACTAAAAATTGATTAAAAACATGAAAATATTGTTCAAAAAACTGATATAAAACATAAACATTCATTATCATATATAATTATTTTTAGATATTTTTTATCTAACATTTATAAATAATCATAAACATACATCATACATATTTTTTAACGTAAAAGTGTAATTGGATTTTTTAATACATACCTTTTTATATATTTTAAAAAGTTTTATTTATAAAAAAATGGATGGTTTCAATACCAATTAGAATCATTTTTGCATATTATTATTTTTTTGGTCTGTAATAATATTTTATAAAAATGGATGGTTTCAACACCAATTAGAATCATTTTTGCATATTATTATTTTTTGGGTCTGTAATAATATTTTATTTATATTAAAGAAAGATTACGTACATCATAAAAGCGGGCTCATGCCTTGGCTTCAATAACCAAATACTATAAACCTAACCACCCCATCTAGACTTAAAGAGTCCCCCATCTAAAGACATATTATATTGCCTATCTCTAGGGTTTACATACAATATTCATTCATATGAACATATCTAAGTTTTAATGATCATAACAGGACTCGCCTTCTGTCGTACACATTTCAAGGACAACCACAAATCAATCACTACAACCTTGCGTTCGAACCGCTCTCCTCTCCATAACAGGATCAAACCAGCAGTCCTATGAGCTCTCGTCAACAAAAAACCAAACACCCATCAAGCTCTCCACTAGCCTTGTCAAAATTTACATCGACGACCACCCCTATGTCTTCCTTAACTAGCATTGTTTCCAAAATAGGGTTAACTACCTTAGCCACATGCATAATCTCATTCCTCCCAACTACACTTTAGCATACCAGTTTCAAAACTTGGACCACCTCGTTCCAAAAACTAGGTCCTTTAAATAAAATTTAGAACTTTCCCTAAACATCTCATGCTTACAAAAAAATAACCCTCACCACCCTTCTACGATGTTGATGAGTAGCAGAGCAACGTCTATGGGGATGAGTCACTATAAACCCTCACACTCGACAAGCATTTATCTCCTCAAAAAGCTGAATTTCCTCCTTCAACTTCCCCCACTCTACTGTAATTTTAGCTTTATAAGCACGTTGATCCACATTCCTCGGTCACCATAAGAAGGAATAATGACCTATCTCCATTCCTTCTTCCTTATTCTCGAAACACTCATTATTGTTAAAACCATAGCCTGGAAATGCCCATTCAAGTAGAGAGTCTAGACCCACAATCAAGTCCTTTGGAAACAAATAAACCATGACCCGTTTCACCACTTCAATATCCTCATTCAATTCCAAACCCCACACCATTATCATCGTCACTATATCTGCATTAACCTTCTAATGGTGCTTGGCATTTTGAAACAAATTCCCTTACGTTCACTGCACTTCCCTAATTACCCCATAGGAAGGACAATTCAAAATTAGCTTCAAGCGATGGTTTGCTACAAGCCCTAGCATAGCCTTCTGTTACTTCAACATTTTGAACGTGAAGGTAGGCTCCATAATCACCCAAAACCTATAGCACCAAACAATAATCACAACCTCAACTCATAATACTTCTTTGCCAAGCCCCATTTTAATAAACTTCTGCACGTAGAACCTGTCAATTCGTCAACTTTCTCATACTTAAAGCAACCCATTTCATGATAGGCATCGTAGATTTCATAATCCCTCAAGGATCTTACTCCTTAATGATGATGACCTCCTCAAGCCACCTCACCAAATTTGAACACCTTTACCATCCATCATCATAATAATTTATCATGGACCCAAATTAAGGAACTACTGCGTGTGTACCTACACTACTCAAATCAAACATTAGAAAAACCATCCTCTAAAAACCCTTTCCAATGATTACATTTTTCAAATTGAAATCCACCAACCACTTGGAAACCAGTCGTCCATTTTGACAAAGCATCCGCCTCTCCATTCCCCTCTCTCTTAATATGAATCACCATAAAATCTTCAAAACTTTCTAAAAGTTCTCAATTTGATTTAACTTAATTTACTAAATGCCAAGCATTTACCCTGCTCTATCTGATGGCATCCACTATCACCAAGGAGTCACCCTATAAATGCAATTTCAAAACTCCCAATGATTTTGCACATTGAACCGTCATTAATGTTACCTTCACTTCAACCAAATTGTTAGTTCCATCCCTCAGTCATTTCATTCTGAAAGCTACAGTCATCCCTTCGTGATTCCTGAAATAACCCTTGCACCTGAAGGGCCAGGATTCCCCTTGGCCACACCATTAAATTTTTCCTTGACCCACCCTGAACAAGGAGTAGACCATCGAATCAATTCTTCAGAACCTCCAACATCTAAACCTTTCTTCCAACAATGGTCATTTCTCATTTTTATGCCTGGCCATTACTTTTGGATCCAACGATCTTCTTTTGTAAAAAGAATTATTGAGGAACCACTCCTTAAAGTGACAACACTCATTACTTCCTCTATCAAGTGATCAATATGCCATAACAACCTTTCTAATGGCTCCTCTTTCTCTTGAAAAATGTGTCTATTCCTCTCTTTACAAATCTCCCAAATTACAATTGAAGGGATTACCAACCATATACTAGAAAAAATAGATTTAATTTTAGCCCTCAACCAGCTAACAAGATTTTTTTAAAAAAATTGGCATCCAAGGGCCATGCCATCCTAATTTACATCTCACCTTGTTCCAACAGGTTGCAACTTCCAAGCAATTAAGAAGGAGGTGATCCACATACTCCTCCTGATTTTAGCACATAACACATTGAGTCGAGCCATAAATTCCCAATCTTTTATGTCTTTCACCTATAAGAATCCTCCCTTGAAAAGATAGCCAAGAAAAGGATCCATCTTTGGGAAGGAAATCCTTACTCCAATTGGTCACTCACCTCAAAATTTACCCCTTCACCATTAGACACCAATCTTTACCCCATTTTTACTGAATACTCACCAGAAGAGGGAACACACCAAAAGACATTGTCCTCCCTATCCACCTTACAAACCTCCCAGCTTTTAAACACATTGTTTAACACCTCTTGTTGTTTTCATTTCAACCAATCTACATTACAATCCTTCCACTGCCAAACCCCACCTAAAGGATCATCAACCCATTCCAAATAATCAACTACCTTCTTCCCCCACCTTTCACAAAGGATCTCTTTAAGTTATACATTCCATTGGTCATCACCAAGAACCAGATAGCCATTTCAAGAATCATCCAAAATTTTTGCCTTCAAACCATCCCCAATATTCCAAGAAATATGGTCAGTGTTAACATGCTTGAAAGAAAGGATGAAGTTCCAAATGGCTGACCCTGCAGGGGGATTCTTGATTGTCAAAATTCTCTCAGCCTCCCCTGAATCTAGGTACTTTTCTCTGAGAATTTTAACCCATAATTGATCTGAACACTTATACAAGTTCCATACAAGTTTTGATCCTAGAGTAATATTTATCAAATTCCAATCCCTAAGACCAACAACACCATGCTCTTTAGGCCTACAAATCTTCTTCCATGCCAACAAAGGAAGTTTATCCTCCTCATTGTTGCCATTCCAAAAAAACTTCCTCATCTTTTGCTCAATTGAAATGATCACTTTTTTAGGAATTTTCAAACACATCATGGAAAAAATAGGAACAACATCTAAACAATAGATTTCATCATAAGAATGTGTCCTGTCGAGGTAAGCCAATGACCTTTCCACCCTTCCAATCGTTTCAAACATTTCTCAACTAGGCCATTCCATAATTCAACCTTATTTCTCCCTTGGAACAAATGAATCCCCAAATATATACCTGGAAAAGAGCCTCTTCTAATGTTCAAAATTCTACATATTTCCCTCTGTTTACATTGGGGAGTGTTGAAGAGATATTATACAGTCCTTCTTCTATCTATAGTGAGGAGAATATTCTACTAACATTGCCTCTGCCTCCCCATGCTTCTTCTTGGCTTAAAGTGTGTCCAACTAAGTAGCCATATTTATTTTTATGATGTCTTTCTTGAAGCCTAATATCAAATGCATGAATTCCATCCTTAAGAATCCATTGGTAGTAGATTTACCCATACTATACTGGTAACTTCTTCCCTTCTTGACAACTACTCTATAATAGTTTTGACATGTTTTCCTGCTATCCTCCCAAGAAGCTTGAGTAATATCTCCTCCTCTCATCAAATCCAATGCTTCTATACAAGTTTCATTAATCCCCCTTAGGAAGATATTTTTTTGGGACACTTCATTAAGTTGATAATGTGGGGACTTCTACAAACTAAACAAGAACTTGGAAATGAAATCCTCTAAACTCTCATCTTCTTTTAGTTGCATTCTAAAGAGATCATCCCCTCTCATATCAATGCCTCAACGATGTTCTTTATATTTGGTGAGGAACATTGTTTTCATATCATCCCAATTGTTCACAACATCCCTTTCTAAACCCATGACCCTCTCAATGTTGATTCCTTCAAAGTAGTAGGAAACAACTTAAGCCTGTGATCATTAGTGGAGTAGTCATAGCTCCTACAAAGGATGTCCAATTCAAATAGGAAAGTATCTGGGTCTTCTGTTACTAGACAATAGAACTTAGAGAGGAATGAAGCAGGAATGTTCTTGATAATATGAATATCATTATGGTCAGTGATAGGAAATTCAGAATTTGGGTGGTTAGGTCTTTACATAGCCATCCTTAGTTGATAGATTATCAAAGCAAGTGGATTTTAAATTTAGTTTTGGTCAAATGGGTCCAAAGGTGGAGGAATATTCAAATTGGAAAATTTATCAGCATAAGGGTTTTGGTTATCTAGTTATTCTGAGGAAGATGAAGTGGCTAGATTTTCACTTACTTCAACATACGAGTTTGTCTCTCCTTCTTCTTATTCTTCTTCTTCTTGGTGAACAAAGATCTCACCTAGCTAGTTACCAAGATAAGGATCATTAGGAAGTAATATTCCTATATCATATCTTATTCTTTCTCTATGCATGTGAGGTTAACTTAGTAACAACAGTGGGCCATTACTTAAGAAATATGAAGAGTGAACTTGAAAAAAACTTTTGAACTATTGAAAATATACAATTATTATAATGAGTGCAACAAACTCCCTATTTTGGCACCATCCCCAAAAACAACACCAAAAATGTTGGTCTCCTTTAAAGGATTCAATAACTAGGCTATAGAAACTTAACTTAGGGATTGATCATCCATTCTAAGTAGCTATTTGATCATCATAAATATTCATTTCTTGTCAACCCAAGGATGTATTTCTTGAAATGGTTCAACAAAAGATATGCACTAGAAACTCATTTTGTAGTCATGCTTTCTATAGTTGAAAAGGAAATAATGTTGGAAACAAAGTGTATAAAAGGGAAATAACTTGAATGTTGAATAGAAGCTATCATCTAAATTGAACCCAATTGAATAATAAAACTGAAATACGATGACAAACAAATAGGGACTACTCTATCTGCTCTGGTTGTAGGAACATACACAAGAATGGATTTCCAATGGCTACATGAATATTCAACTATCAAAACAACAACTAACTATTGCAAGAAAAATAACTACTAAGTGCTACAAATGGAATACTCACCAAGTGGGCCCCCTTAGTGATTCTTCTTCAAACTCAACTATATAATTTCAAACTAAGATATCATATTATTGATCAAAATGTGTTGTTACATACTAATGGCTGAAAATTGCTTTTCTATAAACTAAAAACTGAAAGTTACAATAGCTATGGTTCTCAACCCTTGAGAAAGAGTACCTTAACCTTATTTATATGAAGTAAATGAATGATATTCTCAAGCCTTTCATTAATTTTTTTTTAGTGATCTACTTAAATGATATTCTCATCTTTAATAATATATAGGATGATAATTTACAACATGTGGAGAAGGTACTCTCAACATTACAAAACATAAACTCCATGCCAATAGAGAAAAATATTTATTTAGATTGGAAAGTATCTAGTATCTGGGTTACGTTGTGGACATAAGAGGTGTTCACATGATCCTACAAAGATTCAAGTCCTTGAGTACCGATCCTCTCCTAAGAATATCATAGAGCTTCGTAGTTTTTTGGGGTTGACTAATTTTTATCGCAAATTTGTACTTGAATTCTCCCATTTGGCATGGCCTATGAGTCAAGTACTTCAAGGTCATTCAAAAGAAAAAATTATTTGGAAAGAAGTGCAACAACAATAAATTGAGAAATTGAAGAGTACTTTGTGCTCAACACCAATCTTGGCACTCCATAATATGCAACAACCTTTTGAAATTGAAACAAATGCATCTAATTATGCCTTGGGGGTAGTTCTCATGTAGTATGGTCATCCAATGGCTTACCATAGTGAAACATTTTTAGATGCATTTTTTCAATATCCCACATATGCCAAAGAGATATGTATGCCATTGTAAAAGCCTACAAATAATGTAAGCATTATATTTTAGGTAAAGATACAATCATTCATACAGTTCATAAGCCATTACATTTTTTGTAAACACAAGGCAAGTTGTAAAATGATAGACATTAAATGTGGTTTGCATACCTGCAACAATTCAACGCCAATATTTGACACAAGAAAGACAATAGCAACAAGGCTGCATATTCTTTGAGTAGACGACCATTCATTGCACTACTTATGGTGTTGGACTCCTATGGACACGAAACACCACAATGGCCTGATATGTATACTATGGATGATGAATTTTTTGAAGTCTACACTTGTCTGAAGAAAGGCAAGCAAGTCCCTGAATTTTACCTACAAAATGGAATTCTTTATTATAGGGGTCATATATGTGTCCTTGTAGAAGAAAGACCTAAGATGATATGGGAGACACATTATAGTTGTACATTGGGACATTTTGGCATTGGCAAAACTTTTGTTGTGCTTCAATAGTATTTTTTATTAGCTAAAGATGCAACACGATGTCATTTTATACTTGTGGTCATGTGTAGTTTGTGCTATTACAAAACATGCAAATAGAAAAATAAAATATACACACCACTTCCTATTCTAGATAGACCATGGCAGTCTATTTCCATGGACTTTATGTCTGGTTTACCCACTACCAAATGTGTTCATGACTATTTTTTATGTTGTGGTGGATCGGTTTTAAAAAATGGCTACCATGACATCCTACAAGAAGGGGATCTTTGTAGAAGACATTGCCAAACTATTCTTTACTCATGTTTGGGTTCATGTTTTACTACCACAAAGTATTATTTCTGATAGGGACAATAGATATGTGGGAAAATTTTGGTCAGTATTTTGGGCAGTGATGGACACTAAGCTCACCAAGTCAACAACATTCCATCTACATATTGATGGGTAGAATGAGGTAGTTAACTATATGATTGTTCACATCCTTCATATGTATCATTATCACCATCCTCTTAGTTAGGATGAGAGCCTTCCATATACACAACACATTTACAATCATGCAATCCATAACACTACTAGACACAATCTATTTGAGGTATGTTTGGGTTGTCAACCTTTAACCCCTCTTGATATTTCTATTCTAGTCACTAAAAATGACCCATCATCATATGCAGAGTGGGAGATAGATAAAGCCTCATTTTTTTTGAAAAGATTCATCACCTTCAAAGTCAGGTTCATAAGATAGTGGTATGGGCCAATAAAAAAAAAGGAACACCATAATCAACATCGAACACCTCACAATTTTTAGGTTGGTGACAAAGTTTGGATTCATCTGTAAAAGGAGAGACTTTAGGGGCCACATAAGAAGCTTAATCATTTATGGTATGGTCCATATAATATTCTCAAGAAGGTTGGAGAGAATGCTTTTGAACTGAACATTCCACCATTTTTGGGAATTCATCCAATTTTTAATGTGGAATTTCTTCATCCATACTTTCCACCTCTATTGGATGCTTTAGATGTTGTTGGTAGAATCCATACTGGGGATATTAATCCTAAAGCCGTGATTGTATTATCCAGTGACCAAATAGTGGATGTGCATTTCAAAAATCTTTGTGGCACAAAGATTTCTTTATATCGTGTTGTCCAAGAAGGCCAATTTTTGCCCCAAGGTAAAAGGTAACCAGTGAACAAATTTTATAGCCTTTTCCTCATCTTTTGCAATGTGCTATGGAAATGAGGCCCATTTCCTCTCAAGGGGGAGGAATGATCCAACATACAAGGGTGATTAAGCTCGTATCAAGGGAGATCATAAGCTATTGGGAGTTGATCTAGAACATGACAAAAAATATCCAAAATAGTTTAGGGATGATCCAAGCCATATTGGGGAAGGTCTAGAGTAGTTTGGAGATTATAGAACTAATAAAAACCATAAAATTTGAAAATATAATTTTTTGATATTTTTCTACATTGCAGTAAATTGCACTTTTTAGGGTCTTCGAAGCGAAATTGGGTGTCATAAGTGTTTTCAACTGCTTAGAATGATTTTCAAAGGAATGGTTCTAAGGAACTAAAACTATTTCTCTTTGATACCTTTCTAGCAAGTCAAACGGTTTCAAATTTCAAGTTATGAGTAGAAAGTTATGGCCCCACCAAGTTGGGCTACCTAATTTTGTATTTTTCAAAATATTTGTAATTTTGTTTATGGTTTTAGTTTCTAGAGACTCTTTATTTTGAGCTTGTTGGTTTCAAATTTCAAGTTATGAGTAGAAAGTTATTGCCCCAACAAGTTGGGCTACCTAATTTTGTATTTTTCAAAATATTTGTAATTTTGTTTATGCTATTGTCCATAATTTTCACAATACTTGTAGGTTTTCGCTTACCTTGTATTATTTAAAAAATTCTTTGTTGAATTCAGATTAATGGTATCAAAACAAGTATGCTCCTATATGTCACATCACACATGGTCAAGTTACCATAATTTAGGATTGGAGACACATAACCCACCAATTTATCCTCCATTAAGGAGTAGCCAGCCAAAGATGTCAGACCCAAATGCAAATTCTATAAAATCTATTATGGAAGAAGCTCTAAACAAATATAAGGAAGAGATGATGATGCAATTCTCTCAAATTCTTCATTACAGTCGATCACCAAACACAAAAGGAAGACCATTTAGTAGTAATACCCCATTCAAGGGGCAAGTAAATTTTGATATCCAAAATTTTAAAGGTAAAATCGATGCAATTTTTGTGGAAGAATGGTTTGACAAAATTGGATAGGTATTTTTCTGTGAATACCATTTCAAATTTTGAAAGGATAATGTTTTCACTTCTCAAAGTCAAAGCACATGTGAGATAATCATGTGAAGGCAAACTTTTAGAAAATAAATATAGTGTGGTAATAGATGAGGAGGAAGAATCAGATAGAGGAATGGGTGAAAATCCTAAATGGGGAGGACTTTGTGGAATTTATTAAGGAAGAGTATTTTCCTAGGGACATGAGGAAAAATGCATGGAATGACAATTTTTGCAACAAAAGAAATACTAGATAGCCCAATATTATACCAACAAGTTTCATGTTTTATCAATAAATCTTGGCATCCAAGATTCAAAAAAGCATCAGGAACTTAAATACTATAGTGGGCTACATTGGGAACTGCTTATAAATACGCTACATAGATTGAGGAGAAAATTAAATAAAAAGGGAAGAAGGAATATTTTTCCAATAATAAAGATGAGGCATAAAATAGTAAAAAATTCTTAGGAAAACAAACTACCACCAGCAAGCTCACCTTCCAGTCACCAACATGGAACACAGACATGAAAAAAATACCCAGGAATATATAAATATGGTGTGGTATTCATAAGAGTTCTCAACATAGTACAAATGATTGTAGGGCTATGAAGACATTGATGTAAGAAGCACATGAAGTGGAGCCAAAAGTTGAAGCTATAAAGAAAATAATTATGATCTCTACTAAAGCTACAAAGAAACTAAATCTAAATATGAAACCTCATCCTTAGACACACTCTATGGGTTGGGTAAATCAAGGGAGTGATATCTAGGCAAACAAATAGTGTTTCTTATCCTATTCCATTAAACCATTCAAAGATGAGGTCTTGTGTGATGTTGCACCTTTGGACATGTGTGATGTATTGTTTGGGAAACCCTTTATGTATAAATGCCACATTGTATATGAGTCAAGACAATGCAGTGTTATTGTCAAAGTAGATGAGTAGAAGTATCAAATCCCAGAGGTAAGCCCCACAAAATTTTCTTATTTAATTAGTACAAGACAATGTCAATATTTAATTACCCATTATTGAGTCTTTATGTTATTGATGATACTGTAGGAACGTGAAAAGGAAAATAGGAGTACTGAGACCCCTGTAATAGCAACCATCTCAACTCAACAAAAGCAAATGGAGAAAATGCTAGTGAGATATTATAATATCTTCACTTCATCAACAGGGGTTCCCTTTCAGTGTCAAGTAAAACATTCAATTGATATAATCTTAGATACACCTCTACCAAATGGACCTTTGTACAAAAGGTTAGTTTTGGAGAAAGATGAGATTAAAAGACAAATTGAAGATTTAATTTTGAAGGGTCATATATGGCCAACTGCATCTCTTTGTGGTAGCCCAATTGTTTTTTCTCGAATGAAAGATGACATGTGAAGACTATGTATTGATTATTGTGATTTCAATAAGAGCCCAATTATTTTCGCCCGAATGAAAGATGACTTGTGAAGACTATGTATTGATTTTTGTGATTTCAATAAGATTACCGTGAAGCATATATATCATGTTCCTTACATTGATGATCTTTTAGATCAACTATGTGCACCTAAGTTCTTCACCAAAATTGAGTTGAAATCAAGATACCACCAAATGCAAATTGATCATGTGGATGTTTGTAAAATTACCTTCAAGTCCAAGGAGGAGTTGTTTGAATGGTTGGTGATGACTTTTAGGCTAACAAATTCCACTGACACATTTATGATAATATTGAATGATATTCTTGGACCTTTTATTAATAATTTTATAGCGGTCTACTTAGATGACATTCTCATCTTTAGTAAGACATGAGATGGACATCTACAATATTTGGAGCAAATACTCTCAACATTACAAAAACATAAACTCTATGCCAACAAAGAAAAATGTTTATTTGGATTGGGAAGTATCTAGTATTTGGATTACATTGTGGATAGAAGAGGTGTTCATGTGGGTCCTGCAAATATTCAGGCCATCAAGGACTGACCCTTTCCTAATAATATCACATAGCTTCATAGTTTTTTGGGGTTTGCTAATTTTTATTGCAAATTTGTACTTGGATTCTCCCATTTGGCATGGCCTATGAATCAAGAACTTCAAGGTGGTTCAAAGGCAAAATTTGTTTGGACAAAAGTGTAGCAGCGAGCTTTTGAGAAATTATAGAGTATTTTGTGCTCAATACCAACCATGACACTCATTGATTTGCAACAACCTTTTGAAATTGAAATTGATGCATCTAATTATGCCTTGGATGCAGTTCTAATGTAGCATGGTCATCTAATGGCTTACCATAGTGAAAAAAAATTAGATAGATTTTTTTGATATCCCACATATGATAAAGAGATGTATGTCATTGTACATACTTGGAAATAATGGAAGCATTATATTTTAGGTAAAGAGACAATTATTCATACAAATAATAAGTAATTATAATTTTATGAAAACATAAGGAAATCTACAGAATGATAGACATCAGAGGTGGTCTAAAAACTTACAACAATTCCACAACAATAATTGGCACAAGAAGGGCAATAGTAACAAGGTTGAAGATTATTTAAGTAGACTGTCAGTCGTTGCACTACTTATAGTCGTGTTGGACTCATGTGGACATGAAACATTACAATGGCCTACTATGTATACTAGAGATGATGATTTTTTTGAAGTATACACTCAACTAAAGAAAGGTAAAAAGGTGTCTAACTTTTACCTACAAAATGGAATTCTTTGTTATTGGGTCATATATATGTCCCTACAAAAGAAAGAGCTAAGATGATATGGGAGGCACATTACAGGCGTACAATAAGACATTTTGGCATTGGAATTTTTTTTATTGTGCATCAAAGGTATTTCTACAAACACAAGATATAGCATGATTAAATTTCATACATTTGGTCACGTATAGCCCGTGCTATTGCAAAACCTACAAATTAAACAATATGATTATATATTCAACTTCTTATTATAAATAGACCATGGAAATATATTTCCATGGAATTTATGTCTGGTTTATCCACTACAAAATATGTTCATGACTGTGTTTATGTTGTGGTGAATGAATTTTCCAAAATAGATATCATAATAGCTTGTAAGAAGGGGATCTCTTTAGAAGAAACTGCCAAGATATTCTTTACTTTTGTCTAGGTTCATTTTGGATTGCCACAAAGTGTTATTTTTTATAGGGACAACAAATTTGTAGGTAAATTTTGGTCATTACTTTGGGTAATGATGAACACTAAGCTCACCAAGTCAACAACATTCATTCCACAAATTAATGGTTAGACAGAGGTGGTTAATCATATGATTGTTCACATCTTGTGTATGTATAATTCTCACAATCTTCACACTTGGGATGAGAGTCTTTCATATGTACAACACAATTACAATCGTGTAATCCATGAAACTACTGGACATAGTCCATTTGAGGTCTATTTTGGTTATCAACCTTTAACATCTCTTGATATTTTTATTCTAGTCACTAAAAGTGAGTCATCATCATATATAGAGTGGGAGGTAGATAAAGCCTCAAAATTTGTTGAAACAAAATGCTAGCTTCAAAGTCAGGTTCATAAGATAGTGCTGCTAGGAATGAGAACACTGAGAGGGGGGGGGGGGGGGGGGGGGGGGGGGGGGGGGGGTTGTGGGGGTGAATCAGTGTTCACTGTATTTTATCTTTTTACTTTAATCTTTATACTGAACTTAAATTCTTAAGTATTGAATTAAACATTCACATAAACATGAAACATGAAATCAACACATGACACCAATATGGTTACGGGGAAACCCAAATAGGTAAAAACCCCGGTGGAAATTGAGACCCACTAATATTTTGTACTAGTATTTTGTGATCCTTGTTAGAATATCCTTAACCCTGTTAGGAGTTGCTTTACAATGCTTTAAGTATAGTAGACCTTGTCAAGGGTCAAACCTTGTTAGGAGTCTTTTACAATAGTCCTTGTTAGGGGAGAGGACGCACTGTCCTAGAGCTCACTACTCAAGTGGTGAAGGCTACAACCTTCTAATCTCAGATACACACTATATCTGCTGGATGAACTGTCACTGTGACACTGCTTGTCAGATCAATTCCTTTGATGTGTTGATGCTTTCACCTCTTGCAAAGCTCTAATACATCTTATTGACTCTTTGCATACTTCTGACTTTCTTAACACAACTATCTATCAACTTCCATACCAAATACAATGGGCGCATCTTATATTTATACATGCATACAAAATAAACAACTAGGTTGGCTCTTAAACCTATTACATACAATGCTTCCAAATGAATTGGCTTAAGTGTGTTTACAATCAAACATATATACATGTCAGAAACCTAATTAAAATAGGTGCATAGCCTTTACAACATTAGAAAATAGTTGCAACATAAAATGATAACTATCAGCTGCTTGCTCTGTTCTTCGCTGGCACATACTGGCTGTGCAACTTCAACTAACTGTATCTTTCTCATCCTTGCATATCTGATTATGCACTCATAGACTAAGCATGAATATAGTCAAATTAACTTAAATTTTAGGGCGCACACCATAACTCAGTCGTACGCACGTGCGCTGATGCTCTGAGCTGCAGGAATTCTGTACTTTGTCCAGTCTTCAACACTTAACCGATTTTTGATCTTCTCATCAATTGCGCTGTCTCCAAACTACTATATGACTTTGTTGCCATAATGACAACACTATATTGTCATATACATTAGTATAGCCAACTTTCCAACAATCTTCCCCTTTGTCATCGATGGCAACAAAGGAATATGACCAAGTTGCTAACTGTCCTTAATACAAAAAACTTTTTGTCATCTATACATATACTTATATCTCCCTATACATATTATGATCCATATTCTATACACAACTCCCCCTTTGACATTAATGACAAAGGTGTTACAAAAATTGTATCTATACATACTTACTGAGGGAAAACATCCGGATATGCAATCTTTAGGTTTCAGATCTCCTTCTTCCAAAATGTGATCAAAGAGTTTACTATCTGGAGATGGGCACATAATGCATACTGAAGCTTCTCCATCTTATTCAAATATGTGGAAGGACCTTGATAATAGGTTATCATGGTGGCATCAATCTCTTTGATGTTCTGATTTAGAATGTCTAATGAGGGTGCAAGAGCATTCCTCAACTGAGTCTATCTAGCCCTTAACTTTGTCATCTCTTTTTTTGCCTTCTCAATTTCATCTAACTGTCATTGGTAGACATTATTGCACATGTTCACATCTGTGGTTTTTTCTTTCACTGAAATCTTCACTTGCTCAATCATAGCTTTTGCCTCTTTTATTTTCTTGAAATGAGCACCAGTAAGCTTGTCTTGATCAATGCATTCTGTAATGATTCTTCTTCCTTAATCAACAAATTCTTTTAGAGATTCTTGACCAGTCTTGAGTGAGCTAAGGTCAAGTGCAAAGTTGTTCACCAATTCATTCAATCTCTTCTTTAGATACTTTTCTTCTGCAACTAGGGATGCAGATTCTTCAAGACTTGAGAAATTGCTTTTGAAATGTGAGATGACTGTACTCACATCATCAACCGAGTGTATCTTTGACACTTTCTTGTCCTCTGGTAATAAATTGTTTAGAATGTTTACTGATTCTACCAGGAGGGGATTCCTCATCACTTGCTTTTCTTTGGCCTTCTCTGTAGCTAAGATGCTGAACTTAATCAGGTCTTTTTCTCTCCATGAGTCCAAACTTGATGTGTTAGGTGTCAAACTTGACAACAATGATGTAGAGAGAGTGATGGGAGTGCTATCCATCACTTCTTGTTTTACCTTGACTAGTTCAACTGATGGTTCATTATTCTTTTCTTTTTCTATTTCTTTCTTTTCTTCTTCTTTTTCTATTTTTTCTTTTTCTTCTTCTTTTTCTTCCATCTTTTCTTCTTCTTTCTCATCTATTATATTTTCAATCAATACCTCTTCTTGATGAATGGGAGGTGTATTGATGCATAAAATTTCAGCTTCTTGTGTGCTCACAAAAGCTTCCTCAAACTTGTCCAACTCAGTTTCAGTGGCCACCATGGCTATCTCTACATTATCAATGATAATGGTGTTGTCCTTGAGTGACTCTGTCATGGGTGCAGACTTATCTAACTTTGTTTGTGCTTCCACTGCAAGTGCTAAATCCTGAGGACCTGTAGATTGTACCTTGATGGTCTTTGATCCTTTGGTAACCATTGTGGGTACATGTGCTATGGGTGTAGTAGGTGGATACATGTTTCTGTTCATAAAAACCTTCTCAAAGGCTTTCTCTATCTCTTTGGCAACTAATTCATAGTTTTTATCCATTATATTCAGAGTTCTTGTCTTGGTTCTGAGGTGAGGCTTCACCAGATCTAACAACAACTTCTTTTCTTCTAGCTCACATATAGGAAGAGTTTCATCTAAGATATTTTCCCTTATCCACAGATCTTCTTCAATAGCCTATCTCTTTTGGAATTCTAGGATATTCCATACATTGTCAGGGATCATTGTTTTTAGTTCCAAGACTGTCCTTTTGAACTTGATCATGTGCTTTATGATCATGCTATGAATCTCTGATTTGTCTATTTCACTATATTTATCATAAAACTTTTCTACTTCATCAATTCTTCCCTCATCAATTATTCTGGCACTTGGCACACTGAGACTAGGTTTGAAACTTACTTCAGGAGGGGCTTGAGTGTTCTTTCTGCTTCTTGTTGCTCGTGAGGATGGATGACTAGTGTGAACCTCTTTCTTTCTCTTTGGCATTGCCTTATACTCAGGAGTAGTAAGGTTAATGGTTTCCTTGGGCGTAGAAGGAGTAACATCAGTTATATCCTTCTGCTCATCATATTTCTCTATCTTTACCTTCTTCAACTTTGGATCTTGTAATTCTACCTTTGCTGCATCTGCACTCTTTAGTTCCAAAGCAATCTTTTGTTCTTTTGCTTTGTCAAGATCTGCTTGAGACACACCATGTGTTCTCAAGATCTCTGATGTGACTTTAGCAACCTTTCTTTTTGTTGCTACGCTATTTAGCTTGGCATCTACTTCTCTTGTCTTTTCCTTATAAGTTCCCCATCTAGGTTCATTAGGGTCAGTAGGAGCTGTAAGCAATACTTGAGCATATGCTTCTAAAACTTATTCCTCTACTTCATATCCAAGTGGATGAATCCACTTTGTTCTAGGGACTACTGCCTCCATGCATGTTATATCTGTTTCAACCATAAAATAAATTGTATCCTTGTACTTTTCAATAATATTTTATGGAATTCTGAACCTCATTTGCATCTTAGCCTTGAAGGTCTTCAATTCCAATGTTACATAATCTCTCAATGTACTCTCCGTGGATGCCTTGTTAGATATCTGTGGCATGGTTGGAATGGACTTGTCCAAATACAAATCTAATACTCTCCCAACTATATGAAGGTACATATAAATGATCAAAGACCCAAACCTAAATATCTTGGTCTTGTCATGCTTGATTGCCTTGATGTTATCAATCAACTATGCGCACAAGATCTCACACAAGTTGAACTCTCCATCTTCCTTCACAAGTCTAATGGCTACTAGAATTGTGCCCGCAGACACACTGTTCACTCTACTAGTGTGATGAAACCTATATCCAAGTATCATAGACATAAATTTGATATATTCTTGCTCAATAGGCTCAATTGTCATCTCGCACCTATCACTCCTTGGCTTACATGTTTGCTCAATAATTTTCTTGACATCCTTGCCTACTGGAAGGATGACGCCTATCTTTGGGAGCCCTATCATCTCATATATTAGGTCACTGATAATTCTGACTGGCACATCACCTATCCAAAATAGGTCATCACGAATTCTTCTCAAAAGTATTTTAATCCATTCTATCTCACAGAATTCATATGTCGTAGCATACTCTACTATGGGGTGATCATTCCACTTTGCATATTCATCTAGGAAGGTTTTGTCTAGTTTTAACATTGTTTCCATGTCCACCCTTAACCTGTCCAATCCTACTGGTTCCTTCTTATAGTAGATGTAAGCCCTAATGTCTTCCACATGCATAATGCCCATAGGCGTGTGAGAGAATGCTCCCTCTAAGTCATCTAGGATAGACTTAAATGGATGCTTTTTAAACACATATCTTTTCTTTTCTGCAACATAAAATACTATGGGAGTGGCCATCACTTACTTGATTTATCGCTTTCCAAGTGTTCACTAAGATAATCCAAAGACTTCTGAGTCGGCACGACGAGCTAGGGTTTCTGCAACCGATCAATTGTGCTACTAATCACTGATAGATAAATCTCCAAGTCTTCACAATAACTTCTAAGACTCTTTCTACTCTTCAATCGCTTTGAATTCAAATGCAATGAGTAATCAAACAACTTTCTGAGTACTTAAAGTGAAAATTCTACCATTAATGCTTGCCGCGTAAACCAGGCTATCACTTAAAAATTTCCAACTTGAGTTCTGCTAATAAAAAATATGTGCGCTCTTGCATGAAGTTTCCTTTATACTCCAAAAGCTTAAGTTCAAAGGCGCATACTCTGAGAGTGAGTATACTAGCCACGCAGGGGTCTAGAGCTAAATTAGCTCCCCCAATGATCCTGAGGGCCATTCATCTAGATGTAGAGGGTGCGTCCACTATGGATGCATCCAATACATTCTCATCAACTTTATCCTTCTTTCCTTCTATCCAAATCAAGCTCGCATCCTCTGAGACTTTCACAAACTTGACTTCTCCTTCGGGATCCAAAACTAGTTCTTTGGTCTTTTTAGGGCTTTCCTGACCTTGCGTCCTTGATCTCCAGAACTTTGAGATATGTCTAGCCTTGTTGCAAGAGTGACAAATGACTGGAGGTCTTATATTCCTTGGTGCATTGACATGAGTCACCATTATACATTGTCTCACTGAGTGACCATTATAGTTACATATCTGACATGTAACATTATGAGAACTTCTTATATTTGTCTAATTCTGATTTCTTTGATCATGCTGAATCCTATTCTTCTTACTAGTCTTGCAATCTATAGCTCTATGACCAAATTTATTGCATGAATAACAGTAACCATTAAAGGGTCTTACCTTTGTATAGTTCCTTGCAATGTGTCCATGCTTGTTACATGCAAAACAAGTGCATTCTACTTGCTTGCACTCATTCTTAGGTGGTCCACCATTATCTTTGGTTTGATCTTCAGTCTTCTCAGTATTAGTAGAGTTGTTTTGTATATCCTTTCTTGCTTGCATGTTGTCAATCTGGTTTTGTGCTTCATTATATCCAATACAACTAGTGTTTCCTTTGGCTCTTCTTGCATACAACTGAGATTCTATCAAATCAGAACTAGTGTGTAATTTATCAATGTGATTCTTTGCTTCCTTTAATTCAGATTCCAAGCTTTCTTTGCTATTCTTTAACTCCAAGATTTCCAAGTTAGCTTGCCTTAATTCCTCATTGAGTTGAAGGTTCTCTTTGATTTGTTTGTTATAGACTTCTTGATTGTTGATCAACTTATCATCAAATTCTTCAAGTAGTTCTTTCAAAGATGCATTGTCTTCATTCAACTTCTTGACCTTTGCTCCTAGATCACTGTTAGAGCATTCTTTCAAATCCTTTCTTAGCCTTTTGATAACTAATTGAGTATCACTGACCTTTTCTTTTAGTTCTTCAATTTCTCTTTCTGATTTGTCCAGGTCTTCAAGAGCAGCTTCAAGATTTATTTTCAAATGTTTCATTTCTGCTTTGTCCATGATCTTCTCAATTGGTTAAACTTCTTTGCTAAGGACCATAGCTCTGATACCAATTGTTAGGAATGGGAACATTGAGAGAGGGGGGGGGGGGGTGAATCAGTGTTCACTATATTTTATCTTTTTACTTTAATCTTTATACTAAACTTAAATGCTTAAGTACTGAATTAAACATTCACATAAACATGAAACATGAAATCAACACATGACACCAATATAGTTACGGGGAAACCCAAATAGGTAAAAACCCCAGTGGGAATTGACACCAACTAATATTTTGTACTAGTGTTTTGTGATCCTTGTTATAATATCCTTAACCCTGTTAGGAGTTGCTTTACAATGCTTTAAGTACAGTAGACCTTGTCAAGGGTCAGACTCTGTTAGGAGTCTTTTACAATAGTCCCTGTTAGGGGAGAGGACGCACTATCCTAGAGCTCACTTCTCAAATGGTAAGGCTACAACCTTTTGATCTCAGATACACACTATATCTGTTGGATGAACTGTCATTGTGACACTACTTGTCAGATCAGTTCCTTTGATGCGTTGATGCTTTGACCTCTTGCAAAGCTCTAATACATCTTATTAACTCTTTGCATACTTTTGATCTACTTAACACAACTATCTATCAACTTCCATACCGAATACAATGGGCGCATCTTATATTTATACGCACATACAAAATAAACAACTAGATCAGCCCTAAACCTATTACATACAACACTTCCAAATGAATTGGCTTAAGTGTGTTTACAATCAAACATATATACATATCGGCAACCTAATTACAATAGGCGCATAGCCTTTACAACATTAGAATATAGTCGCAACATAAAATGATAACTGTCGGCTTCTTGCTCTGTTCTTCACTGGCACATACTGGCTGTGCAACTTCAACTGACTGTATCTTTCTCATCCTTGCATATCTGATTATGCACTCATAGACTAAGCATGAATATAGTCTAATTAGCTTAACTTCTAGGTCGCACACCATAACTCAGTCATACACACATGTGCTGATGCTCTGAGATGCAGGAACTCTGTACTCTGTCCAGTCTTCAACACTTAACTGATTTCTGATCTTCTTATGAAGTGCGCTGACTCCAAACTGCTATATGAATTTGTTGCCATAATGAAAACACTATATCAAGTCATATACATCATTATAGCCAACTTTCCAACAAGTGCAACAGGCCAATAAAAAATACAAGGAATGCCATGATGAACATCAGACACCTCACAATTTTTAGGTTGGTGAAAAAGTTTGGTTGTATCTGCCTAAGGAGAGAATTAAGGGGTCACATAGGAAGCTTTGTCCTTTGTGATATATTCCATATACTATTCTCAAGAAGGTTGGAGAGAATGTTATTGAACTGAACATTCCACCATTTTGAGGAATTCATCCTATATTTAATGTGGAATTGCTTCATCCATATTTTCCACCTCTATTAGATCCTTTAGAGATTGGTGGTAGAATCCATGTTGGGGATTTGAATCTTGAAGCTATGAATCCATTAGAAAGTGACCGGATTATAGATGTGCATTTTAAAAATATTTGCAGCACACAGATTCTTTGTATCATGTTGTCCAAGTGTTGGTAGCAATTTTTTCCCTCTTAAAAAGGATTTTAGAAATGACTCCTAATGCTCGAGATCGAGGACAAATTAACAACCTAACAGTTGGAGAGATCTCCATTAAATTGATGATCTTCCTCTAAATTTTAGAGGTACAACTCCCTCTTATGAGGTGATTTGCGAGTTTTGGGTATGCTTTTAATTGAAAAGCAGAAAAGGCAAAACTCACATCTGAACATAGGCATGATGCAGATACAAATAACAAGTTTATAAATAAGGGAAAATGAGAAAATGACACAAAGTTCACTTTCTTAATTCATTACATAAATGAAGAGGAAGATTCATTGATTTTCTGGAAAATTCCCATGACAAAAGCCTTATAATTAGCATTGTAGATGCTTGTGACAACATAATACACCCAAGCAAATCAAAAGAACCAAGTAAATCATGACCTATATAAAAGTTTAAATAAAACACCTTTATTATATAAGTATTTTCAACAAATCCTCTTTGTGAACATCCTATAATCACTTCATTATGCTAGATGACATCTCTGTTAAATGAGATGCAAAGGTCAAGTCATGTGCCTATCCTTGAGTATAGTCAACAACTTGTTCATTCACTATCTAGGGGCAGTACCGCTTACCCAAGGACCTTGTCCGAGTCCCAGACCTAGTGGGAGGCACATACATATCGTGACCACAACTGTAAATTAATACCCTTCACATGGTACTCAATCATACTTCCAGCATCATGGCAATTTTTCCATAGATCCTACTCTGCATATGTCACACTTGTCTCAACATATATACCATTAGGGAGCAATGACCATGTCAGAACAATTCCATCTACGATTGGTGTTTTGAGAGGCACATACATATCGTGACCACAACTGTAAATTAATAATACCCTTCACATGGTACTCAATCATACTTCCAGTATCATGGCAATTTTTCCATAGATCCTACTCTGCATATGTCACACTTGTCTCAACATATATACCATTCCTCACAAACTCATTATTCAACCAAAATTTGGCAACCCGATCATCAATGCAAGGGAGACCATCAGGGAGCAATGACCATGTCAGAACAATTCTGTCTACGATTGGTGTTTTGAGAGGCCAAGCATGACCAAGGAACTTGTATAAAAGTATGCCAATTTTACATCAAACCGAAGAAATGTGTGTCCTCGATCAATCCGAATAGGGTGTTATTTCTTAGCATCATTGGATACATATAAGAGAAACAAACGTCTTTCAATTCCATTGATGTCCCACAAACTTTGCATTTAAATTGGTTGCCCACTACATTAGTTTGAAGTTTCTAAAGCCTTTTCAACAGATACATCTCACACCATTTTCACAGTCGATGCATTCCATGAGATGCTCTGCAAAATAGTTGGTATTGTGGCGTCGGCAAGTCGGGGCTTTGAGGTAGTTCAGGAACTTAGTTGCTGGCCCGAGTATAACATTTCCAAGGCAATAAATCATTCTTAATGCTCTGATTGGGTATCAATGCCCTAATTATTTGAAATCAAATTTAAATACCTCATATGTTGTATTAATGCCAACTCTAATTTTGTATTGGTAGACATACTCTTTGTATTTGATTTCTCCATGATAATTTTGCCCACAAACCTTTCCATAGGGAGACATGCACAAGGTAATTAAAAGCATCTAAAGAGGTGAAGGTGATTTTTAAATTTGGATATGGTGTAAGTTTAGTAGAATTTTATGAAATTCTTAAAAGTTTAAAATTTAGTCAATTTTCAAATATGGGCCAAAAACATGCAAGCCAGTTTGTGCACCAAGGTAAATGGTTTATTAGTGAACAAATTACAGAGTGTTTTATTCATCTTTTGCAATTGGTTATGTCAATGTGGCCCATTGCCTCTCAAGTTGGGAGGAATGATCTAGTATATGAGGGTGATCTGACTCGTATCAAGAGTGATTAGGAGCTAATCCAAAACATGACAAAAATAATCCAAAACAATCCGTGTATGATCTGGGCCATGCTAGGGAAGGTCCATAGTAGTTTGGAGTCGACATGAGTGAGAAAAACCAAAAAAATCCAAAAATACAATTTTTTGGTATTTTCTAAATTGTAGTAAATTGCATTTTTTAGGGTCTTCAGAGAGGAATTAGGAGTCAAAAGTGTTGTCAATTCCTTATAATGGTTATCAAAGGTATGGTTATAAGAAACTAAATCTAGCTCTCTTTGATACCTTTCCAACAAATCAAATGGTTTCAAATTTCAAGTTATGCTCGTAGAAAGTTATGGCCTCGCCAAGTTGGGCTACCTAATTTTGTAGTTTTCAAAATATTTGTAATTTTGTTTATGGTTTTATTTTCTAGATATTCTTCATTTAAAGCTGGTTGGTTTCCTAAGACTGTTAGGATTCCACTATTGTGTTTAAAAACTCTTTTGAAAAAATTTATTGGTGACTTTTGAGATGCACAACTATTGTTTCTAAGTTTATGCTATTGTCCATAATTTTCACAATACTTGCAGGTTTCCACTTACCTTGTATTGTTTAATGAATTATGTGTTGAATTTAGATCAAGCATGCAGTGGACACTTCTACTTCTCTAATATTTATATTGTAAAAAATCCCTTAAAATTTGTCCATTGTTTTTTTATCCTATATTTCGTTGCATTCAATTTAGAAGTAGTGCTCAAATATGGATCTGAATCTCAAATATTGCACATTAGTTGGGGGGCATGTTTATAAGACATTTTTTTAGGTCAACTTTTAGGTAATGATTATTAGAAATGGGGAAATTTAAATGTCTAGACAAAATTTCAAATATTTATATGAAATACTGATGAGACATTTATCATATATATCATAGACTGATAAGATTGACAAGACATTTATTATATATATCATAGAATCTTAACACATATAGTACGATTTGATTTGAGATTTTGCTAAAGTCAATGAATGAATTAATAAAATTTAATTGCACTTATTTTTAATGTGCATATTTATTATATGAGTACAACAAGATGCCTAAAGGTTGGAAGTTTAAACTACAAAATGACAAAAAAAAAAGGAAATATATAGTTGTTCCTAATTAACATATGTTAATATTGTATCAAAATTGGTGCCTAATCTTGAGTCATTGTTATTGAGTGGTTATTTTTGTTACCTATTTTCGCATCTAGCTCAAATAGGAAGAGCTGGGTAGCCGATTAACTAAGGTGAAAAGTACATTTGGTTCATTTTAAAATTTAAGTTTCAGATTGAGTGTTTAAACTGAAGAGAAGAAATGTAGAAAGTGAAGAAATATTTTATTTCGTTATGAAAGGAAAATTATATTGATATGCAAAGTGTTTACAAAAGGAAAGTATTACAACTACATTTTGCAATTTGAATTCTTTCATTTCGTTTACAAAAGGTATAAAGAACCCGCACAAGTTGTGGGACAAATACGAAAATTGATACAAGTAAATGAAGTATGAAAGAAATAATAAGAAGTAGTTATAGGATAGGGACCCATCATTGATTGGCGTAATGATGAATCTCCATTCATCATTAGGAGGTCTCCATCTTTGTCTTTAGATTCCTCCTCATGAACTATGGTATGTAGGGTGGTAAGAATAATGTCAGAAGAGCAATGATAGGTCTCATTCCTATAGCTACTAAACATCAATTGTATGCATGCTTTCACATAAGTGCATCAAAAAGAAGAAAAGAAAGCATAGGAAAGTAAACAATTAGATTGTCATCTTTTATTTAATGACTTTTTTTCATTGTATAGGTACAAGTACACATGTATGGTTTATTAACACGTGGAATCAAATGTGGCTCCCACAAGGGTTAAGTCCAACATGTTAGTAAATAATAAATATGCAACTGAAAAATGGTAATGTAGATCAAAGAAGACAATGGATCATTAAAGGGACATGTCATTATTATCATGAAACCTTTTGATTTGGTACTCTAAGAGAAAAAAAGATATAAACTATTAAAGGGACAAGCTTATTAGGTTGAAACCTTTTAGTTTGACAACTACAACATTAATCTAGAAGTGACAAGTAAAGGATACCATATTGGTTACAGAAAGAAGGAACCAGGATATTTAGGTGCACATCAGATAAGTAATGGATCAAATATTCAAGTATATTGTTGTAGTTGCTTCATATAGGAGCATCAATGTTATTTTAGAATAATCAGCATTAGAGATGAAGTGTTCATGACAATAAACTTTGATATGTAGATCAAAACATCAGAAAAGTAAAAAATGAAAATAACATCATTCAATGGTAAAAAAATAATGCTTATTAAATGAGTGGAAGTCATGATTAAAATAGATGTAGATGAGTTCAATTACAAATGATAATAGATCATGTAATGCATATCTAATGACAAAGAAACTATCAGTGTTAATCAAGGATACCTAAGGGCATCTAATCCAATATTTGTTCCATAAAGTGCAAGTTTCATAACTATAGTAGCATCAAAATCTTTAAATGCATTCACAAGCTTTATTACATTACATGATGGAAGGAAAACCCAATCATCTTTTGAGAGTATTAGTGATATCAACTCGAACAAAAATAGCAATAAACATGATTAAATGTTCTTAATAGAAAAAAGGCAGCAATGACCTAGAGTGTGTGAACAATGATCCAAGGAAGAGAGACATCCACAAGAATAAATGTAATAAAGAGAACGGATTACTACTCATTATTACATGAAATATTTTGCAATACATGAAAGATAGTAGATAATTCATAGCTATTCCAATGCTAAATCTATTCATCTTCAACTACAATTCACATTATAGAAAGGAACAAGTTAGTTAAACCATAAGAGGTCAAGAGCACATATCTGAGGAGCTACTAAAGTTGATGTAGAAACATAAGTACTCAAGGGAATAATATCAATTTTTCACTGCCAAGGTGTTATTCACATAACAAATAGAATCAATTTATGTAAATAATAATTGGAAAGTCAATCATGAAGAGCAGCAATACCATACAATAGCAGTCTTGATAGGTATGTATCTACAATTCAAACAAGGAAAAAGTGAAATTCCATTAAAAAAATGAAAAGGCATATACACTTATTTCAATTCATGATAGTAAATCAGATATAATGGACAATGACAACCTATCAGAAAAACAAGAACAACTATTATTTTATGCACTAAGATAAGTATCCTACTTTTTTGCCAAACTTAATCATATTTCATTAGTTAAGAAAGGAAATTCTACATTGTAGATGTTTATAATGTTGTTGTTGTACATCCAAATACTAAATTCCATTAATAGCCAAGAGCACATGATAAAAGTCAATCATTGGGTATGGACAAGATTTTATCATACTTAAAAGGCTATAGATACCAAGATTATGGTACAAGAATAAAAGGGAATTGCTACATGAATGGAACATCAATAAGGTTGCCAGAAAATGTACTATAAATCAATGATAGTATGTCACAGGTAGAGATGGATAATTAATTTGAAGATAAGACAGGTCCAGTTAATAAACAAGCATCAATTAAACAACAAGGTTTCCATATTTTGATGTTAAGTCAAATAACATTTGAAGGTCAGTATCAGTTAGCAAAGGAAGTTATCAATACATTGAAATGCAGTTACTAAGTGGTAATGATCACATTGACCATGTTTTTCTGGATGACAGTAAAAAGAAAGAAATATATCAAATAATATGAACATATATGCAATCATGAGAAGTTGGAACAATATTATCATCTACAGGTATGCTAAAGATACTATGTCTCAGCTATATGATTTGACAGGGCAATAATTTAAATAATAGCTAAAATGAATAATGCATAGTAGCTCTTGTATAAATAGAAGAAAAAAACCCAAATCTCAATAACAATGTGTACGAGTCAAGGTATCAATTCAAATAATAGTAAAGAAAAATATTACTTTTACAAGAAAATAATATTATATCACATATTTCATATGTATCAATACAAGCTCCATAACAGTAATGAAAATATTTTCTATAAATATCAAGTAGCATTAAGACATGGGTAGTGAAAGCATAAGGTGTAGCCAAGATAGTGATTTTCAAGTGCCCAAATACAACACATGCAAACACTGGGTGATTATTAATATTAAAGAAACAAAAGACCATTGATATGTTCAAAAAGAAATAAATGATCAATGTTTTGTAGAATCAAGATACCATACATGTTACAATGGTGAGAAAGAATTATTGCACCCTTGGTCTCCTTGACATTTCTAGCACTGTGGTGGTTCATGACATGGTTTAACAACCTCCTGTGTCTTCTATAAGTCTAGTTGTTGTATCAGGCATTAATAGGTCAATCTTTTGGTACAATGACAACTGCTAGTTATAACAAGTGGTATCAAAGCTTGGTCATAGGTTCAAACCCCGCACTTGCGCTAGGGGGGATTGTTACAATGGTGAGAAAGATTAATTGCACCCTTTGTCTCCTTAGAATTTCTAGCACAGTGGTGGTTCGTGACATAGTTTAACAACCTCTTATGTCTTCTATAAGTCTAGTGGTTGTATCGGGCATTAATAAGTCGATCTTTTGGTGCAAGAGCAACCGCTAGTTGTAACAAGACATTCAAAAAAATATTCAATAACTTTTACAATAGGTATGAACAAACCATTTCCATATGAAATATAAATGCTATAGTAATTGCCTTGATGATCTTTGTTATTTCACATGTTCTTATCAACATGAAAGATGGAATCATGAAGACAAAAAACATAAGAATGTTATAAGATACACTCTAAAAGAATGTGTAAAACATATGAAAGAAATTATATAAAACTTGTAAATGTATGTGAATATCATTAGATGCCATGATAAATTCACATCCTATGTCAGTGAACATAGTACAAAAATAGTCAACTATTTTGCAAGATTAAGTGCAAGGTTAAAGAAAAATGGTAGGAATGAGCCTTATGAGTCAATGCAATGAAAGGTGGTGAAGTGAATGACTGTAAGTAAGGACAACCTTATAAAGAATAATTCTATAAATAATTCAAATTTTCTATGAATCATGATGAGCAACATATGACTAGAGAATGGAATCAAAGATATAGTGAATAGTCATCACACCAAGAGATCATCAAGAGGTAGTAGTACTAAAGATATTAGTGACAGACAAGAAGAATCAACATTATTAGTGCAGATAAAAGGCATGAAGGCCAATCAAAAATAAAAGTACAGAGTGCTATCATAAATCATATGAGAGTGATATAATTCAAGCATTAGACATCATAAGTGTTATTCAATGTTGCAATTTCTATAATACATAATGATAGGTTTAGATCTAACAAAGAAGATCCAAATGTTAAAGCATAGGTACAATTATTAATAGTAGATATTATAGATGCTACTATTATTTTGGAATTGTTTCATAAGGGTTATGGATTTGCAAACATTAAAAGAATTATAAGTGTTAATATTGTCAAAAATGAAAGCCCTCAAAAAGATTTTATAAACCTAGACTGACCCATTAGGTGGGTAAAACCCGTAGTTATTTCACATGTTCTTGTTAGAAAATGGAAGGAAATGCATAAGGGTTTTGAGCATGAAACCATAACCCTATGAAGGTGTACATAAGTTCATAGAGAAACCCTCATTGTGAGGGTGATATTCAAGGTTTTCTTAAATAGTTCTTGTAAACCCTCAAAAAAGAAAGAAGGGTTTCTTAGAAGAAATACAAAGTGTATAAGCTACATGAATTGACATATTTCAAGATCACAAACTGCCAAAGGAAGTCCCTCACGTATAGCATTGATAAATGAAATATTCATTGGGAATGAGATTATAAACACTGATATAATGTAGATCTTAGTATAGGTGAATGAAGTTTGATTCTTTCTTTGTCTCTCTCAAATACCCAGATAAAAAATGAAGATGCATAATGAATACTCAACCATGAAGGTCATGACACATAGGGTAAGTAACATGGATTCAATGCACTGGGAGTAAAAAAACATAGAAGTATCAAAGAAAGTATTGGTTTCTTGTTTATCTTCACATATTGCACATAGGGCAGAAGAGAGTCAAAGATTACATAGTGTAATCACTTGAAAATGGACAAAGATAATTAAGTAATAAATCAAAGTCAAATCAAAGCAAATCAAGGAAAAAATTGAAAAAATTGAATCACAATGCATAATTAGCCAATCGAAATTAAAATCAAGTATTAATTCGAGATAAATAAAAATTGTGAGTATTTTAATCAAATACAATCAAATCAAAATACAATTCAATCAAATAATTGTATAGTCTTGGATTAAATCAAATTTAACCCAATCAAGGGGTACATGGCTAAAATAAATGAATTAAATCAATTAATAAATCTTAATTACTCTCAACAACCACAAAGGGAGGAAATTCAATCAACCAATGAGATTTGAGGAAAGACATTCACATGGATCAAGCCAAATTGAATCTCAATCACTCAAAGTGAAAGAGAATCTGGTCCATTGATCTTGTCTACTTGTCCCAAGCTTTGAGGACACAAACTTTGCATTGTCTTCAAAGGGTGGAACCAAAGATTCAACTCAAGCCTAATCATGGTCAACTACACTACACCCCCTACCATTGGGAAAATCAATAAAAGGAAGGCCTAAATCCTTCATAATTCAATAACCACACATCTTAGAATTGCATCAAACCTCTTGCATTTTATAGCTAGAAAGGCGTTTTAAGAGCTTAATTAGCATTCACTTTGATCTAATTGTTAGCTTTAGCTTTTTATCTTATCAATTCTCATTCTAGGACTGTCATTAATGGTAGCTTGCTGAGAGTTTCTATTAACATCCTTAGATAGAGAGCCATAGGATGCTCAATTGATCATTAATTTGCTAAATAGTTGCTCTATTGTGGTTTATTTAGTTTCTATTTCAATTATTGTCAATACTAATTCTATGAAGATACTATTTATAGTATACACATAGGTATAAAATTTTGTTTCAAGATATGCTGACACAATCCTTATAAGAAGGAAATCTTCAAGGTTTATTATTGAGAATGTAGAAAGGTCAAGCTTCCAGCAAGAAAGAAATGAGTAAATACCTTTAATTAGTGGGAAATGCCACAAAAAGCTTCTTCAAAAACCCTAGTCTCCATGCTCGGCGCTGCAGAAAGCTACTAGAAGCAGAAAAGTGAAAATGATAAAATGAAGGGAGAATGATGTCTTTTAAGGTTTCTCCCATCATATTTTATTTTTTCTTAATGTTTTGTGTGGATGTTTTCACATAATGACCCGCATGCACAAAAAGGCAAATATGCCTTATAAATAAACTTAACAATATAAATCTTGATTAATATTTATTTTGTAAAATACCATATGTTATTTAATAAATATTATTTAAAAATATAATATGTTAATTTTTTCTACTTTTTTTGCATATTTATTTTATAATTAATATTTATTGCATGGATAGTTATAAACCATGTAGTAAATATTAAAATTGAGAATGCAAAAATAGAGGGCATGTTTTGGGGACAAGGTTCTTTCTGCATGGGGAAGGTTTTTGTTTCAAGCTTAGAGTTCTATTCATAGTAAGAGGGTAGTTTATTTTTCTTGCATTATGGTATTGGGCAAAGGGGGAGATTTTGTTTTTCATGATTTGAGAGTTGCATGGAGGGGATCCTTTTTCACTTTTTGATCATCTTTGGAGTATTTTAAGCTCTTTTTCAGTGGTGGATCAATTAAGAGGACCTTTTTGAGCATTTATTTACTTAAAACTCATAGCTATGTTCCTATTTTGGAGGGATCTCTTTCTGCATCTGACCCTTGGGTTTTGCATGTTTTTGAGGTAGTTTTCAGGCGGTTTGGAGGGCCACATGCATGCATAATGAGTTTGGGGAGTTTTTAGGTGGTCAATTGTATGCTTCCATTAGTTTAACCCCTCTTTCTCCTTGTTTTTCTCTTCTATCCGACCCTTCAAGGTTTTGGCCTATATCTTGTTTTTTCACCTCGTTATTGGGGGTTCTCTCTTTTGGCCAACTTTTTGCGCATTGCAAATTTTGGAAAATTGTATTGAGCAAAAATTGTAGCAGAGTTTTTAGGATTATTTTATAGAGATACAAGTTCTTTCTTAGTTATTTTTTGTTTTGAGCATTAAATGTGAGTATTTGATCAAAGTATTGTGTATTACCTTCATTTTTCCAAGCTCTTTTTATTCTTAAATGCATATTTTGATATAGATTTATGTAGGTTTATGATTGTGTCCTCCATTTTGATGCTGAAATTTGAGAAAATGATATTATTTTCCTTTCAAGGAATATTAATACCGAGACTGTTCATAAGAATCTCTTTTGCATAACATATCTGATTGACATTGTGAGTGTTTTAGTGTCTTTAGAAGGTATTTCCATGAGATTCATTAGTTGCAATTTAGATTGTTCATTTGGTGCATCACTCATTAGCTCTTAAGTTTACATTTCACAAGCATATCCTTTTATCCTTTTTCTTGTTCAAGTTAGTTTTAGGTGAGCACCATTAAGGAGCCGACCTTGTGATCCTAAAGATTCACTCTCACCATAAGATACCCTCAGCCTAAGAGTGTTTCCATGTTTCAACAGGATAGCTAGATTTTGCATCTTCTAAAGGCGTAATCCTAATTGACAACAATTTTATTAAATTGGATTCAACTAATTCCTCTAATGCTTCATCAAGTTGTGTGACATATTTGAAATCAACATCAGACCATGTAATTGGATTTTGGTGATAAGAGTTTGTTAATTATGAAGCCACAAGGTACCATGCATGACCAAGGGCTTCTTTGATCATTGAGAGGTAAGCTAATTATTTTTTATTGATTGAATGAAATTATATGCAAAGAATCTCATTGCAATAATATAATTGATGATTTGTGAAATGATGCAAATGACAAGTATCCTCAACATATATTTTTCCATGCTAAGTCCACCATCCAATAGGTTTTTTGCTTAAGTTAATGCAACTTTATTTCTCTTTACCTTTGGCTTGTCAAATTTTAGGCTATGGGGGCTCACAAATCTCATCCATTATGTTTTAAGGTAGAATCCTCGTGAATATACATCTTTCAAAGGGCCTTCATGAGTCTCTTCATCTTTTCATTATCAAATGGATGTGCTATTTTTTATTTTGTTCCATACCATTTGGGATTTGTAGTGTAGACATCCATATGAAACATCTTTTAAAGTGTTTTATTCTATTACAAATGATTTAATACATTTATAAAATTTTAATTTAGGGTTCTTGTTGTGAATGGTTTGCTTCATTGTCTGAGCATGTTGTCAAATGTCTTTTTAATCTCTATGGTTGTCTAAAATATTATTTAATATAGATAATTAACTATGTTTTGTTATATACTGACTCAACACAATAAGCCTTTCATTTGTTTGCTTCTAAGTTTTAGAGTATTATTAACATGTTTTAAGTACAACCATATTGATGTATAAGATGCGATGGTTGTGTTTTGCTTTAAATGAAAAATAGTGAAAGTGGACGCCTTTTGGGTATTAAGAATTCATTTTTGTGTTCCTCTCCTTAAATAGTGAAAACAACTTTTTGTCCTTCTATATAGTCTTGTTTCAATATAACGTATTCTGTATTTTGCAAGGGGCTTTAGAATCATTTCCATGTAGTGTTTTATTTTGTATTAGCAAGTGGATCACAAAGGCCCTTGCAAAATCTAACATTATTACTATTTTAATCAAATATTATTTATAGTCAAAAAATTGTAGTAATTACATGTGATATTATATATATATAAACTAGTACTTTTAAAACAATTATGAGGGCTTTGAACACAAAATTAATAAAGAAAGAATACATTTAAATAAAATAGCAATGATTGATGACTCGTTCAGGGGTTGAGGAGGGATAATCCTTCATTGGTGCTTGTTTCATAGGTTTGGACACCTCGTGAATCATATTGGGTAAAGGCTAACTTCGATGGGGCTTTCAAGGGCAATCCGAGACCAAGAGGGGTAGGCTATATCATCAGAGGTAGTGGGATTACTACCTTGGAATTTGGGGCCAAGAGGTTGATATATGGTACCAACAATGAGGAAGAGATGCATGCAACACTTTTGGGGTACAAAAGCCGAGGCAACTAGAAGTGAGAAAGTGACATTTAGAGGGAGATTCTTTGATTACATTTTTGGCCATAACATATAAAGCTCCACAAGTTTAGTATTTAAATAAGTATGTGAAGATTATATGAGTATATTGAGTGAATTTGAGGATTATAGAGTTTCACATGTGAAAAGGGGAAAGAATGCAAAAGCAAATACTATATCTAATGTTACGATCAGATTAGGAGATATGAGGAGGTAGGAGATTATGGATGATTTATGAAATGTGTATAGAAATTTTTTGGATTGGGAGAATGGGGACTTTTTTGAATAGAGTCTATTACATTCTCTTAGAAGATAAACTATAGGCATGAGAGGCTAATAGTTATTCCTTTAAATTTAAATTTTATCACATTTAAATTGGGAGTTAAAATCAACATTGATGACCGATAACCCACTTAGACCTTTCAATCCTTATCGAGCAATTATGACGGTGTAAGTGAGTTGGCAAAGATGGTGAGATGGCATCATTATACCACATGTGAGAGTTCCATTGACATAATTCATGGGATACCAAGGATATATGAATCTGGAAGTCTTTAGAGAAATGTAGAGGCCTTTAATTTAGATATTGTAGGATAAAAAACATCTCTTTCATGTATGAATGGAGGACTGGGTGAGTGGAGTAAGTTTGTGGCACCATGGAAGCAAATTTTTTGTTGAAAAATATTAATTTCCAGTGCCCATTCTATGGTAAAATATCCTGCCACAGAATGAAGGCCATTCTTTAGTTCAAGGACACAAGGTTAATGCATATTTTATAGGAGTGACTAGGCCAACCATTTATGGAGAGCAACCACCGATACAGTGTGAATGTTGATTTTTCCTTTGCGGTCATGGGCATTACAGTTGGTTACCAGGGAGGAGACATTATATATTATGAGGGTTATTGTGAATCCAGAGTAGATGGGGGAGTGGTCCATATTTTAGCTCATGCTAAACCGGGTGTGGGATTTGTGGTAGACAAAGAAGGATGGAACCAAGTGGTTTGTGCAAGAGATTCAACCCAACCATTTTTGGTATAGAGCATGACCACCTGCAAAGATTTGCAGATTGAGCAGGCTAAGGGAGCATGGTTGTTGCTAAAGGACATTGTCGGGAAGAAGGAAGGAGAAGAGGTGAATATGGCTTGCAAACGAGTAATGGGGAAGCGTACAGTGAGGAAGGCGGTTGGTGTCACTCTTACACCTAGGCGAAAGGGAAAGAGGAAGGCCTCAAAAGGTATTTTCATGCGAGAAGGGTCTACTTTGGTCGTGGAGTCAAGAAAGGAAAAGAAGCAGTGCGACTCTAATGAAGAGGAGGCAAATTTTGTTTGGGTTTTTATATGCTTGGTTTAATTTTTGGAACTAAATTTTATATGTTTTATCAAAATGTGTATATGATTATCAGACTTGCGAGTAGACAATGTCTATTTTGGCTCTATGGACAAACTTGTAAACCAATATATGTTGTTTATAGCATAGGTAGTTAGTTGGTAGCTATAGTTGTGTTCAAACTAGTCAGATGCAGATGGTGAATATCATTAATTACCAATAAAAAAAAGTAATGATTGAGTATAATTGAATATTATTAGATAAAAAAAAGTTACAAATGAAGAGATATTCCGTTGTCAATCTTGTAACTCACTTATCGTGCATAATATACCACTTTTAATTTCAATAATATATTCTACATTTTGTTTCTTCTTATTCCACTCTAATGAATGACAATGTCGTTATTAAAAGATCTATATCAATAAATAAATTTAACTCTCAAAATTTCATTTTGCAAAAATTGTTTCCCAATATATATTTCAATGTCTATTTTACTATGAGAACATGGTCAACTATTTATAAAACGTAAAATTTTTTTTGCCTTGAGATTCTTACCTGCAAGCTAAGGAGAGGTAAAATGTTGTAGTGATCAGTGTAAAAAAACATTGCACAATGTTTAGAGGGTTTAAGGTTTAGATGGATTCTCAAAGGTGCAAACAATAGGCAATGGCATCGCTAGAGGCCCTCTAATAAATCTCACAAGTGTGGGTTTGATGCTCCCAAAACTCACCTCATTACTTTTCATGTAACAAAAAATATGGATTTTCCTTGCCCGTGACATTAGAAGTAAGCATGCTCAAATATCCATCTTTCCTCTCCATTAAAATTACCCATGAAGAGGGAGAAAAACTAAAAATCACCAAAGGAGGGATCAAAACACCAAAAATAAAGCCCACATAGGTTGATTCAAGGCCACACCTATCAAAAAGAAGTGATAATTTGCACATCCACACTAACTACAACCAACATTGACCCCAAAATAGAGAATAAACTATGTAAGAAAAAGAAAGAGGGCACCAAGGTCGCAACAATGACCAACGACCTCAATCCACACAACCAAACTTGTAAAATGAGCCCTGCTAAACTCCCACCAATGCACCCAAAAATAGGAGAAGGAAGATTGCAGGTAGGATCAAACCCTACTTGCGTACCCAACCGCACCGCTTCTCATCATTGTCCTCAACCAATAATAAGTTATTACTACTACTAATATAATAATTTTTAAAGTGGAATAATCAACAAATATGATATCTTTTGATGTACTTTACCTATATTCCTCTAGCAGATGGGAGTTATATAATGTCAATAGGTTGTATAGGAGGTTAGCATAATCTTTGTAATAAAAACAAAAAGAAAACCCACTAAACAAAAATTGGATTTGATTTGTTTTTATTTGCCTTAATAATGACATATATTATCTTTTTACGTATTTTTTTCTAAATATAAGTATACTAGTGAATACCTAAAGCCAAAGAAACAAAAAGAAGCCAATCTATTATGCATGGAATGTACAGCAAAAAAAAAAACTGATCAAACATTTAATTTATTTAAATTTTAATTATCACATTGTAAAAATAACATTTATCTATCACTAACTTTATAAAAATACAACCCTTTAAATTTTTTCCTAAAAAGCTATCTAGAAATGACCTAAAAGTTGAGACAAAATGATTTAATAAATCCATTTCTATAGCACAAAGTTTTTCTTAGCCAATCCTTATAAAAATATAATTCTACAAATACTCATTTTTAATTAATTGTAAAATAATTTATTAACAACTCTTTAAAGATAGAGTGAATGCAATGGTATTGGGCAAATACTAATAACTAGTTAAGAAAGAGAGAAATTAATTAATTAATTTCAACACCCACGAGGCTAAAGATAGCCTATGGGACAAATCGCCCCACACATTGATTTTTGTATTCCCTTTTCTGATGCAACTTGATTATGAGTGCCACCAAGTCCCCTCATTAAATAAATTTTCCCAAGAAATATTTGTTAAGATATTAATATACTTGTCCCTATTGTTCTTGAAGGTATCACACTCTAAAATGAAATTCTTTTCAATTGCTGCTTTTTGAAAAGTGTAGAAAATACACACTCTTCCTTCCTAAGCTTTTTTTAATCTTTTTCAACATCAAATTTCACAATCTGCTTTTTCACTTTAATAACAATTTTGACACATAACTAAAAATATTATACTCTTTGAACATGCTCAACTAGGGCAAGTTTACCAATAACCATTATAGCTAACTTAGTGCACCTAAAGAACCTAAACTATATGTCATATTTCAATGAATTTTTTTGTTGTCTTTGTATGCAAGTTGAAAGCTTAAAAAATAGCTTCTAGGTATTAACTAAGCTTCTTGTATAGATCATTAAGCATCGAAGGGTTCAAAAGTGGCCATTCCAAAGTGTCGCCCGAAACATGATCTCTTTTGTGCATTAATTGTTCATCAAATCACTAAAAAAATTTAAACTCCCCTAATTATCAAACATAAAAACATATAATTATAAAATGAATTGACTGTGGGCTCGCTTAGGTTTACTAAATTAGCATTAGGAAGGGGATTTAATAAAATCATTCAACACCCCACTCAAATCGCTCGACACCCCACTAAAACCATTCTTCCGCTAGACTATACCTACAATATGTTAGGTGGCCACAATTGGGCCTAGTTTCTATGCACCGCATAGCCCTAAAATGTTTGGAGTTTCATTATTTTTCTCCTTTTATTCACTTTCACTTCTTATTTTGCTTCCCGCAAAGATTTCATGTGTCCCCCATTTCATGTAAGTGTTGCTTCTACTCGTTGGTTCTTGCACTTCAATGTCATTCATACTTGTAGTTGTGTGTATTTTTTTATCACTTTTGTATATGCCATTAAGGGTTTGACTCAATTGGTTTATTTCGCTTCTTACTATGAAATAATTACATGGAATGTGAAATAAAGAGAACATTGTGCTATTCTATTTGGAATATCTAGCTTTTCTATAATTAAATGTAATGGGTTTACATTATAGGTCTGTATCTTTGGTTTTTTATTGATAATATTTATTAGGTATACCTTATACTTTAGAATCTTTAGTTTTTTATTATGAAATGTAATGGGTGTCGATTATAGCTCAGTATCTCTATTTTTTTTAATTCTTGAAACTTATTGGGTGTGCATTATACTTCAGAATCTCTTGTATTTTAATTATGAAATGTAACAGGTCTGCATTATCATTGGGTATCTTTGGTTTTTTTAATGTCATTATGTTTGTTTGCAAACTTTGACTTCCCTTCCTTGTTGTGTCTTGTTAGGCTTCTCGTTCTTGTCTTAGGATTCCAAGTAGCACCTCCACACTCCATCTTTTCCATTTTGTTGTAGACATTTCTTCTACTTATTCCTACTTGTAGTTTGATGTGTTTATTCATCATTTCTCTATATGTTGCCAATGGTTTGATTGAATTGATCTCTTTTGCTTCATACTATAAAGTCATTACATGAAATGTGCAATAAAGAGAATATTGTGTTGGTTTTTTAGGAATTTTTATTTTTTTAATCATGAAATGTAAATGGTATGAATTATTCTTTGGTATATGTGGTATTTTATTCATAAAATTAAGTAGGCATATGTTATAATTCAAAATCTATAGTTTTTAACCATGAAATGTAATGGGTATGCATTATTATTGGGTATCTCTAGTTTTTTATTAAAGAAATTTAGAAGGTATATATTATAATTTAGAATATTTGGTTTTTAATTCACAAATTGTAATGGGTATACATTATTATTCTGAATCTCTCATTTATTGATCATGAAATATAATGGGCTTACACTATTATTAAAACTCTCTACTTTTGTATTCATGAAACATAATGGGTATACAATAATGTGTCAATAATGTGTCAATTATGCTTATTAAAAAATAAGCATAATCAGGCCTTCATGGATAACAAGGGATTTAGGGTTTTTCTTGTTATCCATAATGCTTTGATTCAGAGAGCTCAATAACAAGAATAGAAATGAAACCTTGGTATTATGATATAAATGATCAACAAGGACAAAGTGGTAATTGTAAACCCTCATAAATCTCCCGTCAAGAGTAAAATACTCCATGATAACCCTAAGAACCTTAGCCCAGATAAGCTTGATATTTTTTATTTTTACAAAATCTTCTTTCTCCTTAATCAACATAGATCTCTCTTTATTAGTCCTAGTAAAATCCTTAAAATCTTTATTACCAGTTCTCCTATCCTTAAATTAGTTCATTCCATCCAGAGGGAGCCTCATAATCTCATCAATCAGGTCCAAGGTGAGAGTAAAAGACATACCAACGAGATTAATGACCCCATTATCCCATCCCACTGCAAATTCCTTGGTAATGTCCTTCTTATAGCCATGCAGTCTCTAAAGGTAAGGAACAATCCCCCCTTCTTAAGATTTTTCCACACTTGTTTCTCATGTCTCCATTTTCATTCAGAGGTCTCTTCCCTTTTTAGCTCCCTTCCCATCTCTTTCATCTCACAATTAGTCTCCAGGTTACAGTAATTAAACTTCAAAAATAACAAAAGAGGCACAATACCTTTCAAGCTCAACATCCAGAACACAATGCAGTTCAAATTCAAAACCCAATTTGTTTTAGGCACCCACAAAGTGTGTGTGATAAGATAGGCAACAATGAAAATAAATTCTGACTTCCACTTCACACCTCTTGTAATTTTAATCCGTCTCATATCAATTAAAGTCATTATTATTTTGAATGAATCCCTTTTTATTGATCTTATCATAATTAATGATCCTTTTAATGTCATCATTAAGGTTCGCCACCCCAAACCACTTGTGAGTGACATCACTCTTAACCCCAACATTAGCTAACCCATCTGCAACTATATTGGTTTCACTATAATCTTGGGTTACATAAAACTCTTCAAAATTTAGAGAAATAATTTTGATTTTATCAATAATTTTCTATATGGTCCAGGAGGGTTTATTTAAACCCTTTATGCAATTGATAATATTCAAGGAATCTCCTTCTAGCCATATTTTCTTATATCCCAATTCTTCTACCAGCATAATAGTGTTAAGAGCAACCATAACTTTAGCCCTATGGATGGATTGTGATCCATAAGGAGAAGCCACCACCCTAAAACTATTACTAGCCTAATCTTGAATAATACCACCACCACCAACCATACCCGGGTTGCCTTTGGAAGCCCTGTCAAAATTAGCTTTGTACCAAACTTGTGGGGGGGAAAACCACTGGGACACTTCTCTAGGATTATGAACTTTGTCAGATATGACTCCAAACTACCAATTTCTTACCTTCACAAGATCCTCCTGAGAGAAAATAAAAGAGGAATTTTTATGGATGATAGAGTTGAAGTTCCCCTCTATACCCTTGCATATGTGATTAGAAACCACCTCGAACTTGGAAAATTTCTCCCAAAATAATCTATTATTTCTCTCCTTCCATATCTACTAGCTGAAGTGAGGGAGGAGCAGATTCCAAAATTCTTTAGCCAATCTATTTTGAAAAGGGCATCTCTATTATATTATAAAATCCTGCCATAAAAGAGGAAAAAACTAGCACATATTCCATTTTCTAAAAATAATTTTCCATACCTTATAGAAATAGGAACAATGCAACATAATGTGATTACAAGATTCAACATATTCCATACAAAGAAAAGATTTGTTGGGAAAATATAAGCCTATTTTATAGAGATTATCAATAGTCAAGGGTTTATTCTGAGACAACAACCAAAAAAAGATATTAATCTTAGGGATAAGGAATTTATACCACACCTTCGAGTAGAGAGGTCTATCATCTCCAGAATGAAAAATATCACAAGAAGAAAATAAACAATTCGGTTTAGAAGCCCAAATAAGATGATCATGATTTCCATCCTTCACAAACTAGGTTTGTAGAAATCTTTAATGGTTTGAAGCTTTCTATCAATCTCCCCCAATTTGATCCAATTACCCCCTCTCCAATAATCAAATGAATTCTCACCTATAGTTGCTTTACATCTTTCAATATCTTGACTCCAATCTTGATTACTGGAGAGAGTCACTTCTTGCAGCCAACAGTCCCCCAAAAATTAATTCTCCTCCCATTTCCCAACCTCCACCTAACACCTTTGGTCACGCGATCCTTAGCATAACAAATACTATTCCAAATAAAGGATCCTTGAACTTTCTCTCTTGTCTAAATAAATTCTTCCAAAGTAGGATTATTGAACAAATATTTATTTCTTAGGATGGAGTTCCATTCCTTTGTTTCACCAACAAAGATTTATTAAAGAGTTTAATACTTCTCAATCGAAGTGCCCCACATATTTTAGGCTTACAAAATTTATCCCAAGCCACTAAACTCATTCTTTTCTTCTCTTCCACACCCAACCACTAAAATATTTTTTGAATCCTTTCAATCATCTCAACATATTTGTGAGGGATCTTGAATAGACTCAAGGCATGAATAGGAAGATTCTGCAAGGTAGACTTCAAAAGTTAAAATTTTCCCTCTTGACTTAAAAGAACACCCTTCCAGCCTACAATCTTTCTTTTGAATCTTTCAATAATGGAGATCCAAAATGCTTTGGGAGGTTTTGAACTCAACGATAGACCAACGTAAGAAGAAGGTAGAGTGCCAATACTACATCCCATAGTTTCAGCAATCCTTCTTTGTCTCTACTCAGGGGTATTGATGAAGAACATGGAGCTCTTATCCCAGTTAATGAGCTGGCCAAACACATTAGAATAACTGGATAACACATTTTTCAAATTTTGAGCTTCCTTTATCGTAGTTGCTCCCATAGTAATAGGATCATCCACAAATTGTTCATGTGAACAAAAAATTCTTGTTGATGAAGGTTGAAGACCAGTAATCAGACCTTCACCCAAAAAGTTACTGATATATCTCCCTAGGCATTCAAAAAGAATGGAAAAAATAATAGGGGAAATCAAATCTCCCTATCTAAGGCCTCTAGAAGGTCTAAAGAAATTAGAGGATCCCTATTGACAATGACTGAAGAAGAGATTGAAGAGAACAATTGTAGTAAAAGTTTGATAAATCCCCTATCAAAGCCAAAAGCTCCCAAAAATTTCATCAAGAAATTCCAATTCACTCTTTCATAAGCTTTGGATAGGTCCAATTTTGTAAGAAAAACCTATGTTTTAGTCGTTTCCAAAGAATGAATGTTTTCATGCACAACAATAATAGAGTCCAGGATTTGCCTTCCAAGAACATATGGGTTTATTTGTTATTATCCACTTCTAAAGAGCCCTAAAATGTTTGGTTTTTTATTTATTTTAGGAATTCTTTTCCCCACAATGTCCTGATTTACTTCCTGCAAAGGCTTTGTTTACTTCTTATTTCCTCTAAATGTTTCTTCTACTCATTCCTACTTACATTTTGATGTCATTCCTACTTGTAATGTGATGTATTTTTTCATCATTTCATTGTATGTAGTGAAGGGTTTAACTATATCAATTTCTTTCACTTTATACTATGAAATCATTACATGGAATGATAAATAAAGAGGACATTGGGTTATTCCATTCAAAATCTCTGGTGTTTTAATCATGAATTGTAATTGGGTATACATTATTGTGCTAATTACTTTACTTCTTTGGCAAGGGTCTAGGTTGATAATGTATTTTTCATTATATTTTTAGCTACAACATTATAAATAGAAATATTTTAAATTATAGCCACCTATAATTTGTAATATTTTTAATTATAGCCATCTATAATTAAAAATATTTTGTTAATTTAAGCAATAATATCTACGCCTCCTAGGGTGTTGAATGATTTTAGCTAAGGTGTTGAATTATTTTATGCACCGAAGAATTACATATATGTTTATGCAATCTACAAACTGGTATGTTTGTACTATATGTTTTTCTTATCACCCAAACATATATGTTTAGGTTTTCAACCAAACATATAGGTTTAGATTGTCAATCAAACATACATGCTTATTTGTGAACAAAATGGATATGTATATTTTTGAATCTTTTGTCAATAATGTAAAAGATTGATGATTAAGGTTGTATAAGTTAGGGGGGAGCATTATCCATATCGAAGGTTGATGATTGAGGTAACAGGGAACTAGGTCCCAAAAGTTTATATTCATCAAGATTATATGAATAATCATTAGCTTGATGAATATAACATTATGTGCCATACTTCCTTGTTAATGTAAGTTACAAATTGAAGATCACACAAAATATGTTATGTTCTCTATAAAAAAACATGTTTATTGTTAAGAATGGGAACACTGAGAGGGGGGGTGAATCAGTGTTCTACAATTAATTTTTTTATGTTTCTTGAAACTTAGCCCAATTACTTAAATACTGAAATGAATAGTAAAGAAAATAAAACAATCAACCATAACACATAACACAAGATATGTTTATTGGGAAACCTTGGCTAGAGGAAAACCCTAGTGGTAATTAGCACCCATGAATGATTGCACTAGTCTTATGAACTTGCTAGAGTTCCTTTGCCTTGTTAGGAGTAGTCATTACAATGTTGAGTACAATGAATCTATTAGGAGTCTTGAAGAACAAAACCTTGTTAGGGGTGGATGACTCACTGCCAGAGCTCGCTGCTCAATGAAGAAGGCTACAACCTTTTGGTTATTAGATACACACTATATCTGGAAGGGTGAACTGCTGTTTTGACATTGCTGTCTAATCAGTTCCTTTTGTGCACTATTTCTCTAACTTCTTTTAGAGCTTTATCTCATACTGAATGAACTCGCATACTTTTTCTCTTCTATATATCTTTCTTCTTATCATCCATGCTCTCTCTTCTTTAAATACAAAAGCGCATGTCATATATATACATGCTGAATGGGTGCAACCAAAACTAAATACTATGTCGGCCTAAAACCTAACACATACAATGCTTCCAATATAATTGGCTCAAGCGTGTTTACATATAATGATAATAACATGTTTTCATTACTATTACAATAGGTGCATAGCCTTTACAAAACAAGATGATACACACTAAACAAAAAAACTTCCTGTTGGCTGCATGCTATGTTATGTATTTTTGCTGAACTGCTAGTGTCACTTAGACTTATTGTAACCTCTTGATACTATCATATTTGATCATGCATTCTTAGACTTAGCATAATGGCATACTCAAAAGCTTATATCCAAGGGTGCATACCAAAACTTGATCATACACACATGCGTCGATGCTCTGATCATCAGGTGCTTCACTGTCTGCATTGTCTTCCATACTTAGCCGAAATATGATCTTCAAAGTTTGTGCATTGACTATCAAAAATGATCTTCAAATTTTGTGCACTGACTATCAAAAATTCATATGACTTTGTTGCCATAATGACAATACAAAACTAGTCATATATTCTTAGTAAAGTCAACTTTCCAACATTTATGTTGTATACAAAACATGTCTATGTTGCATATGTTGTATACTTTAGTAAGGTGTTTAATGATTTTAGTAAGGTCCCTTTCTAACTCTAAATTGGTAATGTGAGCTATCTCGCAGTTAATTCATTTTATAATTAAGTATTTTTATGCTTGGTAATTAGGGGACTTATGATTTTTTTTTATTACTTGATGAATGGTTATTGGCACAAAATGGTTTATATGATGAACAATTATCCCTATTGTATATTCAAATTTTAAAATGGATAACCACAAATCAATACATTCATTTTCCACATTTGAATGCTTTTATAAGTGGTAATGGTAATGTAGTGTATACATACTCACACAATAGTGTAAGGTTCTCTGATAATAATTAAACAAATAAAAAATTAAATACAAACCTGAATTCATGAAGCCATTGTAGCAATTAGACATAAATGGCTACCAAGTGCAATATGAAATGCCTAATTATTCCCTTGTATATTCATTTTTCATTAATTTTCATTTGTGATAAATGATAAATGCATTTACCATGCAACTTTATATTAGGTGCTTCAATATGGGGGTTTGGGTTCTATAAGGGCATTTAGTATTGAGCTATGTTGTATTGTACCAATTTAGATTGAATTTTACTTGCACACCACAATTCAACACCATAAATGTCTTTATATTCATGTTTCTCGTTGGTGGTATACTATCCCTATTGTACATTCAATTCTGAAAGTTAAATCATTCATTTTTCACATTTGAATGCACTTATGAGAGGGAATTTCCAGCTTCATTTTCATTACAAATTCTCCTATATTTTCACCAAATATCCTTTGCATAATGTTGATCTTAGGAAGACCACCTTTGCAAATTCTTAATTGAAGGTTGATTATTTGAGTTGGTACCTTAGGATACCATTTAATACATGTTTTCATAAATCAAACCACTATTTTGGCATTTGCTCATTACATACATTATTTAAAGGCATACAAAGTATACTATTTTGAGTTAGTTTTTAATAATCACATCACTTCAAATTTCACAACAATAACATTGTCATTTATTTAATGTGATATTTAGTTACTATTTAATTTATGTTTTCATAAATCAAACTATTATTAATATGTTTCTATTCACTATATGCATTATTTAGAGGGATACACATTATAATGGTTTCACTCACATGTTAATAATCATCATAGCAATCTAGATTTAGAAACAACATCGTTATCATTTCTTTAATCATATCATAGTTACATCTTTATCACTTACAAATTGTCATTTCTTTAATCATATCAGATTTTTCATTGTTCATGGCATCATATTTGTACTCTTTTGCATTGTTCAAGGCAACATTATGTGTGCATGTTTGTGTGTATATGTATGCATGCATGTATGTATAATGTTTAATTTTGAAAATTATCAAATATTTGGGCACTATTAATGTTTTTTTGAATGTTGTGCATGCAAAATTGTAAGGATGAATTTCAGTGGCATTATTATACCCACAACTATTACATTTTTTTGGAAAGTATGGGAGAGTGAAGAGACAACAAGAGCATGCAAATGATCTCCTATTCAATGTAACTCTATTTGTTAACACAATTTTACAGGAAACTGTAGCTCGTAATGCATTGTATGATTATTTTTTGATTCATTTATATATTGTTCCATTTTCTACAAATATCAATGTATTGAAGCTAAGAAATATTTGTACCAATTTCTTTATTGCAGGGTACTAAAGACTTCTGCGAGATTAAAGACATCAACCACATACAATAAGTAAAGTCTTCATGACTTTACTTGGCAATGACATGGTAGAAATAATTTGATGTTTTAATTTTTAATTATTTGTAATGCCCATTGTTATTATATGTTTGTAAATTCCTATGTTGACAACATACACAATTGTATTATGTTGACAACGTAAACACATATGATATATTTACAACATATTTTTTTTTTGGAGAATATAAGCATATTTGTTTTGTTTTTGATATATAAATACAACAAATACAAGAGTGTTGGCATATATAGACCAAGCCTAGAAGGCTTACAACATATATGTTTTGTTGAAAAAATAAACATGTTAGAATAACTAAGAGGGGGGTGAATCAGTTATCTACAGTCCCAATCACAAAATGTATATCCAAAAATAATTTACTAAAACTTCTGCAGCTCGGTAACATAAAATAGTATTGTCTGTGCTTTTACCGATTACTAGTTAATAACATATAGTAATTACCGATCAAATCCAATATGCAACATGTAAATTATGACAACAAGAAATCATCATAGTCAACACATAACACAAGAGATTTAACGTGGAAACCCTGTAAAGGAAAAAACCACCTGGGACCGGCAACCCAAAAATTGTTTACTCTTCTGAAGTGAGGTCGGTGAAGATCCAACCCTGTTAAAGGTTACAAACACACTGTGAGGTGTGACCATGTTAGAGGATTTTAGACCAACCATTATCGTCCAACCAACATTCACTATGGGGTTGACAGGATAACAAATGTACGCTCTATGAATGACATTACAAGACTTTCTAGTCCACTCTATTAAGAGATTTATTTGTTTACAATGGTTCAAATGTAACACAAGGTGATCTGATTACAACACAACTTCAATTGCAGATTATTAGATCTATGTTAAGCTCATTCAAATCCTTTGATCAATATATCAATTCAGTTTCAATCAATATTCAGTAACTTACTGTCGCTCGGTTATAGCTTTCTGACGCTCGGTAATCTTTGCAGTTCGGTTCTCCTTAACCAGTCTGATCAGGCATGCATGAAGCTTGTTCACATGATATCTCTATAGTCTCCTTCTTCTGGAATGAGTTTCATCATGAAACCCTAGTCTCTTAAATAGACAAGTAAACTATTTTAATTCCATCCATCAGATTTAGCCGCTTAATCTCCTTTGTTGATTTTGCCACTTTAACCTTCCTCGACTGATGTGTCAATAACACATTTTATTTCAATCCCTTACATCTTCGAATTATGTTAGCCGTTGATCTTTATAACAAACATTATCTTCAACTCCGTAATCATAACCCTTTACAACTCATCAACTTCTGTCAGCTAAACTAATCATTTAGTTCTTTTCTTCTGCTTGGTTAACAAAGAAATGTATCAGTGAACACAAGCTTAGTTTATACTGTTCTCGGTATACACTACACTATGTCGGTGTATACTGAAATTGCTTCTTTAACCGACTACACTGCTTTGTGCAATTTGCTCTATCCTTCATCATAGATGAATGCAACATAATCAAGTCAATAACATAAGGTCATAAACTCATTCATAAGTTACCCAATGATTCCTTATCCTCATCTATCATCTCCATCTTCCTCATGTAGATATATCTATTCTTCATCTCTTTTCTTCTTCTTTGTACAAATGTTTGGGTATAGTAACTTACAAGATAAGTATTGTCAAAACTAGTTGACATCAATGACAACATATTACTAATTTAATCATCTTACATATCTAATCAGCAATTCAGTGATCTCAAATCATAGATCTTCAATTCATATAATTTATTCAAATCACTTGTATTTCATCAATCTCTCCCTTTGGCATTGATGGAAACACAAGCAATATGAAATATGCCATACACATACCAAACATGTATTCTAAAACTTTGTCAATAAATGTTGTAACTCGGTACAAACTCTCCCTAGCTTAATATGTTTAATCACTACGTTACATAAAAGAATTTGCAAGTGCAGACTAACTTCTACAGATATGATCTTTTCAGCTCGTAGGTTTTCTTCTATTCTCAGTAACTGATCTTCAATGCTATCCCTTTTCTGTATCTCTCTCCCTTTGTCTTTTCAGCTTCATATTGAGAACTCTCTCCCTTTGACAACAATGCCAAAGAGAAATAAAAATATACAGCTCTGTAGTAGCCATGTAACTCTCTGTTGTGTGGTGCATTCTTTGTATCTTGGTATACTATTATGCAAATCTATTCCAGTACTCCAACCTTTCACAACCTTAGACAAAAGTCCATAGTGTGAACTTTGCTGCATCAACATGTATGATTTTTTGATAAGATTAGGCTGATGCAACCTCTAGATCACCTTAGTGACCAATAGATAGGGGACGAACCCCAAGTGTAGTCCTCAAGTATTCATATGTATCCTTCGATAGAGGCTTTGTAAATATGTCAGCAAGTTGTTCTTTTGATGTAACAAATTCAAGCTTCACTTGTTTCTCCTGTACTTGTTCCCTTAAGTAGTGATACTTAATAGATATGTGCTTTGTTTTAGAGTGCATCACTAGATTCTTTGAAATATTAATTGCACTAGTGTTGTCACAATATATAATCACTGGCTCAGTGATTACCTCATTCATTCCTTCCAACCTTGCTTGATATAAGCAATTTTTGAACAATTAGTAGTAGCAGCAACATACTCTACTTCAGCTATAGACTGGAAAATGCAAGATTGTTTCTTACTTGTCCATGTAACAAGTCTTTCACCAAAGAAGAATGCTCCTCCGGTGGTACTCTTTCTATCATCCACATTTCCAGCCCAATCAACATCGGTGTATACCTTAAGTTTAAACTTGCCTTTCTTAGGATACCATAGTCCATAATTTTTAGTTTTCTTTAGGTATCTTAAGATTCTATTTGTAGCAACCATGTGTGACTCTCTAGGGTTTGCATAAAATCTAGCAACTATTCCAACAACATGTGCTATATCAGGTCTACTGTGAACTACATACATTAACTTACCAATCATGGATCGGTACAATGTCTGGTTTACCTCAGTAGTTCCATCTTCTTTAGTCAGTTTACATCTAGTAGCCATCGGTTTTCCCACAGGTTTAGCATCTTCCATGCCAAATGTCTTCAATACTTTATATATTTAGATTATGTGATGAATATACCATCATTCTGCTGAATCACTTGTAAGCCTAGAAATAACTTAATCTCTCCAAACATAGACATTTCAAATTCACTTTTCATTTCATCAGCAAATGACTTACAGATGTGATCTTGTCCTCCAAATATTATGTCATCCACAAATATCTCAATAATCAAGATAGTATCATCAGAATTTCCTTTCATGTATAGATTATTGTTCTTACTGGTTCTAACAAATCCAATACTCAACAAATAGTTATGCAGCCTCTCATACTAGGCTCTCGGTGCTTTCTTTAAACCATATAAAGCTTTATGTAATCTACATACCATATCTTTGTTGTCTGGATCAATGAACCCTTCAGGTTGTTCTATGTAGACTTCTTCTTCAAGTATCCCATTTAGAAAAGCAGATTTAACATCCATTTGGTAAAATTTGAACTTTTTGTGTGCAACATATGCAAGTAACATTTTGACTCCTTCTAATCTAGCAACAAGTGAAAAAGTCTCACCATAATTTATTCCTTCCTCTTGTGCACATCCCTTGCATACTAACCTAGCTTTTTTCCTTGTTACCTCTCCATTCTCATTAAGCTTGTTTCTGAATATCCACTTAGTACCGATAACATTCTTGTCCTTAGGTCTAGGTACTAGACTCTAGGTTTTGTTCCTCTCTATCTGTTCTATTTCCTCTTTCATTGCATTAACCCATTCATCATTTTCTAATGCAACTTTTACATTCTTTGGTTCATATTCACAAACTAGACATGTACCTTATCTTGCTTTACTTCTTGTTTGCATGCCAGCTTGTTTGTCTCCAATGATTTGTGTCTCAGGTTGATGTCTTCTGAAAAGTCTTGCCAGTATCTGATCTCTTATTTCTTGTTCATCCTGTGCAGGTTCATTTGCTTTCTCGGTGGGTGCTTCCTACTCGTCGGTTTCTTTTTCTTGTTCCTCGGTATTATTTTCTTGTTGACCAGTTGTCATTGTCTACAATGTCGATAGGTACTCTAGTTGTTAAATGTAAGTGAATCTACCATAGTCTTCCGGTTCCTTTGTGCTTTCCTCTGCATTCTTATCATCAAACTCATCAACCCGAACATTAGTACTTTCAATCATTTTATTAGTTACTCTGTTAAGACACTTGTATGCTTTACTTTTAGTGGAATATCCCAAAAAATCCCTTCATCACCTTTTGAGTCAAACTTCCCATTTCTTTCATCTTTCAAAATAAAGCATTTACTTCCAAAAATCCTGAAATAACTTACAGTGGGTTTGTGGCCAAACCATAACTCATAGGGTGTCTTATTAGTGTCCTTCTTTAGTTGTACTCGGTTCATAGCATAAACAACTGTGCTAACTACTTCTCTCCAGTATGTCTGAGCAACATTCTTTTGTAACATTAGTGTCCTTGCACAATCAACTATTGACCTATTCCTCATTTTAGCTATTCCATTTTGTTGAGGTGTCCTCGGTGCAGAGACCTGTCTTTTAATACCATGCTCATTACAAAAGTTAGTAAATTCATCAGAAATAAATTCACCACCTCGGTCAGATCTTAAGCATTTCAATTATTTACTAGTCTCTTTCTCAACTTTTGCTTTATACCATTTGAACATCTTAAATGCCTCTGATTTTTCTTTCAAGAACATGATTGTCATTAATCTAGTGTAATCATCAACAAAAAGAATGAAATATCTATCACCATAATAACTCTGAGTTCTCAGAGGACCACATAGGTCGGTATGCACTAACTCAAGTAATTTCTTTGTTGAATAATCTTTTCTTTTGAAACTAGATTTTGTCATTTTACCTTTCTGACATTCATGACACATAACATGATCAGGCTTTGATAAGTTAGGCAGACCTCTAACCTTTTTCTTTTTACTGATCTTAATCATGTTATCAAAATTCACATGAAATAACCTTTTATGCCACAACCATGCATCTTCATCTTTCATCATTAAACAAGAAGACTGATCATTATCAAGATAAAACAAATTACCTCTCAATTGTGTTCCAATTCCAATAAGTCTTCCTCCATCATCAAATATCTTCACTTTCTTTCTCTCAAAAGCAAATCGGTGGCCTGAATTGTTTAGTTGTGCCACACTTAGAAAATTATAGTTTAGACCTTTTACCCAATAAGCATTGTCCCATCTAATTTTATCATTTATCATCAGGGATCCTTTTCCTCTAACCATACAAGGTGCATCATTACCCATTCTCACAGATCCTCCATTGTGTTCTTCAAGATGATCAATTTTTTCTTCATCACCAGTCATGTGATGTGTACAACCACTATCTATGATCCATGTATCATTTTTATTAACCTTAGAGATAAGTGTTGTCTCTACATACCTTTCATCTTCCTCTGAGTCATCCTTCATTGCAACAAATACTACCTCCACATTTTCATCAGTGTCAGTATCAGTGATATCTTCTTCTTCAATGTAGCACACCTTCTTGCCTTTATCATTATTGTCTCAGTTGTCTCTATTGTAGTGTTGGTAACTTATGTTGCCTCTTCTCCCATAACTTCCTTCACCAAATTGGTCTTTGTTTCTATCATTATCTTTACTGTATGGACATCTAGCAACAATATGACCAACCTCTTTACAATTAAAGCATGCTAAAGGTAATTTACCTCTATATCTTCCTTTACCTTTAGGTAACCTTCTGGCCATAAGAGCTTCAAGTTCATCAAGCTCATCATGAGTATTGCTATCACTATCATCATTCTTATTTCTGCTACTAGACTTACCAATCTTTAGAGAAGACATAAAAGTGGATTCAACAGACGACACAACACTATTATCAAAATTATTCAGTTCAAAGGTTGTAAGCTTACCAATTAGATTATCAAGAGTAAGGTTGTTACCAGATGCAGACCTAGTTTCATGAATTTGATGAAGGGCTAACCGCTCTGATACCACTTGATGAAGGGTGCTCCCCTTAATACCACAAACACATAACATAAACATAGAAATAACAACAATATGCAAGAACAAAAAATGGGCTTCTTATTATCTCCACAAATGTGGAATTACAAACTTTCAGAATTACAATATGCAAAGCCACATGGGCATCTTCCTTACAATATTCTGAGGGACAAAGCCTTGAATCAATACCCAATTCTACTACCCAGAACTATCCCAAACTACCTAAGACAACACTACAACCTTCCTTATATAGGCAATTTTCCACCGCTTGGGAAGGTTCCATAATTTTAGCCAACAAGGCCGACCAAACTTAGAATTATTTTATTTTACAATTTATTAAATCAAAGTTAGCTCAAAATAACTTCTGAAACCCAAACAAAATTTTTGAAGGAAAATAATTTTTTGCCATTTCAGGTGACCCAACTTCCGAAGACCATAAGTCATCGTCAATTGACCCGATTGACTATTATGACCCCATTCCGGAAAGGCCACAAAGTGCTCTACAAGCTTGACTTGCGCAAGCGCCTGTCACCCAAATTTTTGACCTCATCCAGGACCTCTAAAGCCTTCAAAACTGAGTTCAAAGTTTCTGTACCCTGTTACCAATACCAAAAATCTTCAATCTCTACAAAGCTAGACTTGATCTGTCAATGAAATTTTACTGGCAGGCTGATATGACCAAAATGGACCTCTAGGGAGGAAATCAGAACATTCTGAGATCGGATGACCAACTTACTAAAAATAGCAAGTTTCCATAAATAGCAGCTCTGCACAAGATAGCCCTTATTGAATACAAAAACAAAAATATTTTTGGGTGATGCAAGATTGCTCTTACACCCAGGATGCTCCTGCATCAGAATTGCAGATATTCTAATTGCATAAACTAGCAATAAGGTTATGAGAAATTTTCTTACCACTATCTCTTCATCAATAACACCATTAGATCCTCTGATAGCATGAACTACTTCTTTTAGTTTGTTTGTGTACTGCACAATATTTTCTCCTTCCTTCATTTTCATATCATCAAATCTTCCCCTTAAGCTTTCAGCTCTGCCTCTTTTGACATTCACATCACCACTATAAACTTGAGCAATTTTATCCCACATATCTTTAGCAGTAGTACAATCCTTGATATCTTCAAATTCGGCATATGTACAGGCAACACCAATCTCCATCATAGTAACATTATGTTCATGCCTGTCTCTTAGTTGATCAAGGGTCAAGGGACCAATGGGCGGTGCAATGTAGCCATTCTCCATTAGTGTGAGGGAAGAATTCCCAATTCTAGATACATGCAGCTTCATTCGGCTTTTCCATATTGTGAAGTTCACTTTGGCACTTCCCTCTTATACATTTTGAGATCTTTGTGCTAAAGTCCTTAAAGCTCTATTCCAAGAAACCAATGCTCTGATACTAATTGTTAGAATAACTGAGAGGGGGGTGAGTCAATTATCCACAGTCCCAATCACAAAATGTATATCCAAAAACAATTTAATAAAACTTCTGCAGCTCGGTAACATAAAATAGTATTCTGTCTGTGCTTTTACCGATTACCAGTTAATAACATATAGTGATTACCGATCAAATCCAATATGCAACATGTAAAGTATGACAACAAGAAATCATCACAATCAACACATAACACAAGAGATTTAATGTGGAAACCCTATAAAGGGAAAAACCACCTGGGATCGACAACCCAAAAATTGTTCACTCTTTTGAAGTGAGGTCGATGAAGACCCAACCCTATTAAAGGTTACAAACACACTATGAGGTGTGACCTTGTTAGAGGATTTTAGACCAACCATTATTGTCCAACCAACATTCACTATGGGGTTGATAGGATAACAAATGTACACTCTATGAATGACATTACAAGACTTTCTAGTCCACTCTGTTAAGAGATTTATTTGTTTACAATGGTTAAAATGTAACAGCAGGTGATCTGATTACAACACAACTTCAATTGTAGATTATTAGATCTATGTTGAGCTCATTCAAATCCTTTGATCAATATATCAAGTCGGTTTCAATCAATATTCAGTAACTTACTGTCGCTCGATTATAGCTTTCTGACACTCGGTAATCTCTGCAGTTTGGTTCTCCTTAACTAGTTTGATTAGGCATGCATGAAGGTTGTTCACGTGATATATCTACAGTCTCCTTCTTCTGGAATGAGTTTCATCATGAAACCCTAGTCTCTTAAATAGAAAAGTAAACCATTTTAATTCCATCCATCAGATTTAGCCGCTTAATCTCCTTTGTTGATTTTGCCGCTTTAACCTTCCTTGGCTGATGTGTCAATAACATGTTTTATTTCAATCCCTTAGATCTTCTTCAAATTATGTTAGTCGTTGATCTTTATAACAAACATTATCTTCAACTCCGTAATCATAACACTTTATAGCTCATCAAATTTTGTCGGCTAAACTAATTGTTAGAGTAAAGTATTAATTATATTAATTAATATTTACTCCCTTCTTAAGATGTCAACTCCATTTTGCTTTAGTTAAAAGCACATGCACTAGTTGTTCTAAACTCATGCATTAGTCATGTAATAGTCAAACTAATTATTGCATGCATTAGACTTTGCCTTTCAAGGCTTTCGATCTCCTTTATAAGGATGATCCATTGTACATTATTATTCATTCATTATTGAGGATATTTTCTTCTTCATATTTTGAGTCAAACCCTTGGCCTCTTCTTCTCTCTACTTCCTTGTAACAGGTTTTTTGTATGCAGGTGATCTTGGCATTCTATGAATTTGTATTGCTCAAATCCTACATGGTATCAGAGCCTAATCTGCTACAGCTTGTTCGCGTTTGAAGGATTCAAAGAGATGAAATTCATCTGTTTCAGATGAGGGCCTTTTGGGGGATTTTTAATGAATCTAGGGGGGACCTATTTTTCTAGTCATCTTGGCTTCAAATGGACCTCACGGTTGTGTTCAAAGCGTCCAAGAACCCCAAGATCCATATAAAATTTGTCAAATTTGGACAAAATTGGATCTGTGAGAAAATTTTTTTACAATCGGCCCTGGCACAGATCCCGAGGTGATCACTAATTTTTGGAGCACTTCTGGCCTAAACAGACATCACGGATGCGTCTGAAAGGCCTGAGATACTCAAGGCCCGAGATACTCAAGATCCATATAAGGCTTGTCAATTTTATACAAGTTGCCCTCTGAGATAAAAAAAATTTACGCAAAAAAAATTTACGCACTAGGGATGTACGGCCTTGGCACGCACTCCAATGCATGATGATTTATCAAAAAATTAAAAAAAAATTTGATTTTGGGTGGCCGCTGGGTGGCCACCTGCGCACCTCCCAGCGACCACCGCCGGGCCTCCGCCGCTCAGCGTGGGCTCTCCAGTCAACCAGCGTCGCCGCCGCTTAGTCCGCCGCCCCGTCGGTGCCCCCACCGGGGCCCCCACCGTCAGCTCTGCCACAGTCAACGGCCATTGCTCAACGCGGCCCGTCCGCCACCTGTGGCCCTGCCACCGTTGCACACCATGCTCCACCACCGCTGGCAACCCCCGCTCCACCCGAGCGGCCTCCGCCAGCCCCTGGTCACCCACGTGACCAGGGCTAAAGTTTTTTAGCCTAGGAGCTTTTCTGCAGTGATGACCATTTGGCCATCATTTTTATCTCCGTAGTCTGCTGACATCAGCACTATATGCCCTTTCTCTCCATTTTTTGGTTTTTTAAGGGTACTTGGGCATTTTTTTGGATATCTCGGGCATACGGGATCGTAATTGGGCGTGCGATATATCGTCGGAAAGTTGATTCTAAGCCCGATCTAAATTTGTCAGTATGATTTTGATTTTACCATTTTGATGCTTTTTTTTGTTTTCAAAGTCAGATGTTCTCTGTAATTGTGGTGTTTTAGACCTCTTGCCTTCCGGGATCCGTTTCTCTTGCATCCAGGCTCCGTTTTCGGCAAATGAGATATTGCTGGAAAGCTCGTTCTAAGATTTTTTCAGATCTGATGGTTTCATGTGATTTTTTGTCCTTTTTCTGATGTCACTTATCATCAAATCCTTGCAGACACCTTCTTTGGGCCCTCTAGTGCAGCTGTTGGTTTTTTGCTCATATCTTGAGCATACGGTGTCAAAATTTGGACTTCTTTATATCATCAAAAAGCTCTTTCCAAGATATTTCTGATTATGGAGGTTAGGTTTTTTGACACTATTTTTTTTGACAATTTTTTTTTGTCAAAGTTTGATGTCTATTTTTGCCTTCTGGGAGCTCTATCTTGCACATCCGGACTCTATTTTTGGCAAACCAGATATCATCGGAAAGCTAGTTATGTGAGTTATTCAGTAGTAGGGGTCTTTTATCTAGATTCTACTCTAGGTTCTTTCTCCTCTAAGTTTTTCACTTTCACACTCTGGCGGATTACTTGGGTTCTACAGGTCCTGGGATCTCTTCCTCTGTTCTTTTGGCTCACTCTTCTTTCTATCTTCTGAGCATTGTATGAATCTCTTTTGTTGCATTCTCTTTTCCATAAATACACTAAGATAAAGTGTCTACTTCTGCATATCTAGGATTTTGAGCACCTTGTGTTTGTTAGTACTCGCACTCCGTTATAAAGTGCCATGGGGGGTTATGATGTTTTGCCTTTTGTGCTCATCCACCTTTGTCAAGTGAATGTTTCTTCCATGACATTAGCCCATGCTATGTGTCTGTGACATCACCCTTTATCATGTGCTTGTACTTTTGTTGCACTGTTGGTGTTCCTGATTCTTCTTCTTGCAGATGTTTCTGGCATTGCATTTCAGTGTTCCTGTCACCCCTCTTCTTGTTTAGCGTTATGGGGGGGGGGGGTTCACTTATTGGCTCTATTCCTTCCTTGGTTCGGTTGAGTGATCTATGTATTTAGTTTTTGTTCCTATGTACTAGGCGGATGCAGTGGCTAGGCACCTATGCATTTTGGTGAGATGGTTCATCTACTATATAGACACTCGTTCATTCCTACTTTTGGAGGTCACCTCTTTGATTGATCAGCTCTTCAGACTTTGTCTTCTCTACCTGGTCATGCACTATTTCAGTGGGGGTTCCAGCAGTTACTTCTGATAGTGTTTGCAGCTTCGTGCTTCGGAGATGCTTCATGCTCTTTCTTTGTTCCTATTTTCTGGAACATTCTTGGTTTTGGAGGCTTCTTCAGTCCTTCAGACTAGCTCTTTGTCTCCTTTTGGAGTAGAGTTTTTCCCATGTGGTTTTCTCTATTTCTTCGCTTTGTAGAGACTCTTTTTTGTACTTGGGTACCTGATCAGGCCTTTGTTGCCGGGACCCATTTGCTTTCTTCTTGCATTGTTTGTAGATGCATCATTTCTCATCTTAAGGGGGGGTGTTAGAGTAAAGTATTAATTATATTAATTAATATTTACTCCCTTCTTAAGATGTCAACTCCCTTTTGCTTTAGTTAAAAGCACATGCACTAGTTGTTCTAAACTCATGCATTAGTCATGTAATAGTCAAACTGATTATTGCATGCATTAGAATTTGCCTTTCAAGGCTTTTGATCTCCTTTATAAGGATGATCCATTGTACATTATTATTCATTCATTATTGAGGATATTTTCTTCTTCATATTCTGAGTCAAACCCTTGGCCTCTTCTTCTCTCTACTTCCTTGTAACAGGTTTTTTGTATGCAGGTGATCTTGGCATTCTGTGAATTTGTATTGCTCAAATCCTACACTAATCATTTAGTTCTTTTCTTCTGCTTGTTTAACAAAGAAATGAGTCGGTGAACACAAGCTCAGTTTATACTATTCTCGGTATACACTACACTGTGTCGGTGTATACTGAAATTGCTTCTTTAACCAACCACACTACTTTGTGCAATTTTCTCTATCCTTCATCATAGATGAATGCAACATAATCAAGTCAATAACATAAGGTCATAGACTCATTCATAAGTTACCCAATGTATTCCTTATCCTCATCTATCATCTCCATATTCCTCATGTAGATATATCTGTTCTTCATCTCTTTTCTTCTTCTTTCTACAGATGTTTGGGTATAGTAACTTATAAGATAAGTATTGTCAAAACTAGTTGACATCAATGACAACATATTACCGATTTAATCATCTTACATATCTAATCAGTAACTCAGTGATCTCAAATCATAGATATTCAAGTCATACAATTTATTCAAATCAGTTGTAGTTCATCAAAACATATATGTTTTGTTGACAACAAAAACATATATGTAATGTTGACAACATAAACATATATGTTTTGTTGACAACAGAAACATATATATATTGTTTCAACCAAACTTTGTTTTTGTTGACAACACAATCATTACTATTTTATTGATAAAAAAAACCATATATGTTTTATTGACAACATAAACAAATCCATTTCCTGAAAACTTAGACATATATGTTTTATAGTCAACATAATCATATATATTTTGTTGTCAACATAATCATATTTGATTTGGTTTTGATATTAATCAACAACAAAAACTAGGGTGTTGATCCCTTACAATACAACAACTTGAGGGCATACAGTCACAACACACTAACAATAAATAAACATCAAAACCATTCTATAATAGAACTATTAACAAAAAAATGCAGGCCCTAGATCAACAACCCATACACATGAAAGTTGGCACTATTATCCAAGTACCAAGAGAGAAAGGAGAGTAAACACAAAAGCTACCTAGAAAGATACTAGTGCAGCCAAAGTCATAGTATAAAAAACAAGAATTCATAAAACCACTTGGGCTAAAAGAAAAAAGAAAAAGCATAATTTAAGGGGGGCCAAGGGCATGGGCCCCATTAAACCTAATGGGATATGATGTCACAAATTGGTTGATGCAATGCATTGGAATGGTTATCAATAATGAATTTGAACAAGTCTGTATAGTTACCTTCCTCCTACTCATCTTCACTCAGGATCTTACATTGCATGAGGAAAATAGAGGTTGTCGATCTAGGCATAACCTAAAGACTAAATCTGGATATGCTAACCAACTTCCATTCAACCTAGGTCACTCCATTCTTGAGAGTATTCACCTCATTCTATAGGCATGTAAAATCGGTGATGAAATCCACATAGTGAGAAGTCAGTACCCATCATAGGAGGTTCCTACTTAAAATTGTCCCTATGGGTTGAGCTGTTGAAGGTGGAATTATCTGAGAAACTAGTATCATAAGTCCCCATGATATCATATTCCTTGTTATTAGTTTTCTCATTTCCCTCATTAGTAGCCTAGTTCCCCCATTTTGTGTCCTATCCAAAATCATAATCCACAAGAATATTTTTTCATGTTTTTGCAGACCTATTTGACAATCTATTAGATCTACTAGAGGTGTTATGCTCCTCTTTCATTTCCTCGTCAACATCCATTCTAACCTCTTGAACAAAGAATTTGGCATTTTTGGTTGGTGGGGGGGGGGGGTTCACCTTTCCTCTTATAAGTCAAGCATAGAGAATATTTACCCTTAGGGATACTGTCAAGGGAAATAGTATCAAAATGTTGAATTTTAGGGGTATTCAACCTACTATCCTCCGGATTCTTAATGCCCTTTTTATTGGTCTGGTTGGGCATGCCAATAATAGTAGTAGGTGGGGGGACTATAAGACAGGGGCCTCATAGATATTGATAGGCTTAGGAGGGTAGAGAGAAGAGAGAAAATTATAGTGCCTAAAGATGAAGCCCTGGTGCAGATAAATTATATTTTTATCTTGATGAATGCATTCTCTAATCTCAAACATAAAATTTTCAAGAGAATTCAACAAGAAAAGGGAAAAGAGATAATTTCACCATTCCTAAAGTGATTAAGAATTGACATGTGGTAATAATAGTAAACTTTAAAATTCCCTTCCAAATTAAATTACCTTATGATCTAGTAACATACCTCATTCCAAGGGGAGGAAACATTTGTTTTATCAGATCCACCCTGCCTCTTTAGTAGATCCTAATTGCCCTTAAAGAGCTTGTTAAGGCTATCGTTGTCAATAACACAACTACTCTTCTTCCATTTCCAACCCTCAGTAGAAAGCCTAATTGCCTATGTAATGACCTCTTCACCAATTTCAAAATAAGTACTCCCCACAGAAACCCTTCTATTTTCCCAGGAGTTAAAAAACTATACAAAGAGTCCCTCATCAAACCCATTAATATATTTAAAAAACAATAACCCCACCCTCCTTGCAGATGTGCCAAATTACGGGGTCATTCCCGACCTTCTTTGGCTCCCTCAGCTTGATGCAGTTACAATAACCCCCATAACAGTGACAAAATACTCAGGGTAATTACATTGAAATGAGAACTACAACTCTTGATATGACAGAAGAAAGTTTCCATTTCCACTAAATTATTTAAAGGTGAGAGGGGCACCTGTCTATGTAGTTGGGTTAAATTATTACCCCATCCCCCCCTCCCAAAAAAATAAATAAAAAATAAACCCATGCAAGTTGTAGCATCTCACAAGCATGGGTCTTTTCAATACAGTGTAAGTAGTGTACCTTGTATTATGCAAGGGATAATGATAGATACAATTAGCACCAGTCATGATAATCCCATAATACCATGTCATTATGATGTGGTAATCCTCAGGTCTCATGTAATGAAGATGATTATATGGGAGTCATCTAGGAAAACAACTGCACCAAGAGAAATAAACAAATCCCTCTTAGACAATGCATTTCCCAAAGGAAAAACCATCCTTCCACAACATTCATTTTGTGTTCAATTAAAAATAGTTGGGCTCATTCCCCACTCTCACTCGATACTTCAAAGGTAAGGGAAACTTTGAATCTTAAGCCCTAAAATACCTAGTAGGAGACATCACTTCCCAAGTAGGGTGTTACACATCATCTTCTTTGGATTTTGAACACTCTTCATTCAAGAGATTTTGTACATCATCTGGGAGGGATGAAGGGTTTATCCAATACCCCACCCCCTCTAAGATGTAGTTATTTGTAGCTACAAAATCAATCACAACATGTCCCTCTTTGTAGACATGATTGCTGGTATAGGAATTAAATCCTTGTAAGAGTTTGTGAATATCACCCAAAATGCCTTCCACTGACCAATTTACCATAGATAACCCTTTAACAACATTTATGATGAGCATGGATTCACCCTCAATTTAAATTGCTTTGGCTCCAATAGAAAGTGAAATCTTAAGTCCCCGCAAAAGGCCCATCCCCTTCACTTGATTGTTTGTATATCTGGGAAACACATAACTAAAAGTCACTATCATCATCTCCAAATGGTCTCTGATCACTCCCCCACAGTGACCAACCCTTGAGATTATTTTTTTGCACAATCAAAATTTATTTTGGACCAACCAGAATGGGATTTTGAGTTTTTTAGACAAGTCATAGTTTCCAATGAGATCTTAGAGATCTGAATTCCAAGAAACTTGATGATTTTCAAAAGAGGGAGGAACAAAGGGACTAGACCCTCTAGTGATACTTAAATTCTCTAACAAAATCTTGTAAAAAATACCAAAAACCACCTTCGATAGACATTCCTTCTCACATAATAACTTGTTATTACTTTCCTTCTAGATTGCCCATCACAAATGGGGATGGATTTTCCACTACACTTATCTGATAATAGGGTTAAAATATATCTCCTACTAGTTGAAATAAATTTTTTGGTCATCTTTGTGCATCACCCACTAGATTTGGAGAAGTTGTAGAGATAGTTTCCAAACATCACATAAAAAGGAGCAATGTATGAAGAGATGGTAAACCAACTCCTCATTCATTTTGTAGACACAATAGTTGGTCAACTGAAACCCATGTTTAATAGATTGATTTTAGGGATTAGTTGGGAGTTCCAAACCTTTTTCCACATTCATCCATGTCCCCCTCACCTATGAGCATAAGATAGGAATATTTCACTATCAATTCATCACTGGAATTGCTTTTCTAAACAAAGTTATCTTCCCTCAAGAACATTGAGGTTCTCTCCTCCTTGAATCTCTTTTGCAAATCTAGTGCCAGATGCATTAGCTTCTAGAGTCCTTGATAATAGAGCTGGATATTTTTCTAGGTTCTTGAGTGATCCACATAGTTCTCAACTCTAATCTTGAAGAACCTTTTAGCTAGCACATGAAGTAGATAGGAATTCCTTGAAAAGATTATTTAAGGAGTTACCTTTTACATGCATTACTTATAAGTTTACCCTTCCAACCAGCTAAATTATGCTACATTCTTTCTATAATTGTATTCCAAAAGGAGTTATAAACCTCCTTGACTATGAGTGGGAGCCCCAGGTAAGTATCTGGGAGATCAAAAAATTGACATCCAAGAATTTTCTTGACCTTATTTTAAAGATAATGACAATATTGAGAAAATAGACTTTTCTTTTAATGTAGTTAATATTTTTCCCCAACACTGAACATATTGGGTGAGGAGGCATTTCCATCTTCTAGCTTCCAATACTAATGCAACACCAATGAGGAATGTGTCATCAACAAACTACGATAAAATCATTAGGGACAGGGTGGAAGCAAGGCTCACTCCCAATATTTTTTTCTCACTTACCATATGAAGAAAGTTATTTCCTTCAACCTTATCCAACATGATGAAGAGGTTCACTGGCATCTAATTTATAGATAACATATAAATATGTATTTTTTTATATGTGTTTTCTTATGTATACAAATATATATAAAGTATGACACACAATAAAACTGCAGTGGGGATGACACACACAAATCTTCACTACTACAGTATTAAATTATGTTTGTTAGGGATACAAAGTTTGATCACTTCAGATGATCTACCCTGTGAGGGGTCTACCCTATTAAGAGCTTACAGACTTATGCAATCTACCTTGATTAAAGGATTTGAAACTTACAACTAAGTAAGCACTCAGTTAAGAGATTTAAAGGTCTGTTAGGACCACTCTGTTAAGAGAGTTACCTTAATTCACCTGCTAAAATGTATCAGTACCTAATCCTTCAGTTTGCACTGAAAATGCTGATAATAAATAATCTCCTTCCAATACTTGTTTGATCTCCAAAATCAAATATAGCTTTGTTATGTCCTTCACTGCTTTGCTCGATCACTCTATCTGATATCTACCTCTGATAATAAAAACATTGTCCTATTTTGCATACGTGAGATCTTCTCTAATCTACTTACTTGCATACTTACATACATTGTTTTAGGGTTTATATCTCATCTTATATAAAAATTTGATCGATCTTTTAGATCAAAATCAATGATCTAGATTCATTGCTTATGTCGCTTAAGCATTCCCTTTTTCTAATAGGTTAACTGGTTTGCATAGGGATTAAAAATAATAATTACAAAATGTAATCATCTCCTTGATTCACTCAACAATCCTTAAATTGTGCATAGAAGTCAGCCAAAAAAATTTACCTTGGTGTTTGTGCCATAACAAACACATATGTCAAAATCAGCTTGCTCGACATATGAAGTCTCTGATGCTCAGCAACTACTATTCTTCATATACTGGTGCTTGACACTGACTATTCTATACAACTTGGCATAAACTTCTTGGTAACTACTAAAGTACTCAATGATCTCTAACTTGCTTGACAGTCACTACTACTTGGTAACTGTACAAGTTTATACATGACTCAGCCTTAATAAGATGGCTTGGTCGCAGTGATGACCGACCAACATTGCCTAGAAAATGACTAAGTGTTAGACACAACTAGACAACAAAACTTAGGGATCAACAATCTCCCCCTTTGACATTAGTGGAAAAATCACTTTGTCATGACATTTACATTACAAAATAGTACTTATTAATTTTGAGTACTCCCCCCTAAAACTTTGACTCATCTTCAAAAGATTTTACATATATATACATGACTCTTTTTGACATACACAAAATATATATTTACATTGCACTTTAGTATGTCATACCTTTCTATATCTCTTCTTTGATGATCATTGTATATACATTCCTCATTGTATCATGACTGATCTTTCTATTTCCCTTTTGTGTTACTCATGTCATTCCCCCTTATGTTACTCATGTCATGTCATTTCCCCCTTGTTTTTGTCACTTGAAGCTATTGGGGTGTAGGGGTAAGAAAATACTTATCCAAAAATGGTTTGTGGAGCTGCATAATCATTACTAAGGAATTTTCCCATCTGAACCTTACAAACTCCAAAACTTGTATCTTTATTTCTAATTGGGCAACTAGATCAACTAAACTCTTAGCAATAGAGAGATGAGGATCTCTCTATACTAACTCCTTTGCCAATGCTAATTCTTTCTACATAACCTCCAGATGAGGTGTTAGCATTGTCTGTATGGAGATTAGTTTGGCTCTTATTCTCCCATCATTAGCCATCAAATCAACTAATCTCCCTTGTGTATGAAGTAATAGTGTGAAATGAATGGAGCTGGAGCTTGCATCCATGCTCAATGAATGACTAGTAGACCTTAAGTCTAGTTGCAGTTTATCAATAAAATCTTGATTATCCTTAGTGAAAGTTTCTACATTAAAAACTTTCTTGTACAAAGAATAGAAATTTTGTACAACCTCTTCTAAATTATTTACTAAGTCATAAAGTTCTACCTATTTAACTATTATCTCAGTTGAGACCTTTTCAAGTACCTTTGTCTCAAACTTTCTTTCAGACCACTGCATAAGCTTTTCATTGGCTTCACTGTCATCATTGTTCACCTTCTTAACAATATGAACCAATTGTTCTAAAATAGGAAAAGTTTCATTCACATCATCCATTTCAAAGGCTTCTACAAATATATCTTTTATTTCATGCAATACCTGCTTCTACTGATGCTCTCTCCTTAATTCTTCTTGCTTGCTTTTCTTCTTCAAAATATCTTGCAAAATTTTCATTTGCTCATATGTCAAGTTATCAATTTCCCACTTTAGAATCACTATAAATTCACCAATTATCACCTGAGTGGTAGGATACTTCTCCTTTTTCTTATGAACTTTATTCTTTGGTGTATTGCCACTCGACATCTATACTAAGGCTCATATAGCCTCTTTCTCCTTGGGATCTAGATGCTCCTTAGTTTTCTTCTCTTCCTTCATATGAGGTCTTGTGACTACTGTTGCAGATTTATCTACTTGATCTTTTAAGTTCTCCTCTCCTTGTCCTTTATTTTATTCCTTGACAAGTGCACTATCTGTTGTTATTGCTAGCTTGTCCTATTTCTTGACACTGGTACTTTGTGAGACTTGTTGTTCAACTGTGACCATATGGGAGATTGAAGGTTCAATGTCAACAATTGATGTACCCTCAATCCTGGTATAGTCATGTACCTAGATTAGAATGGGATTGGTACTTGGTACAAAGGGATCTGAGGTAGCCTCCTTAAGAATTTAGTTCTTTCTTTCTTCCTTCGTCAATGCATTGATGTTAACTTGTGTATCCTCAGGGATATCCTCAATAGTGATCACATCCTATGATGCACTCACTTCTACCCTCTGTCCTTATTCTTCTTCAAGATTCTGAGTGTCATCAATATCTTCTTTATTATCTAGTTGTACCTGGTTGGATGTACATTCACCTTATTGTGGACTCTTATTAGTTAATAACCTAAAAATGATATTTCGCATCATTTTGCTTTGTTTGAAAACTTCATAAACTTGATGCTTTAGAATAGAATAAGCTCTTAGCTTCGATATGAATCTATTCCTGTGCTTTGCCATAAATTTTTCTATTTTTTTGGGTGTTAGCTCAAGCATAATCTAAGCTAAAGTGCCTTCCCTTATTTGTCTCTCAGTCATAATGGCATACTACCATTTTTTAATCAATCTTACTGAACAATTCTTTCAGGATCAAATTCCCTATCTCTAGAGGTGTCATCTTGAATGTCCATAGAATTTCTAACATTTCCTCTTCAATCTTATCTTTTTCATCGTTTCTTAGTTTCTCAAATTTGATAAATTTGAATCCTGCTAATCTGGTTGTGCTCTTGATGTTTTGGCATATTTCATCCACACTAGTTGGATGCCTATGTGATGCCACTTTCAATTGGGTATTCTCATATGTGTCAGTCATTTCTTCATCATCATCATCCTTCTACAATACTAGTTTCCTTCTCAGTTTCTTCTTAGGATGACTCAGCACAACTTTACTTTGAACTTGTTTTCTTTTACCTGACCCTTCCCCTTTTGTATTCTTTGCTGGTGTTTTTCTTTGGGGCTTGCTAGCTATGGCAATTGAATCTTCCCTGGTTCTTGGTGTAAGCATTGCAGGAGTGAACTTTTGTTTCAGGACCTTCTTTTTACTAGGCTTGGAAACCAATACCTCCTTGCCCTTCCTTTGAATTTCAGTTTCCTCCTCATCACTTCGTTCAGATTCTCTAGATTGATCTTCACCTTGACCTTATGTTATTTCAAGAGGTGCATTTTCCTCTTCACCTTCTCCTATCATATTTTCTAGGTTCTTGACTATCTTCTTCCTTTTCCTCTCTAGGGTTGCATACTTTAACCCCATAGTTATTTTGGACTTAGCTTCTTCATAAGTTCTAAAAGGTTTAGCCTTCCTATCAATCCCATATGATAGTAAAGAAGTTATTGTTGCTGATGTCTCATCTACATTAACCTCATAAGGTAATGGCCTTAGCCATGCTACCCTAGGCATAACAGCCTGAACATAGGTATGGTCGATGTCCATTAGTAAGCATATGTCATTGCAGTGCTTATCTACTAGGGATACGTGGATTCTACTTCTCTTTCTCATCTTTTCCTTGAATTCAACAAAGTAGCTTTCTATAATGCTATCAAAACTATCTCCTAACTGATGAATAAACTCATTGATTTGCTGGGTTACTGGTCAGTCCTTACTCCATACAACACCTCCTATGGTAGGAAAACTATTTTTCACATAGAAGATAAACAAACGATCAGGGAACTGAACTTACACATTGAATTCTTGGCCTTCCTAATTGATGTTAGGTTCTCGACAAGCTAGTTCAACTACAGCTTGACAAGATCATAAGTATGATCTTTCTTCACCATCTTCCTCACTTGATCAACTACAATGTAGGGAACACTATCCATCTTGATTGACTAATAAAATTTGTGAGCAATCACTCTCACTAAAAAATCTATATCTAGATCTTTAATTGTAGAGATTGTCATTCCTCTTTTATTCCATACTGTCAATGTGTTTTCTTGAATGACCTATTTACTCTGGCATCTCATTGTTTTCTTCCTGATAAGAATGGGATAATCGGTGACTCAGTGAATCATTTCCTTGGTGATCTTGACTGGACCATTCTCCAACCATATTTTTATGTCGTGAACTCTTCTCAAGATGATCTTAATCCATTCAACTTTGAAATTATATGAAAAATACAGGGCACACACTAACCCTTTCTTGATAGCTTGTTGATGTTCTTCCTTCAACACTCCATTGATACACAACCTGTTGTAAGCTTCCCTCAACTCATAATCACCAATCTCTCCAATTATTTAGATGTATCATGTGTGCACATTATGTATCATCAAGATGCTCAATGGAATTGATGACAGGGCTCCTGTGAGATCTCCCTTCACCACATTTTTTGGTACAACTTGGAATTTTGGCGGCTTACATGCATCACTCCTTACAAGTTGAACATTTAAAACTTCTTTCCCTTGCTTCCTAACTATTTTCAATGAAGTAGATGCCATTTCTCTAATCTATAGTTTGAAAGATAGATTCAAGTTGCTTGGTAATACCTTATTTCAATAGTTCTTCATACTATTTATCGACGACACGTTGTAGAGATCTTCACAACTTTAACTTAGCATAGATTTCTCTTCTCAATTTCTTAAAGATCACTCTACAAATTCTCAAATCATTGGTTGAAATGAGAATGAATAGTAATATTTCACTTTATAGACTCAAACAGTTAGATTAGGTCTTCATTAAATGATCTGTACACTTTGTAGTTGAATACAATTGTCTCAGCCTTCTCACAACAACTTAGTTACCACATACTCGGTGGAAACCATGACTCGGTCAATACTACCATTTATATTTCAGATCGGTAGATATTACGTCTCCACTATTATAGGAGCTCGACACACACTGAGTGACTCAGTCGCTATAGACTTAAACACTGATGTTCGACACCAATTATCCAATTTTACTCTTTTGTCAAATCTGTCCTAATGCATCTTAATTCATGTAGATATGGCATTTAAAATTTCATATATTGGGAACCACTATAAAATATAACATTAGAAAATTTATTTCCTCACATACCTTCTTTGTTTAGTTAGAAGTAGCGTGATCACCTGATCCATTGGATTGGGTGACCTCGGGTTCATGGTGCAGGAGCACCTAGGCTAACCTCCATTGTCTATGATATTTTGGCTTGTATCTGACATTAGCCAAGTCAGAAGTGTGAGAGAGTGGTGTATTTTATTCAGACCTTAGAATTTCATTGCAATGTGGACTAGGTGAGTTAGTGTTAGAACTAAGGTCACCAATTAGTCATTGTTAGTTGTTTTTAATTAAACTTAGGCTTAGAAACTTAGAGATGGATTTGGGTTATTAATGTGTTCTAAACACATGAATGATGTAAGAAAGATTCCTTTAGGCCATAAATGAATTTGGTTCCTTGAGATATAGAGGTTAGAGGTCCTAAGAATTAGGATGGTGGCATGAAGGCAAAGATGCCAAATGTTGTTAGAAAGTTGTCATGACAACATTTGCAATAATGGCAAATGTTACATGCAACTCGATAACATAGGATCCCCTAGAAGATAGGATTGAGAGAGTAACTAAGAGGGCCTAAAAACATGGAGAAAGGCATCTAATTTTCCTAGAGGCTCTAATTTCGAGATAGACATTATTGTAACAATATTTTAAATAGTGAATATAGCTCGACAACTCTATTTTGAGAGGAACCCGAGCTTCTCAGTGTGACAATGTTATTTTGTGGATTGAAAGCTTCAATTTAGTGGTGCATTTGTATTTTTGAGTTAGTTTTAAGTGTTTTTCATTTAGTAAGCAAGTCGATTTGAGTTAGTCTAAGGCCTTGAATAAATTGTTTTAGATTTAGGGAGTTTCCTGGTCCTATCCTGACCAGTTTCTCATTTCATGGCTCCCCCATGAAATCTAGCCATGGGATCTTCCTAAGGGTAGATGAATATGTTATGGGAGCCATTATTATATACATATATAGGATTATGAGTCATGAAGAGTTGAGCAACTATTTTTAATGGCAAGCCCTAGGCAAGCTTAGAGTGCCCGGTTAGAGGCTTGATAGTGTTAAATTGAAGATTATATGCAGGGGTTTAAAGTACTGTATGGAAAAAGTACAATTACAATTGGGATATAAACATATCAAGTCATGTTATGAGGATTGTAGTCATACCAATCCATTTGAGTGAGTTTCAATCAAGAAATCAATATAGTCCTAGGAAATAGGCCTATTAGCCCTATTTGGCCTAGATTATAGGAATCCCGTGTACTGAAGACTTGGGAGTTTAAAACCTAGATAATCCTTTATAAAATCCAAAATGGTATCCAAATCCCTAATTTGTTTTTTAGTTCATTTGGTAAGATTTGTGTAGAAAGTGGGAAAACACCATGTCAAGGGCTACAAGGATTTAGGCCTAATTAGGCCTCCTCAAGGTGAAATCTTGAACCCGGTGAAAAGGGGCTTGAAGATCCTTATAAATGGATTCAAATGGAAGAATTAGGAATTTTTCCAACATTTTTGGAACCCATGCAATGAAATTGGATGTTTGTGAGGAGATGGCACTTAGATCCTTCTAAGTGTAGGAGAAGTATTGAAGTAACTACATGGTGGTTGTCCTTCAAGGTGAAGCACAAGGAGTGAGACTCTTGGAGAGGAGCTAGATAAGCCCTTAGTTAACCATCTAAGATTTGGAGATCCTAGAGGAGGTTCGGATCATTGATAGAGACAAGCTAGGTCTCTTAGAAGTTGTGCAAGCAAACCTTGGAACACTCACATCATATTGGTATCAGAGCCTATTTTGATCAGGCTTGTGGTTGATGTTGTAGCCTACTAAATTAGTAGGAGAGAATACATCAATGGGATTAGTAGAAGATAAAAGCATGGTGACTAATGCTGAGTTATCCAAGAAGGTAGAGGAACAAGAAGGGGATAACAGGTTGCTAAGAGAAAGATTGTCTCAAATGGAGCAACTCTTGGGTGAAGTCCAAGACAAAGCTGATAAGGTGAAAGATAAGATAGATCAAAAGGAAGAAAAAGAAGCAAGAAAAAAGGAATTGGAATTGGAGGAGGAAGCTCCAACCCCTAACCCTGTTCTTCCTGAAGAACCCTTCTTGAAGGCACTAAAGGCCTTAAGTGGAAAAGCTTTGGAGGGTGTACCACTATTCAGTGGACAAATGGATCCAGATTCATTCATGGATTGGATTGATAGCATAGAGAATTAATTTGAATGTGATGGTATCTTAGAGGCTCAAAAAGTTATGGTGGCCAAATCAAGGTTGAGAGGTTCAAGACTCACATGGTGGAAGTTTGTGGAAACTGAAAGAGAAAAAGAAGGAAAGGGTCCTATAGTTACATGGAAGGGCATGCTGACTAAGGTGAAGTAGACCTATTTACCTGATGATTATGAGGTTTAGCTACATTAGAGGAGATGCAATCTTAGACAAAAATATTTGGATGTCCAAGCATACATCGAAGACTTCTAAAAGTTGTGCTTAAGATCAAAAGTGGTTGAGGATGAAAGCATCAAACTAGCAAGGTATTTGAATGGACTCAAATGGTCTATTCAAGAAGATGAGTCTTGTGAACTTCAAAACTATCCTCCAGTGTTATCAAATGGCCTTGAAGATAGAGGAGAAAAGTAAAAGGAAGTAAGAACAAACTTCCAAGGGTAGAGGTAAAGGAAGAGACAATAAAGGACAAAGAGGTGGCTATGGTGGAAGGAGTTCTTAATCAAGAGCTCAAGGAGAAGTCAAGTACACTAAGTAGAAAGAAGGAAGCTCTAGTAGAGGTGGTAGAGGAAGGAGCTCTAGCTTTAGAGGAAGAAGTGGTGGACAAGGAAGATGAAACTATTTTGCCAATATGAAATGTTATCATTGCAATCAAATGGGACACCCTGCCTATAGGTGTCTAGAGAAGGGTAGTACTTCTCAAGGAGATGAAAAGAGAACTAATTTAGTTCATGAATAGAAAAATGCAGTAGAGAAACTATCTGAGTACCAATGACATCTGAGGAAGGAGAGAACCTCATGATGAGGAGAACTTTGATCAAGGAGCCAGTTAAAGAAGAACCAAGCCAAAGAAGGTCCCTGTTTAGGATAAAGTGTAAGATGATGGGTAAAGTATGTAGAGTCATCATTGACTTAGGGTCTACTAAAAATATTATGTTAGAAGAAGTAGTTAGCAAGCTAAGCATGAAAAGGATACCCCACACTAATCCTTACAAGGTCACATGGCTGAATAAAGGCCAACATGTGTTAGTAAATGAACAAGCATGGGTGGAGTTCTCAATTGGAAGGTATAAGGAAAAATTTTGTGTGATGTGTTACCTATGGATGCATGTCATTTTCTCCTAGGTAGACCATGGAAATTTGATGCCAAGCTATGCATGATGGAGTGAAGAACTCCTATTCCTTCAAGAAAGACAATGTGACTTTCAAAATTTAGTCACTGTTAGAGGATGTAGAGGTGAAGATAGCAGGTCCTAATTTGCTCATGGTTGGTGAAAAAGAGTTCTTAGAAGCCATGGAAGAGAGTGAAGGAATTGGATTTACATTGGTTTTAAGACCAAGAGAGGTGGATGAAGGTAAGATAACCAAGAAGCCAGAGTTACCTAAGGAGATACAAAGCATGCTGCAGACTTATGAAGGCATAGTAGGTGATGGAAAACCATCAACATTACCTCCTCAAAGAGCCATAAGTCATAGGATAGACTTGATACCAGGAGCTACCCTACCTAATAAGGAACCCTATAAGATGACCCCTCAACAAAATGAGGAGATTTCTAGACAAATACAAGAACTCCTAAACCAAGGTCTCATTAGAAAGAGTATTAGTCTATGTGTCGTACCCACTGTCCTAGCACCTAAGAAAGGAGGAACTTGGAGGATTTTTACTGATTCAAGGGAAATAAATAGGATAACCATTAGATATAGGTTCCCTATCCCAAGGATTGAAGACCTAATGGATTGTCTAGGTGAAGCTAAGTACTATACCAAGATAGAATTAAAGAGTGGTTATCACCAAATTAGGATATATGAAGGAGATGAGTGGAAAATAGCCTTCAAAACCAATGAAGGTTTTTATGAATGGATTTTCATGCCATTTGGACTATCTAATGCCCCCTCCACATTCATGAGGCTCATGAATGAAGTCCTCAAAGACTACATTGGAAAATTTGTAGTGGCATATTTGGATGATATACTGATTTATAGTAAGACAAAGGGTGAGCATCTAGATGTTAGAATAACTGAGAGGGGGGTGAATCGGTTACCTAGTGTCCCAAAACAAAATGTATAATCCAAAATAAATTCTTCAACTTCTACTACTCGGTAAACATAAAATACTTTCATTGTTTGTGCTTTTACCGATTATCAATCTAAAAATTATAGTAGTTACCAATCAAATCTAACATGTAATATGCAAAGTATGATAACAAACAAATATCACAATCAACACATAACACAAGAGATTTAATGTGGAAACCCTGTGAAGGGAAAACCCACCTGGGACTGACAACCCAAAAATGTTCACTCTTCTGAAGTGAGGTCGGTGAAGACCCAACCCTATTAAAGGTTACAAACACACTGTTAGGTGTGACCTTGTTAGAGGATTTTAGACCAGAATTTATCGTCCAACCAGCAGTCACTCTGGGGTTGATGGGATAACAATGTTCACTCTATGAATGAAACATAAAAAGATTTTCTTAGTCCACTTGGTTAAGAGATTTGACTATGTACAATGGTTAAATATGTAATAGTAGATGATCTTCCTTGATACAACTTCAATTGTAGTTTACAGATCAATATTCAACTCATACAAATCTTTCTGATCAATATATCACTTCAGATTCAACTCTATATCAACTTACTGTTCGTTGCTAATTACTCTCTGTAGCTCAATAATTGTTCTGTAGTTTGGTTCTCACTAACCAGTATGATCAAAATGCATGAAAACTTGTTCACGTGATAATTCTACAGTATCTTCTTCTTCCGGCATCCCTTCAACAATGAAACTAATGTCTCTTATATAGACGAGTAAATCATTTTCTTTTTGTCCATCCGATTTTACCACTTAATCTCATCCATTGATTTTGCCACTCTAACCTTCTTCGGCTAATGTGTTAGTAACATGTTTTAATTTGCTCCATTAGATCTTCCTTGAATTATGTTAGCCATCGATCTTCATAACAAACCTTATCTTTTACCTTGATTTCATACACTTTCAGCTCATCAATTTATCGGCTAAACTAGTCATTGAATTCCTTTCTGTTCTGCTTGGTTAAAAAAGAAATGCATCGACGAACACAAGCTTGATTAACATTGCATTCGGTATACACTTCACTCCGTCAGTGTATATTGGAATGCTTCATTTACCGACAACACTACTTTGTGTCTTTCAACTCTATTCTTCATCATAGATGAATGCAACATAATAAAGTCAATATCATCAAGTCATAGACTCATCAAAAAGTTACTCAGTGTATTCCTTATCCTCATCTGACATACACATCTTCCTCATGTAGATATTTCTATTCTTCATCTCTTTCACCTTTCTTCAAATGTTTTGATATAGCAACTTACAAGATAAGTACTGTCAAGCTAGTTGACATCAATGACAACATAATATTGATTTAATCATCTTACATATCTAATCAGCAACTCCTCAGTGATCTTTAATCACATATTCTTCATTCAGGTTCTAAATCAGTTATAGTTCATCAATCTCTCCCTTTGGCATTGATGGCAACTCAAGTAATATGAAGTGTACCATACACATACCAAACATGTATTCTACAACTCTGTGAATAAATGTTGTACAAGCTCTCCCTAGCTTAATATGTTTAATCACTACATTACTAAACAATATTACAAAATACAACTTTGTCATTCTGTAGATATGATCTTTTCATCTCTCAAGTTTTGCTTATGTTCTTTGTAACTAATCTTCAATGTTCTATTTCTATCAGATTATCTCTCCCTTAGATAGTTCTCATCGGTGCATGTTTAACTTTTCTTCATATTATTTATCTCTCCCTTTGACAATAATTCCAAAGAAATAAATAAATAATCAGCTCTGTAGTAGCTAAGTAACTCTCTGTTGTAAGATACAGTCTCTGTATCTCTGTATACTAATATCCCAATTTGTTTCAGTTCTTCAAACTTAATCATAACCTTGAACATTATTCAAAGTGTGAACTATGTTGCATCAACATGTGTGATCTTCTGATTAGTTTAAGATGATGCAACATCCAGATCACATTAGTGACCGGTAGACATGGGACAAACCCCATGTCTAGTCCTCAAGTATTCAAATGTGTCCTTCAGTAGAGGCTTTGTAAAGATATCTGCAAGTTGTTCTTTAGATGTAACAAATTCTAACTTCACTTGCTTCTCTTGCACTTGTTCTCTTAAGTAGTGATACTTAATTGATATATGCTTTGTCTTAGAGTGCATCACTGGATTCTTTGAAATATTAATAGCACTGGTGTGGTCACAGTATATAATCACCGGGTCAGTGATTACCTCATTCATTCCTTCCAACACTTGCTTGATATATGCAATGTTTGAGAAATTAGTAGTAGCAGCAACATACTCTACTTTAGCTATAGATTGAGAAATACAAGCCTGCTTTTTACTTGTCTAGGTTACAAGTCTTTCACTAAAGAATAATGCTCCCTCAGTGGTGCTTTTTCTATCATCCACATTTCCAGCTCAATCAACATCGGTATAGACCTTCAGTTCAAACTTACCTTCCTTAGGATACCATAATCCATAATGCTCTATCTTTTTCAGGTATCTTAAGATTCTTTTAGTAGCAATCATGTGTGATTCTCTAGGGTTAGCAGAAAATCTAGCAACAATTCCCACAGAATGTTCTATATCTGGTCTACTGTGAACTACATACATTAGCTTACCAATCATGGATTGGTAAAGTGTCTGGTTTACCTCTGTAGTTTCATCTTCCTTTGTCAATTTACATCCAGTAGCCATCAGTGTTCCCACAGGTTTAGCATCTTCCATGCCAAATGTCTTCAAGACTTCCTTTATGTATTTAGACTATGTGATGAATATCCCATCACTCTGCTGAATCACTTGTAGTCCTAGAAAGAATTTAATCTCTCCGAACATAGACATCTCAAACTCTTTTCTCATATCATCAACAAAAGATTTACATACATGATCTTGACCTCCAAAAATAATATCATCAACAAATATCTCAAAAATAATAATAGTGTCATCAGTATCACCTTTCATGTATAAATTATTTTTCTCACTAGTTCTAACAAACCCGATACTTAACAAGTAAGTATGTAGCCTTTCATACTAGGCTCTCAGTGCTTGCTTCAAACCATATAAATCTTTATGTAATCTACATACCATGTCTTTTTTGTTTGGATCAATGAATCCTTCAGGTTGTTCTATATAGACCTCTTCTTCAAGTATACCATTAAAAAATGGTAACTTCACATCCATTTGATAAACTTTAAATTTCTTATGTACAGAATATGCAAGTAGCATTCTAACTCCTTCCAATCTAGCAACAGGTGCAAATGTCTCACCATAGTCAATGCCTTCTTCCTGTGCATATCCCTTGCATACCAATCTATCTTTATTTCTTGTCACCTCACCATTTTCATTCAGTTTGTTCCTGAATATCCACTTAGTACTGATAACATTCTTATCTTTAGGTCGGGGTACTAAGGACCAGGTTTTGTTCTTCTCTATTTGTTCTATTTCCTCTTGCATTGCATTAACCCATTCTTCATTCTCTAATGCAACTTTCACATTTTTTGGTTCAAATTCACAAACTAGACATGTACCTTATCTTGCTTTGCTTCTTGTCTGCATGCCAGCTTGTCTGTCTCCAATAATTTGTCTCAAGATGATGTCTTCTAACAAAACTAGCCAGTACTTAGTTTCTTCTTTCTTGTTCATCTTGTTCAGGTTCATGTGCTTTCTCAGTAGCTCCATCTTGTTCATCAGTTTCCCTTTCCTGTTCCTTGAGGTTATTTTCCTGCTGACTAGTTATCATAGGTTGTGACTTCAGCAGATAATCAGGATGTTCAATGTAAGTGAATCTACCATAGTCTTCTAGTTCCTTTCTAATTTCTTTTGTGTTCTTGTCATCAAACTCATCAACACAAACATTAGTACTTTCAATTATCTTATTTGTAACCTTATTCAGACATTTATATGCTTTACTCTTAGTAGAATATCCTAAGAATATTCCTTCATCACCTTTAGAGTCAAATTTCCCATTTCTCTCATCTTTCAGAATAAAAAATTTTCTTCCAAAATTTTTGAAATAACTTATAGTAGGTTTGAGTCCAAACCATAGCTCATAGGGTGTCTAGTTGGTGTCCTTCTTCAGTTGTACTTGGTTAAGAACATATACAACTGTACTAATAGCTTCCCTCTAGTATGTCTGAGATATATTCTTTTGCAACATTAGTGTTCTTGCATAGTCAATTATTGACCTGTTCCTTCTTTCAGCAATCCCATTCTGCTGAGGTGTTCTTAATGCAGAGACCTGTCTTTTGATACCATGCTCATTACATAAATTAGTAAATTCATCAGAGATAAATTCACCTCCTCTATCAGATCTTAAGCATTTTAATTCTTTTCCAGTCTCTTTTTCTACCTTTTCCTTATACCACTTAAACATCTTAAATGCTTAAGATTTTTCTTTTAAGAACATAATTGTCATCAATCTAGTATAGTCATCAACAAAAAGAATAAAAAATCTATCACCATAATAACTCTAAGTTCTCATAGGACCACATAGGTCGGTATGAACAAACTCAAGTATCTTCTTTTTTGACTAGTCTTTTCTTTTAAAACTAGACTTAGTCATCTTACCTTTCTGACATTCATGACACATAGCATGATCCGGTTTTGACAAGTTAGACAACCCTCTAACTCTTTTCCTCTTACTAATCTTGATCATGTTATCAAAGTTCACATGGCATAACCTCTTATGCCACAACCATGCATCTTCATCCTTCATTAATAAACAAGAAGATTGATCAATATCAAGATAAAATAGATTACCTCTGGATTGTGTATTGGTTCCGACCAATCTTCCTCCATCATCATATATTTTTACCTTTTTGCTCTCAAAATAAAGTCGGTGGCCTGAATTATTTAGCTATGCCACACTTAACAAATTATAGTTCAGTCCATCTACCCAGTATGCATTTTCACATTTTATTCTATCATTAATCATCAGTGAACCTTTACCTCTTACCATACAGGGTGCATCATTTCCCATCCTAATAGATCCTCCATCGTATTCATCAAGTAGATCAAATTTCTCTACATCACCAGTCATATGATGTGTACAACCATTGTCTATGATCCATGTATCATTTCTGCTTACTTTAGAGATCTGTGTTGTTTCTTCATGTTTCTCTTCTTCCTCTTAGTCATCTTTCATAGCAACAAATACTACTTCTACATCATCATCAATATCAGATTCAGATTCAATATCTTCAACTATGTAACATACCTTTTTCCCTTTATCATAGCTATCTCGATTATCTATGTTGTTATGTTGGTAGCCTCTGTTAACTCTTCTCCCATAGCTTCCTTCAGATCGGTCATTAGATCTATCATCATCTTTCTTATTTGGACATCTAGCAACGATGTGGCCAACTTCTTTACAATTAAAGCATGCCAAAGGTAGCTTACCTCTATACCTTCCTTTACCTTTGGGTAATCTTCTGGCCATAAGAGCTTCAAGCTCATCAAGTTCTTCATCAGTACCACTATAATTATCATTATTCTTATTATTCCTGCTACTAGATTTACCCATCTTCAAAGAAGACATGAAAGTGGATTCAATAGATGGTACAACACTATTGTCAAAGTTATTCAATTCAAAGGTTATAAGCTTACCAATTAGCGTGTCAAGAGTAAGGTTGGATGTAGCTCTTGTTTCATGAATTGTAGAGATCCTGATTGCATAAACTAGTAGTAAAGTTATGAGAATATTGCTTATCATTGTTTCATCCTCAATAATTCCATCTGATTGTCTAATAGCATGTACTACCTCTTTTAGTCTATTTGAGTATTGCACAATGTTCTCACCTTCTTTCATCTTCATATCATCAAATCGACCTCTTAGGCTTTCTGCTCTGGCTCTTTTAACATTCAAATCTCCACTATATATTAGAGTCAGTTTATCCCACATGGCTTTGGCAGTAGCGCATCCCTTAATGTCTTCAAGTTTGGCATTGATATAGGCAGCAACAAGTTTCATCATAGTAATATTGTGTTCATGCTTGTCTTTTAGTTGATCAAGTGTCAAGGGACCTGGTGTCGGTTCAATGTAGCCATTTTGCATCAATTCTAGTGTGGAATTCCCAATTCCAGACATGTGCAACTTCATTTGGCTTTGCCATACTGTGAAGTTCTCTTTGTTCAGCTTTGGCACTTCCCTCTTATACATCTTGAGATCTTTTTGTTGGGGTCCTTAAAACTCTATTCTAAGAAACCACAACTCTAATACCAATTGTTAGAATAACTGAGAGGGGGGTGAATCAGTTATCTAGTGTCCCAAAACAAAATGTATAATCCAAAATAAATTCTTCAACTTCTGCTACTCGATAAACATAAAATAATTTCACTGTCTGTGATTTTACTGATTATCAATCTAAAACATATAGTAGTTACCGATCAAATCTAACATGAAATATGCAAAGTATGATAACAAACAAATATCGCAATCAACACATAACACAAGAGATTTAATGTGGAAACCCTATGAAAGGAAAAACCACCTGGGACCGGCAACCCAAAAATGTTCACTCTTCTGAAGTGAGGTCGGTGAAGACCTAACCTTGTTAAAGGTTACAAACACACTGTTAGGTGTGACCTTGTTAGAGGATTTTAGACTAGAAGTTATCATCCAACCAACAGTCACTCTGGGGTTGACAAGATAACAATGTTCACTCTATGAATGAAACATAAAAAGACTTTCTTAGTCCACTTAGTTAAGAGATTTGACTGTGTAAAATGGTTAAATATGTAACAGTAGATGATCTACCTTAATACAACTTCAATTGTAGTTTACAGATCAATATTCAGCTCATACAAATCTTTCTGATCAATATATCACTTCAGATTCAACTCTATATCAACTTACTGTTCATCGCTAATTACTCTCTGTAGCTCAGCAATTGTTCTACAGTTTGGTTCTCACTAACCAGTATGATCAGAATGCATGAAAACTTGTTCACATGATAATTCTACAGTATCTTCTTCTTCTGGCATCCCTTCAACAATGAAACTAATGTCTCTTATATAGACGAGTAAATCATTTTCTTTTTGTCCATCAAATTTTGCCGCTTAATCTCATCCATTGATTTTTCCACTCTAACCTTCTTCAAATAATGTGTTAGTAACATGTTTCAATCTACTCCATTAGATTTTCCTTGAATTATGTTAGCCGTTGATCTTCATAACAAACCTTATCTTTTACCTTGATTTCATACACTTTCTAGCTCATCAATTTATCAGCTAAACTAGTCATTGAATTCCTTTCTATTCTACTTGGTTAAAAAAGAAATGTGTCGGTGAACACAAGCTCAGTTAACACTGTGCTCAAAATACACTTCACTCTGTCGGTGTATACTGGAATGCTTCATTTACCGACAACACTGCTTTGTGTCTTTCAGCTCTATTCTTCATCATAGATGAATGCAACATAATAAAGTCAATATCATCAAGTCATAGACTCATCAAAAAGTTACTCAGTGTATTCCTTATCCTCATCTGACATACACATCTTCCTCATGTAGATATTTCTATTCTTCATCTCTTTCACCTTTCTTCAGATGTTTCGGTATAGTAACTTACAAGATAAGTACTGTCAAGCTAGTTGACATCAATGACAACATAATACTGATTTAATCATCTTACATATCTAATTAGAAACTCCTTAGTGATCTTTATTCATAGATTCTTCATTCAGGTTCTAAATCAGTTGTAGTTCATCACTAGAACACCTTGAGATTGTGATCACGAAGCAACATGATGAAAAGTTGATGATCAACTTGGAGAAGTGTGAGTTCATCAAGACAGAGCTAGTATACCTTAGGTTTGTGTTATCTCATGGTAATATGAAAATGGATGTTATTAAGGTGGAAGCTATTATAAATTGGCCTACTCCAAGGACAACAATAGAGGTAAGAAGTTTTCATGGCTTTTCTCAATACTATAGGAAATTCATAAATTAGTTTAGTGCTATTTGTGTTCCTATGTTGGACACCATTAAAGGAGGCATGAAGACTAAGTTTTTATGGAATGAGAAAGCTAACAAGAACTTTGAGTTGTTGAAGGAAAATATTTCTACCCAACCTGTTTTAGTCTTGCCAAGCTTTGAGAAGCTATTCACCATAGAGAGTGATGCTAGCAATGTGGCTATTGGAGTTGTTTTAAGCCAAGAGGGTAGACCGGTGGCTTTTCATTTAGAGAAGTTAAGTGAAGCTAAGAAGAAGTATTCTTCTTATGAACTTGAAATGTATGCATTAGTTCAGGCTTTGAGGAAATGGAGGTACTACTTGCTTCCCAAGGAGCTCATAGTGTATTCAGACAATCAAGCACTAAGTTTCTTGAACTCTCAAGAGAAGTTGAGTCACAAGCACATGAAGTGGGTTGAATACCTGCAAGCTTACACTTTTAATATCAAGCATAAGAAGGGAGTAATCAATAAGGTGGTAGATGCCTTGTCTAGGAGAGCTCACACTATCCAAGAGATCCAATTGAAGAGCATGAGAATAGATCACTTCAAAAATCTATATGTTGATGATGAAGACTTTGCAGACATTTACAAGGTATGTTCTGAATACAAGAATCATTTTCATAGCAAATATGTTGAATACACTTTGCAAAGTGATCTTTTATTTAAAGGAAATCAGTTATGTGTCCCTAGAGGCTCTATTAGAGAAAATTTGATTCAGGAAAAGCATAATGGTGCATTGAGTGGTCACTTTGGGATCACTAAGGCTCAAGAACTTGTTTAAAGGTTCTATTATTGGCCAAGGATGAACCTTGATGTTTGAAGATATGTGGAAAGTTGCATTGTATGTCAAAAGGCCAAAGGTACTTCTTCAAATGTAGGCCTATATCAACTATTACCTATTCCCACTAGGCCATGGGAATGCTTGAGCATGGATTTTGTAGTTGGGTTACCCAAGACAAGACAAGGCATGGATAGTGTTTATGTAGTTGTGGAAAAATTTGGAAAGATAGATCACTTTGTGCCATGCAATACAACTAATGATGCCAGCCAAATAGCCTCTCTTTTCTTCAAAGAGATAGTAAGAATTCATGGGTTACCTATGAGCATTGTGTATGATAGAGACACCAAGTTTATGAGTCATTTTTGGAAGACTCTTTGGCAAAGGTTAGGCACTAATTTATCCTTTGGATCTGCATACCATCCCCAAACTGATGGTTAGACCAAAGTGGTAAATAGAAGCCTTGGAAATCTATTAAGGTGCTTGACCAAGGAATATGGTCAACAATGGGATCAATTGATTGGACAAGCTAAATATTCTTATAATGACACTATAAACAGGTCAACAAGGAAGAGTCCCTTTGAGATAGTATATGGTCTACATCCTAGAGGAGTCTATGAGCTAAGAGACTTAAAGGATTGAGTGAAGGGAAGTGGATATGCTGATGACTTTGCTTATACAATGCAGGAGATACATGATACAGTCAGGAAGACTTTGACAGAGAACATTATGAAGCATAAGAATAAAGTTGATGAGACTCGGAGAGAAATTTAGTTCAATATGGGAGACTTAGTGATGGTGCATCTTAATAAGTCTAGACTTCAAAAGAGAGTCCCACACAAGCCACAAATGAGGAGGATAGGTCCTTGTCCTATCTTAGAAAAGTATGGGAACAATGCCTATAGAGTGGAGCTACCAAAGGATAGTGGACTGTCCCCTATCTTCAATGTTGTAGACCTAGTTCATTACAAAGGAACACCACCTAAAATGTATCAAAGCCTTAGTGAAGTAATCCAAGATGTGGAAGATCTCAAACTACCTTCTACAACAGTCAAGAAGGCTGACAACATACTGAATACTAGAGTATACAAGAAGACTAGAACCAAGGAGTATAAAGAACACTTGATCAAGTGGCATGATCAATCTAATGCTGATGTAGTGTGGATCAAGGAAGCTAAATTCAAGAAGATGGGAGTTGATCCTACCTTACTCAATCCATGGGTAGATTGAACTTTTTTTGTTTAGGGGAGGATGGTGCAGGAGAACCTAGGCTAACCTCCATTGTCTATGATATTTTGGCTTGTATCTAACATTAGCCAAGTCAGAAGTGTGAGAGAGTGGTGTGTTTTATTTGGACCTTAGAATGTCATTTCAATGTGGACTAGGTGAGTTAGTGTTATAACTAAGGTCACCAATCAGCCATTGTTAGTTGTTTTTAATTAAACTTTGGCTTAGAAGCTTAGAGATGGATTTGGGTTATTAATGTGTTCTAAACACATGAATGATGTAAGAAAGATGCCTTGAGGCCATAAATGAAGTTGGTTCCTCAAGATACAGAGGTTAGAGGTCCTAAGAATTAGGATGGTGGCATGAAGGCAAAAATACCAAATGTTGTTAGAAAGTTGTCATGACAACATTTGCAATAATGGCAAATGTTGCATGCAACTTGACAACATAGGATCCCCTAGAAGATAGGAGTGGGAGAGTAAATAAGAGGGCCTAAAAACATGGAGAAATGCATCTAAGTTTCCCAGAGGTTCTAATTCTGAGATAGATATTATTGTAACAATATTTTAAATAGTGAATATAGCTTTGCAACTCTATTTTGGGAGGAACCCAAGCTTCTCAGTGTGACAGTGTTATTTTTTGGATTGAAAGCTTTGAGTTAGTGGTGGATTTGTATTTTTGAGTTATTTTTAAGTTTTTTTCATTTAGTAAGAAAGTCAATTTGAGTTATTCTAAGGCCTTGAATAAATTGTTTTAGATTTAGGGAGTTTCCTGGTCCTGTCCTGACCAGTTTCTCATTTCATGGCTCCCCCATGAAATCTAGCCATGGGATCTTCCTAAGGGTAGATGAATATGTTAGGGGAGCCATTAGTCTATACATATCTAGGATTATTAGTCATGAAGAGTCAAGAAACTATTTTTAATGGCAAGCCCTAAGCGAGCTTAGAGTGCCCGGTTAGAGGCTTGATAGTGTTAAATTGAAGATTATATGCAGGGGTTTGAAGTACTGTATGAAAAAAGTATAGTTCTAGGTGGGATATAAACATATCAAGTCATTTTATGAGGATTTTGGTCATACCAATCCATTTAAGTGAGTTTCAATCAAGAAATCAGTCTAGTCTTAGGAAATAGGCCTATTAGCCCTATTTGGCCTAGATTATAGGAATACTGTGTACGAAAGACTTAGGAGTTTAAAACATGTAGATTCCTTTATAAAATCCAAAAGGGTATCCAAATCCCTAATTTTTTTTTCAGGTCATTTGGTAAGATTTGTGTAGAAAGTGAGAAAACACCTTGTCAAGGGCTACAAGGATTTAGGCCTAATTAGGCCTCCTCAAGGTGAAATCTTGAACCCGGTGAAAAAGGGCTTGAAGATCCTTATAAATGGATTAAAATGGAAGAATTAGGAATTTTTCCAACATTTTTGGCACCCATGCAATGAAATTGAATGTTTGTGAGGAGATGGCACTTAGATCCTTCTAAGTGTAGGAGAAGTATTGAAGTAACTACATGATGTTTGTCCTTCAAGGTGAAGCACAAGGAGTGAGGCTCTTGGAGAGGAGCTAGATAAGGCCTTAGTTAATCATCTAAGCCTTTGGAGATCCTATAGGAGGTTAGGATCATTGATAGAGACAAGCTAGGTCTCTTAGAAGTTGTGCAAGCAAACCTTGGAACACTCACATCAGTTCACTGGATCCACTACTGCTTGCTTCCTCTTTATTTTTCCATGTCTTATTTATCTGGTTCCTTATTTGTTTGACAGTTTCTTCATTTTTGAATTATTCATTTCTGATTGCTTGTGCTCTGCAGTCTCTTTTTATGTGACCAATCTCTTGGCATTTGTAACAGACCAAACTTCCACTCATCCAACTCTTGGATTTACCTCTAAAATGTTTCTTTACATAGTTTTCTCCAATATGACCATATTCCCCACAATAATGACAACTATACCACGTATTGTAATCCCAATTGAATGTGTTACCTTTCCTAGGTGCTTTATTCTTCTTATTGGATGTCCACTTAGCATTAGATCTACATTCTTGTGCTATGTGACCATATTTATGACAGTTAAAATAATGTCCTTGAAATCTGGGTGTAGTAGGTGCCTTACTAACCTTTGACCTGCATTCATGTGCCTTTTGTCCATGCTTCTTATAGTTAAAACAATTTCCATTGAATTTAGGTTTAGGACTGGACTTACCATTATTGCTTCTGTAGATTTTTATTGTGTGTCCTATCTTTCCACAATGATGGCATGTGGGTTTTTTGTTCTTTGTCTTTGCATTCCTTTGTTCTCCATTCTTTGATGATTCACCTTCTTTAGTGGATGATAGGTGGACATCATATCCAATTCTATAAGTATAATTGGATATTCTTGGTGAACTCAATAGTTCTTCAAAGTATTTCATAGCTTCATTTGGCTTGTTCATCCTTTCATTAAGTTCCTTTTCAGATCTCAATTCATTCCTTAGTTGACTATTTTCTGATCTCAGACTTGTAATTTACATATATTTCTTTCTCAACTCTTGATTGGCAAGTAACAGTTGATTTACCATGTCCAATTGATTATTTGTCAACCTATGCATATCACATGTCCTTTCATCAAGTCTTATAGACATTTGTCTTTTGTTTTCTTCTGCCATTGTCTTGTCTTCTTCAGCTTTATTTTTTGGTTCAATCACCTCACTTAACCTAATTGATTGAATTTTCATCTCTCTCTTTAGACTTTTGACATCTTCATTCAGTGAGTTGTTTCTTTCTAATAGATCTTCTATAGATACATCACTTTTAGTAGAGTCTCCATTGTCAAATAGACCTTTAGTATCTTCTTCTTGATATTGTGTGTCATTTAGTTGGATTGCCAGTTCTTTCCTTCTGTTTAAAGATTTATTCAATTCTCCTTTGGCTTCTTCAATTTGGTTTAATGCAAGATGGATGTCGATATTATGATTCTCTATGATATTTTCCAACTTATAAACCTCCATCTCCAAGACCTTAACTCTCAAGTGGTTAGACTTCCTTTAAGATAACTTTAGCTTTGATACCAATTGTTGGAAATCTAATATGGGAAAGTGAGATACTAAGGGGGGGTGAATTAGATATCTCTAATATTTGATACTTTAAAACTAATTCCACAAGCATACCATAAACATGAATTTCAATACTAAAATAGATCTAACATTATAACTTCATCCATCAAATGAAACACATAACACATAAATTTTGGTTACCCATAAAGCCTTGGAAGGTAAAATTGGGGTGGAATTGACACCCACAAATCTTCACTACTGTGGTATTAAAGTATGCATGCTAGGGCTACAAAGTTTGATCACTTCATATGATCTACCCTATGAGGGGTCTGCCCTGTTAAGAACTTACATACTTATGCAATCTACCTTGATTAAAGGATTTGAAACTTAAAACTAATTAAGCACTTAGTTAAGAGATTTATAAAGGTCTGTTAGGACCACTATGTTAAGAGATTTACCCTGATTCACCTACTAAAATGTATCAGTACCTGATCCTTCGGTTTACACTGAAAATGTTGATAACAGATCATCTCCTTCCAATACTTGTTTGATCTCCAAAATCAAATATAGTTATGTTTTGTCCTTCACTGCTTTGCTCAGTCACTTTACTTGATCTCTGCCTTTGATAATAAAAAACACTGTCATATTCTGCATACGTGAGATCTTCTTTGATCTACTTACTTGCATACTTACATGATTTTAGGGTTTAGATATCATCTTATATAAACATCTAATCTATCTTCTAGATCAAAATCAACGATCTAGATACATTTCTTATGTCACTTAAGCATTCCCTTTTTCTGATAGGTTAACTAGTTTGCATAGGGATTAAAAATAATAATTACGAAATGTAATCATCTCCTTGATTCACTCAACAATCCTTAAATTATGTATAAAAGTCATCCAAAATGATTTACCTTGGTGTTTGTGTCATAAAAAATAAATATCTCAAAATTGGATTGCTCGACATATGAAGTCTCTGATGCTCGACAACTACTGTTCTTCATATACTGGTGCTCGACACTGACTATTCTATACAAGTTGGCATAAACTACTTGACAACTACTTAAGTATTTGGTGACCTCTGAGTTGCTTGGTAGTAACTACTGCTTAGTAATTGTACAAGTTTATACATGACTCAACCTTAATAAGATGGCTCAGTCGTAGTGATGACTGACCAACATTGCCTAAAAAATGACTAAGTGTTAGACACTAATAGACAACAAAACTTAGGGATCAACACATAGAAACCTAGATTTACGTGGAGAAACCCTTTTGGAAAATAACTCCATCACTAAAAGAGAGGAAAATATATTACTAATCCAATTTATATTACAACAACAATACACTTCTCTGTAGACCTCTATAGAAATCAAGTGACACTTCATTGCCCTAAAAATGAAATAGGATTTAATGAAAAACTCTAGTTCAAGGCACTGATGTATAGGAGTTTTTGGGGATGAATACCATTGTGGTACCATAAAAAAATAGGCAATATAACCAGCTTTAAAAACCTCATTCCCACCCCAAAAATATTCTTATACAAATGCTCTTACAACTCTCATAAGGCATCTCTCATGCATGTCCACCAGTGTAAGGAATTCGTCATAAATTTCCATTAGTATTATCATAGAAGGCACCGATGTATAGGAGCTTGTGAGGATGAATACCCTTGTGGTATCATAAAACAAACTAGGAAATATAACCACCTATAAAAAACTCATTCCCACCGCAAAAATAGCCTTTTACAAATGCTCTTACAACTCTCATAAGGCATCTCTCATGCATGACCACCAGTGTAAGGAATTTTTCATAAATTGTCATAAGTATTGTTGTAGAATCTTATGATAGCTATCATATTGTCATAGATTCTCTTGCAACTCATAAAAAGTGTCCAAACACCTCAAAATAGAGGATTCCAATAGTGGATTCCTAAGTATTTTTCCTATTACCTAAATGAAAAATGGTAAAAGTAAATTTTCCTTTACATGGTCTCTTTCACCACCATTAGTTAAAAAATCCAACCTCTTATTGGTAAATTACAAAAGATATTAGGAAAATAAAAAATTAAGGATTTACAAGGTTGATGGCACCTAAATCCTAACATTCTCCCACTTAACATCATATATTTTAAATTATCCCATAGAGTTAAAAAAATAAAAATCAAGTACAATATTGAAGGCTCATGACCTTCCTGCATGAAGAGAACTTATCTGTGGTCATTGGCTTCACAAGAAAATCTGTAACATTATCCAAAGTGTTAACTTTTTTTATTCAATATCTTTCCACTTTCAACCACATCTCACACAAAGTGATACTAAACATCAACATATTTAGTACAAGAATGATACATAGGGTTTTTATCCAAACATATGGCACTCTAACTATCACATCTAATTCAAATTGTCCTGCAACCAATACTATTACCAAGTCTTTGTAACCAAACTACCTCCTTATAGGCATGTGTAGTAGCCATATACTCTTCATTAGTGGTGGATAATGCAACTATAGGTTGAATTTTACTCATCCAACTCATTGCACCTCCAAACAAAGTAAACACATAGCCACTAGTGGACCTCCTACTATCCAAGTCACCTGTCGAATCTGCGTCAACAAAACCTTGTATGTCCAATGAATTATTCAAATAATTAGTACAATGATAAACCAAATATTAATAATAAGTACCTCATAAATATCTTAAAACCATTTTCACAAAATTACAATTCTCTTTACCAAGGTTAGACATAAACCTGCTCAGAACTCCCATTGTTTGGGCTATATCTAGTCTAGTACAAACTATTGCAAGTATTAAACTATAAAAAAAAAACTAGCATAAGGAACATTATATATCTCTTTAATATTATCATTATACTTAGGAAACATGTCTAAACTCAAATTAATACCAATCAGAAATGGAATACTCGCTGTCTTATAGTCCTAGATTTTGAATCTCTACAAAATAGTATCAACATACTTACTCTAACTTAACCAAATATTTCTATAAACTTGATCCTTCTTGACTGCCATCCCAATAATATATCTTGCATCCCCCAATTCCTTCATATAAAATGTGCTATAAAATTGAGTTTTGAGCTCTCTAATAATTGTCTTGTTGTTAGTAAACAACATGTCATCAACATACATGACAATAATTAATAACTAATCATGTGTAACCTTAATGTAAATACAATGATCTTCACTTATAATGTAATCCAACTTCAATGAATATGCATCAAACTTTTGGTACTGCATCCTGAGTGAATTTTTCAAACCATACAATGATTAATTTAACCTGAAAACCAAGTTTCCTTTCCTTTCTCAACAAAACTGTTAGGTTGTTGCATATAAATATCTTCTACAAAATCCGCATGCAAGAAAGCAATTTCAACATGCATTTTCTCTCTCTCAAAACCACAAGTAGAATCAATATATAATAGGAATTTGATAGAAGTTAGTTTAGCAATAGGAGATAATATTTTATTGAAATCAAATCCTCTTTCTGAGTCACCCTTGGCCACCAATTTGGCCTTTTACCTCTCTTACTGACCATCTACTCCAAACTTATTCTTAAATACCCACTTGCATCCAATGGACTTTCTTCATGTGGGAAAACTAACAAGATCCCATGTGTCACAACTATCCAAAAATGTCATCTCCTCATTCATGGCCTACATCTAATACTCACTTTATTTGGATGAGAGTGCCTCCTTATAAAATCTAGGTTCATCGCCAGTACAAAGTAAAGGAAATTTTACAATGGAAATATTTTGGGCTATACTTGTCAACTAGATTATGTTGTCTCATGGACCTTCTCAAAGGTGGAGTATTAAGAGGTTATTCCTCATTATGATCAACTTCTTCAGTCACAACTAAATCTTTTGAATTTTCACTTGAAATCTCTTCTTCTTATCCATCCATATGTTCTTCCACATGTGCATCTTCTTTCTTAGTTTCAAAATGCACTATTTTTTACTTTTCCTTTGGTTGTTCTTCACTTGAGTCAGCTCCAAATTCCCTGAAAAATCACATCTTTAGAAAAAATCATTTTTTGGGTTAGAGGATCCCAAAGCTTATAACCTTTTACATTCTCATCGTACCCTAAAAAGATGCATTTATGTGCTTGTGGATCCAATTTAGATCACTTCTATTGAGGCACATGAATTAAATCCTCACAATTAAAAACCCTTAAATGTGAAACTTAAGGCTTTTTACCAAACCACATTTCATAAGGATTTTTATCAAAAAGAGCTTTACAAGGAGATCTATTTATCAAACAAAAAGCAGTATCAACATCTTCCACCTAGAAACATTTATCTAGCTTAGAACCACTTAACATGTTCCTAGCTCTTTCCATTAATGTACAGTTAATTCTTTCTACTACCCTATTTTTGGGGGGAGTATAAGTTGTAGTCTTTTGTCTAAAAATTATTGCATGTTTGAAAAACTCATCAAATTCCCTAGAGAGATAGTCACCCCCATTGTTAGATCTTAATACATTTATCTTATAATCTATTTGCTTTTTAACTAATGCCTTAATTCCTTAAACTTGGTGAAAACTTCATATTTTGAATGCATAAAATAAATCCAAGTATATCTCGAGACATTATTAATGAAGGAAACATAATAATGATATTTATTCAAAGAGTCAACATCCACTAGACCACATACATCTGAATGAATGATCTCTAAAATTTTCTTAACTTTATTAACTCATTTATGAAATAAATAAATATTTTGTTTACCTAACACATAATGTTCATAGGAATCACTCATACTAACAAAATAATCAAAAATCTCCTCAACTAGTTTCTTATCTAGAATGGTCTTAAGACATTTTTTTATCAATGTGACCCAATCTATGATGGCACAACATACATGCATTTTTAGTCCTAATTAAAAATGTTGAATTAAAAAGAGTAGAAGCATGTAGCCTAAACAATTTCCCTATCCAAGATCCTTTAGGAACTAAAAAACTTTCCTTTACCAATCAACAACTACACTTATCAAAAGTCCCATGCATTCCAAAATCATTCAACTTGGAAACCGAAAGTAAAATTCTTGTAAGATCTAGAATATGTAAAACATTATCAATGGAAAAAATCCTCCCATAATTGAAAAATAACTTTACCTTTCCTTTTCCAACAATCTTTAGTAAGGTGTTGTCAACAAGAAAATTTTATCCTCCATCATATTCCTTATACTCTGAAAACTACTCCTTGTGAGAATTCATATAGTAGGAAGCACTTGAATCTACAAGCCAAGCATCATTACTAACAAAATTACCTAAAATAAACAAAGCATCTGAATCATCATCAACTAAGGGCTTATCCATGGAAGTATCAATGCTCTTTTTTATATTTTTGCACTCCTTCACATGCCCTCTCTTACAATAGTTCCAACACTTTAGTTTTCCCTTTTTAGGGGTCTTAGAACATCCTTTTAACTTATACTTCTTCTTCTTATCTCATTTAGCTTCTTTCTCCTTAGGACTTCCTCACTTGTGCAAGGTATTTTTGGATCCAACATTCATAATGTTTCTTCTCGTCTCTTCTAAAAGAAATAGAAAAACTACGATGTTCATCTTAGGCGCTACACCACCACTACACATGATGACAACTAGATTTTCCCAAGAATTAGGAAAAGAGAAAATCAATAAGATACATTTATCTTTATCTTCTATCTTAACATTTATTGAAGCAAGCTAACTTAGAATAAAATCAAATGTATTTAGATGCTCAAAGATAGAGTCACCATCTTTCATTTTTAAGGAAATAAAAATGTCTTTTCAAATATAGTTTGTTGGGAAAACTCTTAGTTAATAGATATCCCCTATTTTCCCCCATAGCTTGTAGTTTGTGTCTTTTTTAGAGACATTCAGGAGGAAAAAGTCTTATAAATAGAATTGAATGATTCCTCATGCCTTTGTGTCCAACTTTTTCCACTCCTCATCTGATAAGGCAAACCTTGTGGTGTTTTTCTTCTGAAGTTGGAAACCTCTTATCTCTCTCTCTTCAAGGAGATATTAAAATTTCAACTTCCACATCTCGTAACTAGTTCCATTGAAATAATCAATATCTTGATGAGAGGTGGAGGCCATGGTATACAACCTTTCTCAAATTTGCAAAATACCCACAAAATAAAAGCTCCCACTTTCAAAAAGTAAAGAGAAAGACATCCCTCTCTCAAAGGAATTATTAGCTCTAATACCAAAAGTTTTAAAACAAGGAGAAGAAAGATTTCTATTTCACTTGAATTTGATATTAATGAAAATATGAAACCAAAGACCAATATTAAATAAAGTTATTGTGGAATCAAAACAAGAACTAGAAAATCATTGCACATAAAACACGAGATTTACATGGAGAAACCCTTTCAAGAAAAAAAAAATCCACCATAGAAAGAGAGGAAAGTATATTACTAATCTAATGAATAATTTAACAAAAATACACTTCTTTTTAGACCTCTATAGAAATCTGGCAGCACTTTGTTTCCCTAGAAACTAAACTGTTGGATATTGTTGATGAGATTGTTGGATATTACTGATACATTTAATATGTTTAATCACTATGTTATCTTGGTGTTGGAATTGGCATTCATATTGTTGTCATTCATGTTTTTTCACTGATGTCAACATATGTTTCTATAAGGAAAATAGACTGGTTATTTCAGTGTAAAGATACTGTACGGATGTTTTAGAATGTGTAAAGTTAGTTGTATATATAGGAAGGTGTTGTGATCTTATATCTAAGGTTGTATGATGTAATGTTGTGTATTGGATGAGTTACATATGTTTTGTTGAAGACTATTTTCTGGACTGTGATAGTGGAAGATGACAAAGTAAGTCTCTATGTTTTGGGTATATCTTATAGGCGATAAAGATTCAGTGTATGTGAGCTTAACAAATGTTAGTTAAAATACTAAGGAATGTTTGTTGGTCTTCACAAGTCATAAAAAGCAGTATGATGTCAATTGTGGTGTGTGTTCTGGAGAAGACCTATTTGGAAGCTGACTTCAGAAGTTGTAGCATGTATTATGAATGGAAAACATGGATTACAGATGTTGGTCCTTAATTGATGTAATATTATTGTTGTATACTTGTTTTAGATACCATGTGTATCTTAGCAAGGAGTTATGTAATTATTTGTATATTAGGAAATCCTAATTGGCCAACCTGATCATGTAAAATGTAATAGGATATATATGTAAGATCTTTTCTTTGAAAAGAAAGATATGATATGGATGTGATATGAAAGAGGATTGTGGAAGCTGTGAGCTTGTATCTACTAGATGTAGAGTAGAGGATTGTATGTAATTCATTGGAACTGATTAAGAAAAGATAGTTGCTATCAAACAGTTCAGAAGGATTGTGTATTTCCTCATATACACTTGTGTTGCAAATAGTGAGTTCTAAAGTTGGTCTTAACCTTCTTTGGGTAGTGTGCCTACCCTTTTCTTTGACTCCTAACAAGGTTTGTCCTCTAACAAGGACTATGTATTGTAATATTTTAATCAGCTCCTAACAGGGCTAGATATTCTAACAAGGATACTGTACTCTCGGTACATCATTAGTGGGTGTTAATTCCACCATAGTTTTACCTTTAACAAGGTTTGATCGACAAAAAATATTGTTATTGTGTTGGCATTCATTGTGTTCATTTGATTTGGTATTTCTACTATTCAAAGTTTAAAGTTTAATAATCTTTCATACAACTGATTCACCCCCCCTCTTAGTTTTATTGGTGGACTATTATTCCTAAAAATTGGTATCAGATCTTTTGGTCCTTAGAGAGAAACCTTAACAACTCAAGGTGATCTTGGAGATGACATTCTATAGGAAGGATAGTCCAAAATTTGAGCCTAAAAAATTTTGACAGTTGGAAGAACAAGATGAAAACTCATTTGCTATGTTTGGTCATTGACTATTGGATGATTACAAAGAATGTAGTTACCATGAAGGCCGAGGATGAATTAGACAAGACTTCTGATGATAAAAATAAGACATTTCCATATAACATGGGCACAAGGGAAGAACTGATTAGCGCACTCTCTGAAGGAGAATTTACTGAAGTTAAAGATCTGGATTCAACACACAATATTTGGATAAGATTAGATGCACTATATGAAGGATACAAGTTTACCAAGTAAGCGAAGTTACAAAACTAGAAAACAAGAATGGAGAAGCTACAAATGAAGGATGATGAAAGCATTAGGGATTATGTACAAAGATTTACAGAGGTTGTGATTGGAATAAAAAATTCTAGAGGCACTTATGAAGAAGAAGAATTCATTGTGAAGATCCTTAGATCATTGACACCATTCTACAAGACCAAAGCTCAGACTATAGAAGAAAGTATATCTCTGACTCCAAACTTTAGCAAAGAAATGTTGATTGCAAAGCTAACTACCTTTGAAGTTGTTGAAATGGTAGATTTTGTACCTAAATCTGAAATAACATTCACGACATCTGCACACAAAAAGATAATATCTACACTTCCAAGCACCAGAAGTGAGAATATAAAAGAAGAGCTTGGTGAGTATGTTGATGAATAGGAATAGATACAAGAAGAAGAAAGAAAGCTAGATGAACTTTTTACATTGATCGCTAGAAGAGAAAAGAGAGGTAAGGGTAAATTTGAAGGAAAGTTACCTTTGAAATGATTTTCATGCAATAAGATAGGACACTTTGCATCTAGATGTTCTACAAGAGTTCCTAAGCACAAACCTAAGTTTTTCAAGCCTAAGTATTCAAAAGAAAAGGAATGTTATTATGCTAGTGAACTAGGTATCTCTGATGATGATAATTGTGATTATGAGGAGATTGGATTTATAGATATTAAGGATGAAAAACCAGTACATGAGGAAAAATCCTCAGTATCACATGTTGACAAGAAATCTGAATGGGTTATAGACAGTGGTTTCTCACATCATATGAATGGAGACAAAAATAAATTTGTTAAACTAAACAAATATGATGGTGGTGTTGTAAGATGCAAAGATAATGTTCCTAAGCCTATCATAGGAGTAGGATCTATTTCTCTGGATGGAAAGACTAATGCTGACAATGTACTACTTGTTGATGGACTTAAACATAACTTGTTGAGTGTTGAACAATTGCTGGATAAAGAGTATCAATTGAAATTCATTTATGGGAAGTGTTTTATTAGAAGTAATACATGAAAATTGATTGCAACTGGTACTATATCTAGAGGTAATATATTTAAATTAAATACATCTAGAGCCTCTTATTTTTTTGCGAAGGTAGATGATAGTTGGTTATGGCACATAAGGTTTTGTCATGTCAATTTTGATAACATTGTGAAGGGAAGCTTGATTAATGCATTAAGAGACCTACCGAAAATTGTAAAACCATCTAACACTATGTGCAGAGAATGTGTTATGGGAAAGCAGACTAGAAGATGTTATAAAAGTAACTCATATACATCAAAAGGAAAGTTGGATCTAGTACATACAAACCTATGTGGAATGTGGACCTACAAGGACAATATCATACTATGGTGAAATGTATTTTATAATTTTTGTTGATGATATTATTTTTGGAGGCAATGGTGAGATGTGTAATAAGTTTTCTAAAGAAATGGAGAATGAATTTGAGATGTCCATGATAGGTGAAATTCTTTCTTTCTTGGACTAAAAATAAATCAGAGCAAGAATGTCATTTTCATTTCTCAAACTAAGTATCTTAAAGAGATGTTGAAAATATTTGGAATAGAAGATTGTAAACCTGTGGGTACACCCATGGTGGCTGGTCATAAATTAACAAATAATGATGAGACCAAGATTATTTTTCAGAATAAGTACAAATCAATGATTGGAGGGTTACAATATCTGACTCACTCTAGACCAGATATTGCTAATGTTGTTGGAACTGTGGCTAGATATCAGTGTTGGAATTAGGAGAGATAGGGTACTGAGAGGGGAGGGGTGAATCAGTGCCCACAAAAACTTTAACACATCAACCTTTTAGATCTACAATAGTAAACAATAGTAACCTTCCAAAATAACTTGTATCTAATGCATGTATCATTCATCCATTCAACTTGTGAAAGTAAATAACATGAAATCAACAATATAACAGTCTCATAACACAAGTATTTTGGTAACGCAGAAACCCTTGTTAGAAGTTAAAAATTGCGGTGGGGATGACACCCACAAATTCTTCACTACTGCAGATAGAAAAGGTTTGCCTGTTAGGGCTACAAGTTTTGATCACTTCTGGTGATCTCACCCTGTTAGGAGTGACATGTTAGATTAGCTAGATCTACCTAGTTATAGGATTTTAACAACACTAATGAAGTGTGCACTTGGTTAAGAGATTTACATAAGACTGCTAAGTCTACTCTATTAAGAGATTTTATCCAAAAACTCTATTACAATTGTCAGAAAGCAATAGGTATTTATCTGCTATTTAACACTCAACTGTCTAATATAGATCTATAAGCTCTGATAAAATATCACCTTACTTGTGATGAATCTCTGCTCTGAACTGCTCGGCAACCTCTACTATTTTTGCTCAATCCTAAATTCTACTATACTCGGTTCTGCTTTGCTAATTAATAGACTTGAAGATAGGCAAATGCTTCAAGTGCTCCGTGATTCATATATCAGTTCACACCAAAAATGATGTGAACACACAAATATAGTGTTCTATTTTTTTTGCTTTAACACAAATAGGTTACACACTATAACCATAACCCTAAGATCTATGGTGTACAATAATAACCTAGATCATCTATTACAAAAGATATACATTGTATTTAATGAATATCATTACATTAAATGTTCCTCGATCTTGGTAAAATGTTTTAAAAACCATTGTAACCATTTGCATAGAAGAATGTGCCATTCCTAATTACTATGCCATTTCCTATGATCCTCAGTAAACACTATGTAAACTAATCGGTGTATAATGCGATGCTTGGTGTTTACTGTCTGTCGGTGTCAGTGTCTGCTGGTGCTCGATAAACTATCTACTGCTCGGTATATAGGCTTTACCAACTAGTCTGTTCTGCTTTATGTTACCGATTAGCTCAATGTAAGTAACCGACCGATATCTTTACACACCTTTGGTACTAATGACAACCTTAGAAGCTCAATAGAGATAAAAATCTCCCCTTTGGCATTAGTATCAAAACTTTGAATGTATAAAGACAAAAATTTGTATGTGACTTATATCTCCTTATATCTCCACCATATACATATACACAAAAAATTTCTAAGTACTGATTACTCCCCCTTAGTGCATGCTCCCAATAATATATAGTATACATAGCATCCATGTATATAATATTTGGCATAATAGCATCTGATACATTTTTTTCCCCCTTTTTGATAGTAATGCCAAATACAAAATTGAGGTAGTATACTCACAGCTTGTCAAAAATTGACTGATGGGTTTTCTTTAGTGACTCCAAGAGGTTTTTCCATTCCTCTTTCAAGTGGGTGAGAGCAATGTGCTCAAGACCAACTTGTGCGTGCATGTCAAAGATGTTTTCTAACACCAAAATTTTTGGTGTTGCAAATAATAGCTCAGCTTTGACAATATGTGCTTCAAAAATTTTCAGGTATGGAATGAGTTTGGTTTGCAAATCAGTAACCTGATCTGTTAGGTGTGCTTCTTGTTTCTTCAAATTTGCTATCAACCGCTAGAGTTCCTAAACTTAGTGAATATGCTTTAGGAAAGCATGTGGCTCGGTGATAGCTGCATTTGTACTCAATTGTATTTCTGCTTCCAAACCTTTGATCTTTTCACTGACTTCAACAGTGAAGGTGTCTGTAGTACAAAGCTTCAATAAATATTGACAAATTGTTTGGGTGATGGATTTTGTTTCAGTAATTACCTCAGATAATTTGACCTTAAGTAATGCCACTTCTTGGCTGGTTTTCTCTACTAATTTGTGTTGTATTCTGGATTCTACCCTTTCTTCAATTCATTTGTCTGCAGCAGTGTCTGAGGCGTTGATCTTCTTAGAAACTGTAGCAAGTTGATCTATAATAGGTGTATCCTCATCAATATGTATCTCAGGTACTACCTGTTGGAGGATATCCCACACATCATTTAATACTTCTTTTCATTTGTGCTCTTGCTTTAGCTTCTCTTGCGCTACCTTTCTTGAACATAACTCCCCATATTTACTCAAGTCCTCGGGGCTTAGGGTCCTTGGGTCACACTCAAGGATAATAATCACTTCATCTAGGGTGACCGGCCCTTTTCCTTTCTTCTTCTTCTTCTTCTATGCTAGCGGTGACTTCTTCTCAATGATAGCAATAGATCTATCTCCAGTCTTCGGAGTGTCCTTCCCTGTTAGCACTTGTTCTTCCTTCTTCTGCTCCTCAGTAGTGGTGATCTCAGTTGTTGTAGTAGGAGTCTTGGTTGTGGTGTTCAGTGGGATCACCTTTGTTGCCTTTGGTTCTTGTGTTTCCTTTGCTTCATATGTTTCCTTTGGTTCAGTGGAAGGTGCCTCTGTATGTGTAGGCTCATCTATCTCTATAGGTTTCTCCATGTTTTGATCTCCTATGGTATCTTTGTTTTTCTTGGGATTTGAGCCATTGGGTTGTACTTGGGAAAGAATTTCAGCTGCTTCGGCAAATACAGGAAGTTCACCCGATAGTGATGTAAATAGACTTTCAGTGTCTAGTGCTTCATCTTTATTTGGTGCAATATTTACATCTTCATCATCTTGGTCATTAGGATCACCATGTGTGATGTCTACAATGAGTACATCATCATCAATTTTCTTCTCCAGTTGGATTTCAACTTTATCCGGTGCATCCTGTGAAACTTTTATTTCTTCCTTGTCCTCAGTTATATCAACTGCCTTGCTAACTGATATACCGGTACTCTTTGATTTCTTTGCTGGTCCTTCATCAATACAAATACCTTTACCTTTAGAATTTTGTCTCTTCTTAGACAAGTTCAAAAATGCTTGCTGCTCAGATTTTTCTTCAGCTTTCAAAATTGATGTCCATATAGAATCAATTGTGACATCCATATACACTACATTGTCATCCATAATCATTAAGGCTCTATTCTTGATCATAAAATTTTCTTGGTATTTGATCAAGTATTCACTAACTTGTCCAAAGCTTAAATGTGCGGCTGCCCGAACTAGAGAGTGTTCTCTCTTTCTCTTCTCAGTGTCTAATGCAACAGCCCATTTCTCAGTAATTGTATCATCCAATTTCTTTGGTAATGCACAGGAAAAATCCATTGGAACTTTCTTGAATTTTATCATCATTTGGATGACAGCCTCTTCAATCTTGGTTTGATCTTCTTTTGACATTTTGTCAAATCTGTCTAGTAAGGGATCAGCGAGGTCTCCATGTTCAATTATGTCCTCAATGACTTCATCTATTGTTTTGGCCTTGTTACTAACCACTTTGAATTGATTTACATCATCATCTATCTCTGTATCCTCTAGATCTTCCTTATTTCTTATGTATTTCCTCCTTTTCTTAGGTGCCTCTACTATAGCCTTGTTCTTTCTCTTAATGTATTTATTTATCGGTGTAGCTACTCTTCTTTTAGTTACTTTCATGGCTTCTTCCTTCTCGGTAGGTGGTGTTGTAGTTGATGATCATGTCTTCATACCTTCATTTATAGGTGATTGTTTCTTTGTAGGAATTTCAAGTGGAGGAACTTGTGTAAGATCTTCTTCTTTGTTGGACTCGGTCTCCTCACTATCATATGGTTTGTCAACTAACTGTAGCTGACCTTTGGTTGCCTGTTCAACTGGTATCCCTTCAGATGTTTTAGACTTATCTCCATATTTAGCAGTGAGATCTTTCTTCATCTTCTTTACCTTTCTAGTTATTTTATCGATCTCAATATTTGTAGATATTCTATATTTGGCTTCTTCATATACTCTAAACCTAGTGGCAATGGCATCCTTCGGTAATGCAAGTAGTGCATTAATAGATTTTAGTGTGAAATCATGGTTTATTTCATATCCCATTGGTGCAAACCATTTTATCCTAGGCTCAACTACTTTTATCAAGGTATAATCAGTGTTGACCACAAAACATATGTCATTCTCAAATTTCTGAACTAATTCCCTCATAATTCTACTTCTCTTTTGCATTTTAGATTGAAATTCAGTGAAGTATGCATTAAACTCTAGATTCAACTTATCTCCTAACTTGTTCATCATTTCACCAATCTATTTTGTAATCGGTACATCCGGTATCGAATTTACTTTACCGGTGTCAGGCACATACTTTTGTAAATAGAGGAATATGCATGCAAGTAGAGATCTAAACTTACATGTGTTAGATTTCTTTTTCCTTATGGTCTTCATATTCTCCTGAAGTTGATCAAGTAGTGGCAAGATCAACTTGGTGACCTTTCACTACAATTTTGTGCGCCATGTCTACTGCACTGTAGGGTATGCTGTTGAGTCTGCTCGATTGAAATAGCTTGTACCCGATCACATGTGCTGCAAATTTTACTGTTGGGTCCTTGATTGTTGAGATCTTCAATACCTGACCATCCCATTATGCTCTAGTGTATTTCTCAACATCCGATCATGAAGAACTTTGAAAAGCCTTAGCTTTGTCGGTTGTAGGGAGCCCAGTAACCCAACTGATTATTTTCTTGTTCACCTCAATCAGTTTATCCAGCCAGAACTTGTCATCGTGATATCTTCTCAAAATGATTCTAATCCAATCTAATTTGAGTGATTGCAAAAAGTGTATAAAACATGATAAACTTGATTCCTCAATCTTCTTGTAGTCTGATTTCATTTTTCCATCGGGGCCACAGAGTAGTTGATATGCTGCAATAGTTTCAAAATCTCCAACTTCTCCTATTTTGTAGTGAATATAAGACCTTACATCTTCTATCAGTAAAACCCTTTCTGGTATGCTCGAAAATGCACCCATTGTATCTATTTGTGTTGTGGCCTTAGGATGTGGCTTAAACTTTGGTTCGTCAAAATTTTCCCTAATGATTAGATTAAATTCCTCTTCAACACTTTGAGTTTTGCTTGCAGACGATGTTGATGCCATAAATTAATTCTAGGGTTTTGGAAAGCAATAGGATAGGAAGGGTTTGATTGCAAATGAACTTACTTGGTATCATGAAGAGTGATGTCAGTTCGATCTAGCGTAGCCTTGAATCCTTCTGAAAAATATTTTAGCTCGAACATTGCTCTTTGAATTCTCCGCTCTTCAAAATTGCATTGTAGAAATGAACTCTGTTCCTATGTATTTATAGACTTTCAATGTGAACTCTGTTCCTATGTATTTATAGTGCATCTTTATTCATGTTGATTTGGTATAAGAACATTATGCATAAGGAACTGTATGTAAAATGTGATCTTTTGAAATATTAGTCTCATACATACCTATTTCACTTTAAGTGGAGGTACCGATGTCACCCAATCTAGTAGATGAGGTTTCACCGACAACATTACTTGACTCAGCATTCTCATTAGATGCCTTCTTCCACACAGTGTTCCTTAACTTCGTGATATCAGCAACAGTATATCCACTTTCAAATATATGGTTTTCATTTGGTGCTTGGTCTCTGTAGTTCTTGCTTAAATGACCGACCTTATGGTAGTGCAGACAAGCCATCCCAGAGTTTGTCCAGTTTCTTGATTGTCCAATCTGACTCTTTCTATAACAGTTTGCTGCAATGTGTCCATATCTACCACATACAACATAGTTAGTCCATGTATTATAATCCCAAACATAAGATTTACCTTGTCTCTTCGGTTAATATGATCTGCGTTGTGGTTTCTCCTTAGGTGTTCAGACTTGCTTCATTTTTGTCTTGCAGTCTCGTGCAGTGTGTCCATGCTTGTTACAAGTATAACATATTTTTTTCATAGTAGTATTATTAGCAAGATCATTTTTCTTAGCTCTACACTCATAAGTAGGATGTCCAAACTTACCACAGTAGTAACAATATCCATTAAACTTAGGAGTGATAGGAGGTTTACCTTGTGCTTTGCTTCTACACACATTAGATGTATGTCCCAGTTTGCCACAATGATAACATGCCAACACTTTAGGTTTCTGATTTTGACTGATGTTGATTTTTTCATCTTGTTGTGATGACTCTCCTTCACCAGTGTAGCCTATACCAGCTTTATTTCTAAATCTTCTCTGATTAGTTAAGAAGTCATCAATCTTCTTGGAGCTGTCCTCAACAAGTTTCTTCATTTCATTTTTTTGTTCTTGATTTTTCACTTCATTTCTGAGCTTTTCATTTTCTTCTCTGAGTCTTGCAACATCTTCTAGTTTTCTTGACAATTTTTCATTCACTCGGTTTACCTCTTGATTCACAGTCATCACTTGATTAGTTACTTGGAAATGTTGGTCAGTGAGTCTTTGTATCTCATTCTTTAGTTTGAAGTTGTTCACTCATCTATCTTCGGTCATTGATTGCCAAATTTCTTTCTTGCTCAGCTTGTTTTGCTTTGTTCATTGTTTCTACCATTCTCACCATATGAGATTCTTGATCGATTTGTAGTGCTTTCACTTGATCAGTTAAATATTAATTCTTTTCAGAGAGATCAGTGATTATGCTTTCAGATCCATCAAAGACGCTTCCAAAACTAGATCCAATATGCTCAAATATGTCATCAATAGGTTCTTCATGGTAACCAATCTCATTCTGTAGTCTAGCTAGGTTCTTCCTTTCATCCAGTAATTTCTTTAGTCCTTCCTTGGCTTGCTTATATTGTTCCACAAACATTTTAATTTGTATCTTCTAATTCTCAATAGTCTTGTCAAGCTTGTATCTCTCCATGATTTAGATCTTTACCCTTCAGTGGTTAAACTGTTCAATAAGAGAACTGTGCTCTAATACCAATTGTTGGAATTAGGAGAGATAGGTACTAAGAGGGGAGGGATGAATCAGTGCCTTCAAAACTTTACTTGTAAACCTTTTAGATCTAAAACTATAAACAGTGATAACTGACCAATATAACTTGAATCTAATTGCATGAATCATTTATCCACTTAACATAAGTAAGTAAACAACATGAAATCCATAACACAATTACATGACACAAGTATTTTGGTAATGCAGAAACCCTTGTTAGAAGGTAAAAACTGTGGTTTGCCTGTTAGGGCTACAAGTTTTGATCACTTCTAGTGATCTCACCCTTTTAGGAGTGACATGTTAGATCAGCTAGATCTACCTAGTTATAGGATTTTAACAACACTAATGAAGTGTGCACTCGGTTAAGAGATTTACATAAGACTGTTAAGTCTACTTTGTTAAGAGATTTTATCCAAAAACTCTATTACAATTTTCAGAAAGAAATAGGTATTTATCTGCTATTTGACACTCAATTGTCTGATACAGATCTATAAGCTCTAATAAAATATCACCTTACTTGTGATGAATCTCTGCTCTAAACTGCTCGGTAGCCTCTGCTATTTTTTCTCAATCCTAAATTCTACTGTACTCAGTTTTGCTCTGTTAACTGATAGACTTGAAGATAGGCAAATGCTTCAAGTGGTCCATGATTTATATATCAAATCACACCAAAAATGATGTGAACACACAAATATATAGTGTTCTATTTTTTTCACTTTAACACAATTAGGTTAAGAGTAAAGCATACAATTAGGGCTACAAGTTTTGATCACTTCTGGTGATCTTACCTTGTTAGGAGTAACATATTAGATCAGCTAGATCTACCTAGTTATAGGCTTTTAGCAACACTACTTGAGTGTGCACTCGGTTAAGAGATTTACAAAAAGACTGTCAAGTCTACTCTGTTAGGAGATTTTACCAAAACTCTATTACAATGATTAGAAAGCAATAGGTAACTATCTGATAATGACAACTTATATTGTCTGATACAGATCAATAAAATATTGAATGTATATCACCTTATATTGTGTGAATCTCTGCTCTAAACTACTCGGTTAGCCTGCTCTGATTCTACTTAATCCAATTTCCTCTAAATACTTATCTTCTCTGTCAACTCATAATCTTGAAGGTTGGCTAGTGCTTCAAGTGCTTCTTTTCTCATACATCAGTTCTTACCAAAAATGATGTAACATACAAATATATAGCTTACAACTTTATGCCGCTTATATAAAATTAGGTTTCAACAACTTAGAGAAAAACCCTAAGATCTACGGTATACAAAAATAACCTAGATCTAACATTTACAAAATATCTTCATCATATCTCAACAATAAAAGATCCTCAATCTTGCTAAAACATTTTCTGATTCTGTTGTAACCATTTGCATAGAAGAATGTGTCATTCTTGATTACTATGTCATTTTCTGTGATCCTCGGTAAACACTGTATAAACTTCTCGGTGTTTATTCTAATGCTCGGTGTATATACTTAACTGACTGGCCTATTTTGCTTATAGTTACCGACTGGATTCATATATGTAACCAACCGATATCATTGACAACCTTTGATACTAATGACAACCTTTAATGCTCAATAGAGATAACAATCTCCCCCTTTGGCATTAGTATCAAAACCTTAATGTATACAGACAAAATTCCTCAAAACTTATATCTCCGCCATATACATATACTTTAAAAAAATTATAAAATCCCCCTCGGTGCATGCTCCCGTTGATGTGTAGTATACTTAGCATCTATGTACATATTTGGCATATACATTGATTTCCCCCTTTTTGATATTAATGCCAAATACAAAAATTGTATACTTACAACTTGTCAAAAATGTGCTGATGGGTTTTCTTCAGTGACTCCAAGAGGTTTTCCCATTCCTCTTTCAAGTTGGTGAGAGCAATGTGCTCAAGACTGACTTGTGCATGCATGTCAAATATGTTGTCCAACACAAAAATCTATGGTGTTGCAACAAGCATTTGTGCCTTGACTATATGCTTCTCAAAGATTTTCAAATAGGGAAGCAACTCAGTTTGCAATTTTGTGACTTGTTCACTGATTTTCTCTTCTTGTTTCCTAAGATCTGCTATCAACCGCTAGAGTTCCTAGATTTGGAGTATGTGCTTAGCAATAGCTTGTGGCTTAGTTGTAGCTACTAGTGCACTTGCTTTGATTTCGGCTTCAAATTGTTTTATCTTTTCACTGATCTTAGCAGTGAATGTTTCCACAGTGCATAGCTTATACAAGATTTGATAGATTAATGTTGTAATAGACTAAATTTTAGTTATTACCTCTGAAAGCTTAATCTTGTTGATTTCCACTTCTTGGCTTATTCTTTCAGCTAATTTATCTTGTATCTTTGACTCTACCCACTCTTCAATTCTTTTGTCAACATTAACATCTGGGGCGTTGATTCCTTTAGCAAGAGTAGCAAGTTGGTCCATAATTGGTGTGTCCTCATCTACATGTATCTCGAGAATGACCTGTTGTAAGATATCTCTTACATTTTCTAGTATCTCCTTGCTCTTACTCTCTTGTCTCAATTTTTCCTATGTTGCTTTCCTAGTACATAATTCCCCATATTTTTTGAGTTCCTCGGGGCTAAGGGTCCTCAGGTCACACTCAAGTATTACAATCACTTCATCTAGAGTGATCGACCCTTTTCCTTTATTCTTCTTCTTCTTTTTCTTCTCAGGCTCTGTTAGAATTGCTACAATATCCTTGTCATCTATTTCCCTTGGTGTATTCTACTCGGTAGACTTATTATCATCCTTTTTCTGCTCCTCAATAACCTGTGTGTCTGTTGACTGAGATGGAGCTTCTAAAGTTGTGTCCAGTGGGGTTGTCTCTATTGCTTTAACCTCTTCTTTTCCTCCAGTTTCTGATTTATCAACCTCTTTTTCTTCAGGCTTGTTTGTCTCTACAGGAGGTTCATTGCTTGGTTCCCCTATTGTGTCTCATGGTTGCTCAGGGATAGAGCCTTCAGTTTGTTCCTTTGTCAAAATTTCTACAGCTTCAAAAAGAACTGGAAGCACACTCGATGAAGATGTGAATGCACACTCGGTAAGTGGAGCTTCATCTTGTGCATGTGAAAGTTCAGTGTTCACATCCCCATCATTGTCCCTATCATTAGGATCACCATTTGTGACATCCTTAATGAGTACATCATTGTCATATTTGTCTTTAATCTGGATTTGTGCAGGATCCGGTGCATCCTGTGAACTATCATGAATTTCCTATACAACTATATTATCAATTACCTTGATAAATGATATATCTGCTTCCTGTGTCTCTTGTACAACATCATCCTTAATAAAAATTCCTTTACCTTTAGACTTGAGTCTCTTCTTAGATAGATTTTGAAATGCAGTTTTCTCCTTTTGTTTTTTCATAGCAAGTAGAGATGTCCAGATGAGTTGACTAGATTCATCAAGATCTGCAAGGTTCTCATCCAGTACTTGCATAGCTCGGTTTTTTATTTGAAATCTCTACACTGATGATTCCATTAGTTCTTTTATCTCATCCAAAGATAGATTTGGTGCTACCAATACTAAGAGTTTTTCTCTCATCTTCTTCTCGGTATCCAGTGCATATGCCCATTTTTGGTTTATTCTTTCTTCTAGTGCAACTGGGAGTTGTGAAGTAAACTCTATAGGAACTTTTCTAAAGTGTATCATCATCTAAATGATAGCTTCCTCAATTTTGTTTTGATCTTCATTTGGCAAGTTGTTAAATCTTTTGAGTTCCGAATCTGAGAGATCTCCATTCTCTATTATGTCCTCAGCAACTTCATCAATTGAGCGTTTCTTGTTGCTTACAACCTTGAATTGACCTTGATTATTTTCTTCTTCTTCATCCTCTAGATCTTCTTTACATCCTATCAATTTCCTTCTCTTGTTTGGTAGTTTTGCTACCTTCTTTGGTCCTTTCTTAACATAGGTCTTTGTCGGTGTGGCAGCCTTTCTTTTTGTTACCTTTACTACTACCTTTTTCTTCGGTGGTGAAGTTGCAATTGATGACCTTATGTGTGCACTTGTTTGCACTGGCAACTACCTCTTCCTTGGAGCTTTAGTAGGAGGAACCGGTGTAGCTTCTTGTTCTTCTTTAGATTTGGTCTCCTCACTATCATATGGTTTGTCAACCAACATCAACTGACCTTTGGTTGTAGGTTCAATTGGTGACTCCTTAGATGAGTCTGATACATCTCCAAAATGCTCAGTTAAATCTTTCTTCATTTTCTTTGATTTCCTTGTCATTTTACCGATGACCAAATTAGTTTTTATTCTTGACTTAGCTTCCTCAAAGGTTCCAAACCTTTCATCCTTTTTGGCTTTCGGTAATGCTAGCAGTGCCTCAATTGATTTCAAAGTGAAATCATGATCTGTCTCATATCTCATTGGTGCTAGCCACTTTATCCTTGGTTCTATAGCTTTTATCATGGTGTGATCAGTGTCTACTAGAAAACATATGTCCATCTCATACTTCTCTACTAATGAACTCAAAATCCTACTTCTCAGATTCATCTTTACTTTGAAACCCTCAAAATAACTATCTATCACATTTTCAGCTTTATCTCCCAGATCTTTCATAATATCAAAAATTTGAACATTGATTGGTGTGTCGGTAGGCCATGTTGTATTACCGACAGAGGGAAAGAACTTTTGTAGATAGAAAAACAAACATTCTAGGAGTGATCCAAACTTACAGGTATTGGACTTTTGTGTCCTGATTGTCTTCATGTTTTCCTCAACCTGTCTCAGTAGTAGCTCAGCTAGGTCAATCTGATGACCCTTCTTTATCAATTTATGAGCCATGTTGACTGCACTATAGGGTACACTATTTGATTTGCTCGACTGAAATATTTTGTACCTAATGACATGTGCTGCAAACTTAACTTCGTGATCCACAATTGTTGAAATTTTTAGTGCTCTTCTATCCCATGTTGCGCCAGTGTTTTTCTCTACATCGGCTCGTGATGAACTTCTGAATGCTTTGGCTTTATCGATAGTAGGGTAACTTGCAACCCTGCTAATCATTCTTTTTGTAACCTTGATCGGTCTATCTAGCTAGAATGTGCCCTCATGATAGAAGCTCAGCACAACCCTAATCCATTTGTTCTTAAAATTCTTTAGAAAATTTAGGGCATTGGTAAGACCAAGTGTCTCAACCAATTTATGCTCTAGTTTCAGCTTTGTATTTTCATCACAAAGAGCCTGATACGCAACATACATATCAAAATCACCAATTTCTCCAATTTTATAGTGAATGTATGATCATATGTCTTTCATCAACAAAACCCTAGGTGGGATGCTTGAAAAAGCACCCGCTGAATCCGTTTTCCTTGCAACTTTCAGGTGTAATTTATAGTGAGGTTCCTTGTAGCTTGTTGACACAATTAAATTTGCTTCTTCTTCTATAACCTTAGAAGAACTCACAGTAGATGCCATTTCAACAAACTAGGTTTTTGGTAAGTTACAAAAATATACTTGGTAGGGTTTCAACTTACTCTAAATGTATCAAATACTATGATCGGTTTGATCTGCAACTGCTTGAATTATCTTGAAAGATTCTTGCTAAAAAATGCTCTATGAACTCTTAGCTCTCCAAAATTTTCAATGTGAAAAATGAACTCTGTCTTCCGTGTATTTATAGAATTTTTGATATTCCCGCTCAAAACTTTATGCAATAAATGCCTGACCTACTTTCCAATTTGTGACAATTGTTAGCTCGATTAACATAAGATTTCCTTGCTCGATTGATACTGATACTCGGTTAACCTTGAATAGTGATTACCGATGGGTAACCAATGCTCAGTCTCACTTTTACCAACTGTGTAACTTTGTTAGCTCAAAACAAAAAGACCACAATGCATCTTCATTCATGCAAATTTGGTATGTGCTCATCATATATAAGGAACTGTATGTAAAATGTGATCATTTTGAAATGTTAGTCCCATTCATACCTATATCACCTTTAGTAGAGGTACCGATGACACCCAATCCAATGGACGAGGTTTCACCCACAACATTACTTATCTCAGCATTCTCATTAGATGCCTTTCTCCACATAGTGTTCCTGATCTTCATGATATCTTCTATAGTGTTTCCACTCTCAAATACATGACCTTCTTCTGGTGCTTAGTCTCTGCAGTCCTTTCTTAAATGACCAACTTTATGACAATGCATACATGCCATTCCAGTGCTTGTCCAACTTCTTGATTGTCCAACCCATCTTTTCCTATTAAAATTTTCTGCAATGTGCCCATATCTACCACATGCAACACAATTAGTCCATGTGTTATAATCCCAAACATAAGAATTACCTTGTCTCTTTGGTTGATACGGCTTGCATTGTGTCTTTTTCTTAGGAGTCCATACTTGCTTCATTTTTACCTTACACTCTCGTGCAGTGTGTCCATGTTTATTATAAGTATAACATAACTTCTCCATAGTAGTATTGTTAGCATTTTGTTTAGCTCTACATTCATAAGCTTGATGACCATACTTTCCATAATAGTAGCAATATCCATTGAACTTAGGAGTGACAGGAGGTTTACCATGTGCTTTACTTCTACATACATTAGAAGTATGTCCTAGTTTACCATAGTGATAACATGACAATGTCTTTAGCCTTTGACTTTGACTGTAGTTGGCTTGCTCAGCTTTTTGTGATGATTCTCCTTCGCTAGTATAGCCTAAACCAGCTTTACTCCCAAATCTTCTTTGATTAACCAAAAAATCATCAATCTTCTTAGAATTATTCTCAGCTAGCCTCGTCATCTCATTATGTTATTTTTGTGTCTTTATTTCATTTCTCAATTTTTCATTCTCTTCTCTGAGTATTGCAACATCTTCAAGTCTTCTAGACAATTCTCCATTCACTCGGTTGACTTCTTGATTCACAGTCATCATCTGATTAGATACTTGAAAGTGACAATCGGTGAGTCTTTGTATCTCACTCTCTTTAGCTTGTAGGTGTTCAGTTGTCTATCTTCAGTCTTCAATAGCCAGATTCCTTTCTTGTTTAGTGTGTCTAGCATTGTTCATTATCTCTACCATTCTCACCATCTGAGATTCTTGACCGATTTGCAGTGCTTTCACTTGTTCGGTTAAATGATGATTCTTTTCAAACCAATCAGAGATCATGCTTCTAGATCCATCATAAATACTTCCAAAACTAGATCCAATATGATCAAATAAATCATCAATTACTTCTTCATGGTAACCGACTTCATTTTGCAAAATAGCTAGGTTCTTCCTTTCAACCAGCAGTTTCTTCAGTGCATCCTTAGCTTGCTTATACTGTTCTAGAAACATCTACATTTGAATCTTCTGATTCTCAATAGACTAATCTAACTTATACCTCTCCATGACTTAGATATTTACCCTTCAGTGGTTAAAATTTCCAATAAGAGAACTGTGCTCTGATACCAATTGTTAGAATTAGGAGAGATAGGGTACTGAGAGGGGAGGGGTGAATCAGTGCCCACAAAAAATTTAACACATCAACCTTTCATATCTACAATAGAAAATAGTAGTAACCTTCCAAAATAACTTGTATCTAATGCATGTATCACTCATCCATTCAACTTGTGAAAGTAAATAACATGAAATCAACAATATAACAGTCTCATAACACAAGTATTTTGGTAACACAGAAACCCTTGTTAGAAGGTAAAAACTACGGTGGGGATGACACCCACAAATTCTTCACTACTATAAATAGAAAAGGTTTTCCTATTAGGGCTACAATTTTTTATCACTTCTGGTGATCTTACCTTGTTAGGAGTAACATATTAGATCAGCTAGATCTACCTAGTTATAGGATTTTAGCAACACTACTTGAGTGTGCACTCAGTTAAGAGATTTACAAAAAGACTGTCAAGTCTACTCTGTTAGGATATTTTACCAAAACTTTATTATAATGATTAGAAAGCAATAGGTAACTATTTTCTAATGAAAACTTATATTGTCTGATAAATATCAATAAAATACTGAATGTATATCACCTTATACTGTGTGAATCTCCGCTCTAAACTGCTCAGTTAGCCTGCTCTGATTTTGCTTAATCTGATTTCCTCTGAATACTTATCTTCTTTATCAGCTGATAATCTTGAAGGTTGGCTAGTGCTTCAAGTGCTTCTTTTCTCATACATCAGTTCTTACCAAAAATGATGTAACATACAAATATATAGCATACAACTTTATGCCACTTATACAAAATTAGGTTTCAACAACTTAGAGAAAAACCCTAAGATCTACGGTGTACAAAAATAACCTAGATCTAACATTTACAAAAGATCTTCATCGTATCTCAACAATAAAATATCCTTGATCTTGGTAAAACATTTTCTAATTCTGTTGTAACCATTTGCATAGAAGAATGTTCCATTCCTGATTACTATGCCATTTTTTGTGATCCTTGGTAAACACTGTATAAACTGCTCAGTGTTTATTTTGATGCTCAGTGTTTACTATCACTCGGTATCAGTGTCTTCTGATGCTCAGTAAACTATTTGATGCTTGGTGTATATACTTAACCGACTAGCCTATTTTGATTATAGTTACCGACTGGGGTCATATATGTAACCGACCAATATCATTGACAACCTTTGATACTAATGACAACCTTTAATGCTCAATAGAGATAACAATCAGACAGATCCTAAAGAGACACACTTGGATACTGTAAAAAAAATATTCATATATGTGAAAGGAACAATGGAATATGGACTGTGGTATGACAAAAATGATGATTTTGAGCTACATGCTTATATTGATGCCAATTGGGCAGGGAATATTGATGAAAAAAAAAGTACTAGTGGAGGTGCATTTTTCCTTGGCAAAAGGTTGGTTTCATGGCTAGGTAAAAAGAAAGATTGTATAGTTCAATCTACTATTGAATTAGAGCATGTTGTTGTTGCTATTAACTGCACTCAAATTATTTGGATGAAACAAATGCTGAAAGATATTGGGATAAATTTTGTTGAACCATTGGTTATTCACTGTGATAACACCAGTATAATAAATATGTCAAATAATCATGTGATGCATTCTAAAACTAAGCATATTTCTATCAAGTATCACTTTTTGAGAGACAAGGTGGCAGAGAAATAAATAAGGTTGGAATACATTAGCACAAAAGAATAGATAGCAGACATCTTTACAAAGCCATTGCCAAAAGATGCCTTTGAGTATCTCAGAGGTATTCTTGGGATGCAAGCCCCTCCTTGTGAGTATTAAATGATGTAGGAATGCATCAGTCCAGAGGTTTTTAGAGCCTTATCACTTTCTAAACTTGATGTATGGATCTACTCCTTAGGGGGAGTGATCGTTGGAAGCTTACATAATGCATTTGGGTGATTCATCACCTGGTTGATAAAGAAAAAGAAGAAGATCAGTTGATAACTTATGGAACCCTTTTCCATTGTTTTCAAAGGGGGAGAGATACTATGAGAAAATCCCTACTGTATGGGGATATTGTATGGAGAGATACTATGACTGGATGGGGAGAGATACTATGAGAAGCTAGAATGAGAAAGTATTTTGGTTAACAGTTTTTGGGTTGATGGATTTTCCCATATGTTTCCATCAATGCCAAAGGGGGAGATATAAGTTGTACTATATTTAGTGAATAACTCCATCTACTAGGATATAAGTTGTACTAGGATACAATGTAAGACTTAATGAATAACTCTAGCTCAAGACAAAAAATATAGGAGTTTGTGAGGATGAATACCATTGTGGTATCATAAAACAATAGGAAATAAAACAACCTATAAAAGTCTCACACACAACCCAAAAATAGTCTCTTGCAGATGTCATAAGGCATCTCTCATGCATATCCACCCATGTATAGAATATGTCATAAATCATTCATAAATCATCATAATTATTGTCATAGAATCTTATGACAACTATCATAAATGTCATAGATTCTCTTAGAACTCATAAAAAGTGTCCAAACACCTCAAAATAGAGGAATCCAATAGAGTACACCTAGCCATTTTGTCTTTTTCCTAAATGACAAATGGTAAAAGTAACTTTTCCTTTACATGGTCTCTTTCACCATTGTTGGTTAACAGTTAAACCACTTATGGGTAAATTAAAAAAGATGTTAGGAAAATAATAAATTAAGGATTTACAAATTTTATGGAACCTAAATCCTAACACAATGAACTTTCTTGATGCACATTATTGATTCCTACAAGGTTCAAGGTCAAATGGTTGTACATGTCAAGCATAACTATCTACTGGGAGGGTAGAGGAGTAGTTAGTGTACTCTTGTTCTTTCCTTCTCTATATTTTTGTGCATTCTTAACAATCACCATTTTGTCTTGATCTCTTTTGGCCTACTCTTATCTTTCTACCTTCTCCCATAATTCTTGTTGTTTTCTTGCATGCTTCTGTATCCTATTTTCTTTTGTCACTACCTAGTTTGGCTCACATTTTGCCTTCCTCTTCCCCAACTATCAAAGCACTCCCAAATGATCTTTTTGTGATGATTGTTGCAGCCTTTGCATTGGAATTCTTAGAAATATGCTAGCTAGAGTCCTGTGTTTCTACCTATCCTATTATGTGCATAGCACAAAGTCAACATCCTAGTCACATGATTCATTTCCCTTGTCACCTTCACAACCATCTTGTTTGATCAAATTTGAAGCATACACAAAGTAATAACACCTTAGTTGGATCAATATGTGGTGGAGATGGTGTAAAAAGGGATACTTATTCATAAAAAGAAAATTGCAACAACTCCAATATTAGTGTCTACTTCATTCAACCTATCAGGTACAGTAGCTTGAGTTAGAAAATTGAGACCTTCTACACTATCCATTCCCATATTGTGGGCTTCTTGAACATCTGTAATATCTGGTTGGGATGCACTATCTATTCCTATATTATAAGTTTCTTCAACCCATTCAATCTCTAGTTTGAATGGCTATGGTGGCAAGATTGGACCTTTTGATGCACCAACTTCCCTTTCTTTGTTTTTGTGAATTGAATTCTTGCACAAAATCATCAATTTCAGTTTCTTTGCAACCTTTCATTAGCACAAAGGTCTCTATTGTAATGTAGTTTGCATCATATTCAATTGAAATACCATCACTTTATGATCCAGGCCTTTATACGTCCTCTTAGATAGTAAAGGCCTCACTTGGTCTTCTATCCTTCTCAAGTGAAAACTTATTTAGTGCCCAAATTATTTTCCTGTGAAAGCCACTTATAATGTTGGAAGGTGTCAAAGCCTAGTTGAATGTTTTGTTATCAATAGTTGCTATCTCTTCCCATTTTATATCAATCTAATGGTGACTTTCCATCCATGTGTTCCTTAGTTGTTTGAAGTAGGTTTTGAAAGGACATAACACATTGACATCTAATGGTTATATCTTGTGGCTAGTATTCACAAGAAATGTCAACAAGTCTATTCCCAAATGCCTTGCTTCTTTAATTTCCTTGAAGGTCACATGGATGCCACTATCATAAAAGATAAGAAGGGCTCTACTCTAGGGGTAAAACCCACCAGGGATACATGATACAAAGCATTCCAACCAATTTAAAAATAGTTCCTTTGTCATCTATATGTGTTCTTGGGTTGGCATTCATGCATGCGGATTATAATTGGAAATGTATTTTCTAATGTTCCTCTTTGATTTAAACAAGTAAAACCCAGGTATTTTGAACCCAACTGCACTAACACATGCCAAAACTATAATCCACTTCCTACTTTTTGATATGAGATGCAAGACATATCTTGATCCTAATATGGCAATAAATCTTATTCCATAGTTCCTACTACCTTGAACATCAGTCTCATCATAGTTACATATCCTAGTTGAACTCTAGTGGTTGAGGTTGTACATATTCTTTAGGTTGTCATAGAAGGATGTCATAATAAAAGGATGAATCATTATTTCTTTGTATGTATCCACTACTTATTCTATTCTTATTGTCAAATTTGGGTGTCATTGTCTAAAACTTTCCAACCACAATCTCTCTGGCATGCTATTGCTAGATTTGTTAGGCCTTGTCGCAGTAATTTGTGCAAAAATTGACTATGGTTGACTAACTTGTAGATAGTGGCCAATATCATCCATGTCCTTGCACCACTACATTACTTCCTCTTCCTCCTCCTTTCTTAAAATTCTTTATGGTCCCTTCCTCTTCATCATAATTGTTTGTAGTAGCCACAACCTCAAATTGGAAGTACAAATACCCCAATTGTTTGTTGTATCGCTAATTTACATGTTTTCATCCTTAATGTTAGTAATTGTAGCTTCTATGTTAGAAATTATCCATTTTCAAATGGGGATATATGAGGGTTGTTTTTGTACATTGCATGATTGATCTATGTCATTAGTTAGTTGGACAATAGTATTTCTCATTACTTTTGTTACACAACCATTGACAATTTTTGTTGGACAATCATTAACAATAACTTTTGCCAGAGGGATATCTACATTAAGTTGTGTATCAATGAAGTGAACCCCATAGGTGACTCTAATCATCCACCTTCCAATTCTCTTCTTCCCTTTTATCCATGTGTCATGATAATTAGTTAACCTGCACCCACAATACACCTAATATTAATTGTTATTCATAAACAATATGCATGGTGATAGAGAGGTCTCTTAAACTTAGTCCTAATCCACCTAGGACTTTCTCTAGGTCCTTCTCTTGGCCTAGTTTGGGATATCTAAGACCCTACTTCAATGAGGGATTAATAGCAATCACCTCTCACTCTCCTAGACCTCTCTACCAAATTAGTTACTCAACTCCTTCTCCATGTACCCTTGCACAAACCCATTTCTTGAAGTCCATCACCAAACTAAAAATTCAATGTAAATTGGATAGAAAAATACTTGTGTACCAATTTTGATTAGGTTTGAGTTGTTTGAGTCTTAAACCTCCCTCATACAATAGTCGATCTCATCAAAATAGGGCTACAAGGCTATAAGCCCCTATTAGGCCTAATTAGGTCTTTCAACTCTCCTTTCAGCCTATAACTTTCCAAATTTCCACACAAGTGCCAAAAAAAACTTGACATTTAGATACCCTTTTTAGATTTCTTGAATATTTTCAAGGTCTTGGATCTCCAAGGACTCTGTATAGTACCTTCCTATTACCATGCCTACTTTCTAGGCCTAATTGCCTTTCTCTGATTCACAGTGAAGAAATAGCTATTTCTCCTTCCTTCAAATTTATCATCTCCACTCCTTTTGAGGTTTATTTCTTTAGACCTTGTTCTTAACTTCCACATTCTTGGATTGATTCATTCAATCCCTAAAGCCTTCTATCATTTACTGGTTATAGTCAAGCTTCCTAACCAGGCACCCTCTGTATCACCTAGGGCTTGATAATAAAAATAGCTTCTCTACACACCTGTCCATAAAACTCTATATTTAAAACATATATACAATTCTCTAGCATAATCCAAAGGGTCATATAGTTACCTCCAATGGTTTTCATGCTAGATCCATTTTTAGGTTCTCAACTCTGGATAAACTAGTGAACTGGTCATAGAGGAGAACTTTAAAGAAATAAAAACAAGACAACCTAAATAATAAGTATGAATACACAAAGTAAGATATAAATAATAGACTATTCACACATGTAAAATATAGGCTCATATCAATCAATAGTTTAAGGATAATTGAGCTCTTAGCACTGTTTCTGAGTTGCAGAGCACACCAGTAATTAATTTCTCAAAACAAAAAGTTACAAAAAGATGACAACCCCCATCTTTGGTTGGAAAAATAATTAAGTAGTGTAGGGGGACCAGGAAAAATTATCCAAATGGATTCCTAACTACTTTTATCCTTCGAGAGGCATTTCGACAAAATGTTGTCATGACAACTTTGCAAAGTTGTCATTGACAACTTTATTGTCAAACTTGTCTAAACCACTCCAATGAGTCCTAGATGACCTAAATGGTGTATCAAACACTCTGAGATGATTTTCCTTCTTTTATTCCAATATTTTGGAAATTCAATGTAGTCTTTGACCAACTAGCTTGTTAGGTTAGCCACAAGACAAAGAAACTAAGACTCAAACAAGCCTAATAAGGACTCTTTCATGACTCCAACCAACCTTCCTAGGACTTGATAAAATGCACACACTCACTAGGGACTCTTCATAGTCCTTATTAGACAGTGACTTGGCCAAGGTCACTACAAGCCAAAAAAATTAGACTAGGGTAGCCTAAAGACCCTAGGTGCTCCTGCACCATTCTCCCCCTGTAATAAGAAGTTAAGTACCATTAGGGGTTAAAAGATCTAAATAAATACCCATATTTTTTAATTTGTTCTCTGCTATCCAAGTAGCCTCTGATTCAAGTTGTTTCTTCCACTTGATTAGGTGTTCCATGTAGACACCATGCCTTGTCTTTTTCTTAACCCTTGAGTCTAGGATTCTCTAAGCTTGAGGCTTCATTGGTATAGGTAACCTGAGGTATTTTACATCAGTAGTGACATTAGGGTTTTGTTCCTCTTCTTTGACATCACGACCCCTATATTTTAGATCTTGTACATTAAAAATAGGAGATATGGCCAGCTCCTTTGGTAAACCTATTTTGTATGCATTGGGACCATACTTAGCTAGGACTTTACATGGTCCTAACCTTCTCATCTATAGCTTGCTGGGAATGCCCTTTTTTATTCTATCCTTTTTGAGATGTGCCATCACCCAATCTCCAAATTCAAATTTTAAGTCCTTTCTTCTTTCATCCACTCTATTTTTCAATTTTTGATTGGCTTCCACCAATGTTCTTCTCACCTGTTCATGAACTTCTTGCATAGATTAAGAAAAGTCAGTTGCATGGCCACTAACTCCTCCTTGATTGCCTAGCTCCTAAAGTTCACACACACCTCTTGGATGGATTCCATATACTACCTCAAATGGGCTCTTGTCGATGGACCTATTTGTGTTGTCATTGTAATAAAACTCAGCTTGTGGTAACACTTGGTCCCACATTTGTCCATACTCCTTTGTAAGACATCTCAAAAGATTCCCTAGCACTATGTTTATCACCTATATTTAGCCATCCATTTGAGGATGATAAGCTGAACCAAATGCAACATTTGTACCCAATCTCTTCCATAGGGTCTTCCAAAAATGCCCCATAAACTTCACATCTTTGTTTGACACAATGTTGATTGGTAAGCCATGAATCCTTACTAATTCCTTGAAGAAAAGATGGGCAATATAGTTGGCATCATGTGTGGTTTTTCAAGGTATAAAGTGGCTCATCTTACTAAATATATCTACCACCATAAAGACACTATCAAAACCAGTAGTTTTCCTTATTAGACCTACTATAAAATCCATGCTAAGATACTCCCATGGCCTATTTGGGATTGGTAAAGGCTGATATAACCTTACATTGGAAGATGTGCCTTTAGATTTTTGGCATACTATACACTGCTCAACATATCTCCTAACATCTCTTGGCATCTTGGGCCAATAATAAAACCTTTGCACTAAGTCCAATGTCTTATTTAAACTAAAGTGTCCACTAAGGCTCCCATTGTGTTTCTCTTGTATAATATTCTCCCTCATTGATCCCTTGGGTACACATATTTGGTTACCCTTAAATAAAAATCCATTTTGTAGAGTGTAGTCAGCAAACTCACTATGAAAATGATTCTCAAATTCATCACATACCTTATATTCCCTTGATAAGTCTTCATCCTCTTTGTAGAGTTCCTTAAATCCTTCTAGACCAATGCTTTGAAGTTGAATTTCTTGGAAAGTCAGCAACCTCCGGCTAAGTACATATGAAACCTTATTGTTTAGACCTTTCTTGTGCTTAATATTAAAGTTATAGGCTTGGAGAAACTCCATCCACTTGATGTTCCTATGACTTAACTTTTCTTGTGTGCTGATATAACTTAGTGCTTGGTTATCTGTATAAACTACAAACTCCTTAGGCAATAGGTAGTGCCTCAATTTCTTAAGAGATTGAATCAATGCATAGAGTTCCAAATCATATGAAGATTACCTTTACTTAGCTTCATTCAATCTCTCACTAAAAAATGCAACTGGTCTTCCTTCTTGGTTAAGGACTGCTCCCACTGCTATGTTGCTAGCATCACATTCCACTATGAATATCTTGTCAGAGCTTGGTAAGACTAGGATAGTTTGTGTTTCCACCCTTTGTGTCAGTTTCTCAAATCCTTCTTGAGCTACCTTGGTCCATTTTAACTTGGTTTTGACTCCTTTGATTATATCAAGTAAGGGTGCACATATCTCACTAAAGCCCCTTATGAACTTTCTATAAAATTGATTTAACCCATGAAATCTCCTCACTTATGTCCTTGTTTTAGGATTGGACTAACTTAGAATGGATTCTACTTTACTTGGGTCCATCTTTAAGTCACCTTGGGAGGCAACAAAGCCTAGGTAGACAAACTCTTTCTTTAAGAATTCACTCTATTCTAGATTAATGGCTAGTTTCTCCTCATGCAACCTTCTCATGAAAACTTCTAGGTTTTTCATGTGTTCTTATTTGGTTTTTCTAAAAGTGAGGGTATCATCTAAGTATATGACCACAAACCTTCCTGTGTATCTTTTAGGACCTCATTCATTAATCTCATGAATGTGATAGGTGCATTTGTGAGCCCAAAGGAAATAACTAACCATTCATAAATACCCTCTATAGTTTTAAAATATGACTTCCATTCATCCCCCTCTTTCATCCTAATTTGGTGACACCCACTTATAAGGTCAATTTTAGTGAAGTATTTATACCCCCCAAGACAATCCATAAGGTCTTCTATTCTAGGGATAGGAAACCTATATCTAATAGTTATCCTATTTATCACCCTAGAGTCAGTGCATAATCTCCATTTACCTCCTTTCTTTGGTGCCAAGATCACTAGAATAGAACATGAGCTAATGCTCTTTCTAATTAACCCTTGATCAAGTAGCTCTTGGATCTACCTTGTAATCTCCTTGTTTTGATCCAGTGTCATCTTGTATGCAACTTTGTTGGGAAAAGATGCTCCTAGTATGAAATCTATTTGGTGACTAATTTCTCTTTGAGGAGGAAGAGTAGCTGGTACTCCATCACTGATAATATCCTTAAATTGATCCAATAGTTTCCTTATTTCTTATGGTGTATAGGCTTGTTGAGACTTGGTCTCCTCCTTGGGTTTAATGACTATAGCTAGTCCAAATCCTTCCTCATCCTTGAGTTCATGCAAGAACTCCTTACCACTCAATAAAAGCACATTAGTGTCCCCTGAGGTTGTAGCTCCTTCTTTCACAAGTGGTTGGATTTTTTAAGTGACCCCATTCTTCTTGAAAGTATACATGTTCTTCTTTCCATGGTAGACTACATCTCAGTTATATTTCCATGGTCTGCCCAACAACAAGTGGCAAGCATCCATTGGTAGGATGTCACATAGCATTTTATCTTTGTATTCTCCAATCACAAATTCAACCCACACTTGTTCATTTACTAAGACATTTTGTCCCTTGTTTAACCAAATAACCTTATAAGGATGTGTGTAAGGTATTCTAGCAAGCTACAACTTTTGAACTGCCTCCTCTGAGATAATGTTGTCTATTGGACTAGAATCAATGATGACCTTGCACACTTTTCCAAGGATCTTACACTAGATCCTAAATAGGGCCCTCCTTTTCTTAGGTTCTTCTTTGATTGGTTCCTTGAGTAGGACCCTCCTAAACCACCATTTTCTGAAACTAGACTAACCTCTGGTGATTTGACACTACTCGCCTCTTCTTTTGCATAGGCTATCTTCTTCTCCCCTTGTGAAATTAAAGTTGTTAGAAAGTAAAGTCCACAAAGATAACTGAGAGAAGGGGGGTGAATCAGTTATCAGATAAATACAACTTTTATCAACTTCAATAGATTTCAACCATGTAAGAAATGTAATGAATAACCATAGAAAGATATACATACACAATGACACAATGACACAAGATATGTTGACTAGGGAACCTCTTGATCAAAGAGTAAACCCCGGTGGGAATGATGCCCAAAAAAGATGCACTAATATTTAAGTTCCTTGTGAGAGGATGGACTCTGTTAGGAGTCTTATGAAATACATTCAATACATATGAGTCCCTGTTAGGAGACTTTGAATCCCTGCTAAAAGATTCTAACTCTGTTAGGAGTTATGGAAGACAGAAGGACCCACTGCTCAAACAGCTTCAGGTGTAAGATCACCAAACACATTGTCCAGGTGATCTTTTTATTACTCAATAGAATAATACCAAAAGATTACTGATCTCAAAAATTCAATACTTCTCCTTTGACTGTGCCAAACCGCACCAACTGCTTCATCAGATCTCAATACCAGATCTCTATACTTCACATATCCTCTTTCAATAAGTATTGCACAATTCTACAATTCACTTTCACAATACCATACAAAATTATATATTACAATAAGGAAAACATTCCTTCCTTTACACTACACTCAAATAATTACAAATGAGTCGGCATACAAATCACAAAATAAAATCTTCCACACATTACATTAAAATTACACAAAACTATCGGCTTCCAATTAAGATAATTCTTCACTCATGCAACCTCAGACCTTGTGATCATGTCCATGTCACTTTTAACATATATTCAAGTTATGTTCAACTTCACATGATCAGATTCAATCCCGATTAGGAGATATCATCCGATTTCCACAAACTGCTACTCAGGAACACTACCTGAATACTACTTCCACTGAAATGTTCATAACTTCCATGAATAAATGAATTTTGATACATAATCTTAACCATGATCTTGTAGAACATCATAGAGTAATTCCTCAACTTTTCATAGCTTGATCTTCAATATCCCACGTGCGCTAACTCAAACATTGTCTGCTTCTCTGCTAATCTTCAGTAGATCACTGTGTTGACATCAATGACAATCACAGTCATGAATGCCACAACAACTACTATAGAATGGCTATGAATACTCCCCCATAGGATATATTTAGTATTCATTCCTAACAATCTCCCCCATTGGCATTTATGGAAACATAGATGAAAAAACATCCAAGTTCCATGAATACCAACAATGCTGCACACACTGCTATACTGTTGCTCAGAAATAATTTCAAATCCTCTTCATCAATCAAATATTGCTTTGTTTTCCTATTCAATTCTCTCCAAAAAATGGTTCAACAGATGGTTTTTCATGTATACTTCTCCCCCATTGACATCAATGATAGATGTTTCATCATTATGTCAACAACAACTTCAATGTCAAAAGACACTATTTAGAAAATACATTCACTAGAGTCCTCATGACTCAGCTTAGATACACATACTCCCCCATAGAGGAAGTACCAATATCCAGTCTAGAAGAAAGATAAGGCTCATATACCACTGGATAGATGCAACAATCTGCATCACTTCTCAAAAGTAGGTTGGGGCATAACCCCAAGCATACCTATCAGATACTCAAAAGTATTCTTCAGAAAAGGCTTTGTAAATATATCTGACTTCTTTCCCTACCACTTTCTCTCTCACTACATGATACTTTATCTCTATATGCTTTGTCTTATAATGTAGTACAGGATTCTTATTCATACTCATTGTGTTGTGTTATCACAATGTATAACAATTGGCTCAACAAATTTTATTCCAATATCCTTCAACATTTGCTTCATCCAAATTATCTAATTACAATTGTTTGTTGCTGCCATATACTTTGCTTCTGTTGTGCTCTGTTAAATACAGTTTTGCTTCTTGCTTAACCAAGAAATTAATCTTCCTCCAAGGAAAAATGCTCCTCCACTAGTTCTCTTTTTGTCATCAACACTACCTCCCCAATCTGCATATGTATATGCACATAAGGTAAAGTCATCATATTTTTCATACCATAATCCATACTCAATTGTGCCTCTTAAGTACCTTAGTATCCTTTTTATTGTTGCATAATGTGATTCTCTGGGTTCAACTTGAAATCTTGCTACAATTCCAACTGCATGTGATATATCAGGTCTTGTATGAGTTAAATACTATAATCCTCCAATCATAGATTTGTACTTCTTCTATTCAACTGCAGGAGTCTCATCTATGCTAGATAACTTATGTTCGGTTACCATAGGTGTTCCAACTGGCTTACAGTTCTCCATTCCAAATCTCTTCAATAAGTCATTCAAGTACTTTGTCTGACTTACAAAGATACCATCATTGTTCTGTGTTATCTACAATCCTAAAAAGTATTTCATCTCACCAATCATACTCATTTCAAATTCAGTCTTCATTTCATCTGCAAATTTATCACTGGCTTCATCTTCTCCTCCAAAGATAATATCATCAACAAAAATAACTATAACCAAAAAACCATTTTTAATTTCTTTTGTGTACAAGTTGTTGTCTGTTGTACCTTTGGTAAATCCCAATTTTATCAAATACTTATCCAATCTTGCATACCAAGTTCTAGGTGCCTGTTTCAACCCATATAAAGCTTTCTTCAATTTACATACCATATCTCCTTCATTAGTTAAAGGAAAAACTTTAGGCTGCTCAATGTAAACTTCTTCTTCCAATTTTCCATTCAGAAATGTTGACTTCACATCCATCTGATACACTTTGAAATTCTTATAAACTGCATAAGCTAAAAACATTCTTACTGCTTCAATTCTTGCTACTGGTGCAAAATTTTCTTCATAGTCAATTCCTTCCTATTGTGAGTATCCTTTACATACCAATCTTGCTTTGTTCCTTACAACTTCTCCTTGTTCATTCATCTTGTTTTTGAATACCCATTTTGTTCCTATAACATTCTTATCTTCAGGTCTAGGGACCAATTCCCATGTCTTGTTCTTTTCAATTTGATCTAGTTCTTCCTTCATAGATTTAATCCAATGTTCATCTTCATAGGCTTCATTAGTATATTTAGGTTCAATTTGAGAAATTAAACACAATTTTTCTTGTACCTTATTCCATGTCAGAACTCCTCTGTCTATGCTTCCAATAATCTGCTCAACAGTATGATTTCTTGATAGACCTCTGTTTAGTGTCACTATCTCAGTTCTCACTTCAGGTGTAGGTTCTTCAATGATTTCTTCAACATAGCTTTCATTCAACAAATCACTATCAGTTTCATAGAATAATTCAGTGTTCTCAGGATTAGTTCTAGGATGAGTTCCTTTATCTTATTCATAATCAAGCATTCTTTCCTAAATTTTGAAATTTTCATCAACTTTAACATTTGCACTCCCAACAATAGTCTTAGTTCTTTTATTGTAACATCTATAAGCTTTGATCTTCAATGAATATCCAAGAAATATACCTTCATCACTTCTAGGGTCAAACTTTCCAATGTCATCATCTCTTTTAATATAACATTTGCTTCCAAAAATTCTAAAATACTTAATTGATGGTGCATGTTCAAACCATAGTTCATAAGGTGTCTTGTCTATGTCTGCTCTGATTTGTAATTTGTTCATTGTATACACTATTGTGCTCACTGCTTCTCTCCAGAATATCTTCACCAAGTCATTCTCAAATAACATGGCTCTTGCTGCTTCAGTCACTGACTTGTTTCTTCTTTCTGCAATACCATTTTGTTTAGGTGTCCTAGGGGCTGAATCTGTCTCTTAATACCATTCACTTCACAAAAAATGTTAAATTCTTTTGAAGTAAATTCTCCACCTCTATCTGATCTCAAACATTTAATCTTCATTCTAGATTCATTCTCAACTTTATTCTTAATGATCTTAAACTTATTAAATGCTTCAGATTTCTCTTTTAGAAATGCAATCCACATCATTCTTGTAAAATCATCAATAAGAATCATAAAATACCTTTCTCCATAGAATCCTCTAGTCCTTATGGGACCGCTCAAATCTGTATGAATAATTTCCAACTTCTCTGCTATTGTGAACTTCTTTCTGGGAAATGAGCTTCTCTTCTTCTTAGCCATCACACATTCCTTGTAAATCATGTTAGTAGGCTTCATAATCTTAGGTAAGTCTCTTACTACAAGTGTAGTACTTATTTTCACAATGTTATCAAAGTTTATATGAAAAAATCTTCTGTGCCATAACTAATTGTCATCAATCTTAGTAATCAAGCATGTCATCTCAGTAGGATTCAACTGAAATACATTACCTCTGGTTCTCGATCCAGTACCAATCAAATTACCATCCTTGTCTTTGTTTACACAAGTTTTCTCATTAATCCAAACTTGATATCCCTTATCAACTAGTTGTCCAACACTCAAAAGATTATGTTTCAAACCATCCACAAAGTAAACATCATCAGTATTAGTCTTTCCATCAAGAGTAATAGATCCTATACCTTTAATCAAACAAGGTGCATTGTTTCCAACTCTAACAACTCCTCCATCATAATTGTTAAACTTTATGAATTTCTTCATGTCTCCAGTCATATGATGTGAACAACCACTGTCTATAATCCAATTAATTTTCTTTTCTACTTGAGAAACTAAGTCTTTTTCTTCCTTAACTTCTATTTTGGGATTCTCTTCTTTTATTGCTACAAATCCTATATCATCATTCTCAGTATCACTTTCACTAAGAGATTTCTCCATACTAGCTTAAAATTATTCATCATTTGCATAATAACATTCTTTAGATCTTCTAGGTTTAAAATTATTTATGTACTTCTTGACCCTCTTAGGACATTTAGATGCAAAATGACCATATTCTTGACAAGTCCAACATTTAAAAAATTTCTTACCGTCTGGTTCTCTTTTCGCAAGAAAGGCTATACCTTCTTTAATATTCCTGTCTCCGTCATTTCTAGATCTATTGCTACTAGCATAATCTCCACTCACACTGATGCTTCTTGACAAAGTAGGGTGAACACTAAGTGCGTTGAATGTTGTCTCCATTCTAGGTAAATCTCCAAATTGCCTCAAGTTCATTTCTGTTGCTTCTAATCTTCCAAGAAGGGTTTCTCTGGTGAAGTTCTCAGTACAAGGTATAACTTGTTCAATCATCTGTGTTGTCTTCTTAAATGTAGGAGTCAATGTCCTCATAATTTTCCATATCACTTCATTCTCCATCTTGGCTCCTTCACAAACTTTTATACCTGCAACAATCTCTGACAATCTACCAATATAGCTTCTAACATATTCATCTTCCATCATTCTTATATCTTCAAATGCACATATCCAATTATGTAGTCTGACTTTCTTTGCATGTTCATCACCTTCAAAAGTAGATTGTAAAGCTAACCAAATTTCATGAGATGTTTTTAGATATTTTACCTGACTGTACTCATTTTTTGGAAGGGCTGACAAAATTTCTTCTCTGGCAAGTATGTTACACATGAATAGATCTCTTTCCTCATTAGTACATTCTTCAAGCTTGTCTTCATCAATGATAGTCTTCTTATTCTTTGTGATTAACCAATAACCTGGTCCTAAACAAAGTAAATGTGTCTTCATCTTTTCTTTCCAGCTATCAAAATTTACTCCATCAAACTTAGGACTTTCTTTCCTAAAATGACTCACCATGGATCTTGTCAAGCTGTTAACTTTTCCTTCAAGGACCTTCTACTCTGATACCAATTGTTAGAAAGTAAAGTCCACCAAGATAACTGAGAGGGGGGGTGAATTAGTTATCAAATAAATACAACTATTATCAACTTCAATAGATTTCAACCATGTAAGTAATGTAATCAACAACCATAGAAAGATATGCATACACAATAACATAATGGCACAAGATATGTTGACAAGGGAACCTCTTGATCAAAGAGTAAACCCTAGTGGGAATGATGCCCAAAAAAGATGCACTAATATGAAATTTCCTTGTGAGAGGATGGACTCTATTAGGAGTCTTATGAAATACATTTAGTACATGAGTCCCTATTAGGAGACTTTGAATCCCTGCTAAAAGATTCTAACTCTGTTAGGAGTTATGGAAGACAGAAGGACCCACAACCCAAACAGCTTCAGGTGTAAGATTACTGAACACACTGTCCAAATAATCTTTGTATTACTCAATAGAATAATACCAAAATATTACTGACCTCAACAATTCAATACTTCTCCTCTGATTGTGCCAAACCGCACCAACTACTTCATCGGATCTCAATACCAGATCTATATACTTCACATATCCTCTTTCAACAAGTATTGCACAATTCCACAATTCACTTTCACAATACCATACACAGTTACATATTAAAATAAGGAAAATATTCCTTCCTTTATATCACACTCAAATAATTACAAATGAGTCGGCATATAAATTACAAAATAAAATCTTCCACACGTTACATTAAAATTACACAAAATTGTCAGCTTCCAATTAAGATAATTCTTCACTCATGTGACCTCAAACCTTGCGATCACATCCACATCACTGTCAACATGTCTTCAAGTTCTGTTCAACTTCACATGATCAAATTCAATCCTGATTAGGAGATATCATCTAATTTCCACAAACTGCTACTCAGGAACACTGCTTGAATACTGCTTCCACTGAAATGCTCATAACTTCCATGAATAAATGAATTTCCATATGTGGTCTTAACCAAAATCTTGTACAACATCATAGAGTAATTCCTCAACTTCACATAGCTTGATCTTCAATATCCCATGTGTGCTAACTCAAACATTGTCTGCTTCTCTACTAATCTTCAGTAGATCACTGTGTTGACATCAATGACAATCGCAGTCATGAATGCAACAACAACTGCTACAAAATGGCTATGAATACTCCCCCATAGGATATATTCAACATTCATTACTAACAAAAGATTTTTCAGGGCATCTATAGGTAGGGTGGCCTAGTTGACCACAATTGTAACATTACATGCTTGTAAAGTGTGAACCTCTGCTAAAATTACTTGATCTACCTCTTCGACCTCCATGAAATCCTCTTCCTCTACCATAGTTACCTCTTCCACTTGGCTCATTACTTTTTTCAACCAGCTTGGAATCTCCTTGGCTCCTTGGCTCACTATTCCTTCCACCATATCCACCTCTGTGTCATCTAGAGTCTCTTCCTCTTCCTCTACCACTAGGGTTAGAGTCTTGTTTCTTTTTATTTTTCTCTTCCACCTTAAGTGATAATTGAAAACATTTGTGAATAGTAGTAGGAGTCCACAAACTAATCTCTTCTTAGATACTCCATCTTAATCCACCCAAGTACCTTGCCACTCTAATACTTTCCTCTTCTTGCACCTTAGACCTTAGGCATAATTTTTGAAATTCCTTGGTATAAGAGACAGCATCCATCTCTTTCTGTCTGAGACTTTAGCTCTTTTTGTGTAATTGGATCTTATGATCCTCTAGTAAATAATTTTCTTTAATTTTTGTCAACATAGCCCTCCAATTAGCTATTGGTTGTTTTCCTTCTTTTTATCTCTCTTTTTGAAGGAATTTCCACCAAGTTAGGGCTGGTCCCCTAAGTCTTGCTTTGGAAATGTTCACCTTCTATGCCTCTAAGATACCTTCACATTCAAAGTGATTCTCCATCCCTTCAATCCATTCCATAACTAACTCTAAGTCCATTTTGCCAGTGAACACGGGTATCCCCTCAAGTGCCTTACCTCCCAGTACCTTGATAACTCTGATAATGGGTTCTTCTTATAAAGGAGGGTATGACTCTAGAATATAATCATCTTCATTCACTAATTTTCCCTTGTCATCATCAATCTCTAACTTATCCTTCATTTTATTAGCTACCTCTGCAACTTCCTGAAATTTGTCCTTCATACCCTCTAGGGCTTCTTCAAGGAGTTTATTTCTCTCCTTTTGCTATGTCAATTCCATTTCCAATTTGGCATTTCTCACCATGGTGGATTCTCCCACTAATGTACTTCCACCTTCTGACATGCACTATGTCTTATCCCAAATCTTTTGGTATAATCCCCTATTAGGCCTAATTAGGTCTTTTAACTCTCCTTCTTGCCTCTAACTTTCCAACTTTCCACACAAGTACCAAAACAAACTTGACATTCAAATACCCTTTTCATATTTCTTGAAGATTCTCAAGGTCTTGGATCTCTAAGGACTTTGTATAGTACCTTCCTATTACCATGCCTACTTTCTAGGCCTAATTGCCTTTCTCTGATTCATAGTGAAGAAATGGCTATTGCTCCCTCCTTTGAATTGATCATGTATTCTCCTTTTGAGGTTTAAGTCTTTAGACCTTTTTCTTCACTTCCACACTCTTAGATTGATTCATTAAATCCCTGAAGCCTTCTATCCTTCACTGGTTACAGTCAAGCTTCCTAACTAGGCACTCTTTGGCTCACCTAGGGCTTGATCATAAAAATAGCTTCTCAACACACTTGGCCATGAAAATCTATATTTACAACATATATACAATTCTCTATCATAATCCAAAGGTCATACAGTTCCCTCCAATGGTTTTCATGCTAGAGCCATTTTTAGGTTCTCAACTCTAGATAAACTAGTGAACTGGTCACAGAGGAGAACTTTAAAGAAAGCAAATAAAGACAACCTAACAACTAAGTATGAATACACAAAGCAAGATATAAATAATAGACTATTCACACATGCAAAAGCTAGGCTCAGATCAATCCATAGTTTAAGGATAATCAAGCTCTTAGCACTATTTTTGAGTTGCAGAGCACACCAGTAATTAATTTCTCAAAACAAAAAGTTACAAAAATATGCCAACCCACATCTCTGGTTGAAAAACACTTATGTAGTGTAGGGGGACTAGACAAAACTATCCAAATGGATCCTTAACTACTTTTAGCCTTTGAGATACATTTTGACAAAATGTTGTCAACCTTGTCTAAACCACTCCAATGATTCCTAGATGACCTAAATGGTGGATCAAACACTCTGAGACCATTTTCCTTCTTTTATTCCATCATTTTGGAAATTCAACCTAGTCTTTACCAGCTAGTTTGGTAGGTTAGCCACAAGAAAAAGAAACTAAGACTCAAACAAGCCTAGTAAGGACTCTTTCATGACTCCAACCAACCTTCCTAGGACTTGATGAACTTCACACACTCACTAGGGAATCTTCATAGTCCTTATTAGATAGTGACTTGGCCAAGGTCACTACAAGCCAAAATGTTTAGAATAGGGTATCCTAAAGACCCTAGGTGCTCCTGCACCACGTGGCTTTACTTGTTTAAATTGACGAGTGCATAGAAACTTATTCATAGATAATGTGTGTGTATGCTAATATATGTATGTATATATACATGCATATATGAATATGTATACATGTATGTGATTGTATGTATGCATAAACACACACAATTATAATCTTGTGTGGGAAACCTTTTGAGAAGTAGAATAGGATGCCATGGGGAAAATAATGCCCAAATTATTGAAAAAGTAAACATTTTATGGCCTAATACAAGTGGATAATAACATATAAACCCATATCAATGATTTCCAAGAGAAAGAAGAAATGATGGGTAGAGTTTTCCTAATGTGTGGAAAGCATGCATGATGACTAATCCTAAAAGAAACCAAACAAATGACACATTATTGGTTATCCATTACATTTCATGAATAAAACACCAAAGATACTAAATAATAATGTATACCCATTACATTTCAAGATTTAAAAAGTATAGATCTTGAATATAACAATGCAACATTCTCTTTATTTCACATTCCATGTAATTATTTCATAGTATAAAGATAAATAGTTTGATTTAGTCAAACCCTGGATGACATATAGAGAATTGATGAAAAATACATCAAGATTCAAATAGGAACAAGCAAAAGTAATGTTTACATCAAATTGTACATTCAAATATTTATGAATATGTATTTGTATGTGTTTGACATACAAAAATATTGGTAAAATTAATATACCATTACGAAGGAGTATAGATATGATGCTATGAACAATGGAAAAGCTTACTTGATTAAATAAATGATAAGTTTCATGAGATAAAGATGTTATTGTGATATGATTAAAGAAATGATAATGATGTTATGTCTAAATTTGGATTGTTATGATGATTATTAACAACTAACTGAAACCACTATAATTTTGTATGCATCTAAATAATGCATATAGTTAATATAGACATATTAACAATTGCAATCACCTAAAATTGGACAAAATCAATCAAGTGAATAACTAAGGCAAAAATCAAAGCAATTAAATCAAATCAAGTGAGAATCAAAGCTAAATTGCAATCAACCCATAAATTCAATTTAAATCAAATAAATCATGATAAATCAATCAATTGTGTAATTAATCTAATTAATTACACAGTGCATTTAAATCAAATCAACCCATTCAAGGGGTACACAAGGCTAAAAATAATAATTCAATTCAATTGATTAAATCCTATTTTCTCTCAACCACCAAATGGAAGGAAAAATCATCAACCAATAGGATTTAAGAATTGAGCTCACGTGGATCAAGCCTAAATTGAATCCCAATCACTCACTTGGAGAATGCATCTTGTCCACCCATTTTGTCCTCTTGTCCCAAGCTTTGAGGAAAAAATATTTAAATTGTCTACAAAGGTGGAACCATGAACTTAACCCTCACCTAATCATGATCAAATCAACCACACCCCCTACTCTTGCCAAAGTTTATAAAATCAAGTCTAAAATCCTGCAATTATCATCCACAAATTTTATGAAGCATCAAACCTCTTGCAAATTTGAGTTAGAAAGGAAAAATCTAGAGCTAATTAGTATTTCATTTGGAATTAACTAGTATTAGCTTGTTATCATTTGATTTCTCATATTAGGACTATCACTAGTGAGAGCTTGTTGAGAGCTCATCATTAGCATCCCTAATTAGAGAGCCATAGAGTGCTCAATCTTCTTTGAATTTACTTAGTTAAATTGGTTCTTGTGGTTATTTACTTGTTATTGTGATTTATTGAAGATACTAACCCTATGAAGCCGCTTTCCTTAGCACACAAAATGGTGCCCACCATGGGGCTTTAGGCCTCATAAATTTCTAAATTTGGAGAAGTAATTTTTTTTCTTGCAAATCCTTTTATTGCTCTTTATTTTACAGGTTTTTCAATGCATTTGATAGATTCTCTAGCACGTACAATAGATTCTCTAGCACGTACAAGGTCTGAAACAATGCATCTACAGCAAAGTATTGCACATTTACATAGAGTTTCGGTGCATTTAAATCCTTCTATTTCTTGTCTTCATTCTTTCAGTGCGTTTACCCTGGCTCTCCAACGCGTGCAATACTTTCCCCAGCATGTTCAATACTTTCTTTTAACGCATTTTCTTATTTTATTAGCGCGTTTAATTTATGTTCCTACACATTCAATATTTTTTTGCAGCACATTTGATATTTTTAGCATCGCTTTCAATCTGTTTAATAGCGCATTTAATAGTTTTCTATGCATTTAAATAAATTGAAAATTTACAGAATCTAACATGCAGAAAATGATTTCTCTGTGTCTGTGGGATGGCTGGTCATAAGAAAATAAAAAAACCAGAGACTAGATTTAATAGTGAGGGAAAGGCCTTGGCTAAAAGGATAAAGGGGGAGAATATTGCACACATTAAGCTAATCTTGGAAGATTTGCAGCAAGAAAATGAGGTATATGAACAATACTTAAGAGTTGTAGAAGCTTATAAATCAAAGTTCATCTCATTAAATTGGATCTACTTACCTTAATATATTTTTGTTAAAATTTGATAAATAAGGTGTAAATTCCAATTTTTTCTTGTTTTTCTTCACTTTCTTTGGTTGTGTTGGCTAATTTTGTTGGAGGAGAAGCAAAAAGGAAGGAGCGATCACCACTAGGTGAGCATAAAATGAAAAACTCATAAAAAATGCCCCTAGCCTTTGCTACCTTCGATTGAAGGTAAGCCTCAAACTTGGTCAATTTTTGCTTAAAATTTGGCCTTGTGATTTTTTCTATAATCTAGTAATCAAAATAGCTTAAAGGAATAAATCAAACACTAAATTTGAACAACCCCTTGTTTGTGGAAAAGAGTAGAAATACTCAATTCCCATTAGTTAGTGGGTTTGGAAATTGAACCTTGTTAAAAGTGTTTGGAAATCAAGAAATAGATAGGGATATTCTCTTCACCTTTTGGTGAATCAAACTCCCAAAAACCTATCTCTTCATTCCAATTTATTTCTTTCAATATGAACATGCTAGATCCATAGTGTGCTCACCTCCCGGGATTTGCCTTAATAGGGCCGGTGAGAGGGACAACCCAAAGTGGGATACATTTTCTTTTGCCGCAAAAATCTAACCCACTCTAAAATAAAATACATGCATCCTTAATGGGGTGTGTGACAAAAGGATATTAAGCTTTCGAACTTCCTCGAGTAGTCCTATGGGATTGCACAAAACTCTGACATACCAGTGGTGGGAAGCCTCCTAATTTTGGAGGATGAAGGTTTAATGTCCATTTTGAATAGAATCTTGATTAAATACTATAATCACCTAAAAGTGGACATGATCATTCATGAGAGTAATCAAGACAAATCAAGGCAAAATCAAGGTAATTGAATCACAACGAGCATTTAGCCAATCAAAATTAAAATAAAATCTTAATTCAATTTAAATCAAAATCAAAAGCCATTTAATCAAGTTAAATCAAATCAAAGTGTAATTAATTCAATTAATTGCATAGTTCAATTAAAAATCAAATCAACCCATTCAAGGGGTACACTTGGCTAAATAAATGAATTAAAATCAATTCATTAAATCCTAATTTCTCTCAACACCACATGGGAGGAAAAAGCCTCAACCAATAGGATTTAAGGAAAGAAGCTCACATGGATCAAGCCAAAATGAATCTCAATCACTCAATTGAAAAGAGCATCTTGTCTACTTGTCCCAAACTTTGAGGACACAATATTTAAATTGTCTCCAAAGGGTGGAACCAAGGACTTAACCTCAACTCAACCATGATCAAATCCAACTATACCCCCTACCCTTTCCAAAATCTATAAAAGCAAGGCTAAATTCACTCATAATCATCAACAAATCTGAGAATAGCATCAAACCTCTTGCAAATTAGAGCTAGAAAGGTAGTTTAGAGCTAATTATTTGTTTTTAATTTGTAATTAACTTTTTTATTTATCTTATCATATCAATTCTTATTCTAGGACTGTCATTAATGAAGGCTTGTTCAGAGCTTCAACATTAACATCCCTAGTTAGAGAGCCATAGAGTGCTCATTTGTTTAATTATTTGCTAAATAGAGTTTCTATTTGTGGTAATTTAGTTTCTATTTGATTTATTGTCCAATACTAACCCTATGAAGATACAAATTCTTGTACACAAAATGCTGCCCATCGTGGGGCATTAGGCTTCACTTTTCTAAAAATCTGAAAAAATTTATATTTTCAATTGTTTTGCATGTTTAACTCTCTATTTTGCAGGTGAAATAGTGTGTATGATCATTTATGCAGTGCTTTTGACAAGTTCTCCAGTGTGTTTGATACCTAAAACAATGCCTTGACGACAAATTGTTGCACCTTTACACAGAGTTTTAGCGCGTTCAATGTCCTTCTATTTTCTGTCTTTATTCTCTCAACACTTTTTCCCTGACTAGCCAGTGTGTTTGATCCATTCTCTAGCATGTTTGCGGTGTTTTTGGTGTCTTTACATGGGATTTTAGTGATTCTTCTCTCTGTTTATGTGCTTTTAACTATTTTCTTTAGCGGTTTTAATTCGATCCTTAGAGCGTTTGAGCATTTAAATAGCGTGTTCAATAGATTCAGTAGCGCTTTTGCTTAAATTGAAAATAAATAGAATCTGACTGTCGGAAAATGTTTTCTCTCTATCTACAAGATGACTGATCATAAAAGAGTAAAAAAACCAGAGAGAAGATTCAATCAAGAAGGCTTTGACAAAGAAGATAAAAAAATATTGCTCACATTAAGCTAGTTCTTGAGGATTCTTAGCAAGGAAATGTATATGATCATTATCTCAAAGTTGTAGAAACATATAAAGAAAAATTTGTTTCACTAAATTGGATTTATTCACCTTAATCAAGTTTTGTTAAAATTTGACAAATAAGGCTTAAAGTTCAATTTTATCTTAGTTTTCTTCAATTTTATCTTTGTTTCCTTCACTTTTGCTGGTTGTGTTGACTAACTTGTTGGAGGAAAAGCACATTGGAAAGGAAAAATCACCAAGGTAAGCATTAAATAAATTAAAATCAATCAAAAATGCCCCTAGCCTTTGCTAGCTACAAGGAAAAGGTAAGCCTCAAACTTAGTCAAATTTTTACTTAAATTGTGGCTTTGTCATTTTCTTAATCTAGTAATTAGAAGCCTATTATTGTTTGGGGAATTCAACATTAGGCCTATGCTCTTCACTTTTTAAGTGAATCAAAATTCCAAAAGTGTCAAACTCCTTGATTAAAAGAAAGGCAAATTAAATCAAACACTAAATTTGAAAAATCCCTTGTTTGTAGAAAAGAGTAGAAATACTCGATTCTCATTAGTTAGTGGATTTGGTAATTGAACCTTGTTAAAAGTGTTTGGGAATTGAGAATTAGATAGGGATATGCTCTTCACCTTTTTGGTGAATCAAACTCCCACAACCTATTTCTTCATTCCACTTTATTTCTTTCAAATGAACATGCTAGATCAATAGTTGGGCTCGCCTCTTGAGATTTGCCTTAACAAGGCTAGTGAGAGGGACAGCCCAAAGTGGGACACAATCACCTTTTCCGTGATCATCCAACCCACTATAAAATTAAATGCATGCATCCTTAATGGGGTGTGTGAAAAAAAGGTGATAAATTTTTGAACTTCCTCGAGTAGTCCTTCGGGATTGCGCAAAAATCTGAAATACCGATGGTGGGAAGCCTCTTAATATACTTGGAAGATGAAAGTTTAATATCCATTTTGAACGGAATATTGATTAAAACCTTGTTAACTTAGAAAATACTACCTTATAGAGCCATGTTTATGAACCAAATCTTGAGCTAGGTAGATTTCTTGAAGTGTCTTTTTGTGCAAAAACCCATGATAACGTCCTACAAATTCAAACACTTTGTGTAGAGGGTTAAAAAGAACAAGTGTACTTGTGGTTTTTGTGTTTGAAAAATACATAGAACAAGTGAAAGAGATATCCATTGAGAAACTCATCTTATATTTTTTAAAATCTCTTCATAAATATCAACAATTACCAATTGGGCAATCAATTCGAAATCAACCTTGTTCGATGCCAGTTTCTACACATTCTCACAAACTCAAATTATCTTTAAGAGAAGAAGGCACCTACATTGCTCAAAAGTTCCCCCAATTTGAATATCAAATCCTTTTTAACAATCACAACTAAGGGGATAGTCTTCCAAATATTTTTGATAAAGAAGGTGACATAATGGATAGAAACTCCATTTTTCATGATTACAACCAAGGAGGAAACAATGATAACCTTAATCATGCAAATCATGAACCTAAAGAAACCCTTGAAGAAAGATTTAATCGATTAGCTCAAGATAATGACTTTCTTGAAGTCATGGATAAACTCATAGATAGGGACAAGGAGAAATTTTTCCTAAATCTAGCCCAAACAAGGGTAAAGCTACCACATGACTATGATGTGGATCAACTCAAGAAAAGTAAAGAAGAGGAAAACCTGATGCATGCTATGACTGAACAATTAAATATGTTCCAAACTCAAATAGACTTAATGAAAAAGGCCATTGAGCCTAAACCTTTCTCTATTGAGGCCTTGTGTCCATTCCCTTTTGATAAAATCCTAGTCATGGCACCTTTTCCTATCAATACCATTTTTCCTAAATATGATAAATACTCGGGTAAATCAGACCCACAGGATCACCTTAGGGAGTTTTGTGCCCTAAGTATTGAGTTTATGCATAACACTACATACTTAATGAGACTTTTTCCAAGAAGTGTGGGAGGGAAATCCATGGAATGGTTCTCAAAACTTCCACAAGTAATCAAGACTTTTGAGGAATTAGCCTCTAAATTCATAACCCATTACTCCTACAATATTGAACATGAGATCACCATGCTCAAATTATGCAATACAAAAAAAAGGATGGTGAATCTTTCTTAGGATTCCTTCAAAGGTGGAGGACCATTTTCACAAGGTACCCCCAAAGTATCCCTGAAAAGGAGAAGATGGAGATATTTATGAATAATTTAAATATGGAGATGAACTATAGGCTCCAACTTCAATGTCCCCCTACATTCGATAAACTTATTGAGAATGGGATAAAAATTGAAGATGTATTGGTCAAAAGGGGGGAGATCAAATTGTTTAAAGACAATAAACCCTCTACCAATACTAATAATAATAATCATTATGTATCTAATTATACTAACAATAAAGGAGCCAACAATCACAATGACAAACCTAAGTTATGGTTGAAAAATAATAACAAGAATCTTGTGAACGATGGAGTTGTGGAGGCCCACAACTTGAAGGGCTACCCCATTTAATTTATAAAGTGGAGCCAATTCAAACTATAATTTAAATCAAACCAATAAAGCTCCCTTTAATCAAGGCAATTCCAAAAACAACAATTCCAACAATAATCCCTTTAACAATAATTCAAATGTTAACAAGCCAAAGCCTTATTTTTCCACATATCAAAAAAGAAAATTCACATTTTTAGGTGAACCATTGGAAAATTCCTTAAGGACTTTTCTTGCTAACAAGATCATCATCCTACCTGAGCTAAGACCATATGAGCCACAAGTTAAACCGAGCTGGTGGAATGATTCACATCATTGTGAATATCATCAAAATAAGGGTCATAAGACTAACGAATGCATGAAGTTGAAACACTTGGTGCAAGACCTAATTGATGATGGAACGATCAAGATACAAGGACCTCAAAACAATGAGGATCATATGGCATTTAAAAACCCCTTTTTAAACCATGAAAAGGTTGAGTCATCAAATGCAAATTAGAATAATAAAAGAGGCAATGAGAAGGTTAATTTCACCCACACTTATGATAACACGATTAATGCTTTAAATGGTGATGAAAACACCATAAATGTTATTGTGGTGAAAGAAAAATTGAGAGAGGAAACATCTAATGTTGTGACAAGGGGGAAAGCTTCGAAAATCACTCTACCTAGAAATGCTCCAAGAATTGTTCTACCAAACCAAGCTGCATCTTCATCATCCAAACAATATAATTTGGTAGATCAATTACAACGAACCCCTACCCAAATTTCTATTTTGGAATTGCTAAAACTCTCACCAACTCACAAGGAAATTTTGGAAAAAGCCTTGGTGGAGACAAATGTACCTCTAAACTTAAAGGTAGATAAATTTCAAAATATGGTGGGACACCTTATTGCACCTCATTGCCTATCTTTTTCTAAGCAAGATGACATGTCCCTAAATCACCCACAAAACTTGCCTTTTCATATAGAAGTTTTGATTCACAAGCATAGGGTAAAAAGAGTCCTTATTGATGGAGGGATCGACCTCAATATTTGTACCTTGAACCTAGTAAAAGCCTTAGGGTTTTTTGAGGAGGCTATTGACCCAATGAAAAAGATAACTATTAAAGCCTAGGATGACAAAGAGAGAGCTTCTAAGGGTGTCATAGTACTTCCTATTAGAGTGTGTCTAATATAAAATTAAACCATTTGTCAAGTCTTAGACCTAAATATGACCTACAATATCTTACTAGGAAGACCTTGGATTCATGAAATGCAAGTCGTGTCGTCGACCTATCACCAATGTATGAAATTCCCTTATCTAGGGTAAGCAATCATGGTAAGCGGGGACTCAAACCCCTTTCAATACTGCAATAACTTAAAGCCTATTAATGATTCTCTAGTCCCTTATAATGCAGAAGGGTCCATACCCCTAAGAATAGAACAAGGGAAAAGTTCTAAAGATCTTCCATCTTTAAAGGGAAAAGAAAAAAAGGAAGAAGAAATTTTTGTTTTTGAGAACATTAAAAGTCCCATTAACCTATCGACATCGACGAAAGGGAAAGAAAAGGTTAGTGAGGAAGGTACTCCTAAGAAGAATAAAGAAGACCAAGCTAAGTCCATGAAAATCTATACCAAGGAGGCCCATTACCAAAAAATGGACCATATGATGAAAAACTTTGAAGAATAATGTAAAATCAAACAAAAGGGTGTAGGTGAATACTCCTTATAAATTATGGACCTACCCTTATCTCCAAAGTCATATGGAAGACCATCAAATCTACCTCATAAATACAATGATAATTTTGAGATGGAAAGTACATCATCTTCCATTGATGAAGAAGACAACAAGATCCTAAACTGGTTATACAAGGATGAAGAATCAAGTGTGCAAGAAAAATGCATCCAAAATATAAGCATTCCCACACATCAATATGGGAAGGGATTTTAGATAATGCAGAAAATGGGATACAAAGGCCAAGGACCTTTGGGGACAAGAAATGAATGACTTATTGAACCCATTGAAACAACATGGAGAGATAGCAAGGAGAAGACCAGATTAGGATACCTAGAACAAGGGTATACTCAAAATCACTATCCTAAGGTCTATGATCAAATATTACAACTAGAGTCACATAGTGATGAAGACTCAAATGATTGGGAATGGGATACATTGTCCAATGAATCATGTCAAGATAAAGGTATTGATGTTATTCATACTTACACTCCTAGCAAAGGGAAAGAGCCTATTTTAGCATCCAATCAGAATCAAGCATCAAGCTCGAGCCAAGTGGTCCTAGATGATGACCCAATTATAGAAATAGAGATAAATTAATGGGTAGGAGAACCCTACATACCATCATGGAGACCTACTATAGGAGAATCAAACTCTAGGTTTAGTCTACAAGATTTCTATCCAACGAAAACCTTAGAGGATTCTAGTGAGGGGGATTTTGACCCTAGTTCTTTAGAACATCTAGAAGCAGCACACATCTAGACTTAAATGATACAATGTTTGAACCTTCCAATGAGGTTTTGTCCTTATACCCTATTGACCTACACTAAAACATTGATCCTTTGACCCTCATATATCTAGAATTAATTGAATGGGATTCCATTGAACCTACCATACTCCCAACCTTTTTGAATGACAATCTGGTGTCCCAATACTTAAATGCGGTTGAAACTTCTTCTACCATGGAATATTAGGAAGAAGAGGCAAAGGAAGGTATCCAAACTCCTAATTCAAGAAAAAATGAAAAAAATAAAAAATAAAAATAAAAAATGGAAAGAATCTAATGTTGAAAACCACATTGTGGCAGCATTAGATCAAAAAGAGAAAGAAATAAAGAATGATTCCAAAGGTGAAAACCCAATTGAGGCACCTAAGGAAGGGAGTTTGGATACTTTACCTGAGCACTATGAGGAAAGGTCTCCTATCTTGATCGAGCCAACAAAAAAGGTAAACATTGGATCAAAATCTGAACCAAGGATCATACACTTAGCAGCATCTTTGTCTAGTAAGGAAAGAAAATAATTCATTAAATTTTTTGAGGAAAAGCAAATTAACTTTGCATGGTCTTATGATGATATTAGATCCAAACTTAATCATGCATCACTTAAACATAAAGGAAGGAGAAAGACCAGTCAAACAAAAATTGAGAAAGATGCATCCTCACATAATTTTACTTGTAAAAGTGGAGTTAAAAAATTTGCTAAAAGTTGGGTTTATAAGAGCCATTGATTATTCCCAATGGATTTCAAACATCGTGCCAGTCTCAAAAGTAGATAAGTCCAATAGAATTTGCACGGATTTTAGGGATCTAAATGTTGCATGTTGTAAAGATGATTTTCCATTGCCAAGCATAGATGCCATAGTGGATTTGATAGCGGGACATTCCATGTTCTCTCTTAAGGATGGATTTAGTGGCTACAATCAAATAAATATAGCACCTGAAGACCAAGATAAAACAACATTTACATGCGCATGGGGGACATTTTGTTGGAATGTTATGCCCTTTGGTCTAAATAATGTAGGGGCAACCTATCAAAGAGCCATGACAACAATATTCCATGATATAATGCATAAGTTCATGGAGGACTACGTAGATGATATACTTTAAAAATATCATTCAAGAGATGAACATCTACCAATTCTAGAAAAAATCTTTGAAAGATTAGAGCAATTCAAAGTAAGGCTAAATCTGAAAAAAATGTGCATTTGGTGTTCAATCAGGAAATCTATTAGGGTACATTGTTTCTACAAAAGGAATGGAGGTGGACCCCGCTAAAGTCAAAGTCATTATGGAAATGGAATCACCTAGAAACATAAGTCATATGCGATCTCTTCAAGGCAAGATCCAATCCATACGAAGATTTATCTCTCAATTGGTAGAAAAGTGTCATAATTTCACTCAAGTCCTGCATAAGGACATAGTGTTTAAATGGGATGAAAAGTATGAAGAAACCTTCAATTTATTGAAGAAATATCTAATGAACCCTCCAAATTTGATGCCATCTATAAGAGGCAAGCCTTTAATTCTATACATTTCAGTGACTGAGCATTCATTAGGGGCACTCTTGGCACAAGAAGATGAATCGAGAAAAGAAAAGGCTATCTACTACATCAGTAGGACTTTAGTGAAATATGATTTAAACTATACATTCATATAAAAAGTATGTTTGGATGTAGTTTTTTCTTCCCAAAAGTTATGCCACTATATGTTATCTCATAAGATTTGACTCATCGCAAAGATTGATCCATTAAATTACCTTCTTAGCAAAACAACATTAAATGGAAAACTAGCCAAATGGTTCATGGTGCTAAGTGAATTCGACATTGAATATGTTGATAAAAAATCCATCAAGGGTCAAGTTATAGCTAACCAGTTAGCATAATCACCATTGCAAGATGACCACCCAATACAAGTGGAATTTTCAGATTCAGAAATTGTGAATGTTGAGGCAAAAACATGGCAACTATATTTTGATGGCTCATACACACAACATGGATCAGGAGCAGGCATACTTTTGATTACTTATCAAGGATCTACTATTCCAAAAGCATACAAATTTCTATTCCCATGCACCAATAATATAGCATAATACAAAGCATTGGTCATTGGAATCAAACTGGCATTAGAGTGGAAGGTAACTGAGCTACAAGTTTATGGAGATTCATAACTAGTGATCAATCAAATCAATGATGAATATCTTACTAAAGATGACAAGTTGATCCCTTACAAAACTATGGTGGACAATCTAAAGAAATATTTCTCTCTCATCACATTTGAGCAAGTTCCAAGAGAGAAGAATAAAGCAACAGATGCAATGGCAACTTTGGCATCACTTCTACAAATACTAGATCAAAGCACCAAATATGAATTCCTGGTAGAAGAAGTTGAGCAACCCACATTTGACCCTACCCATCCTCACACCATTTGTGTATTAACCAAACATGACTCACCTTGGTATGGAGACATTTACACTTATCTAAAAGACCAAATCCTACCCATAGACCAAACTAGGAACCAAAAGAAGAGCTTCATATGCCAAGCCTCTCGTTATACCTTAATCTCTGACACATTGTACCAAAAAAGTCTAGATGGAATGCTTCTTAGATGTCTAGAGAAAGAGGAATCAGATAAAGCCTTACGATAAATTCACGAGGGAATTTGTGGGTCACATTCAAATGGTCTAACCCTAGCTAAGAAACTTCTTAGGATAGGATATTTTTGGCCTACAATGGAGAAAGACGCTTGTAACTTTCCTAAAACTTGTAAAAAGTGTCAATATCATGGAAACTTGATACATGTTCCTGCATAAGAGCTTCATCCTATGATAACACCTTGGCCATTTTATCAATGGGGTCTAGATTTGATAGGGATGATCCATCCACCATCTTCAAATGGGCATAATTTTATCATCACTACAACAAAGTACTTTACCAAATGGGTGGAAGTTGTACCCTTATCAACTGCAATAGGAAAATAGATATCCTTGTTCATCTTGAATCACATAATATGTAGATATGGCATACCTCATGCCATCATAACAGATAATTCAAAGCACTTCAAAAAAAAGGACCTAAAGGAGTTATGCAAAAAAATCCACATGATCCATCACTCTTCATCAATCTATTATCCCCAAGGTAATGGACAAGCAGAAGCAATGAATAAAAACATCCTAAAGATATTGAAGAGAACTGTGGACAATCCAAGTAGAGATTGGCACATAAAAATAAACCCGACCTTATGGGCTTATAGAACAAGTATCAAAACACCAACATGAGCTACACCATTTTCCTTAGTCTTTGGAACAGAAGCAGTTTTACCTTTGGAGGTAGAACTTCTGTCCTTAAGGGTATCTCTACATGGGTTGATAAGTGAAGAAGACTATAGAGTTGCTAGGTTGCATGAACTAGAACTGCTAGATGAGAAACAACAACAAGAATTTGATCACCTAAAATTTTATCAAAACAAAATGTCAAGGACTTATAATAAGCATATCAAGTCAAGAACATTCCAAATAGGAGACCTAGTTTTGCGAGAGGATCCCAAAAATCAAGCAGAAAGAGAGAAGAAATGAAAATTGGAAACAAACTAGTTAGGACCTTTTGTGATCACTTCATCTTTTGGGACAGGCACCTACAAATTAGCTGATTGTGATGGAGAAGAGTTGCAAGAACCTATTAATAACATTCATTTAAAGAGGTTCTACACATGAAGCAAATAAAAGAGGATAAAGAAAAAGAGTATTAGAAAATCAAATAGAGGGCATCATATTTATTGTACATAGTCAAAAGAGATCCTGAAAATACCAAAAACATTTGAAAAGTAGAAAAGAACAAACAAATTAGAAATGTAGAAAAGACCAAAAAAATGGAAAATGTAGCATGAAGAAAGAAAAAACATTCATATATGATCCTCAAAAAAGATATTGTCTTGGTGAAAACCTAGAAAATAGGCACCTTGATGATATGGAAAAGAAAAAATTGAAAAAAAGAAAAAAAATACAAAAAAATCAAAAAAAGAGAAAGAGTACCTTGGTGAAAACCTAGCAAATAGGTGCCTTGGTAGCAAAAAAAAAGGAAAAAAGGAAAAGGCTTTAAAAATAGAAAAAGAAAGCAAGATCCATTCAATCGGTGAAAACCTGGTAAATAGGTGCCATTGAAAGTCCAATTCAATCGCATACCTAGCAGTCATCCTTGTAAATATTACATTCGCCAGCATTTGTATATATTGCATAATAAAACCCCACATTTGCATTTGCAAGTACCTAAAGATTTTGGTCACCTAATCTGCAAATTGTCCTAAGTCCCACAAACATCATCATATCAAACTGGGGGAAAATCTACTCTCAAAGAGGAAGGATTCATCAAAAGCAAATTTCAATCATTCATCGAATCAATTCATCAAAAACACAAGTGTAACATTCAATAAAATCCTAATCCAAGTCCAAGTTGAACCAAATGCAAAATTTAATCCAAGATCTTACATGACCTTATCTTTATTAGGATTAAAAGTATGAAATGGATATAACTACACTTTAAATATGGATTTGAAAAACATTGCACTTTTTTTTTCTAAAGTGTTGACTTGATTGATGAAATCGTGATTTCTAGTGAATCGATGAGAGTTTTTAAACTAGATAAGCTATGATGAAAGCATGATATTTTAGTTGATTTCTAAATGACTGTCTTAAAATCAAAGTTTTAAAGCATGTATTATTTGTCTAAATATGTGATCATCAAAGAATCATCGAGGACTTGTACATATGATAAAATTGAGATTTTTGTTTGTTTACGCAAAAGGATACCTTGGATATTTTGATGATCAATATCATAATACCAAAATCCACTTGCAACATAGAATCTGAAAAAATTGGTATTTTCATTCTCATGATTAGCTTCAATTAGTGATATTCGTACCAAAAGGTTGGGAAAGCAAAGAAAGAGGTGAAAAAAAGTATTCATATCATCATGGTTGAACTACTGATGGTTGTACTCAATCAGGATTCCAAAAATTGCTCAATGATGAATATAAGCTCCAAATTATTGAATGATGAAATTTAGTTGCATACATCTTAGATTAAATGCATTTAATGTATTTGCCTTTCTTAGCTTAAAAACTAAATTGCAAGAGGGAAATAGAAAGGGGGTGTAGTCAAATAAAAAATTAGAGGATATCAAAAACTACATGTGATCGAATGTGTTGGAAATTCAAAATAAAAAACAAAAACAAAGGTGCATTACTTTAGTTCATCAAGCATTTTTTATATTCATGTTGTAGTGCATTAGGTTTCATTAGAATGCATTAGAAGTATCAATTACATAGAACTGTACATTAGTTTGAATCCATTTTAATCAAGGTTCTTTACTATAGGTTATATCATCTTACATTATATACTTTGCATCATTTAGATTTAATTCAATCAGTTTTTTTGCATTAGGTTGCATTTATGTTATCATTAAGTTCATTACATTTAAGTGGCATTCATTTCATACATCCATTGAATATAAGTTCATTGCATTAGATTGCATTCATCATTTAGATTTAAATCCATTAATTACATTAGATTGCATTTATCATTAGGTGCATATCATTTAAATCATTGCATTACCATTACATCATTCATAGCATTTAACAACATTAATCATAAATATCCATATATCATTAATCATTATATCACATAGGACCATCACATTTTACACCACATATTGCATCTCATTTGCATATTAGAATTAAGTCCATTTACATCACATTTTAAAAATCCATTACATTTACATCCATATATCAATTGCATTATCCATCTAACACATCTATATATCAATTGCATTTACCATTGCATTATCTAACATCATTAAATCCATATTATATCCTTTCATCTATTCTATGTCATACATAAGAGAACCATCTAAGCATAAATAGACCATGTGCATCCATATCATATAAAAAATGTATCCTAAAAAGCATAAAACAAAACATATAGGAGATAGAACCATATAGCTCTACATATCATAAGAAAAACACCTGAAAAATAAAGTCTAACACATGATGACATCACATATAGCAAATATATCAAACATGAATCAATGTCTATGGTATCATCATCAAAAAATCTAATGAACGAGTATCATAGTCCATGGTACGATCATATAATGCAACATCAAATAATCAAAGTATCAATAGTATCAAAGTATCAACAGAAAACTACATCAACTGATAAAAAAGATACAATAGATTCCAATGTCTCAAGATAACAAAAATGAGATCATATACATTAATGAAAGAATAACATGAATCATCTCAAAACATGGATCAACTGGCTAAATTGCTAGTACCATCAGTACCATCAGGACCAGGAGCACTATCAGGAGGATGACTCAAGCTTAGTGATAACCCATGCTGACTCATCACTGCCATGAAGGCCTACATCATAGAACTCAGCTGCCTAATCTCCTATCTAACCTTAGACATCTCTGACTATAAAGCTAGAACCTCTGGTGTAGTTGTACTAGGAGCCTCTATTGTAGAAGTTTGTGGTGGAGGCATAGATGAAGATGGCATGGAAGAAGAAGGAACAGATAATGATGGAACAAATAAAGAATAAGATGGACATGATGACGATGATGGCATCGAAGTAGAAATAGAAGTAGAAGCAAAAGCAGGTCTTGAGGAACAACATGTGGAGGAGCCTGTGTTAGCTAGTCCTATGCCTGATCTAATAATGTCTGTGCTACCTCAGCATCCATCTATCTCTGACACCTAGCTCTATGCTAATCCTATCTACCTGTCAGATCTTTGGAAACCTAATGTAATGCCCTATCCACATGGCCCCTCACCTAACCACCACCCCTAGGAGGAATGGGAGCAGCAGCAATCACTGGCATAAGAACTCTACCTGCTCTGGATGCTTGATGACCCTGTCATCCACACCGTGCTTGAATCCTACCCCCACCCCTATCATCATCTCCATCATCACTACCATCACCACCATCACCATCAAACTCCTCATCAATACTAGGTACACTCTCAGCTAGATCTATGAACCTCAAAAATGAGTTTCGAGCAAACCAATCTGCATAATCCTTAGTCATCCCTACATCAAATACATCCTCCCTCATATCCCAGGGAAAATAATGAAGGTCTCGTATCTCTTATTGAGTTGTGCTAAAATCCACAATAGGACCCCATAGTGATCTCTCGGCTTGAACCCAAGCATACATAGAAATGCCCTGGGGCATACCTTGTGACCGATCATACTGTCGTAGTACCCTCTGAAAGAAAACTCTCTCTATAATATAAGGGGTATGACCAATCATCTAATGAGGATAGGATATATACGTAAGCTCAAAATCATCCTCTAGCCATGGCTCACAACCCAGATAAGGTTGCTAGACAACCTGATCCATATCATTGATGACACGATGCCAATAATCTAACTTCCCCATATGGGTCTGCACTACCATCCCCTCTTACATCTAAGCGAATGGCCAACCTAGATCTTAGTGCCATGCTGCAATAGGTTGTGTCACTGGGAGATGCTCCCATGTCCAAAGTTGAAGTAATATACCACCTGTTGAGAGAGTGGAAGAATGTCTATACACAATGGTGTGCAACTCATGATAGAGTTGCACTAAAACACACGATCCCCAATTGAACCATTGAGGATGAGCCATCAAGTCCTCTAGAATAGGACCCCATCCGACTGCAAATCCATGACCCCATCTATCTAGTAAGAGGAATCCTCTAATCAAGGCACCCAGAACCGCTGGAAAAATAGGAAAAGTATGGAACTCAGACCACTGAATGTGATCATCACCAATTGTAGGATCCTAAAAGACCCATCGACATGCTACACCATCATAAACTTGGTGGTAAAATACTAGCTCTCCTCTAGTAGGATGGTGAAGGAGGTGGTATACATCCTCAGGGGTGATGGTCATCTCCCCCATCTATAGGTGAAAAGTATTATGGTTTGAGTGCCATCACTCAGCCATAGCAGTAATCAGTCCCTGATTCACTCAAAATCAAGGTAGAGGAAGAAGGAAAGACAATCCACAACACCCAATATATCTCTGATCATGAGCACTCAAGTAATCTATCATACTTAGAGGTAAAGTGTATGAACCTTGAACACCCAGTGACTTTAGCACTACCTGCAAAAAGTAAGTTCAATTACATCAGTTTTGAAATCAGTTATCATTTGGATTATCCTAAGTCAATCAAACATTTACAAATATCAAACCACAAACAATTTTCCTTATTCTATTCAGAGAGGACGGAAAATTCATCATCATCCATCATCTAAATCTAGATTGATGAGCAAACATTCAGATTATGACTGACTCAAACTGACATCTTATGACTTGCTACCAAATCAATTTTACTACCTAAACTGATCAACCAATCGATGACGCTGAACAGTTTAGAAAATAGACTAAGACATTTTCAAATCTTTCCTATCAAGGTAAACATGTTATTTCAATGTTTAAATGCGCCAAAAATCAAAAGTGTATTTAAAAAGTTAAAAACACTACTTAAAACATCAAACGCACTAAAAATTTACGAAAGTGCTAAAACTTTTCAAACACGCTATTTAAGAAGTTGAATGCACTAATTGAAAGCTCAAAAGTGCTAAAGTAAAATTTAAAAGCGAAACATGCCCTAGAATAGGCATGTAAAAGTGCAATTCCGCTTTGCGGAGGCACTATTTAAATGCACAAAAGTGCTAAAAATAAGGTAGATGTGTTATTAAAATGTGCATACGTGCTATTTCATTAATAATAAGCAAAAAAATAGGGTTTTCTAATGAAAATTCAATTTTTTTAAAATCTAATGCATTAAATGAAAAACTAAGAGGATCAGGCACTTACCAGAGGTCCATGGGTTAGCTGCCGCTAATACCATCGACCGTGCTTGAATCTATGCTCACAAATCAGGATCACCATCTTGAAAAGCTCAGAGGGGTCAGACTGAAAAAGCAAAAGTCAAAAGTGAAAATGAATAGTGAAAATGACTTTTACCCCAATATAAAGGCCTTTATGACCTAAAAAGGTGCTATTTAGCAGAAAAATGACCCAGGGACCCAATTTTTCATCATATCAGCCAAATCAAGGGCATTTTTCATCACATGAACATGAAACCATTATTGGAAATGAAATCAAAATTCTTTATAATTTAACCTAATCAATGCAAATTGACCTAAAATGTCAAAAAAAATTCAAACATCTATCAAATTTCATTTCATTTTCGAGGGGCATATACTCAAACAATTAGAAACATCATCAGCATCATCATCAAATCAGGGGAACGATCATCAAATCAGAGTGTAAGCTTTTATTAGAAATTTTTTTGCTAATCAATCGAGAGGGGCAATCAAATATCAAATTGAATCAAACCAGGTACCATATCAGTAATCTATCATGGAATCGACCATCAGAACAACAGAATCAAAAGAACATCATCAAAATCTGCATCTCTTATCAAACATCAAGAATTGATCATCAAATGAAATTAGGACTTTTTATCAACAAAATCAGAATTTTATATCAGTTGGATCAGGACAATCTTTGAATTGACATGCTTCACACATCAACTCAAAGAGGGGAATTTGTAATCACCTAAAAGTGGATAGGATCATTCATGAGAGTAATTGAACAATCTCACAATAGGTAGTGATAATCATGCCATTGTCTCTCTTAGGAATAATGTATTCATACTAAGGATTACTTTTCCCATCATGAAATGCATTTAGATTGTCAACCCAGGGACATAGACTTGAAATGGGATAGCACGGTTTGTGCACTAAGTTCCTTAAGGATTCATACTCCTATGTTGCAGGAAGATAAAGTTGATGAACTACAACTGATTGAGAACGTGATTAAAGAACTTCAAGTGATTAGAGATCACCGAGCACTGAACTGTTATGTAAGATAATTGAATTAGTTTTATGTTGTCATTGATGTCAACTAGTTTTGATAGTACTTATCATGGAGTTGCAAACATCTAACACATCTGTAGAAGAGAAGAGAAAGATGAAGAACTGAGATATCTACATGGAGGAAGATGGATATGATAGATGAGGATAAGGAATACTCTTGGTAACTTATTGATGAGTCTATGACTTCATATTGTTGACTTGATTATGTTGCATTAATCTATTATGAAGTTGGGAGAAAAATGTTACAAAGCAGTGTGATCGGTTAATGAAGCATTCTAGTATACACCGAGCAGTGTAGTGTATACCGAGCACAGTATAAACCGAGCTTGTGTTCACCAACGCATTTCTTTGTTAATCAAGAATGAACAAAAGAATTAAATGATTCATTTAGCTGACAGAAGTTGATGAGTTGTAAAGTGTATGATCACGAGGTGGAAAGATAAAGTTTGTTATAAGATCGATGGCTAGAAAAATTCAAGGAAGATCTAAAGGACAGAAATGAAACGTGTTACTGACACATCAGCTGAGGAAGGTTTAAGTAGAAAAATTAATGAAGGAGATTAAGCGGCAAAATCTGATGGATGAAAGGAAAATGGTTTACTTGTCTATTTAAGAGACTAGGGTTTCATTATGAAACTTATGCCGAAGGAAAGAATATTACAGAGATATCACATGAACAAGCTTCATGCATGCCTGATCAAACTAGTTAAGGAGAACCAAACTACAGAGATTACCGAGCGTCACAAAGCTATAACTAAGAGACAGTAAGTTACTAATATTGTTGAATAGAATTGATATATTGATCAAAGGATTTGAATGAGCATAATATAGATCTGTACATCTGCAAATCAAGTTGTATTGTAATCAGATCATTTGTTGTTAAAGTTTAACCATTGTAATCAGATAAATCTCTTAACCAAGTAGACTAGAAAGTCTTGTAATTTCATTCATAGAATGTACATTTGTTATCTTGTCAACCCCATAGTGAATGTTGGTTGGATGATAACGGTTAGTGTTAAATCTTCTAACAAGGTCACACCTTACAATGTGTTTTGTAACCTTTAACAGGGTTGGGTCTTCACCGACCTCACTTTAGAAGAGTGAACAATTTTTGGGTTGCCGGTCCCAGGTGGTTTTTCCCTTTACAAGGTTTCCATGTTAAATCTCTTGTGTTATGTGTTGATTGTGATGATTGTTGGATATCATACTTTACATGTTGCATATTTGATTTGATCGATAGTTACTATAAGTTATAAACTGGTAATCGATAAAAGTACAAACAGTTTACTATTCTATGTTACCGAGCTGTAGAAATTTGTTTAAATTGTTTTTGGATATACATTTTGTATTTGGGACTATGGATAACTAATTCACCCCCCTCTCAGTTATTCTAACAATTGGTATCAAAGCTATATTGGTTGCTTGGAACAGAGTTTTAAGGACTTCAGCATAAAGATCACAAAATGTATAAGAGGGATGTGCCAAAGCTGAACAAGGACAACTTTACAATATGGCAAAGATGAATGAAACTACATATATCTGGAATTGGGAATTCTACCCTCACACTATTAGAGAATGGCTACATTGCACCACCCACTAGACCTTTGACTATTGATCAACTAAGAGATAGACATGAGCATAACATTACTATGATGGAGATTGTTGCTACTCTAACAGATGTCGAGTTTGAAGATATCAAAGATTGCACTACTGCTAAGGATATGTGGGATAAACTTGCTCAAGTTTATAGTGGTGATAAAAATGTCAAGAGAGCCAGAGCTGGAAGTTTAAGAGGAAGATTCAATGATATGAAGATGAAAGGAGAAAACATTGTATAGTACACAAACCGAATAAAGGAGGTAGTTCACACTATCAGAGGATTTGATGGTGTTATTGATGAAGACATTGTGGTAAGCAAAATTCTAAGGACCTTATTGCTTGTTTATGCCATCAGAATATTTGCAATTCATGAAAATAGGTCAGCACCTAATAGTATTGTCACTCTTGATAATCTAATTGGAAAGCTAACAGCTTTTGAACTGAACAACTATGATAATAGTGTTGTACCGACTATTGAATCTAATTTTATGACTTTCTGAAGATCGGTAAGTCTAGTAGTAGAAATAATAAGGATATAGTGATAGCAATATTGATGATGAGCTTGATGAGCTTGAAGCTCTTATGGCCAGGAGGTTACCTAAAGGAAAAGGTAGATATAGAGGCAAATTACCTTTAGCATGTTTTAACTACAAAGAAGTTGGTCATATTGCTGCTAGATGTCCAAAAAGGAAGGAAGATGATAGAAATAAGGACCGATCTGGTGAAGGAAGCTATGGGAGAAGAGGTAATAGAAGTTATCGACACTACAAAAGAGACAACCAAGACAATAATGATAAAGGCAAAAAGGTATGTTACATTGCAGAAGAAAATGAATCTGATTCAGATTCAAATGATGATGTAAAAGTGGTATTTTTTGCTATGAAGGATGATTTTGAGGAAGAAGAAAGGTATGTAGAAACAACACTAATTTCTAAGGTTAATAAAAATGATACATGGATCATAGATAGTGGTTGTACACATCACATGAGTAGTGATGAAGAAAAATTTAATCATCTTGAGAAATATAATGGAGGATCTATAAAAATGGGTAATGATACACCTTGTATGGTTAGAGGAAAGGGATCCTTATTGATAAATGATAGAATCCAATGTGATGATGCTTATTGGGTAGAAGGACTAAACTATAATTTTCTAAGTGTGGCACAACTGAATAATTTAGGTCACTGAGTAGCTTTTGAGAGCAAGAAAGTAAAATTATTTGATGATGGAGGAAGACTTGTTGGAACAGGAGCACAATCGAAAGGTAACTTGTTTTATCTTGATAATGCAGTCTTCTTGTTTAATGATGAAAAATGAAGATGCTTGGTTATGGCATAAAAGGTTATGTCATGTAAACTTTGATAACATGATTAAGATCAGTAAAAAGAGAAAGGTTAGAGGTCTACCTAATTTATCTAAGCCTGATCATGTTATGTGTCATGAGTGTCAGAAAGGTAAAATGACAAAATCTAGTTTCAAAAGAAAAGATTATTCAACAAAGAAAATACTTGAGTTGGTTCACACAAACCTGTGTGGTCCCATAAGAATACAGAGTTATTATGGTGATAGGTATTTCATTCTTTTTGTTGATGATTACACTAGATTGATGACTGTCATGTTCTTGAAAGAAAAATCAGAGGCATTTAAGATGTTCAAGTGGTTTAAAGAAAAAGTAGAGAAAGAGACTGGTAAAGAATTGAAATGCTTAAGATCTGACAGAGGAGATGAATTTATTTCTGATGAATTTACCAACTATTGTAATGAGCATGGTATAAAGAGACAAGTCTCTACACCGAGAGCCTGGTATGAATGGATGCATACTTATTTTTTAAGTATTGGATTTGTTAGAACTACTGAGAACAACAATTTGTTTATGAAAGGAGATACTAATGATACTATTCTAATTGCTAAAATATTTGTGGATGATATTGTCTTTGGAGGACAAGATCACATATGTAAATCATTTGCTGATGAGATGAGAAAAGAGTTTGAAATGTCTATGTTTGGAGATATTAAGTTCTTTCTAGGACTGCAAGTTATTCAACAGACTGATGAGATATTCATCACACAATCCAAGTATATAAAAGAAGTACTAAGAATATTTGGCATGGAAGATTCTAAACCAGTTGGAACACCAATGGTCACAGGCTGAAAATTGACTAAAGAGGATGAAACTACAGAGGTGAACCAGACACTATATCGATCAATGATTGGTAAGTTGATGTATGTAGTACATAGTAGACTAGATATAGCACATGTTGTGGGGATTGTAGCTAGATTTTCTGCAAATCCTAGGGAGTCACACATGGTTGCTACAAAGAGAATCTTAAGATACCTAAAGAAAATAGAGGATTATGGATTATGGTATCCTAAGGATGGAAAGTTTGAACTTAAAGTATACACTGACATTGATTGGGATGGAAATGTGGATGATAGAAAAATCAAAACCAGAGGAGCATTTTTCTTCGATGAAAGGCTTGTTACTTGGACAAATAAGAAGCAGTCTTGTATTTCCTAGTCTATAGCCGAAGCAGAGTATGTTGCTGCTGCTACAAACTATTCAAATATTGCATATATTAAGCAAGTTTTAGAAGGAATGAATGAGGTAATCATTGAGCCGGTGATTATATACTATGATAACACTAGTGCTATAAACATTTCAAAGAATCTAGTGATGCACTCAAAAACAAAGCACATATCTATCAAGTATCACTACTTAAGAGAACAAGTACAAGAGAAGCAAGTGAAGCTAGAATTTGTTACATCTAAAGAGCAACTTGCAGACATATTTACAAAGCCTCTACCAAAAGATACATTTGAATACTTGAGGACTAGACTTGGGGTTCGTCCCCTATCTACCAGTCACTAATGTGATCTGGAGATTGCATCAACCTAATCTTATCAGAAGATCATTCATGTTGATGCAGCATAGTTCACACTTTGGATTTTTGTCAAAGGTTGTGAAAGATTTGAGAAACCAATGGCATAATCAGTATACAAAGATACAGTAAATGCATAGGACAACAGAGAGTTAATTGGCTACTACAAGGCTGTATGTTTATTTGTTTATTTGGCATTGTTGTCAAAGGGAGAGATAAACAATATGATAATCGAGGAGAATACTTGAACATCTATCTAAGGGAGAGATAAACAGAAGGAATCTAAGAGCTGCTAAAGATCATATCTGCAAAAGATAGTCTGCACTTGCAATGCTGTTATGTAACATAGTGATTAAACATATTAAGCTAGGGAGAGCTTACCGAGCTACAACATTTTCTTACAAAGTTGTAGAATACATGTTTGGTATGTGTATGGTATACTTAATATTGCTTGAGTTTCCATCAATGCCAAAGGGAGAGATTGATGAACTACAACTGATTGAGAACATGATTAAAGAACTTAAAGTGATTAGAGATCACCGAGCACTGAACTGTGATGTAAGATAATTGAATCAGTTTTATGTTTTCATATATGTCAACTAGTTTTAACAATACTTATCATAGATTTGCAAACATCTAACACATCTATAGAAGAGAAGAGAAAGATGAAGAACCGAGATATCTACATGGAGGAAGATGGATATAACAGATGAGGATAAGGAATACTCTTGGTAACTTATTGATGAGTCTGTGACTTCATATTGTTGACTTGATTATGTTGCATTAATCTATTATGAAGTTGGGAGAAAAATGTTACAAAGAAGTGTGGTCGGTTAATGAAGCATTCCAGTAGACACTGAGTAGTGTAGTGTATACCGAGCATAGTATAAATGATGCATTTCTTTGTTAACTAAGAATGAACAAAAGAACTAAATGATTAGTTTAGCTGACAGAAGTTGATGAGCTGTAAAGTGTATGATCACAAGGTGGAAAGATAAAGTTTGTTATAAGATCGATGGCTAGAAAAATTCAAGGAAGATCTAAGGGACATAAATGAAACATGTTACTGAAACATCAGCCGAGGAAGGTTTAAGCGGAAAAAATAACGAATGAGATTAAGCGGAAAAATATGATGGATGAAAGGAAAATGGTTTACTTGTCTATTTAAGAGACTAGGGTTTCATTATGAAACTTATGCCGGAGGAAATAATACTACAGAGATATCATGTGAACAAGCTTCATGCATGCCTGATCAAACTGGTTAAGGAGAACCAAACTGTAGAGATTATCGAGCGTCATAAAGCTATAACTGAGAGACAGTAAGTTACTGAATATTGTTGAATAGAATTGATATATTGATTAGAGGATTTGAATGAGCATAATATAGATCTGTACATCTACAAATCAAGTTGTATTGTAATCAAATCACCTATTGTTAAATTTTAACCATTGTAATCAGATAAATCTCTTAACCAAGTAGACTAGAAAGTCTTGTAATGTCATTCATAGAATGTACATTTGTTATCCTATCAACCCCATAGTGAATACTGGTTGGACAATAACGGTTAGTGTTAAATCCTCTAACAAGGTCACACCTTACAGTGTGTTTTGTAACCTTTAACGGGGTTGGGTCTTCACCGACCTCACTTTAGAAGAGTGAACAATTTTTGGGTTGCCGGTCCCAGGTGGTTTTTCCCTTTACACGGTTTCCAAGTTAAATCTCTTGTGTTATGTGTTGATTGTGATGATTGTTGGATATCATACTTTACATGTTGCATATTTGATTTGATCAGTAGTTACTATAAGTTATAAACTGGTAATCAGTAAAAGCATAGACAGTTTAGTATTCTATGTTACCGAGCTGCAGAAATTTGTTTAAATTGTTTTTGGATATACATTTTGTATTTGGGACTGTGGATAACTGATTCACCCCCCTCTTAGTTATTCTAACAAAAGTGTATGAAAGAAACTTATGCTATTGCTACAAGAAAGTAAACACACTTAACTACTTAATGAAATCACTACAAAAAGCTTGTAAACTTATCCTAAACCTATTTAACAACTTAAAGCATCCACTATGCCTATCTCTACAAGTGTTATAGGAACATTCACAATAGTAATGCTACAGGAGTAAAATAGTAACTTCTACTTGAAAGCATAGAAAATGTAGGAAACAAATCTACTCTATCCTAATCTACTCCACCTCCCAAGTGGTCCCCCTTGGTTGGCTTCTGCTAACTATTAACACAGAAGATAGTTCAAAATCACTCTTTCATTATATTCTCATTAATTGGTTACATGGTAATGGAACAATACATGAAGAACATAAAAGAGTAACTTTGTTACACCGAACACAACATTTGAATATATTTTCTCATTACTAACTAAACCAATCAAATCCCTTTATATAGAGGTTTGACTCTTATTGAAAGCATAACAATAAAGTCTAACTAAATCTCACCATAGAAAGAGGAAGTATAACAATCATGATATTTTACAATAAGTGCAGACAACAGAATAACAATACTAAGGAAATATAGCAGAACTATTTCCTATATTCTCTTGAATGCAAGCTTCATCTTAGTAGTGTCATGATCTTAGGAATCATGTTGGCTCCTTCCATCATGGTTGGATCCCTAATGCTCCTTCTTTAATGCGGTTGCACCACTCTCAAACTGCTCCTTGCTTTCCTGGAAGGTTAGTAGCATTCGGTATATATATACAAGTCAACATTCAACTCCTACCCAAATATTAGAACATAGATTAAAGTAGCTATATGAAGTACTGCAATATATATAATATCTAGCAAAAAATGTCATTCTAACTACCCATAATCTTTGTGATCCTAGATGTACTTATCACAAATTCACATAGGTATAGGTTCATAAATGTCTTGGAAATGTCTTATCAGAGCATAAAGAGTGTCAACAAAGTATAAATATTATAAAAAAATAGAGACAATAAATTATCTCATCATTTTCCCCCTACTAAACATAATGCTTGTCCTCAAGCATTACATTTCTTGGTTGTTGATCTGTAATCACTTAAAGTTGTCTTTCCCTTCTTCCCACTCTTGAAAGTGTAATAGAATCCTCTTGTTCTGGCTAAGTAATATACCCAATGCTCCTCTTGCAAATGGTTCAATCTGGTGGCATTGATTTCATATAGAGGCCATAATAGTGTAGGTGGTTGGAAAGACAAGGGAATCCATAATTCTCTTCTGATCTGAAGCCCCAACTGCATATATTTAGTTTCTCTATTTGAAGCTGCTTCAAATTTGATTGGGCTATGTGGTTATGTTTTCTTGAAGGCCTCTAGTAACCTATTCCACCAGCTTCTTACCCCTGCAAGAGCTCTTTAAAATGAAAAGTAGGGAAATCCCTGATATTCTCTATAAACCTTCTCTCTCAGTGCAAAGACTTTTTCCCTGATCCTAGTTTTCTATTTTCCATAGGTTAGATTGAGCCAATCTCATAAGAGGACACTAGGTTTGTGTGATTCAGCCCTCAAGGGTAAGGGTTCAGACTTCTCTAAGTCTCTGTAATTATTCAGCTGCCTATCATAATTTCCTTCATTGTGCATCCATGACATCAGAGCTCTCAAATGGATATCCCCTATATAGAGCAAAGGATTCCATTCTATTTCATGTGGAATGATAAAGTTATGTAAATAGAGCTCACATAGTAAATTTTGTTTCTGATGCAAAAGCATCTTGACCCATTAGCATTATGAGGAGTTTCATAAGGTTCTTCACGGGTTTCACAATGGTTCTAGTGATGACATTCAACACCATTCTGCAAACATATCCCGCTTGGTCTTCTGCAAGGTGACTAACGAGACTTTGTCACTCGGCTCCATACGGACATAAGAGACTTATCACACTTTCTATTTGAATTCCACACAACATTCAAATAACAATTTCTTGGCAACCATTTTAGGCTTAATGCATCTGAACGTGAACACATTCAAATCGATGACTGTTTCATGTCGACTGTTCTAACAAGCTCACCATGCTCAATACACTAATGCTGAGTCCCAAACATAATGATCATGGGCTAGCATTTTAGGAATATTTTTCATATCTTTTAGGTTCTATAATAACATCAAACCCTGCCACATGTTTTGCTGGTCTACACAAACACCAACCGAATACCACAATAGCCGCTATGGATTACTTGATGCCAATTTCTAAAAATTGAATCACTCAAAACATATTCAAGAATATCGAATCCCATTAATAACCAAAAACATGATTCATTTACATAACTAAAAACTTTCACCAAAACCGTAAGCAAGAATCATATATTAATTAGTTCTTAAGGAAAACTACTAAACCGATTTGCAGAAGGGAAAACTAGTAAAGAGAGAGACATGACAAGATATTAAAGATTTCATTATCTTAAAACACAAAATATTTTGAAATACACAAGCATATAGCATGCATGGCTCTCTGGCTAAAGGACAAAGAGCCGACTCTTCACTTAATCTTTTGCTCTCTCACTCTCGTAACTCTTTCGCTTTCCCACTCTCTCCTCTATCTTGATTCAGTTACATTTTCTCTCTATTTCAAGAGATGCTAAGGTAGTTATAAAACTAACCTATTTACCCGATATTCCCATTCTTTCATAAATTATAATGCTATTTTAAGCACATTACAATGCAATTTTAGGGATTTTAACCCTTTCTCGACATGGTCCCATGAAATTCAAAAAGGACTCAAACATTACAACCTTATGAAACTCCTCATAATGCTAATGGGTCAAGATGCTCTCGCATCATACTCCTAGGCTTAAAATATTTCCATGTCTCATGGAAATGTTGTTTGGGTCACGCTTCTACTACTCACTCTGATGTTGCAACTGACTTGGCTGCTATCCACCTACTTCATGTTGCTTCACACCATCACCTTATTGCCATCTTACCCACCCAAGATCCTGGAAGATGCTGACCACCCTTCACTTAGTGGTTTCTCTCTTGCACCTTCTACCCAGCCTTATCTTGGTGGAGACAATACCAAGACCCCTCGCTAAGATCTTCTCACAAGAACACTTTGTTATTTTGTCACTTTGATGGATCACTCTTGCAACCACGAACCCACACTATTGCTTGGTGTAGATTGCCTTCTACATGCTTAGAATCTTCTGAGCTCTAATACCATTCTGATGTGGAGAAAATGAGAAATGTTCACCATCATGTCTGTTTGGAAACTAGATCTTCCACTATACCCATGTTCGTAAACATCGGGCTTAATGGTGCAACAAAAACTTAACATCATTCTTCATAATATGATTGCTCTTTTGCACCTTGCTATTCCTCTTTGAGATCAAACCCACCACTATATTCATTCAACATCACCTTTGTACTCCATTGGTGATTCAACTCATCTATATTTGATGAGTGTGGTGTTTTGAAGTCTTCCTTGCTACTTAGAAAATTCTAGCTGAGTTGGAGGAGTCTCACTCCATTGCCTCACGGTGTATGCTATGGCCTCTTTCTTCTGAAATATCAATGTGGAAACTCTCACACTCTAAACAATAGTTCCCACACTCCATTATCTTTTAATAAACTTCTTCAATTTGCACATTCTTCAATGTCTTTCTTAGACTGTCGATGGTGCCACCTCTCAGTTTCTCCATGCAACATAATTCATTCACTCACCTTTTCCTGTCACTACACATGGTCTCCTTCAAGCATGACAGTCGAAGCTTTCCACCACCTTCTTCTACTACAATGTCAAGTCCCAATTACATTGGTCTTGGTCTCACCTCTTCGGTTTTCCAAAACTAAGCTCAAAACATAAGGTTCTTCATGGGTTTCACAACGGTTCTAGTGATGACATTCAACACCATTCTGCAAACATATCCCACTCAATCTTCTACAAGGTGACTGATGAGACTTTGTCACTCGGCTCCATACGGACATAAGAGACTTATCACACTTTCTATTTAAATTCCACACAACATTCAAATAATAGTTTCTTGGCAACCATTTTAGGCTTAATGCATCCGAACGTGAACACATTCAAATTGATAATTGTTGCATGTCAACTATTCTAACAAGCTCACCACACTCAATACACTAATGCCAAATCCCAAACGTAATGATCATGGGCTGGCATTTTAGGAATTTTTTTCATATCTTTCGGGTTCTGTAATAACATCAAACCCTACCACATGTTTTGTTGGTCTACACAAACACCGGTCGAATACCACAATAGCCGATATGGATTACTTGATGCCAATTTCTAAAAATTGAATCACTCAAAACATATTCAAGAATATCGACTCCCATTAATAACTAGAAACATGATTCATTTACATAACTGAAACCTTTCACCAAAACCGTAAGCAAGAATCATATATTAATTAGTTCTTAAGGAAAACTATTGAACCGATTTGCAGAAGGGAAAACTAGTAAAGAGAGAGACATGACAAGATATTAAAGATTTCATTATCTTAAAACACAAAATACTTTGAAATACACAAGCATATAGCATGCATGGCTCTCTGGTTGAAGGCCAAAGAGCTAACTCTTCACTCAATCTTTTGCTCTCCCACTCTCGTAACTCTTTCACTTTCCCACTCTCTCCTCTATCTTGATTCAGTTACATTTTCTCTCTATTTCAAGAGATGCTAAGGTAGTTATAAAACTAACCTATTTACCCAATATTCCCATTCTTTCATAAATTATAATGCTATTTTAAGCACATTACAATGCAATTTTAGGGATTTTAACCCTTTCTCGACATGGTCCCATGAAATTCAAAAAGGACTCAAACACTACAACCTTATGAAACTCCTCATAATGCTAATGGGTCAAGATGCTCTTGCATCATACTCCCAACTGAAGAGGTGAGACTGAGACCAATGTAATTAGGACTCGACATTGTAGTAGAAGAAGGTGGCGGAAAGCTTCGACTGTCATGCTCAAAGGAGACCATATGTAGTGGCAAGAAAAGGTGAGTGAATGAATTATGTTGCATGGAGAAACTAAGAGGTGGCATTGTCGACAGTCTAAGAAAGACATTGAAGAATGTGCAAATTGAAGAATTTTATTAAAAGATCATGGAGTGTGGGAACTATTGTTTAGAGTGTGAGAGTTTCCACATCGATATTTCAAAAGAAAGAGACCATAGCATACACCGTGAGGCAATGGAGTGAGACTCCTCCAACTCGGCTAGAATTTATCAAGTAGCAAGGAAGACTTTGAAACACCACACTCATCAAATATAGATGAGTTGACTCACCAATGGAGTACAAAGGTGATATTGAACGAATATAGTGGTAGGTTTGATCTCAAAGAGGAATAGCAAGGTGTGCAGAAGCAGTCATATTATGAAGAATGATGTTAAGTTTTTGTTGCACCATTGAGCCCGATGTTTATGAACATGGGTATAGTGGAAGATATGGTTTCCAAATAGACATGATGGTGAATATTTCTCATTTTCTCCACATCAATTTCCATGGGGGAAGAGTCTGGTATAAGCCATAGAATTCCTGGGCTGATTTAATTTCACAATCTATACCCTTCATAGTCATCATAAGTTGAAACAAGAGGAATTGTTCTTTCAAACAAATGGCATACACCCTGGGTGGTGGTCTACAGGCTATGACTTGATTAGCTAATTTAAGAGCTTGGTCCATTTGTTGCTTCTATTTCTTTAGCTGCTCCTTAAAAGCTTCAATTTCCTCTTCCTTGTCATTTATCTCTTTTTGCAATCTATTTCTTTCTTATTTCCACCAAGTCTTCTGGAAAACAAATTGATTGTACAAATTAAAGAGTATAGACTATATTGTTGGTGGGCCAAATTCTTGCTTATGGGCTTTCTTTTTCTTTTCTTTGGAAGCTTGCTAAAAATACTCAGTGAACCATGTTGATTTATAGGGCACAATAGATAAATTGGAGTAAATAGGGTTTTGTGGAGGAGTCATCTGAACATCCTCAGGAATGCTTTCTTGTGTCACATTAGGGCTTTGCATAGATACACCCTGATCATCATGTGGTATGTTATCACTAGGTTTTTGCAAATTTTGGGACTCTTCCATATTTCTAGGAGATGAAGACACTTCTGCCTGCTTGGGAGAATCATCAGGAATGTACTCAATAGAAGATTTTAGGGTAGGTTTTGATGTTGGAACATTGGATTTCCAAGTGAAGGTGGAGACACCTACCCTCTCATGCGAGGACTTCTTCGCACTATTTTTTCCTCAACCACTATAGTTTTCTTTTGGCGGGATCTTTTTGGCCTTTGTGCTGTAGGAACAGGTTCTATAGGAATAGATGTTGCAGGACTTGACCTTTTTCATTTATTTCTTTGAACTGCAGGGTTTTGAGTTTTACTTTCAAGGTTAGGGGTTTCTTTTTCAACTTTCTATTTGCCTTTCTTTATGGAAGAAGTAGGAATATTGGTTTCTGGAGTGGGCTTAGAAGACTTATTTTCTTGGACTACCTCTAGCTCTTTTTCTTTTGTAGCTATTTCTACAGCAGGCTTAGAAGACTCTACTTCATTTCCTAGGGGCTACTCAGTAGGATTGACCTGGGGTTTTAGAGTTTTAAATTGAACAAATTATGTCCATGCTAGGGGTGAGACGTCCCTAAGGAACCTTTCAACTAGTAGTTTTATTAAGGCATGGTGGCTTACATAATTTGCATTCCCCTTGTATGTATCCTCAGCACTAATGCGCAACATATTGTACATAAAATTAGGGACATTAACTCAAAGATTATGCCTTATGCAACTAAGTAATTTGAAATGATGGGCATGAAAGTTTGAGAATCTCCCTTCGCAAGTTAAGTACCTGATAATGTGCATCACCAATTCTGGAAATGGTGGAGTAAGAGACAGTCTCTTGCAACATTGCTTGGTAATTTCAAGAGGATGGTCAGTTGGTCAGGAGAATTGAGCTCGAGATGACCTGGCATCATGATTGTTAGGGTAATGCTCCCTAATGACTAGCAACTCGGTGACCTCTGTAATTCTTTCCTAGATGGTGACAATTGTTAAACCCCACATAGTTGATTTCCCTTCTTGAAAGGTACCCATAAATTCAGCTGCCACTTCCTCATTGAATTTTGATAATTGAAGAAAATACCCCAACCAGCCACGTGTTAAATCTCCAAACTGCCTCAATGTCTGCCAGTAAAATGCCATGGTGCATTGGCTCATGCCTCTACAGTTGTCCACCCATTTTTTTTCAATACCCAGCCTTCAATTTTATGCTCACCAATTTCACTGTTAACCTTTCAGTCTCTCATGCTCTGCGAATACCTTCTTTCCTTCTTGAAATTCAAATGCATTTCTTGAAAATACTGACTTCTTCTTTGTTTAATGCCTATGTTATGTTAACATGAACAATAATAATGAAGTTTTTAATCAGAGGACATCACAGCTTTAAGTGCAAGTTACCATACAACTTAATTATAGTCCTTTCAAGTCATATCAACTTCAGAAAATCAAAATTTTGCAAGTACGACAAATGTGTGGGAATAAAGGAAATTAATAGAAAAAGGCCTAAGTACAACATTGAAGTGATAAGGATGTGACTAGGATGGCTTAGTAATGACATTTGGAATTTATTATACTTCCCCTGCCCACTACGAAACATTTACAAGTGTCCTCACTTGACATATTTGGCACAAGAATGGGAAACTAGTGTAACGCCTAAATTATATATTTAGTGCAGTACTAGATATAATTACTAAAATTTGTGTGCTAAACATGAGTAAGGATTGAGAGAGTTTTACTTGGAATTGATTTACCATATGCACAACAAAAAGGTTGTGAGAGCGTGATGATTCTGGTAGCCACATGTTCTTGCTAACATGGCTTTTATTGAAAGCATTAAAAATAGAAATTATGGATGACATGGGTTGTGATTGGATGGAAGAAAGAGAAATGAGATGAGTTGGAGAGTAGAAGAAAGAAAAGTGAATGAAGAAATGTACCTCATATTAAATGAAGTTTTATTATGTCAGTTTTCGAAGGCATTTTATGTTGAAGCTATAGGAAGAAGGCTTTCACCTTCTGCTACAGGAAGTGTTACCTATGATGCTGCTAAAGTGTTTGTGTTGAACTACTGCAGGAAGTCCGCTTTCATTTGGGGCTTGTGATAGAGACACAACCAGTGTCCATTGACAAGGATTTTGAATTGTATTGGATCTAGTGTGGTCAACTAGATTGCTCCATTGTCAAAGACATGTTCAATTTCATATGGTCCCAGCCATCTAATCTGTAGTTTTCCTGGAATCTCCTTGAATCTGAAATCATATAATAAAGCCCAATCACCCACTTGAAATTTCTTATTCTTGATATGTGAATCATGCTACTTCTTTCATTGATTTTGTATCAGCTCTGTGCGCTCCAATGCAGATTTTTGCATTTCATCTAAGGAGTTGAGGTGGAGAAGGCATTCGGTTTGTGCTGTAGGAAGATTGATATTTAATTCCAAAGTTGTTTGTAATGTCTTGTGTTCAAATTCTATTGGTAACATTGTCGCCTTTCCATATACCAATTCAAATGGTGTGAATCCGGTGGTTGTTTTCCAGGTTGTGCGATAGGCCCAGACTGCTTCATTTAATCAGCTGCTCCAATCCCTGTGATGCAATTGAATTGTCTTTGTTAAGATGGCCTCAATTTCTCTATTACAAGTAAACTATGTTGCTTGGTCTATTACAAGTTCTCTTTGTACTCCATAACGGGTGAAAATATCCTCATACAAGAATTTTTCTACCTTTTGATCCCTGGCATGCTGCATGGCTTTCACTTCCACCCATTTGATTAGATAATCCATGCACACCAGAATATATGATTTCCCATTTGAAGGAGGATCTATTGGACCTATAAAGTCCATGCCCCATTTTTCAAATGGCGTGACCACCACTTGTGGGTTGAGGGGCATTTCATCTGATTTGGTTGGTCTACCCATCCTCTGACATTTATCACATTCCCTTATATAGTTGGCTACATCCTTGTGAAGTGTTGGGTAGTTGTAACATGTTGTTAAGATCTTCAGAGATGTTCGCTTTACTGCAAAATGACCTCTGCATAGCTCATCATGACAAGTGTGGAGTATGTCACATATTTCATCTTCTCTTACACACCTTCTCATGATTTGGTCTGGCCCAGTGTAAAATAAATTATTATCAATCCATGAGAATTGGAAACTTTTCTCAGCAAGCATTCTTTTGTCCTTTGGAGAGAAATGTGGGGGCTTTTTTCTAGCTATAAGATAATTGGCTATGTCAGCATACCATGGATTTTTTATTACAATATGGAACAAGTGTTCATTAAGGAATGTATCTTCAACCTGAGTAGTGTCTGCATCAGCATTTTGAAATCTGGACAAATAATCAGCCACTACTTTTGCCTTCCCTAGCTTATCAATAATTGTTATATCAAATTCCTACAATAAAAGAATCCATCTTGTTAACCTGCCTATGATAGCAGGTTTGTTCATTAGATGTTTAATTACTAAGTGATCAGTGTGAACAAAGATGGGATAGCCTATTACATAATGGCAGAATTTTCTCAATGCATAAACTACAGCTAGTAGTTCCTTTTCAGTAACTATGTAGTTTAATTCTGGTCCATGGAGGCTCTTACTGATATAGTAAATTACATTCTCAAGGTTACTAGGTTTTTTTCCTAGCACAACACCTATGGCATAATCTGATGCATCTGTATGGATGTGAAATGGGATAGACCAATCAGGTCCTTTGAGGACTGGTGCAGTTGTTAGAAGTGACTTGAGCTAGAGGAAGGACTCATCACAAGCTTGTGTCCATATAAACTCAACCTCTTTAGTAAGCCATGTGTATAGAGGACTAGCTATTTGACTAAAATTTTGAATAAAGTGCCTATAGTAGCTAGCAGGTCCTAAGAAAGATCTTACATCTTTTGGCTTAGTAGGTGTGGGTAATGTAAGAATTACCTCAATTTTGGCTGGGTCTACTTGGATTCCTGTTGCTGAAATGAAATTTTCAAGTACAACACCTTCTTGCATCAGCATAAAGAACTTCTCACTATTGAGGGAAAGATTGTGTTCCTTGCATCTAATTAGCACCTTTTCAAGATTCGGTAAAGCTTCTTCGAATGTCACCCCAAAGGCTGTAAAATCATCCATGTATGTCTCCATGAAATCTTGCAAAATTTTAGTAAAAATACTAATTACAGCTCTCTGGAATGTTGCCAGAGCATTACACAACCCAAATGGTAGGACATAATATGTTAGGAATGCTCCCAAGAGATAACTAAGAGGGGGGGGTGAATCAGTTATCTACAAGTTTTAATTATTTATCCAATTAAGTATACTTAAACATAAAGCATAACACAATGAAAGAACACTTGAGCACAACACCAATATTTTGGTTACAGGGAAACCTAAATAGGTAAAAACCCCGATGGGAATTGACACCCACTAATAATCTGTACTAGTGTTTTATGATCCTTGCTAGAAGATCCTTAACCCTGTTAGGAGTTTCTTTACAATGTATTTAGTATAGTAGACCTGGTCAAGGGTCAGACCTTGTTAGGAGTCTTTTAAAATTAACCCTGTTAGGGGTGAGGATGCACTATCCAAGAGCACACTACTCAAAGGGGTGAAGGCTACAACCTTCTAAATAACAAATACACACTATATCTGGATCTTGGTGAACTGTGCTTTGACCTATTGTCTAGATCAGTTCCAATGTGTAGCACAAATACTTTACTTGGTCACATAGACCTTCTTCTGATGGCTAAACACTTCACACACTCTGCTCTGCTCTTCACAATCAACTCTGAACCACACTTAGCAATCACAAATGAATGCCTATAAATACCTTTCTTCCAAATGATATAATCAAGTCAACCTATTAGAACCACCTTGAAATCATATTAGAGAAATCATAGCATACTCCAATAATAATTATGTCGGCTCTACTAAGCACGCAACACATTCTAGGACCTGTCCAATATTAATAATTGTAGACACACGCTACACACTGTCGGCTCTACCAAAGTGACTGAAACTTTCTCCTCAAGCTAAATTACATCATGTGCTCTTAACTAAACATTAATAACTCTTCTCCAAGCACTAATCCAAGGGTGCATACCGAAATGATATGCACAACTTCTGAACCAATATAATCTATGTCGTATCTTCTGAATAAACACATGAAACTACTACTGTTGAATAGCAACTGCATAACTTTACTTCTACTAATCATCAAACTCTACATCCATGAATGCAACATCACTAACATGTCTCCATCAAATATCCAAATGCGCAAGGCTCCATGATAACTATACGGACAATCATTCATAGAACACTGTATGTAACTCTGTCAGGAACACTGCTGACACAAGCTGTTATATAACTGTCTGTACTAACAGTTAACCTCTACATCCATGATATCATGATGATAACATGTCCATGTTGTATATACTAGAATCTTACTACATAAGTCTTCCATGCATGCTACTTACCATATGTTGTCAACAATGACAAATATACAGTCAGCACTAGCTTGCTAGCTAATCTCCAACAATCTCCCCCTTTGGCATTGATGGAAACATATGGAATGAAAAACACCACCAACCCAAATGAACATTTCTTTTATAACTTTCTCCATTTCCTCTTCAATACTCCCCCAAGGATGAATCCTCCATCTACTGCAATATTCTTCAACATTCTCCATTTCCTCAACTGAACCGCTTCCATAACTGAATACTACTCCCCCTTAGTATATTACTCCTTTTACTTCTATTTTTCATGACTATATATTACTCCCCCTTTGAAATCAATGGAAAAGGGTGCCAAATAGTTTAAGCACTGGTACTACTCCTGAGGTAGAGTAGTCAACCATCCATCAGTCCCTAAGGACTGATGCTCTTTCTTCTTTATTCTAAGCATAATCAGGGAAGGGAATTACTCCCAACTTCTCCCTGAGATACTCAAAAGTATCCTTTGGAAAGGGCTTTGTGAATATGTCTACTAGCTTATCTTTAGTACTCACATATTCCAACTTAACTTCTTTCTCTTCTACTTTCTCTCTTAGGAAGTGATACTTGATCTCAATGTATTTTGTCTTTGCATGCATCACAGAGTTCTTTGACATATTGATAGTGCTAGTGTTATCACAATGTATAACAATAGGATAGTCAATCTGAATTCCAAAGTCTTTTATCATTTTCTTTATCCAAACAATTATAGAACAATTCAGGGCTGGTGCAACATACTTCGCTTCTATTGTTGACTAAGAGATACAATTTTTCTTCTTGCTTGTCCAAGTGACAAGTCTGTCACCAAGAAACATTACTCCTCCTGATGTACTCTTTCTATCATCAACGCATCCTACCAATCTACATCAGTATATACATGAAGCTCAACATTTTCTGAATTAGGATACCATAGACCATAGTCTATAGTGCCTTGCAAATATCTGAATATTCTTTTTGTTTCCATGAGGTGACTTTGTTTAGGTTCTACTACAAATCTTCCAACTATGCCAACTGCATTGGAAATATCAAGTCTAGTTTGAGTAAGATAAATGAGTTTTCCAATCATAGACATGAACAATGTTATATCTACTACTGGTGAGTCATCTTCTTTTGTAAGCTTGCATCTGGTTATCATAGGTGTCCCTACTGGCTTGCAATCATCCATCTTGAATTTCTTTAATATCTCTTTCACATACTTGGACTGATTAATGAAAATAACTTTCTCTATCTAATGCACATTTAATCCCAAAAAAGTATTTGATAGGTCCAATCATGCTCATCTCAAATTCACTCTGCATCTCCTTAGCAAATTCAACACTAAGTTTGTCATTACCCCCAAAGATAATGTCATCAAAAAATATAGCTACAAGTAGTAAACCTTTAGATGTCTCTCTTATGAATAGATTATAATCGGCTGCTACTTTCTTGAATCCAATCTTTGTTAGATATCCATCCAGTCTCTCATGCCATGCTCTAGGGGCTTGCTTAAGTCCATAGAGGGCCTTCTTTAATCTACATACTATATCAGGTCTGTCTGATAAGGTGAATCCTTATGGCTGCTCAATGTATACTTCTTCTTTCAATTCTCCATTCAATAATTCTGACTTGACATCCATCTGATAGAATTTGAAGTTTTTTATTGTTGCATAAGCTAGAAATAACTTAATAGCTTCTAATCTACTCATAGGTGCAAATGTGTCTAAATAATCAATGCCTTCTCTCTGCGCATATCCCTTATATACTAACCTTGCTTTATTTCTTACTAATGTACCATCTTCATTCATTTTGTTTCTAAATATCCATTTTGGTCCAATCACATTATTATCACTAGGTCTTGGGACCAGTTCCCAAGTGTCATTCTTGATAATCTGATCTAGTTCTTCTTTCATAGCATCATGCCAATCTGAATCATTACATGCATCTTCAACACTTAAAGGTTCAATCTGAGATAGTAAACATACCACCTCATTGCTAGCTTAATTCTTTGTTTGTGATCTTGTTAAGGCTTTGCCTCTCTGATCTCCAATGATGTCACTCTTGGAATGGTTTCTAGATGTAAACTTTGGAACTTTAGGTGATACTATCTCATCTTCCTTCTGAGTTTCTTCTTCACTTGTTTCAGGGTCATTGAACAATACATCGATACTGTCAAACATTTCTTCAACAACTATCTCACTAGTGGAGGGTCTAGGTTCTTCTTCAACCATAGGTGAGTAATCATGATATCTTTCTTGAACCATAAACTTTTCATCAATCTTAACATGAGCACTTTCAATGATCTTCTTCAATCTTAAGTTAAAAGATCTATAAGCTTTACTTTTAGTAGAGTAACCAAGAAAAATACCTTCGTCACTTCTTGCATCAAACTTGCCTACTACTCCATCCCTCTTGATGTAGCACTTGCTTCCAAAGATTCTAAAGTATTTCACTGTGGGAACATTACCAAACCATAGCTCATAAGGTGTCTTGTTAGCGCTAGTCCTTAATTGTATTCTATTGATTGTATAGACTGTTGTATTGACCGCATCTCTCCAATAGGTATGTGCAATTTTTCCTTCAATCATGATGGTGCGCGTTGTGTCAAGGATAATCCTATTTCTTCTCTCTGCAATCCCATTCTGCTGAGGTGTTCTAGGTGCACTTAACTATCTCTTTATGCCATGTTCTTCATAGTACTCATAGAATCTATCAGAGGTGAATTCTCCTCCTCTATCCGACCTTAGACATTTTATCTTAAGTCTAGATTCATTCTCAACCTTAGCTTTGAATATTTTGAACTTCTCAAATGCTTCTGACTTATCTTTCAAGAATGAAACCCACATCATTCTAGAATAATCATCTACAAACAAAATGAAATAACTTTCACCATAGTATGATCTTGTTTGAGTTGGTCCACATAGGTCTGTATGAATCAGATCCAGCTTGTTCTCTGCTAAATTATTCTTGCTCCTGAATGAATTCCTCACATGCTTTCCCATTACACATTCCCTGCATATAGTATCAACTGGCTTTTCTATGCTCGGTAGGTCTCTTACTGCCTTAACATTACTGATCTTTACTATGTTATCAAAATTGATATGACATAGTCTTTGGTGCCATAGCCAACTGTCATCTACTTTAGCAATAAAACAACTTGCTTCTAGATTAAGCTGAAAAACATTACCTTTAGTCTTTGATCCTGATGCAATTATTTCTCCTTCCTTTTTGTTAATGATACACTTGTTTCCATTGAACTCCAATCTGTAGCCTTTGTCAAGCAACTGCCCAACACTCAGTAGGTTATGTTTCAAACCATCAACATAAAGAACATCATTAGTGCTATTCTTTCCATCCAGGGTGATGGCTCCTCTACCAATGATAGGTTTAGGAGTGTTATCTCCAAATCTGACCATGCCTCCTTTGTATCTGTCCAAATGAACAAATCTATCTTTGTCACATGTCATGTGATGTGAGAAACCACTGTTAATGATCCAATCTGTCTTGATGTCTTCTTGTGAAATCAATGCTAACTCTTCTTTTTATCTTCAAGAGAAATGAATCCAATTTCTCTTCTCCTGATTCTTCATCTAATACTCCATCTCCAGCATAGTAGCATTCCTTTGTATACTTAGGCTTGTAGTTATTGTTGAACTTTTTAACTCTTGTAGGACACTTATATGCAAAGTGACCAATCTTATTACATGAAAAGAATTTAAATGGAAATTGACCTTCATATTTTCCTTTTCCTTTCTTTTCTCTTTTAGCAATCATAGCAATGAAATTATCTAGTGTTTTCTCTTCATCATCATCATCAAAATTACCAGAGGTGTTTGTAGATTTCTTAACATGGACTGAAGCTTTGAAGGTTGTTTCACTTTTAGGTTCCATCTTCAATCTTGAAATCTCAAAAGCTAAAATTTTGTTGATCAAGGTTTCTCTTTTGAAATCTCACTAAGCACGCAACACATTTTGGGACCTGTCCAATATTAATAATTGTAGACGCATGCTACACATTGTCGGCTCTACCAAAGTGGCTACAACTTTCTCCTCAAGCTAAATTACATCATGAACTCTTAACTAAACATTACTAACTCTTCTCCAAGCACTAATCCAAGGGCGCATACTGAAATGATAGGCACAACTTTTGAACCAATATAATCTCTGTCGGCTCTGCTGAATAAACATAGAAAACTGCTACTACTGAATAACGACTACATAAATTTACTTCTACTAATCATCAGACTTTGCATCCATGAATGCAACATCACTAACATGTCTCCATCACATATCCAAATGCACAAGGCTCCATGATAACTGTACAGACAATCATTCACAGAACACTGCCTGTAACTCTATCAGGAACACTAATGACACAAGCTACTATATAATTGTTTGTACTAATAGTTAACCTATGTGTCCATGATATCATGTTGATAACATGTCCATGTTGTATATACTATAAGCTTACTACATAAGTCTTCCATGCATTCTACTTACCATATGTTGTCATCAATGACAAACATACAGTCAACACTAGCTTGCTAGAAAATCTCCAACAAAATATGCATATGTCCCCCATGGACATGTGAATGTTGTCTTCTCTTGGTCCTCTAGAGAAATACTAATCTGATTTTATCCACTATATCCATCAAGAAAGTACAAATACATTTTATCGACTAAAGTATCAAGTACTTGATCAATGAATGGTAATGTGAAATGATCTTTCTTGGTAGCTTTGTTTAACTCTCTGTAATCTACATAGATTCTCGATTTACCCCCCTTTTTGGGCACTATAACCAAAGGTGACACCCATTTACTATCAAATATAGGATATATAAAGCTAGCATCTAGCAACTTTTGTAATTCTATTTTGACTATCTCTCTTAATGCTGGGTTAATCCTCCTCTGAGGCTGGCGGAGTGGTAGACTTCCTTCATTGATATATATCCTATGAGTATAGAGTGTGGGGCTTAGTCCCTTCATATCCCTATAATCCCATGTAAAGGCTTTTTCATGTGTTTGTATAAGCTTAGTTAATTTCTCCATCTATTGTGAAGGCAATTTATTATTTACATGGAGATTGTGACCTTTGGAAAGCTCAATAGTAGTTGTAAGGTCAAGAATGGATACTTCAGAGATAGCACTTGTATCTACTTTACAAGGTAGTAGCTGATGGATAATATTGGGTTCTGAAGGCAAAACACAGTGCTCAATATGGTCCTCATATGTAGTTAATTCCAACATAGAACTCTCAGATATATCTTTGATCACAACACAGTCATTATTAAGAATGCTTCGAATTACTTCATCTTCCTCACACAAATTTAGAAAGGATTGTCTATGTAACATCATGAGCTTCACCACAGAGTTCAACTCTTCTTCCCCATCTCCTAAATTTGACCATATTGGTGTGCTTAAATCTAGCTGGGGTTGAGTTGGAGGGTACAATGCTAGTTTCTTAGTTGCTTTCCCATCTCATATTGTCATGTTCCCTAATATACAACTAATGTTTGCATCAGTTGTTGCTAACCATGGATGTCCTAGAATAATAGGGTAACCAGTAAGATTTACCTTTGGTGATAGAATCATGAAATTAGCAGGGTGTTCCCAGGAATCTAGGGCCACTATTATGTCTTCTATCATTCCATCAGGGGTGACAGTAGAGTTTTTTGCTAATTGCAATATTTTTGGAGTAGCTCACAACCCTTATATGCTCAATTTATTCATTGTATCCTTAGTCATTACATTAATGGTAGCACCTAAGTCTATTGATGCATTTTTGACAGACTGGCCATTAATGATGATATTAACAACTAGACTCCCTGGATCAGAATATTTTGGAATTACCAATTTTCCTAACATAATATCAGCTAGTTGTCCTATAACATGAACTATTGTAGGATCCTTTTTCTTCCATCTAGGATTTTTGAGACAAACTTCCTTGATTTCTTTTCCATAGATAGGAACAACTTTGATGGCTTGGAACAGAGTAATCTAGATGTGCATGTTCTTTAGTTGGTCAAGGATATCAAACGGTTGATCCTCTTTTGGTGTAGGTATGTCCAGGCTGAGCCTCTGAGGAAAAGGAGGTTTTACTAATGTCTGATCATTGGTTGGATTAGAAACATTAGCTGGGGCAACTGTACTTGGCAAAGCATTCTCTGGGAGTGGGACTGATGTTGTAGGAAGGTCTGGCACTTTAGTGATAAGAGGTGGTTCAAGTGCAGGTAAGGTAGTACTCAATCTTAGGTGTATATCAGCTATGTTTAGAGCATAAGTAGGGTACTGTTGAGCATCAGTAGCATATATTTTTTGCTATTGTTGTTGACTATTGGGATTTGGTTGTGGTTGAGCAGGTAACTGTTTCTACTTTTGAGGGCCTGAATTTGCAAGTGGTGGCATAATTGCAGGTGTGTTTATTGGAGGTGGCAAAGATGGATATCTAGGATTTGGATTAAGCCATGGTTGAGGTCCTCTCCACTAATTAGTAGGTTTCCAATTTCCTTGTGTTTATTGTCATTGGTTTGGAGGTTGTGGCCATTGGGATTGTTCTGAATTAAACCATTGATTCTATTGATTACTGGGCCAGGCATTATTCCAAGTAGGTTGAGTATATTGTGGGGGGATTTGGACATTTCATTTTTGCCACTGACTATTATAAGGATTTGAAATTTGTAATGGGTCTTGAGGCATACCTTGTCTCGTGGCCCATGTCCGACGTTGAGCAATAAAGAATAATTTCTCTTCCTCTTCGTCTATCTTTAAGAACTTGGTTGGAAGATGTTGATTCTCCAGGTTCACCACCAACTTGCAATGAAAATCATTCTTTTGCTTGCAGTAATGGCGACAGTATTCAGCTAGTTGTGCCTCCACATCTGCATGCTTCTTCTTGGAAGTCATCATGTCTAGGTGTGTAGCAACATCATTAATGATGTCTTGCTTGAAGTTTGATAGCAAGTTTGAGATTTCTATCTTAGAAATGTTGGAGCCACTTCCTTTTGCTATTATTGGCCAGAATCCTCTTCCTTTCTTTACTACTGCTCTAGAATAGTTCAAACAAATCTTCTTGAGTTCATCCTAGGAATACTAAGATATATCCCCTCCAGCCATAAGGTCCAATGCTTCCAAGCAGTTATCATTCACTCCTCATAGAAAGATTAACTTTTGTGAATCCTCCTACAATGCATGTTGAGGGTTATTTTGCAAATTGTATAAGAAGTGTGATATGTAGTCCTCTAGGGTCTCATCTTCTTTCTATGACATTCGAAAGATGTCATCTCCTTTTAAGTCACCACCTTTACAATATTCCTTATATTTCTAGATAAATAAGTCTCTCATCCCATCCCAATCAGTTACTACATTTTCTCCTAAGCCCATGAACCATCTGAGAGCTGACTCCTTTAGTGTTGCTAGAAACAGCTTAAGCTTATGACTATTAGTGTTCTAGTCAAAACTTCAACACAAAATGTCAAACTTGAACAAAAATGTGTCAGGATCCTCTGTAATAAGGCCATAGAACTTTGGTAGGGCTGAAGCAGGTATGTTCTTGAGATTAGGGTTGTTGATAAGACTTGGAATAGGAAATGGAAAGGTAGGAGCTGCCATTACTGGAGGTGCTGGATAATGAAACTGTGGCTAAAAAGTATTACTAACCAAAAGGTTTTGATCAACAAGTGGTCTTGGATTGGAATTATTGAGGAAACTAGCTAATATCCCTGCAAAAGGTGAAGGTAAAATGGATCGTGAGGATCTCCTTTAGTTGAAGATGATGCAGCAAACTTAGGACTTGCGTCAAGAAATGGTAATTCAAGTTCTTCAAACTCTTCTTTTAGTTTAACAGGTTCTTTTGGTATAAAACTTCCATGAAAATCTTAACTTCTTCGATGCATGCAAGTGATTTGATGAATTTTTTAAGCAAGCTCACAACTACTCTCTATTGACTAAAAATAGGAAATTAATCTAAAAAATAAATGACTCATTAAGGTTCCTAGTTTGACACCATCCCTGGCAACAGTGCCAAAAATGAACAGTCTCACAATAGGTAGTGATAATCATGTCATTTTCTCCCTTAGGAATAATGTATTCATACTAAGGATTACTTTTACCATCATGAAATACATTTAGATTGTCAACCTGGGGACGTAGACTTGAAATGGGACAGCACAGTTTATGCACTAAGTTTCTTAAGGATTCATACTACCTATGTTGTAGGAAGATAAAGTGTATGAAATAAACTTATGCTATTGCTACAAGAAAGTAAACACACTTAACTACTTAATGAAATTGCTGTAGAAAGCTTGTAAACTTATCCTAAACTTGTTTAACAACTTAAAGCATCCACTATGCCTATCTCTGCAAGTGTTGCAGGAACATTCACAGTAGTAATGTTGCAGGAGTAAAACAGTAACTTCTACTTGAAAGCACAGAAAATATAGAAAACAAATCTACTCTATCCTAATCTACTCCACCTCCCAAGTAGGCCCCGTTGGTTGGCTTCTTCTAACTGTTAACATAGAAGATACTTCAAAATCACTCTTTCATTATATTCTCATAAATTGGTTACATGGTAATGAAACAATACATGAAGAACATAAAAGAGTAACTCTGTTACGCCGAACACAACATTTGAATATATTTTCTCATTACTAACTAAATCAATCAAATCCCTTTATATAGAGGGTTGACACTTATTTAAATCATAATAGTAAAGTCGAACTGAATCTTTCCACAAAAAGAGGAAGTATAACAACCATGACATTTTACAATAAGTGCAGATAACAGAATAACAATATTGAGGAAATATAGCAGAACTATTTCCTATATTCTCTAGAATGCAAGCTCCTTCTCAGTAGCGGCATGATCCTAGGAATTTTGTTGGCTCCTTCCATCATGGCTGGATCCCTAACGCTCCTTCTTTAATGCGATTGCACCACTCTTGAACTGCTCCTTGCTTTCCTAGCAGGTTAGTAGGATTTGGTGTATATATATATATACAAGTCAACATTCAAATCCTACCCAAATATTAGAACACATATTAAAGTAGCTATATGAAGTACTACAATAGATATAGATATAGATATAGATATAGATATAGATATATATATATATATATATATATATATATATATTCAGTAAAACATGTCACTCTAACTACCCATAATCTTTGCGGTCCTAGTTGTACTTATCACAAATTCACATAGGTATAGGTTCATAAATGTCTTAGAAATGTCTTATCAGAGCATAAAGAGTGTCAACAAAGTATAAAGATTATAACAAAATAGAGACAATAAATTGTCTCATTAGTAATCAAGACAAATAAAGGCAAAATCGAGGCAATTGAATCACAATGAGCATTTAGCCAATAAAAATTAAAATTTGATCTTAATTCAATTTAAATCAAAATCAAAAGGCATTTAATCAAGTTAAATCAAATCAAAGTGCAATTAATTCAATTAATTGTATAGTTCAATTAAAATCAAATCAACCCATTCAAGGGGTACACTTGGCTAAATAAATGAATTAAAATCAATTCATTAAATCCTAATTTCTCTCAACACCACATGGGAGGAAAAAGCCTCAACCAATAGGATTTAAGGAAAGAAGCTCACATGGATCAAGCCAAAATGAATCTCAATCACTCAATTGAAAAGAGCATCTTGTCCACTCATCTTGTCTACTTGTCCCAAGCTTTGAGGACACAATATTTAAATTGTCTTTGAAGGGTGGAACCAAGGACTTAACCCCAACTCAACCATGATCAAATCCAACTACACCCCCTACCCTTGCCGAAATCTATAAAAGAAAGGCTAAATTCACTCATAATCATCCACAAATCTGAGAATAGCATCAAACCTCTTGCAAATTAGAGCTAGAAAGGCAATTTAGAGCTAATTAGTTGTTTTCAATTTGGAATTAACTTTGTTATTTAGCTTATCATATCAATTCTCATTCTAGGACTGTCATTAATGGAGGCTTGCTAAGAGCTTCAATATTAACATCCCTAGTTAGAGAGCCATAGAGTGCTCAATTGTTCAATTATTTGCTAAATAGAGTTGCTATTTGTGGTAATTTAGTTTCTATTTGATTTATTGTTCAATACTAACCCTATGAAGGTACAAATTCTTGTACACAAATACCTTGTTAAAATAGCAAAGCCTACCTTATAGATCCATGTTTACAAACCAACTTGTGAAATAGGTAGATTGCTTGAAGTATCTTTTTGTGCAAAAACCCATGATAACGTCCTTACAAATTCAAACACTTTTTGTGTAGAGGGTTAAAAAGAACAAGTGTATTTGTGATTGCTTTGTTTGAAAAATACATACAACAAGTAAGAGATATCCATTTGAAAAGTCATCTTATATTTTTAATCTCTTCATAAAAGCAAATAATTACCAAGTTTGGGGGAAGCAATTTGAAATTAAACCGTGTTGAATGTCAGTTTCTACATGACCGCATAGACTCAAATTATCCTTACAAAAGGACAACAGTTGCATTGCAAAATAGGTCTCTGAATTTGAATCCCAAAATTTCTTCAAAAATTACAACCAAGGGGATAGTCTCCCAAATATTTTCAAAAAGAGAATTGACATAATGGATAGAAACTCCACATTTCATGATTATGCCCATGGAGGGAATAATCACAACATCAATAATGCCAATCAAGGACCTAAGGAAACACTTGAAGAGAAAGCTAATAGGGCAGCTCAAGATATTGAATTTCTTGAAGTCATGGATAAATTAATAGAAAGTGATAGGGAAAGATACTTCCTTAATTTGGCCCAAGCAGGGGTGAAACTTCCACATGATTATGACGTTGATCAACTTAAGAAAGACAAGGAAGATGATAATCCAATGGGGGAAATTCTTAAATAATTAAAAATGTTCCAAGCCCAAATCGACCTAATGAAAAAGGCAGTTGAACCTAAGCCATTCTCTATTGAGGCCTTGTGCCTATTTCCTTTTGACAAAGCTTGGTTATGACACCTTTTCCAATAAATGTGGTCTTTCCAAAATATGACAAATATATGGGTAAATTAGACCCACAAGATCACCTTAGAGAGTTTTGTGCTCTAAGTATTGAATTTATGCATGATACCACTTATCTAATGAGACTTTTTCCAAGAAGTTTGGGAGGCCAAGGCCATGTAATGGTTCTCAAAACTTCCACAAGCGGTAAAGACATTTGAGGAATTAGCCTCTAAATTTGTAACCCATTATTTGTATAACATTGAACATGAGATTACCATGCTCAACTTAAGCGACACTAAACAACAAGATGGTGAATATTTCCTAGGGTTTCTTCAAAGGTGGAGAATAGTCTTCGTGAGATATCCACAAAGCATCCCTGAAAAGGAGAAAATGGAGATATTCATGAATAATCTAAATGTGGAGATGAACTATAGGCTCCAACTCCAATGTCCTCCTACCTTTGAAAAACTTATTGAGAATGGGGTTAAAATTGAAGAAGTATTGGTAAAAAGAGGGGAAATCAAATTATTTAAAGAAAATAAACCCTATACCAATACTAATAACAATCATCACTTATCTAATTATAACAATAATAAAGGATCCAACAATCGCAATGATAAACCAAGATTATAGTTGAAAAAAATAACAAAAATCTTGTGAATGATGGAGTTTTGGAAGCGCACAACTTAAAAGCTACTCTGTAATGCCCCTCCAACCCTGTCAAGTCCTGGTTATGCTCACCAGAAATTAGGAAGAGCTATACGTGAGAATGATCCTTCTTGATATGGTTGCTTAAACCGAACCTCTTCCAACTCACCATAACTTCATATTTTAATGTGGAAAATAATAGTATTGCATAGGTATGTTCCTATACATCTTCGTGTGTGTCAGCGATAGTTTAGGACCTTAATATTAAAAGGATCACCTGATAGACTTATATGCTTCTATGTGAAATGCTCATTATTAATATTTATGTTTACCTTAGGTTAATTGATTATAATCACTTAAGGGTTAGAGGTGTTACCTTCTCTAATAACGTTTCTTGGGATTAGACATGATTAATGCATTTAGGGTTATATGATTTGTTTATATTGATTTGATAATGAGACATTTTGAGTACATGCCTGATGGTTAAATGGGTTTGTGAAATTCAATAGATGATTTACATTTACATGAATATGTTATGATGCCTTCTTGTTATATAATACAGAAAAGAAATTATTCTGGTACTAATCACACTAATCCAATTATGCTTTGTTGATGTCACTGTCTGATGTGAGTGTAGGATGAGGGGAGGTAGTCATAGTTACTCCTATAGGAGTTCCACATGATGTCACACTCTCCCTTCTTATTTTCCATTATTTGTTTATATATATATGTATATGTATGCATGTTGTTTGGTGTTGCAGGATGTAGGTGCTAGGCATCGACTCCACCTGGCTACATAGGTCTGAGCGTGCCTTCAAAATACTTGAATTATTTTTGTGTGGAGATATTACAAATATTACTCTCAAGGTTACCTGTGGACTTAGATTTCCATTTAGGAGGTTATCCTAGTTGGGGAGTTTAGAGTGCAGTTTATGTTGTGGTCTTTTGATTCGACGTTGTTCTGTGATTTATGATGTGAGTTAGATTTATCCTTGTTAGTATATGTATATACTTATTATATATGTGTGTTATATTGATTATATGTTATATAGGTATGTGTATATGTGGGTGCACACGCATATACCCATGCTTATATAAATAATAATATGTTTATATTTTTATTGATTGTGTAAATGATATGTTATCTAAAGTGAATTCAATAAGTGTATTAAATAAATGTATTAAATAAAAAGTGAAAATAATATTAATAATAATAATAATAAATGATCTTTGTAGTAAAACTAGCTATCTAGGAGGGAGTTGAACTCGAGACCTCCTAGAAGTTAGGCTAGTTAGTTTATGTGTGTGCTATGTGTTTTCCGTAAAAGTTATTTACCAAGTTTTCTTATTATGGCCTTCTTTGGTGGATATTTCTATTAATATAATAAAATCCCTTTTATATTGTTACAGGAAGAGTTTGTTTTCTCAACCAACCATGGGAGTTGGAGAAGTTGCTTCCCGTAAACAAACTCCTCCAACCATATAGTTGGAGATTAAATATTTGTGTTTTTGGGAGTTTTGGGGAGGAGAGGTTTTCAGAGAAATTTTGGAATTTGTCTAAATATATAATTCTGGAAAGATCATTTTTGAGGTTTTTGTGAGGTTGAGATTTCTCTTGTTTTGTGAGTGCTAGTGTGGGGATTGTCTGGGAGGAAGGAGGATGTCATGCCCAAAACTAGGGAAAAACACACAACAATTTTGTTTTTGTTAAAACCACTAACAACAAGGTTGCATACTAAAACCAAGAGGGAAAAACATCACCCAATGCACACAACTTGCAAGGGAATTCAATGCATGGCTTGCCGACATCCCCTATGCATCAGGTGCACTAAGCCAAAGAAATCACTAACTAGGGTTAGTCGTTAAGGGTCTATGAGGGAGAAACCCCTAAAGCAAAATACTATGAAAAAAAAGACATTAATGCTTGATTTAAATGATTTAATTTAAAGATTAATTTTATAAAAGAATTATGATATCTCGTAGATATCGAATAACAAAATAATGTCACAATTATTATTTCAATAATAATTGTAGGAGGGTTGAAAATTTACTAAGGTCCACCTAGGCATTATAGTTTAATTAATCCCCTTAAGGAATTAAAGATTTCAAGAAAATAAAAGCCCGTTAAAATAACAAGGGCCCATTAAATTAATAATAACATTAACAAAATGAAAGTGCAATAATTAATTAACACAAACTAAAATAAATAAAGTTTTAATAAATAAGAGAGAACCAAATATACATACTTAAAGAATTACTATGGAAATAAGTTATCTATATACACTTTAATCCAAAATCAAATTAAATCCTGAAATAATAGGGAAGACACAAAATAATCAAAAAGGCTATTATTAAAAAGATAACTACACAATTTAAGGAAATAAAATAGGAGATACCCAAAATCAAATAAATTAATAATCCAGTGACTCAAAAAAGGAAACCAATTCTAAAATAATTAAAATGAGGAAACCCCTTTATGTCCTCTTGGCTAGCCCTAACCCTAATCTGAAATTAGGATTTAGGCCATTGGTCCGAAAACCTAATTTCATTTTGAAGGGTTTGCAGGTTGGGCCAGAGGGTCAAGGAGATACCGAAACTCAAGCTATGTATACACCCAAGCATACACAAGTGCATATACACACAAGTGTGTATACACACCTATGTATACTTAAGTATATACCAGGGCTACAAACAAGATGAGATCACACCAACCAAAGCAAAGAGAAAATAAGGTCAGAGGATAAATCCATAGAGCTTTCGTAGCATGCGTCATTGGGTTAATGTTAGGATTATGATTGCCATAAGTTTATAATCTGGAAGCTGTAAACAGGAGTAAAATAAAGTGTCAACATGAGTCCAAAGATGGAAAATAAATCTGCTATGAAATGATGTCACTGGGTGAGGCCTCACATCCTCCCCCTAGGTATGAACTTCCTCCTAGAGTTCATCAAAAAGGTGGGGATACTGTGCTCTCATCTATGTCGCATCCTCCCATGAAGCCGTAACCTCATCATAGCAATCCCACTGGACCCTAACCTAGTCCAACTCTCGACCTCAAAGGGCCAGTGTCTTGCAAGCCAAAATACATTTGGGCTCCAGCGCTAGTTGTCCATCTGGTTCCACCTATAAGGCATCCCAATCAATAATGTGAGTCTCATCATAGATATACTTCCTCAAAGAAGAAACATGAAATACATCATGGATACGCGACAGGCTAGGTGACAGAGCTAGTCGATATGCAACTAGGCCTATCCTCTCTAAGATCTCAAAAGGTCCAACAAAATGAGGTGCGATCTTAGAACCCTTTCCAAAATGAATTGGGCTCTTATGCGGTCGCACTCTCAAGAAGACTCTGTCTCCAACCATAAAGACACAATCAGTCCTCTTTGCATCTGCATACTTCTTCTGTATGTCCTAAGCCTCTCTAAGATGCTGCCTGATCAAATCTACCTGCTGCTCCATCTCCCTGACTAACTATGGTCCCATAGCCACTCTATCCTTAATCCTATCCCAACTCAAGGGAGTCCTGCAAGGTCTACCATACAAGGCCTGATAAGGTGGCATACCCAAAGATGAATGATGTCCATTATTATATGAAAACTCCACAAAGTAGAGGCATTACCTCTAAGCATATGTACTGCCAAATGTGCCTTCAAGTTTCTCTTGTAAGGACGCAACCCAAAGCAGTGCTCAAGGCTCAAAAGCCATGCCTCTACCTCTGTACCATTTGTAGATCCTGAAAAGGGTTATGTTTGAAGGTGAAGGAGCTCTCTGATCTAATCCCCTATATCACAGGGTTCTCTATGCACTATCTCAGGTGGTGGTAGTGGTGGTGGCTCTAGCATATGTACTGACTCATCCTCTAAATTTTCCTATACCTCAACCTATCTGGAAGGAGGAATCCTACTCCTCTCCCAGGCCTCATTCTAATAACCTCCTAGTGGAAATTTGTCCATAATGATACCTGCAAGATTCTGAAGGGCATTCAGAATATCCTAATTACGATTCGGTGGTGGTCCTAGAGGTGGTTTTGGCTCATCACCTACACCCTCTACTGGTTGCTCAGCATCTACTTAAGCCTCACTAGCAGCCCTAGCACCTCACCCACAGCAATGACCCCTACGAGTAACTAGAGGCATCCTACATAAGTGAAAGACAAGACATAAGTAAAAAATGCAATGGGTTAAGGTTCCTAGAGTTGAAACTGGGCTCTAATACCAAAATGTCATGCCCAAAACTAGGGAAAAACACACACAAAAAAAATATATTTTAAAACCACTAACAACAAGGTTGCATACTGAAACCAAGAGGGAAAAACATCACCCAATGCACACAAATTGCAAGGGAATTCGATGCATGTGCTGGCTTGCCGACATCCCCTATGCATCAGGTGCACTAGGTCGAAGAAATCACTAACTAGGGTTAGTTGTTAAGGGTCTATGAGGGAGAAACCCCTAAAGCAAAACACTATGAAAAAAAGACATTAATGCTTGATTTAAAAGATTTAATTTATAAAAGAATTGTGATATCTCATAGATATCGAATAACAAAATAATGTCACGATTATTATTTCAATAATAATTGTAGGAGGGGTTGATAATTTACTAAGGTCCACCTAGGGATTATAGTTTAATTAATCCCCTTAAGGAATTAAAGATTTTGAGAAAATAAAAGCCCGTTAAAATAACAAGGACCCATTAAATTAATAATAACATTAACAAAATGAAAGTGCAATAATTAATTAACACAAACTAAAATAAATAAATTTTTAATAAATAAGAGAGAACCAAATATACATACTAAAATAATTACTATGGAAATAAGTTATTAACGGGGAAGGCACAAAATAATCAAAAAGGTTATTATTAAAAAGATAACTACACAATTTAAGGAAATAAAATAGGAGATACCCAAAGTCAAATAAATTAATAATCCAGTGACTCAAAAAAGGAAACCAATTCTAAAATAATTAAAATGAGGAAACCCCTTTATGGCCTCTTGGCTAGCCCTAACCCTAATCTGAAATTAGGATTTAGGCCACTAGCCCAATGAGAGGAACCTCCGGCAACGCTATAATGAACATGCATGAAATAATAGAAATATAGAGAAAAGTAGAACTCAGAGTGAGTCTATTGATCACGGGCCACTTCAAGGGGGTAACCTCCTTTGAGCAAGCTCAATACAATAAACTCTTTGGTACCAACAAAGGACTCAACACCCACTTATATACTAAGTGCGATCTAGAAAAGTAATACTACCTATGCATGTGGGATAATAAAATAAACTAATGGGGTGACTTACAAAGCATATGCATCCAACAACACTACACTAATAGAATAAAAAAAAGGAACACACAGGTTCCTAACATCCCCTCCCCCTCAGAAAAAAGGTTTGTCCTCAAAGCTTAAGGTGTGGAAATTGTTGCTGAATCTGAAGAAGGGGTTCCCATGTAGCATCCTCTGGTTGCATGCCATGCCACTGAATCAATACCTCAAAGATAAAGCGAGAGCGAAGCTGATGAGTGCGCCGGTCAAAGATTGCCTCAGGCTCCAAAATAATGGATCCTTCCTTATCCAATTCAGGTAGAGTAGTCTGTGCTTGGATGTTAATGCCAAGAACTTGCTTGAGACAAGAAACATGAAATACTGGATGAATGCGAGAAGAAGGAGGAAGTTCTAGTTTGTAAGAAACTGAACCAATCTTCTGCAGAACTTTATATGGCCCATAAAATTTGGGGGCCAACTTATGATGCCCTTTAAGCTTCAGAGAGGATTGCTTGTATGGTTGAAGACGAAGAAAAACCATATCCCTGACTGGAAAAGAGTGCTCAGAATGATGTTGATCTGCTTGTTGTTTCATGCAATTGTGGGCTATGTGAAGATTATCCTGTAAAGTGTGAAGAATCTGATCCCTGGTGCGGAGAACTGTGTCAACTGCCTGAACTGGTGAACTGCTGGGAGTGTAGGGAAGGAGTACTGGGGGTACCTGCCCATAAACTGCTTCATAGGGAGTCATTTTAGATGTCGTATGGTAAGAGGTATTGTACCACCATTCTGCAAGAGGAAGCCACTTGGCCCACTGATGTTGCTGTTCGGAAGTGAAGCAGTGAAGATAAGTTTCCAAATATTTGTTGACGATTTCAGTCTGACCATCAGTTTGTGGGTGATAACCTGAACTCATCTTCAGTTTGGTACCAACTTGCTGAAACAATGCTGTCCAAAAATGACTGGTAAAAGCTGCATCACGGTCAGAGACAATGGAAGAAGGGAGGCCATGTAGACGAAAGATTTGGTCCATGAAGATCTGTGCAACTGAGGAGGCAGTATAGGGGTGGCTGAGGGCACAAAAATGACTATATTTGGAGAGACGATCAACCACAACCAAAATCACTATTTTGCCACCAGATTTAGAAAGCCCTTCGATGAAATCCATAGAAATATCAGTCCAAATCCGTGTAGGGATGGGCAAGGGTTCCAATAAACTAGGAGGGAGGGTCGTTTCACCCTTGTGGCATTGGCAAGTATCACATTCAGCCACCATCTATTGAATCATCTGTTTCATTCCTTACCAAAAAAAATTCTGCCTTGCCCGCTCATAAATCTTGAGAAACCTAGAATGTCCTGCTGAAGGAGAAGCATGGAGTTCATAAAAGATAGCCTGTTGCAAATCTGGATTTTGAGGAAGCACTAGACGCCCCTTATAGCGGAGAGAAGCACCATCCCATGAATAATGTGGTACCATAGAATGATTATTGGCCAACTGGTGAATGATCTGAGATAAAGAGGGGTCACTGACATAGCCCTGTTGAACAGATTCTAACCAATTTGGGATTGGCATAGAAATAGCTGAAAGTGAAGCTTGATCATCAAATGTGCGGGAAAGAGCATCAGCCACAATATTGTCCTTACCTTTCTTGTAGGTGATCTCATAATCATACCCCGTGAGTTTGCTGACCCATTTCTGTTGTGCAGGGGAGGATACTCATTGTTCCAAGAAGTATTTCAAACTTTGGTGATCAGTCTTGATGCAAAAATGACTCCCAAGGAGGTATGGTCGCCACTTTTCTACAGCATGCAAAATAGCCACATTTTGTTTTCATATATAGATAAGGCTAGATTCTTACCAGAAAGAGCTTTGCTAGTGAATGCAATAGGATGGTCATCTTGAAGGAGAACAACACCCAGTCCATTGTCGCAAGCATCACTCTCAATAGTAAAGGGCTTAGAAAAATATGGCATAGCAAGAACAGGTGTACTACACATAGCTTGTTTCAGTTGTGCAAATGCATTCTCAGCAACCTGGGTCCAGGTAAAAGCATCCTTTTTTAACATAGCTTTCAATGGTGCTGCAATCTTCCCATAATTCTTGACAAACTTCTGGTAATAGCCAGTCAGACCCAAAAAACCTCAAAGGCTCTTGAGAGTTTGAGGATGCGGCCAATTTTTCATGGCATCTATTTTGGTAGGATCCACCCGAACCCCATGGTGTGCAATAATATGCCCGAGATACTCCACTTCCTTCTGGCCAAACACACATTTTGACATTTTCGCACAGAGTTGATGATCAGAGAGAAGTTGCAGGACGAGTTCCAGATGATGGAAATGCTCAGCCCAAGTTTTGCTATAGATGAGAATATCATCAAAGAAGACCAGAATGAATTTTCTGAGGTAGGGTCGAAATATTTTATTCATCACTGCCTGAAATGTTGAAGGAGCATTAGTGAGGCCAAAGGGCATGACTAAAAATTCATAGTGACCATCATATGTGCGGAAGGCTGTTTTAGGAATATCGTCCTCATTGACCCTAATTTGATGATACCCAGAACGAAGATCCAACTTTGAAAAAAATAAGTGCCATGAAGCTCATCAAGAAGTTCATCAACAACTGGAATGGGAAACTTATCCTTTATGGTGATATTATTAAGGGCTCGAAAATCAATGCAGAGTCACCAAGACCCATCTTTTTTGCGGACCAGTAGAACTGGAGATGAAAAAGAACTAGTACTAGGGCGAATAATACCTTGCTTTAGTAAATCATGAACAAGCATCTCAATTTTAGTATTTTGATGAAAGGGGTAGTGGTAGGGCCTAATATTGGGTGGGACGCTACCAGGAAGGAACTGAATACGGTGGTCCTCTGGGTGAGATGGTGGCAAGCCCGTAGGTTCAGCAAATACAGTGGAATACTTATCCAAAATTTGTTGTAGATCTGCAGGAGTACTAGAGATTGCTAATGGCTGCATTTGGATGGAATGGAGCTGAGCGATGACACCATGTGAATTCTTCTTAAGAAGATTTTCCATACGATGTGAACTGATGATGCTGAGAGACCCGGGCTGCAAGCCTATCAAAGTGTGTTGTTGCCCACTGACTAAAAACTTCATCCAAAGTTCAAAAAAATCCCAGAGAATGGGACCAAGAGTGCGTAACCATTGGGCACCCAAAACCACATCACAACCCCCTAAGAGCAAGGCAAACATGTCAAAAGTGTAGGGTATAATCTCCAATAGAGAGACGCACATTGCGACATTTTCCTTTGCAAGGTAAAGTGCCCCCATTAGCAATCATGACTTCAAAGTTAGAGCAGGGATGAACAAAGCAATCAGCCCGTTTGGCTATGCTGGGGTCAATGAAGTTGTGAGTGCTACCAGAATCAATGAGGATAGTAAGAGGGACCTTCTTGAAGTAACCCCGAACTCGCATGGTTTGTGGGGTAGTGACTCCAGCCAAAGCATGGATAGATATCTCTGGTTGGGCTTCTGGTTCAACCTCTTCATCTACTATTTCTTGAGCATCTTCATACTCTTCCTATTCGGGTGGGGAATCCACATCCAAGAGATAGAGCTTTTTCTGCACACATCTATGGCCTCGGGACCATTTCTCATCACAATTATAGCAAAGCCCTTTTTCCCGATGGGCTCGCATCTCTATTTCAGACAAGTGCTTGATAGGAGTAGTTTTGGGAGTTGGTGTGATCGGAGGGTGTTGAGAGCCTGCATTTCAGAATGGAACAAAATTAGATCTAGATCATTGTAAAGCATTGATCTTGTCCTCCGCTAATTTAGCCAACCCAAGGGCTTCCATCATAGTAGTGGGCCGAAACATTTTGACTTTAGATCGGAGTGCATCCTTCAAACCACTGATAAAACAACTACGAAAGAATTCATCAGACAATCCCTCTGTGTGATTAGCTAATTTTTTAAACTCTGTTTGGTATTCTCTCACTGTGCCTGTTTGTCGGAGTTTAGTGAGTGCACCTGTGAAGTCATCAAAATCACTAGGGGCAAAATGCTTCAAAAGAAGTGTACACAATTCTGGCTAGGTGGGATCATTGTTAGCCTTGATGTACCAATGGAACCATTGAAGAGCGTCATGCTCCAAATGAAAAGATGCAAGCGGAACTTTGTTGAAATCTGTAGTATTATGCAAACTGAAATACTGCTCTGCCCAGTAAATCCATCCAGTTGGATCAGCACCATCGAAGTGAAGAAAATCAAGCTTCGGTCCATGAAAAAGGCTAGAACTAGTGTCGGCAGAATGGCCTCAGTTCAGGCTTGACTGTTGAAGAGTGAGACCGAGAAATTTTTCATCCAGATCTTGAAGTCTGGTCTTGAGGGAGGCAAGTTCCTCCTCCATGATTTTTGCTCCTGTACGAGTGACAACCATATAGCAGGGTTTTTTTTATTTTTTATTTTTTATTTTTTGTTGGAATGGGAAGAAAAAGAGAAATAGAAACTTTTTCAGTAAGGGCAAACTTGGATTTGGGCAAAACGCAGATGGGTAATGAGGGTTCGAAGAGTGGATATGCATTTTCTAATGAAAAGGAAAAAAGAAAAATGAGGGTTTCAAGGGTGGGGAGGCCGAATGGGAAGAGCGGTCTAAGAGGGACAAAGGAGCAGAATGAGGAATTGAACCTTGTGGCTTTGATTTGGTGGCGATTGGCTGAGAAACAAAAAAGTTAGGGCAAACCCTAAAATTTGAGAAATAAGGGATTTAAGGCTTAAAAATGGGGAATTGGGGTTAGGGTCCTCAAGGAAGGAAGTATGCGAAAGGGTATGTCGAAGGTGCTGAGAAATTTTGAGAGGAAACCAAAAAGAAGCAAGGAAGCTATGGCGAAAATACGGAAAAAAAACTTTTTTTTTTCTTTTTTTTTGGATAACTCAGATACTAACAATGGAATTGAACTATCGCAAGAACAAGAATTTTTGTAATTTGAAATAACTCAATTATAACACAGATGAGATTTGAGAAGAACCTGAAGAACCTGAAACGGAAAAAAGAATTTCCACCAGCGAGCCCAAGAAAGTGCTCTGATACCAGATGAGAGGAACCTCCAGCAACGCTATAATGAACATGCACAAAATAATAGAAATATAGAGCAAAGTAGAACTCAGAGTGAGTCTATTGATCACGGGCCACTTTGAGGGGGTAACCTCCTTTGAGCAAGCTCAATACAATAAACTCTTCGGTACCAACAAAGGACTCAACACCCACTTATATACTAAGTGCGATCTAGAAAAGTAATACTACCTATGCATGTGGGATAATAAAATAAACTAACGGGGTGACTTACAAAGCATATGCGTCCAAAAACACTACACTAATAGAATAAACAAAAGGAACACACAGGTTCCTAACACCCAAAAACCTAATTTCATTTTGAAGGGTTTGCAGGTTGGGCCAGAGGGTCAAGGAGATACTAAAACTCAAGCTGTGTATACACCCAAGCATACATAGGTGCATATACACACAAGTATGTATACACCCCTATGTATACTTAAGTATATACCAAGGCTACAAACAAGATGAGATCATGCCAACCAGAGCAAAGAGAAAACAAGGTCAGACGATAAATCCATAGAGCTTTCGTAGCATGCGTCACTAGGTTAATGTTAGGATTATGATTGCCAGAAGTTTATAATCTGGAAGCTATAAACATGAGTAAAATAAAGTGTCAACATGAGTCTAAAGATGGAAAATAAATATACTATGAAATGATGTCATGGGGTGAGGCCTCACAAAGGATTGTGTGCCAGTGGAAATTCATCAAGGAGGCTGCCATTTCTTGGAGATTTGCAGAGTGTGCTCCAGTCGCTGGAAGAGGATTCTCCGTAGGACCCCAGGTAGGGTCTAAATCTAGGATGAACTCTCTATTCTTCCCATGTGTGTGATATGAATGTATATGCTATGTTATTGGATTTAAATATGATAGGTAAACTATGAGTTATAAGGAAATTTAAATGCTATGTTTTCTTTGTGTTCAAACTATGCATCCGGGAGTTAAAATTTATGAGTGTTGTATAGTTTTTGTTGTAAAATATTTCCTATAGGTTTAGGAATTCATTTGATTGATTTTGATGGTGTATCTTATTTTTATTGTATAGAATGAGGAAGTTTAGGAAGAAATAGGAAGAGTTAGGAAGGTTTAGGGAAGAGATGCAGTCATAATTCCCCTTGTTGCTTCTGCAGTCCTTCTGTGTGAATTATTGTTTTCATTTGGATTATTCATGCCTGAGACTTAGGTAGTGTTTATGTTGTGTTTTGGATGTGGTACTGAGGTCCCTACATCAGGTTGACCTCAGGGAACCTTTCCTAGGCACTCTCCACGCCTAAAAAAGCTAGTTTTTTATGTTTTTAGGAAGTTCTAAATTTAATTTCGTGAAATTTTCCTGCAGTGTCATACGACATTATAGTCATATCCATACAAAACTTGGTCAAATGTTGTATGGGAATGCATATATTATCATATGGGTTCATATACAAAGTCATTTGGAGTTTTTGAGGGTTTTAGGGGCTCAAAATTTGTAGAATTTGTGTTTAGAACCTCTATAACTCATTCCTTATGATTCGAGTGCAATTTGTGTGACCTATGTTTGTCATTTACTTATTTTGTTGATGTTATTATGTGTTACTTATGGTGTTTTAGTACTTTTCTTGTACTTAAGTTCATTTTATGAGGCCAGACCTGATTATGGTGGCACGATTTATACAAATATAACATTTAAGTATAAGTTTGATACATTCAATTTCTTATACTTTAAGTTATATTTGTATAAATACCTTCCAGGATGTTTGAGATAGGTTTCAATTTCATAGGAGTTAAGATGCAGATTCTAGATTTTAGAGATTTTTGAAAAATTTCAGACTTAGACAAATTTCAGGCACAAGAGGTTTTCATAGATGGAATGTTGTTTTAATGCATGTGGAAGTTTTTATCACCTATGTATGTTCGTTACTTTTTTTATTGAGGTTATATGGTTTACTTATAATTTTTTTGCACTTGGCATATACTTGAGCTTAGTTTATGAGGCTAGGACTTGTCTCGGTGGCCTGTGTGCACGAGAGGGTTCCTTAGACCTATAAATGAGACTGGGAAAGTTGTACTTATGCATGTGGAAATTTTTATACTTTTCTTTACGATGTCTTGTGATAGAAATTCTTCCAATGGTTCATGTTATGCATATGGCTAAGGTTAGGACTCGCTCTAAGGGCCTGAGTGCACAGGGGAGTTTCTTAAACCTATGAATCAGGACATGGAAGTTTTATTTTGTATCTTTGGCTTGTGATGGGGTAAGGGAATAGGAACCATAATTGAGTGGCTCACCATGAATGTTGGGACCCTAAAGCGATTGCTAGATGATCCTATGGGTGGGTTTGTAAAAAGTGATAACCTTAAAAATTAACCAGGGAAGGGGGGATTCAAAAGATAATGAAAGAAAATATAATAATGGCCACATAGACCTGATTGGTGTACCGGGACCAAGGTTAACTGGTAGGATGGATCCCTATTCATAAAGGGGGGACCAGGGTTACATGGTTACCAGGAAGGATCCCAATATACAGGTTGTGTGATGACACTCACTTAGGTGGTCTCCTAGAACCTTAACCTTTGTGTTATAGTATGATGATATTTTATGTGCTTTATTATTGTTCTTTTGAGTCTTGGATTTATTGGTATTTGAGACTTAGATTGCCTTAAGTTCTTGAGAATACCTTCATTATATCTCCTAGCACGGGGGGTGGAACTTTATTAGTTTCACATGGTTGGGTGGAAAATCTCTTTCGAGGTATTGTTCGTGGTTCATGTCGTGGCTTGGATTCTAAGTTATTCAATGGTGAATTTTTTGTCCTTGTATCATGCATCTCTACCTTTTTAAATCAAAGTGTGAAGATGTAATGAAATCCTTTGGGCAACTTGATGTAATTGTCTTTTTGTATGCCTTCGGGCCATGTGCAGCAACTATAATTCTAATTGTGTTGTAAATTTTAATTGTAAGAAAGAAGCTATGTATATGGGTAAGGGTAGTATTTAGGAATCTCAAAAAGGGAATTGAATGTTGGTAAATCAAGCATGTATTATGTTTAAGTAATTCCTACCCTATTTCTCTTGTGAGTTTTAAATGAAATTGAAAGTAATGATTCTATGTAAGCTTTTGCAAAGCACTTATAGTTGTAAACCTCTTTAAAAGGAAACTCGTTTTGATATGTGGAATAGTGAAAAGATATGCTAAGGGTTGAAGAGTATCTCTAGGTGAAATAATAAGGGAAATGAAACATGTATGTTATTGAAAGTAGTAATGAGATGTGATTTCTTAAATGTGTAGTTCAATATGAGTAATGTGTGGTTATTCAAACTAGGTTTTAATCTCAATTCTTAACTAGACTTATACAAGATTATAGATGATAATTTGTGGAAGTTAAACTTGTGGAAAAAAATGACTCATTAAATGGGTTATGTTGGTTAGAAATATATGGTTAAGTACTTTACGCTCTTTCTATTATTATATTGAAATAAAAATAGAAATTAAGGACTCTTAATGGAAAAGCTTAATTGAGTTTTGATGATGCAATTGAGTTAGCATAGATAAGGTTAAGGAGTAAATAAATAGGAAATAATAAATTTACTTAGTGGATGAGATAAGTAATGTGTGATGGTTTCATTTCTAAAAGTAAATGATCTGTTATTTTGGTGAAGAAAATGAATTCAATTAATTCATTAAGGCAATTGGTTTTGAAGTAGAATGAAAGCAATGTTTCAATGTAAATTGAAGTTGAAACGGAAATAGAATTCATTAGATTAAGTAATACTTGATAATGGTAAATAAATTCATTAAGGGAACCTTAAGGAATGTACTTGTGAATGGTTATGATGATATATTAGAATGTTAAGAAAAAAAAATTGTTAGTTGTAATTTTAGGTCATAGACCTGATTCCTTATGGGTTCCCTGGTGGGGACATTACATACTCCCTTTAACTTATCAAGTGGGGAAAATTCAACATATAATGTAAAGCAAATGAATAAAGCCCATTTTAATAACAATAATGCTAACAACAATAATAATGCTAGCAACAACAACAATAATCCCTTCAACAATACCAACATCAACAAACCTAAGCCATTATTTTCCACATATCAAAAGAGAAAATTCACCTTTTTAGGTGAACCATTGGAAAATGCATTAAGAACTTTGGTGGCTAATAAAATTATTACCTTACCTAAATTGCAACCATATGAACCCCAAGTCAAACCCAATTGGTGGAATGATTCTCATCATTGTGAATACCATCGCAAAAAGGGCCATAAAATGAATGAATGCATGAAATTGAAACATCTTGTGCAAGACCTAATTGACAATGGAATAATAAAGGTGGAAGGGCCTCAAAATAATGAAGACCATACAAATTTTAAAAACCCTTTCCTCAACCATGATAAAGGGGAATCATCAAATACTAATCAAATTAACAAAAAAGGTAATGAGAAGATCAACTTTTCTCACACTTATGATAACACTATCTGATGCAGGCGCATTCTAGGGTACTCGGTGAATCTGCATGGAGGTGTGTTATTTGGTCAGTGTTACTTGGTTGTAGCCTTGATTGACGGTCTCGGTCATTGAAAGAAGCTCGATGACTGAAGGAACTCGGTAATCTCTGGCACTCGGTGAAAGTGTTACTTGACGATGCCTATGGTGCTCAATGATGCTTGGCATGCTCGGTAGTTCTGGTTTACCGACTAGAGTTCTGTGTGATTTGTTAGGCTGACTTGGTGCATTTATTGTTGGTAGCTATTTTTACAGGCTGACATGTTGAATTAAATGTTTGTAAGGCTATTTTGAATCTGACTTGTATGTCATTTAATATTTGTTTATAGGAGTTAATGGTTTCATCTAGCCGACTTGTGGCTGATGATTAGTATTTATAGGATGTTTGGGTAGATGTTTAGCATTAGTTTGGTGGAGAGATCAACATCAGAATGGACATTAGTTTGGATGTGTTGGAAATGTTGGAGTTGGTGAAGTTGTGGAAAAGATCTTGCGTGATCTTGCAGATCATATTGTTATCTGATAGTTTGTAGTTGTAGAGCTAGTGATTTGCACACTTGGAGACAAGGAGATTGCTTGGAGGCTTGTGAGCTCCAGTTTAGATCTACCTTAGGGTTTCCATTAGTTGCTAATTATTTCAAAGCTAAACTAGCTAAGTTTGTATTAGATCTATGTGGATCTTGAAGAACTTTTTTTTGTTGTAATTGGCCCTAACTCGAAAGGCCTTATAGTCGGGTATGTTAATGAAAATTAAGTTGAAACATCTTGTTGTGTTGTATTTTCCACTGTGTAATTTTGAAGCTGCAAGGTTGGACTGTCCTTAATTGGATCCTCCCTTCCTTGGTCTATGTCACTATCAATACCATAAGTGTCGATGAAAATACTATAAATGTGATTGTAGTGAAAGAAAAGCCAAAGGAAGAAACATATAATGTTGTAACAAGGGGGCAAGCATCAAAGATTACCTTACCAGGAAATGCCCCAAGGATTGTTTTACCCAATCAAACTGCATCTTCATCTTTGAAACAATATAACTTGGTGGAACAATTGCAAAGGACCCCTACCCAAATTTCCATCCTCAAATTACTAAGACTTTCACCAACTCATAAAGATATTTTGGAAAAGGCCCTCGTGGAGACTAATGTGTCATTGAATTTAGATGCGGATAAATTCCAAAACATGGTAGGCCATTTGATTGCACCTCATTTTTTATCCTTTTTAGAATAAGATGATATGTCCCTAAACCACCCACAAAATCTACCCTTGCATATAGAGGTCCTAATCCACAAGCATCAAGTGAAAAGAGTCCTCATTGATGGGGGACTCAGTTTGAATATTTGTACCTTAAACTTGGTTAAAGCCTTAGGATTTTATGAGGAGGCTATTGACCCAAAGAAAAAGATAACTATAAAAGCCTACGATGATGAAGAAAGAGCTTCCAAAGGTGTCGTAGTACTTCCTATCTGAGTTGGTCTAATGCAGAAAGAGACCATTTTCCAAGTACTTGACCTAAAATTGACCTATAATATCTTATTAGGAAGGCCACGGATCCATGAAATGCAGGTCATACCCTCAACCTACCATTAATGTCTAAAATTTCCTTACCAAGGGCAAGAAGTCATGGTAAGTGGGGACTCAAACCCCTTTCAATATTGTAACAACATGAAGCCTATTAATGAATCCTTAGTCCCACATAATGTAGAAGGGTCTACTTCCCAATGAAGAGAGCAAGGGAAAAGTTCAAAAGATCTTCCATATTTGAAGGGAAAAGAAAAAAAAGAAAGAGAGATTGTTGTCGAAAATAATCAAAGTCCTACTAGCCTAACTACATCGGCAAAAGGAAAAGAGAAGGTTGGTGAGGAAAGTGCTCTTGAGAAACATAAGGAAGACCAGACAAGATCTATTCAAATCTATACCAAAGATTCCCATTATCAAAAAATGTATCACATGATGAAATGTTTTGAAAACAATGTCAAATCAAACACAAAGGGGTAGGTGAATATTCACTATCTATGATGGATCTACCCTTATCTCCAAAATCCCATGGAAGACCATCTAATCTACCTTATAAATATAATGATCACTTTGTGAGGTCAATTACATCTTCATCCATGGATGAAGAAGATAACAAAATCCTAAATTGGTTATATAAGGATGAAGAATCAAGTGCACATGAAAAGTGCATCCAAAATATAAGCATTCCCACACATCAATATGGGAAAGGATTCCAAATAATGAAAAAAATGGGATACAAAGGACAAAAGGCCTTTAGGAACAAGAAATAAAGGACTCATTGAACCTATTGAAATGACATGGAGAGATAGAAAATAAAAGACTGGATTAGGGTACCTAGAACAAGGGTACACTCAAAAGAAATACCCTAAAGTCTATGATCAAATATTGCAATTAGGGTCACAAAGTGATAAATACTTGAATGATTGGGAATGGGACACATTTTCAAATGAATCATGTCAAGATAAAGGTATTGATGTCATTCATACCTATACTCCTAATAAAGGAAAGGAACAAGTCTCAGAGTCAAGTCAGAATCAAGCTTCGAGCTCTAGTCAAGAAGTCTTGGATAGTGTTCCAAATCAAGAGATAAGAGAAAACCAATGGGTAGGAGAACCTTACGTACCATCATGGATACCTACTATGGAAGAATTTAACCCTAGGTTTAATCCAAGAGATTTTTACCCAACGGAAACCTTAGAGGATTCTAGAGAAGAAGATTTTGACCCTAGTTCTCTAGAGCATTTTTAAGAGGTGCACATCATAGATTTAAGTGATAAAATGTTTTAACCTTCAAATGAGGTCATGTCCTTAAACCCCATTGAGCCAAACCAAGACATTAACCCTTTAACCCTTATCTATCCCGAGCTCATCGAATGGGATTCCATTGAACCTACCATTCTCCCTACATTCTTAAATGACAACTTCGTATCCCAATACCTTAATGTGGTTGAACCTTCTTCTACTATGGAATATCAAGAATAAAAGGCAAAGGGAAGTATCCAAACTCTCAATTCAATTAAAAATGACAATAAAAATAAAAAATGGAAAGAATATAATGTTGAAAACCACATTGTGGCAACATTAGATCAAAAAGAAAAAGAAATAAAGAATGATTCTGAAGGTGAAAACCCAACAAAGGCACCTAAGGAAGGGATTTTGGATACTTTACATGCACACTATGAGGAAATATCTCCTATCTTAATCGAACCAATAGAAAAGGTGAACATTGGGTCAAAGTCAGAACAAAGAATCATCCACTTAGCAGTATCCCTATCTAGTACAGAAAGAGAAGATTTCATCAAATTATTCAAAGAAAAGAAAATTAATTTTGCATGGTCTTACAATGATATGTCAGGATTAGATCCTAATTTAATCATGCATCATTTGAACATTAAAAGAAGGGGTAAGACCAGTGAAGCAAAAACTAAGAAAGATGCATCCACACTTAACATTACTTGTAAAGGTGAAGTTAGAAAAATTGTTGAAAGTTGGATTTATAAGAGCAATAGATTATGCCCAATGGATCTCAAATATTGTGCCAGTTTCCAAAGTGGACAAATCAATCAAAATTTACACAAACTTTAGATATCTTAATCTAGCATGTCCTAAAGATGACTTTCCACTACCAAGCATAGACGCCATTGTGGACTTAACAACAGGACATTCTATGTTCTCACTTATGGATGGGTTTAGCGGTTATAACCAAATAAAGATAGAACCAGAGAATCAAGATAAAACTACATTTACATGCACATGGGGGATGTTCTATTGGAATGTTATGCCATTTAGTCTCAGGAATGCATGCACAACCTATCAAAGGGCCATGAAGACCATATTTCATGACATGATGCACAAGTTCATGGAGGACTATGTAGATGATATATTAGCTAAATATCACTCAAGGGAGGAACATTTACCCATACTAGATAATATATTTATAAGATTGGAACAATTCAAAGTAAGGCTAAACCCGAAGAAATGTGCATTTGGGGTACAATCAGGAAAGTTGATAGGATACATTATTTCAGCCAAAGGGATAGAGGTAGACCCAGCCAAAGTAAAAGCAATCATGGAAATGAGGGCACCTTGAAATATTAGTCAAATGAGATCTCTTCAAGGAAGGATTCAATCCATCAGGAGGTTCATCTCCCAATTAGCAGAAAAGTACCATAATTTCACTCAACTCCTTTACAAGGACACAATTTTCAAATGGGATGAGAAATGTGAAGAAGCATTTACCTTATTGAAGAAATACTTAATGAACCCTCCAAAATTAATGCTGCCAATCAGAGGGAAGCCCTTAATATTATACATCTCAGTGACAGAAACTGCACTAGGGGCACTTTTGGCTCAAGAAGACGAAGCTGGAAAGGAAAAGGCCATATATTACATTAGCAGAACATTGGTGAAGTATGAGCTGAATTATACCTTCATTGAAAGAGCATGTTTGGTAATTGTTTTTTCTTCCCAAAAATTATGCCATTATATGTTATCCCACACGATTCAACTTATTGCAAAGATTGATCCCTTGAAATATCTTATCAGCAAAACAGCATTGAATGGGAGACTAGCCAAATGGGTCATGGTTCTAGTGAATTTGACATAGAATATGTGGACTGAAAGTCTATCAAGGGCCAAGTAATAGCAGATAAATTAGCAGAATCACCTTTACAAGATGAAAATCCAATCCAAGTGGAATTTCCAGATTCTAAAATTGTTAATGTTGAAGAAAAAACATGGCAATTATATTTTGATGGTTCTTATACACAACATGGGTCAGGAGCAAGGATTTTATTGATTACTCCTCAAGGGTCTACTATTATGAAGTCATACAAATTTCTATTTCCATGCACAAATAACATAGTTGAATATGAAGCATTTGTCATTGGCATAAAGTTGGCATTAGAATGGAAAGTGACAGAGCTAAAAATATATGGAGATTCTCAACTAGTTATTAATCAGATAAATGATGAGTATCAAAATAATGATGATAAATTGATACCATACAAGAACATGATTGAAAATCTCAAGAAATATTTCACTCTAATCATATTTGAGAAAATACCGAGAAATAAGAATAAAGCAGCAGATGCAATGGCAACTTTGGCATCACTTCTCCAAATACCAGATCAAAGCGCCAGATATGAATTCCTGGTAGAAGAAGTTGAAAAACCCACATTTAATCCTACCCATCCTCACACCATTTGTTTATTAACTGAACATGACTCACCTTGGTATGGATCCATTTACGCCTACTTAAAAGACCAAATCTTGCCCGTAGAGCAAACTAGAAATCAAAAGAAAAGTTGTATACGCCAAGCTTCCCATTACACTACCCTATCTGACACATTATATCATAGAATTATAGATGGGATGCTTCTAAGATGTCTAGAGAAATAAGAATCAATTATAGCTTTACAAGAAATTCATGAGGGGATTTGTTGGTCACATTCAAATGGTTTTTCCCTAGCTAAGAAACTTCTTAGGATAGGATATTTTTGGCCTACTATGGAAAAGGATGCTTGTCACTTTGCAAATACTTGTTGTAAATGTTAATATCATGGGAACTTGATCCATGTACCAACATAAGAGCTTCATCCCATGACTATACCTTGGCCCTTTTATCAATGGGGTTTGGATTCGATAGGTATGATTTATCCACCATCTTCAAATGGTCATAAATTCATCATTACTACAACGGAGTATTTTACCAAATGGGTGGAAGTTGTACCCTTATCTATGGCCACAGGAAAGAAGATAGCCTTGTTCATATTGAATCACATAATCTATAGATATTACGTTCCTCATGCCATCATAACGGATAATGCAAAGCATTTTAAAAATAAAGACTTAAAAGAACTATGTGCAAAATTCTATATGATACATCACTCATCTTCAATATATTACCCACGAGGTAATGGGCAAGCAGAAGCTACAAACAAGAACATTCTAAAAATATTCAAGAGAATGGTGGATAATTCAAGTAAAGATTGGCACATTCAAATAAACCCTACTCTATGGGCTTATAGAATGAGTATTAGAACGCCAACATGAGCTACACCATTTTCCCTAGTCTATGGAGCAGAAGTAGTTTTACCTTTGGAGGTATAAATTTTGTCCTTTAGGGTCTCATTACATGGGTTACTAAGTGATGAATATTATAGGGTTTCTAGGTTGCATGAACTAGAACTACTAGATGAAATGATGTGAGTGTTCCAAGGTTTGCTTGCATAACAACTAAGAGACCTAGCTTGTCTCTTCTAGGAACCTAGTCTCCTCTAGGTCTTGATTAGCTTAGATGATTAACTAAGTCCAATACCAACTCTTTTGTAAGATTTCCAACTCTTGTGCTTAACCTTGAAAGACTAACACCCTAGATTTAGTACAATTCTTCTCACTCACTTAGCAAGCTCTAAGTACCAATTCTTCACCAACTTCAATCTTCATTGCAGGGATGTTCTCCATCTTGAGAACTTTCATAACTTGGTCCATTTGATCCATTTTAGAAGGATCTTGATTCATATCCTTACCAGCTTCAATAGTTCATCATTTAGAGACCTTAAAAATAGGCCTAATCCATGTAGCCTTTTATAGAGGATTTTGTCCTTTCTTTCCAAAAGTCTTCAAAAAAATTGCAAAACCAATTGGGGATTTTGATACCCTTTTTGCTCTTACTAAATATTCTACAACCTTTAGGTCCCGGAAGCCTCCATACACCACCTTCCTACAAACTAGGGCAAACAGGGCTAATTGACCTATTTTTTAGGACTAACTGTATCTTAGTGTGAATCTTGCTCAAAACTCAATCTAAGTGATTGGTATGAACCCAATCTTCATAGTATGTTTAGATATGATGAAAAAATTCTATAAAAAGTACTTGAGTTGTACTGTACCTTTCTACCCTGCAATATATCTTCAATCTTCACAACCTAGACCTCTAACCAGGCTCCGTCTGCTCGCCTAGGGCCTAGCATTAAAAATAGCTCTCTAAACTTTGACAACTCCTAATCCTAAAAATATTTACACTAATGACTCCCCTAACATTTCCATCTACCCTTAGGTATTTCCCATGGTTAGATTTCATCGGGGAGCCATGAATGCTCAGACTGGTCAAAACAAAACCAGTGGAATCTCTAAAAAAAAATCAACTCATTTGACGCAGTATATCTACTCAAACACCTTTCTTAACAAATGAAAAATTCTTATAATAGACTAAAAAACACTATGTAATCACTAACTTAGCACTTTCAATCCATAAGATATGACTGTCAACACAAAAACTTGAGATATTCATTGTAACACTATTGCAGAGCTCTATTCAATACTCAAAAACTATTACAATGCATGTGTAACCTCGAGATTCAAGTCTTGGCTAATAGTAGATGCCATATCCATGTTTTTAGGGCATGTTGGCCGATCTCCACCTCCTAAACTCAAGGGAATCCAAGGATAACCGAGTTGCATGCAACATTTGCAATAATTACAAATGTTGTCATGACAACTTCTCAACAACATTTGGCATCTTTCTCTATGCCTTGATCCTATTTCTTAGGACCTCTATCCTTTCTAGATTCCAAGGAACCAACTCATTTAATGACCTTATAGCATCTCTATAACATTCATTAACATCATTTATGTGCCTAAGACACATTGAAGACTCTATCCCAAACTACTAACTCTAAGAATTAAAGACTACGAACATTGGCTATTTGTGTGACCTTAGTCCTAGTGACTAACTCACTTAGCCCACATTGAAAATGACCTTCTAAGGTATTCAAACAAACTAATCTACTCTTCTTGACTTGGCTAGAGTCAAGTACAAGCCAAAACTTCTTAACCATGGAGGTAGCCTAGGTGTGCTCTTGCACCATCCTCCCCAAAACAAAAGTTCTATCCACCCTTGGATTGATGATGCTTGGATCAATCCCCATCTTTTTGAACTCTGACTCCTTTATCCATACTGCATCAGCATCCAACTGCCCATGCTTCTTTATGAGATGTTCTTTGTACTCTTTAGTCCTTGTCTTTTTATAGACCCTTGTGTCCAAAACACTGTCAGCTTCGGTGACTGTAGCAGGAGGTAATTGCAATTCTTCCACATCTCTGATCACTTCATGAAGAGTTTCATCCATATCTTATTGTGGTCTGCTATAATGGACTAAGTTTGCAATGTTGAAGATAGGAGGTAGTCCACTATCTTCTAACAGCTCAACTCTGAATGCATTATCCCCATACTTAGCTAAGATAGGGCAGGGACCTATCCTCCTCATCTGCAACTTGTGAGGGACTCCCTTGTGAAGTCTTGACTTGTTAAGATGCACCATAACTAGGTCACCTACATTGAACTCAGTTGTCCTTCTACTTTCATCCACCTTGGCTTTGTGTTTCATGGTGTTCTCTGTCAAGGTCTTCCTCGCTGTATCATGTATCTCTTGCATAACATATGCAAAATCATCAACATATCCACTTCCCTTCACTCCATCCTTCAAATCTCTCAACTCATAAACACCTCTAGGATGTAGTTCATACACTATTTCAAATGTAATTTTCCCTATGGATCTATTTATAGTGTCATTGTAGACATATTCAGCTTTCCTAATCAACTAATCCCATTGTTGACCATACTCCTTGGTCAGGCACCTTAGTAGATTTCCAAGGCTTCTATTGACAACCTCGGTCTGACCATCAATTTGAGGATGGTAGGCCGACCCAAAGGACATGTTAGTGCCTAACCTTTTCCAAAGAGTCTTCCAAAAATGACTCATGAATTTAGTGTCTCTGTCTGACACAATGCTAATAGGTAACCCATGGATTCTCACTATTTCTTTGAAGAAAATAGAGGCTATTTGACTAGCATCATTAGTGGTCTTACATGGCACAAAGTGAGTCATCTTGCTGAATCTATCCACAACCACATAAACAGTATCCATACCTTGTCTTGTCTTGGGTAACCCAACTACAAAATCCATACTCAAGCATTCTCATGGCCTAGTAGGAATAGGTAGTGGTTGATAAAGGCCTACATTTGTAGAAGTGCCCTTGGCCTTTTGACATACCACACAACTTTCCACACACCTCCTAACATCAAGATTCATCCTTGGCCAATAATAGAACCTTTGAACAAGTTCTTAAGTCTTAGTGATCCCAAAATGACCACTTAAAGCACCATTATGCTTTTCCTGAATCAAATTCTCTCTAATAGAGCCTTTAGGAACACATAGTTGATTCCCTTTAAACAAGAGATCACTTTGCAAAGTATACTCAGCATACCTACTATGAAAATGATTCTTGTATTCAACACATACCTTATAAATGTCTCCAAAATCTTCATCATCACCATATAGATCCTTGAAATGATCTATTCCCATGCTCTTCAACTGAATTTCCTGAATTGTGAGAGCTCTTCTTGACAATGCATCTGCCACCTTATTGAGGAAACCTTTCTTGTGCTTGATATTGAAGGTGTAAGCTTGTAGGTGTATACCAGAAATAGTATCTTCATAGAATTAGTATTGACAATAAATGAAATAGTAACTAAATAAACTATAATAAAGCAATCTATTTAAGCTAGAAATTAACAATTAAGCATCCTATGGTTCTCTAACTAAGAATGTTAATGCAAAGCTCTCAGTAAGCTTTCATTAATGATAGTCCTAGAATGAGAAAGATAAATGATTAAAGCTAAAGCTAATTGCTCAATTCCAATTTTAAAGCTAAATTAAATCTAAATTGCCTTTCTAAGCTTAAATTGCAAGAGGTTCAATACAATTCTCAGATGTGTGGTTATCGATTATGATGAATTTAGGCCTTCCTTTTATATATTTTCCCAATGGTAGGGGGTGTAGTGTAGTTGACCATGAGTAAACCTTGGTTGAGTCTTTGGTTCCACCCTTTGAAGACAATGCAAAGCTTATGTCCTCAAAGCTTGGGACAAGTAGACAAGATGGATGGACAAGATTATCTTTCACTTTGAGAGATTGAGATTGAATTTGGCTTGATCCATGTGAATGCCCTTCCTTAAATCTCATTGGTTGATTAAATTTCCTCCCCTTTTGGGTTGTTGAGATAAATTAAGATTTATTAATTGATTTAATTGATTTATTTTAGCCATGTACCCCTTGAATGGGTTGAATTTGATTTAATCCAAGACTATACAATTATTTGATTTAATTGTATTTTGATTTGATTGCATTTGATTAAAACACTCTCAATTTTGATTTATCTCGAATTAAGACTTGATTTTAGTTTTGATTGGCTAATTATACATTGTGATTCAATTACTTCAATTTTGTCATGAATTTGCTTTGATTTGACTTGATTTATCCTTTAATTGTCTTTGTCCATTTTTAGGTGATTACAAATGCCCCTCTTTGAGTTGACGTGCGAAGCATGTCGATTCAAAGAATACTCTGATCTTGCTTGATGATAGGTCCTTGATTCATTGATGGTCGATCTTTGATGTTTGATATGAATTTGATGCAGATTGATGATGTGACACTCTTGATGATGATCATTTTGATATGATGTGATACTCTGATGGTCATTCTGATGATCGTTCTATTGATGAATCCTTGATATGATGTTTGATCTCGATGTGATGCCCCATTTGATTGATTGCAAAAAATTTCTTGATAAAAGCTTTCACTTTAATTTGATGATCGATCTCTCGATTGTTGCTGATGATCTTGCTGATGTTGATTATTATCCAATGGTATGCCCCCTCGGGAAATGAATCAAAATTATTTTTTATGATTTGGTAGAGAATAGGAAATTTTGATTTGTTTCCCGATATAGAAATTTGAAATGCCCCGATCATGATAGAATTTGATGAGAAAATATTTGATTGATAAGATGTTGTTGATGATGTTTTGATATCATTTGATGTCAGTTAGAATCACTTGGTTGATGTTGATGTCAATCTAATAGGATAAAGTTGATGGGTTGATATTTCACTCTCAAGATCTAGAGAAACAAAACATTGATTTTTCTTCCTCAAGATCTAGAGTTAGGAGATTTGATGCACTCAAGATGATAAAATGGATGATAGGATAACTTGATTGATGTTAGATGATCAATTAGATGATTTGACTAATTGATATTTGATACATAATTAGATGTTTTGATGAGATGGATTTGATTGGATTTTCTCATGATGCAAAATTATGGACTGGAGAAGAGAAGGTGATGAACAAGATTAGGTTGCCCCTAGTTGATCAACATGATTGATTATTGATGATTTCCTTGATGTAGCATGAATCATTTGATGGATCAAACATTTGAAGATGTATCTTGATGACATTGATGTACCTTTGATGATTAGATTGAACATGATTTTTGATGATGGATATTTCAAGCATTGATGATGTTGATCAGGACTTTGATTATATGGATGGACCTTTGATGATGTTGATAAGACTTTGATTATATATTGTTGGACATTTGATGATGTATATTTCAAGACATTTGATGATGTATATTTCAAGACATTTGATGATGTACCATTGATGATATCATTGATCATTTGATGTATCTTGATTTGGTCCTTTGATGATGATAACTCTACCCCCTTTAGCTTTTCCTCTTGCAAATTAAGCTAAGAAAGGCAAATACATTAAATGCATTTAATCTAAGATGTATGCAGATAACTGTCATTATTGAGAATTTGGAAGCTTATTTTCATCATCGAGCTTTTTGGAACATGAAATTGGTACAATCATCACTGGTTCAACCATGATGATATGAATACCTCTTTCCTCAGATTTTAATATTGCAAGTAAACAGACAAAGAATTGATCTCTTTCATATACAAATGTCCTCAATGATTCTTTGATGATCATGTCATTAGATGGATTCACATACTGCTATGAATCAACCAAATAAGCACTCAAGTAGAAATTAAGAAAATATCATGTCTTCATCATCGCTCATCTAGTCAACCATCATCGATTTGCTAAAAAGACATGATTTCACCAATCAAGTAATCACATTGAACATTTTTGCTTTTGTTTGTAGATCCATGTTTCAACAACTTCATCCTCTTTGATCCTTAGTTATGTTTAAACCTTATAGATTTTGATATGATTTGATTAAGCTTTTTAGATTTTGATTTGATTTGTCAAATGTTGTTGTTTAGATCAAGTATTTGGATGTTTGAAACGTAATATTGATCAATAAGTTCAAGTGTAGCAATTTTTTAATTTTGATAGAATGATTTTTAGCCAACTTGCATCTATTTTGATAAGCTCATTAACCTTGGATTGGTGCCCCCATTTTGATTTGGAAAAGATAGTGCTTTGTTGGGCAATGCAATTTTTGAGTGTTTACTTAAGATTTGCAATTTTTAGATTTTTATTTTTTATTTTTGCTTTTTAAAAAGATTTTTGATGTTTTTGGATTTTTAGAGATTTTTCATTGTTTTTGGATTTTTAGAGATTTTTTATTTTTTATTTTTTTAAAGATTTTTAGAAATCACTAGTTCTCAAGCAAGATCACATTGAATTTCCCCCAATGTCTAGCAAGGTATAGGACATGAAAGATGGATTTGCAAACTGATGGATGTGAGATGAATAGGCCATGATGGATGAGGCAAGTGAATGATACCCTTAGGACCATCTCCTTAAGATTATCCAAGCTAGGGAAAAATAATATCTCAATATAGGCCAATGATGTGGTGTTGGATAGCATATGGAATAATGACCTGGTGTCATGACAATGGTCCAAAGGAGTGGACATATCAAGAGACTTTCTATAACATTTTGTTTTTTTCATTTCTTTCATTTTTCAATTGGATCAAGATCAAGGGATCAATGTGAATAGGATCACACAATCATGATAAAGGGGTGATGGAGGCTATGATTGAAGGTTTGGGATTATGGGAAGGATTCTTAGGAATAATGAATGTGGCTTTAGGATAAGCAAGATCATGATAATGTAGCATGAAAAAAACAAGTGAATAGGTTGATTGATATGGTAACTCATGTCAAGATACTTAATGCTCATGGATATGTTCAACCTTGTAAAGATCAAAGGTGAAAGATGGAATATAGATGCAAGTGAGATCAATGGTAGAAAGATGGAGGATATGATGGATGAAACTTGCCTCCAAGTGTAGAGTGCAAGAGAGAGGAATTACGCATGATGCCTGTTTGCCAAGTTTTCATCATGGTACTTGTCCAAGATGCCACAAGAAGTGGTTTTCACCATAGGATGGATTTCTTTTCTTTTCTTTTTCTTCTTTTTTCTTTTTTCTCTTTTTTTGGATGGACTCAAGCCTCATGCTCTTTGGATACTCCTTGAAAAGGTATGATATGATGAGCCAAGGCTGTTGAAAGGTATGCTCAAAGATGTTGATAGGGTGATGGAAATGTGATATGGTGGATAAGGTAGAGGGTGGCTAAAGATTTATGCAATGGATTGGATAATGGAAATGGAAGGATAATGAATGAGAGGATAATAAGTCTTTCCATATGTGGGTGTGAAAAAGGGAATGGAAGGATAATGAATAGGAGGATAAGAAGTATTATCAAGATCAACATTGATACACACCTTGAAGGGTAGTGGAATAATGGAGGAAAAATGGGTGAAATAGCTTGAGATTTTGAAGTAAGAGAGGATATGGTTCTTGGGACACAAGGACTCAAAATGGATGGATGAGATGGAATGCATTTGGGAGAATGTGGAGTGGAAGCCTTTGGAAGCTTAAATGTCAACTTTGAATTCTCTTTTGTGTGTAAGTCCTTCAAAAGTGACTTGGGAATCCACACTTTCTTTGATTTTTCTTTCCTTTTGGATGTTTTAGAATGCATTTCTTCAATCAGGGATTTAGGAACCCACATTTTCTTTGATTTTTCCTTTTTCTTGAGGGACCTTTGTGGTCTCTTGAATATTTCTTTTTTCCTTTCCTTCACATGTCGATTAGATGGGACATGGTGCTCTTCATACATAAGTGGATTCTTGGATTTTTTATTTTTATGTTGCACATTCAAATTGCTTCCAAAAGACTTGGGATTGGTGGATGAATAAGGTTGATATGGCTGGTTCATATGGATGGTCTGATATGGAGGATTGATATGGATAGGTGCTTGGTTTCTCAAGTATGTATGTCTTTGTTGATCTTGATAGGATATAGGGTAATTGGATTGTGGGATAGGGATGGTAGGAAAAGTTGATGGAGGAATGTAAGGGCCCAATATGGATTTGGAGGATGTATAATGTTTCAAGTTTTGGATATAGGGACTAGGGATGGATTTGGAGGATATATAAGGAATATGATTATGCACAAATGGAGGTAAATGCTATGTGGGAAGGATATCAACATATTTATTGTGAGTTTCATGGCCAATGCTTTCATCTTTTAGATTTATCTTTATACCAATAGACTTATGAATAGATTTGATAAGAGCGACTTTGATAGGAACATTTGAAGCTTGAGAGGATTTATTCTTATGTAATGGATTAGGAATAATGGGATAATTTTGAGGTAGATATGGAGGCTTATGAAAAGTGGATGTTGGGGTACTTTGATCTTGACAAGGATCTTTTGATAGCCTAGGAAGAATATTTTTCTTTTGATTTTCAATAAGTTCATTAGAGATGGAAGGAATACTTTGATATTGCTTAGGAGATGGGTATGATGTAGGAGGTGAAGGAATATGGGGTGTTTGAGATGGAAGGATATCTTCTTGAAATAAATGGAAGGGTATGAAGGATTCATCATGGGATTCTTGGGGTATGGGACTTTGGTCAACTATAGGATAAAGAGGGATATTATCTTGATCTTGATCCTTCATAAGATTTGTTTCTTTGCAAATTTGATTAGTCTCTTGACATGGAGCCACTTCTAAGGACAATGTAGGAGTTTGGTTCTGCACAAGGATTCTTCAATGGCTAATGAAGGTTCATTTGAAATAGGAATGATAGGCATTGTAGCACATGAAGGCTTGGAGTCTATAACCTTTGAAGCATGAAAGAATTTTGTAGAAAGATGTAGGTTAGCTTGGATCTCTTTTAGAGGTAACCCTTGAGGGTATACATAGTTATCATGAAAACTGTTTGGATCTTTGTTTGATGGAGGAATATTGGATAACTTTGCTTCTATATGAAATGGAGGAATGGTGGAATAGGTGAAAGCTATAAGAGGACCACTACTAGACATGTGTTCATAAGTTTGATCTTGCTTGAGAGTAGTATCTTCATTAGATGAGTCATTGGGATTTTCAATTTCAATTATGTCATCATCAATAAGATTTTGGATTTTATGTTTCAACTCCATGCAACCTGAAGTTTCATGCTCATTATGTCTATGATATGCACAATAGTTGCTCAAAAAGATAAAACCACATGAAGTGATTTGAGGCAACGTGATGAGATCGTTTTCAAGAAGTTTTTCCAAAGTTGATTCGTATGAAATTCCCAAAGGAGTAAATGATCTATCCCAAGGATATTTGGATGTATTTGTTTTTCTCAAAGAGTTGCCATATGATGAATATTGTTGAGATGGGACTAATTCCTCTTGCTTTCCTTGATCAAAGATGAGATTCTCTTGATATTTTGAAATAGGTTCTTCATCAAATATTGGTTTATCATTAGGATATTTTTTTATCAAATATAGGGTTTTCATGATATTCTTTTTGATCAAATTTTGAATTATCAAAGATATGATGTTCATAATGTTTTTCTTGATCATAGAGGTAAGGAAACAATGTTCTTAATGAGAATTGGTTGGATAATGTTTCCATTTCTTTTTCCATTTGTGAATAGAATATTCTCTTGAATTTTTATTGTTAATTGATTTTTGGATCTTAATGAATGTTTTCTTTTTGTAATCAAAGATCTTCAAGCACAACACAATGATTTTATCAATTATCACAAGAAATTCTTCCAAGCAATCTACCTAAGGTCAAATTTGGCTTTTAAATGACTCTAATGAGGTAGGCTTGCTAATTTATCAAGGATTTAGTATGGATTCTATTCAAAATGGACACTAAACTTTCATCCTCCAAGTATATTAGGAGGCTTCCCACCACCGGTATGTCGGAGTTTTGCGCAATCTGTGAGGACTACTCAAGGAAGTTCAAAAATTTAGTATCCTTTTGTCACACACCCCATTAAGGATGTATGCATTTAATTTTATAGTGGGTTGGATTCTCATAGCAAAAGCAAGCGTATCCCACTTTGGGCTATCCCTCTCACCGGCCTCGTTAAGGCAAATTCTAGGGAGGTGAGCCCACTAATGTTCTAGCATGTTCATGTAAAGCAAGGAAATGGAGTTAAGAAGAAGTTTTTGGGAATTTTGTTCACCTAAAAGGTGAAGAGCATATCCCTAACTTTTCCTTAATTTCCCAAACACAATAAACAATGTTCAATTATTTCACCCACTAACTATAGAGAATTGAGTATTTCTACTCTCTTCTACAAACAAGGGGCTTTGATCTTATGTGCTTGATTCCTCAACCTTTCTTCTTAATCAAAAAGTTCAACACCTTTGGCATTTTGATTCACTAGAAGAAGTGAAGAGCATAGGCCTAAATGCTAAACTTTCCAAACAAAGATAGGTTGTTTTGTAATTACTAGATTTTGAAAATGCACCAATGCCACAATTTAAGGGAAAATATTCACTAGTTTGAGGCTTACCTTTCCTTGTAGCTAGCATAAGGTAGGGGCATTTTTGAGTGATTTTTATCATTTTTAACATTACCTTGGCCATAGATCCTTTCCAATGTGCTTTTCCTCCAGCAAAGTTAGTCAACAAAAACAACAACAATGAAGAAAACCTAAACAAATTTGAAGAAGCAAAGTTATGTATTGAATCTTAAGGCCTTATTTGCAAATTTTGAGAAAAACTTGAATTAAGGAGAAAATATCCAATTAAGTGATGCAAATTTAGTTTTGTAAGCTTCTACAATTTTGAGATAGTTCTCATATACCTGGTTTTCTTCTTCTTGTGACTCCTCAAGAACCGATTTGATGTGAGCAAAGTTTTCCTTCTTGATTTTCCTAGTCAAAGCCTTCCCTTCTTGATTGAACTTGCTCTTTGGATTTTTGGCTTTTCGGTGATTAGACATCCTATAGATTTATAGAAATCATTTTACCACAGTCAGATAATGAAAATAAGCAATTTATGCAAAAGCACTCATGTAATACTTGAAAGCGCTACTTTACTGCTTAAAAGCATTGTTAATCAGATTAAAAGTGTTGCTTTAACTCTGTCAGAAAATTCAAGAGCACGCAAATAACTAGCAGAAGCGCTACTGAAATGATTAAAAGTGGTAAAAGTATAGAAAAAGTGCTCAGTAAAATATCAAAAGCACCTAGTAATCAGGAAAAATACGCTATCCATCTATGTAAAAGCGTTGCAGAATTGATAGACAGATAATAGAAAGATCAAAAGTGCCATTGATCGGGGCAAAGGCGCCCAAATTTATCGCAGAAGCATTGGAACAGTGCTTGAATGCATTGTTTTATCGTGAAAAAGTGTTGTTTCACCTGTCAAAAGTGTTGTTTCCTGAAAAAGCCGAGAGTTAAAGACGTGCAAATTTGACAAAAATGATATGAATCTGATCGTTTAGTAAAGTGAAACATTCTGCCCCACGGTGGGCACCATTTTGTATACCAAAAATAGTATCTTCATAGAATTAGTATTGACAATAAATGAAATAGTAACTAAATAAACCATAATAAAGCAATCTATTTAAGCTAGAAATTGACAATTAAGCATCCTATGGTTCTCTAACTAAGAATGTTAATGCAAAGCTCTCAGCAAGCTTCCATTAATGACAGTCCTAGAATGAGAAAGATAAATGATTAAAGCTAAAGCTAATTGCTCAATTCCAATTTGAAAGCTAAATTAAATCTAAATTGCCTTTCTAAGCTCAAATTGCAAGAGGTTCAATGCAATTCTCAGATGTGTGGTTATTGATTATGATGAATTTAGGCCTTCCTTTTATATATTTTCCCAATGGTAGGGGGTGTAGTATAGTTGACCATGATTAAACCTTAGTTGAGTCTTTGGTTCCACCCTTTGAAGACAATGCAAAGCTTATGTCCTCAAAGCTTGGGACAAGTAGACAAGATGGATGGACAAGATTCTCTTTCACTTTGAGTGATTGAGATTGAATTTGGCTTGATCCATGTGAATGCCTTTCCTTAAATCTCATTGGTTGATTGAATTTCCTCCCCTTTTGGGTTGTTGAGATAAATTAAGATTCATTAATTGATTTATTTTAGCCATGTACCCCTTGAATGGGTTGAATTTGATTTAATCAAAGACTATACAATTATTTGATTTTATTGTATTTTGATTTGATTGCATTTGATTAAAACACTCTCAATTTTGATTTATCTCGAATTAAGACTTGATTTTAATTTTGATTGGCTAATTATACATTATGATTCAATTACTTCAATTTTGTCCTAAAGTTTCTTTGATTTGACTTGATTTATCCTTTAATTATCTTTGTCCATTTTTAGGTGATTACAGTAGGTACTCAACCCACTTCATGTACTTGTGACTTAACTTCTCTTGTGAATTCAGGAAACTAAGTGCTTGATTGTCTAAATACATAATGAACTCCTTGGGAAGCAAGTAGTGCCTCCACTTCCTTAGAGCTTGGACCAATTCATACATCTCAAGGTCATATGAAGAGTATTTCCTCTTGGCTTCACTTAACTTCTCTGAATGGAAAGCCATCGGTCTGCATTCTTGGCTTAGAACAACCCCAATCGCTACATTGCTAGCATCACACTCAATGGTGAAAAGCTTCTCAAAGCTTGGCAACACTAAAATAGGTTGGGTAGCTATCTTCTCCTTCAATAACTCAAAGCTTTTGTTAGCATGCTCATTCCAAACAAACTTGGTTTTCATTCCTCCTTTGATAGTATCTAATATAGGAGCACAAATTGCACTAAACTGCCTTATGAAGTTTCTATAAAATTGTGCAAGGCCATGAAAACTCCTTACCTCTGTTGTTGTCCTTGGAGTAGGCCAATTCATGATAGCCTCCACTTTGCTCTTATCCATTTTTAGATTTCCATGTGATAGAACAAATCCAAGGTACACTAGCTCTATTTTGATGAACTCACACTTCTTTAAGTTGATCATCAACTTCTCTTCATGTAGCTTCTTGAAAAAAATATCAAGATGTTCTAGGTGCTCACTCCTTGTCTTGCTAAAAATTAGTATATCATCCAGATATACCACAACAAACTTGCCTATGTAGTCTTTGAGGACTTCATTCATGAGCCTCATGAATGTGGAGGGGGCATTGGATAATCCAAATGGCATGACAAGCCATTCATATAGCCCTTCATTGGTCTTGAAGGCTATTTTCCACTCATCTCCTTCATGTATTCTTATTTGGTGATAGCCACTCTTCAAGTCTATCTTGCTATAATACTTAGCTTCACCTAAACAATCCATTAGGTCTTCAATCCTATGGATAGGGAACCTATACCTTATAGTTATCCTATTGATAGCCCTTGAATCAGTACAAAGCCTCTAAGTTCCTCCTTTCTTGGGTGCAAGTACAGTGGGTATGGCACATGGACTAATGCTCTTTCTAATGAAACCTTAGTTTAGGAGTTCTTGTATTTGTCGTACTATTTCCTCATTTTGTTGAGGGGTCATCTTGTAGGCTGCTTTGTTAGGTAGGGTAGCTCCTGGGATAAGGTCTATCCTATGACTTATGGCTCTTTTAGGGGGTAAGGCTGATGGTTTTCCATCACTCACTATACCTTGATAAGTCTACAGCATGCCTTGATTGGTAACTTTGTCTTCTTAGTCACCTTTCCTTCATCTCCCTCTCTTGGTCTTAACACCAATGCATAGCCAACTCGTTCACTCTCTTCCATGGCTTGTAAGAACTCCTTTTCACCCACCATAAGTACAGTTGGACCTATTGTCTTCACCTCAGCATCTTCCAATAATGACTATATTTTGAAAGTCACATTGTCCTTCTTGAAAGAAAAAGAATTCTTTCCTCCATCATGTATGGCTTAGTGATAAAATTGCCATGATCTACCTAGGAGAAAATGACATGCATCCATAGGAAACACATCACACAAAACTTTGTCTTTGTACCTTCCAACGGAGAACTCCACCCATGCTTGTTCATTCACTAACACATGTTGGCCTTTATTGAGCCAAGTGACCTTGTAAGGATTGGTGTGGGGTATCCTTGTCAACTTTAGCTTGTTGACTACTTCCTCTGACACAATGTTGTTAGTAGAGCCTGAGTCAATGATGAGCCTACATACTTTCCCCATCATCTTGCACTTTATCCTAAACAAAGACCTCCTTTGGCTTGGCTCTTCCTTCACCAGCTCCTTTATCAAAGTTCTCCTCATCATAAGATTTTCTCCTTTCTTTGAATTTAATGGTACTTCAGCATGCTTTTCTGCTGCATTAGACTCATCTTGAACTAGGTTGGCTCTCTTGCCACCTACTTGAGATGAACCACCTTTCTCTGGAAACCTATAGGCAGGGTGCCCCATTTGATTACAATGGTAGCACTTCATATTGGCAAAGTAGTTGCCTCTTCCTCCGTGTCCACCATTTCTTCCTCTAGAGTTAGAGTTTCTTCCTCTACCACCTCTGCTTGAGCTTCATTCTTGCTGCTCACTAAACTTTTTGTCTCCTTGAGTTCTTGATTCAGAACTTCTTCCACCATAGCCACCTCTTTGCCCTATACTATCCTTGCCTTTGCCTTTACCTTTAGAGGTTTGGTCTTGCTTTCTCTTGCTTTAATCTTCTATCTTCAAGGCCATTTGATAGCATTGGCGGATGGTTTTGAAGTTTACTAGACTCATCTCTTCTTGAATAGACCATTTGAGGCCATTCAAGTACCTTGCAAGCTTGATTCTTTCATCTTCAACCACCTTAGATCTCAAACATAGCTTTTGAAACTCCTCGGTGTATGCTTGGATATCTAAATATTTTTGTCTAAGATTGTATCTCCTCCTATGAAGCTGAACTTCATAATCATCAGGAAGGTAGCTTTGCTTCACTTTGGTCACCATGCCCTTCCATGTCACTATAGCACCTTTTCCATCCTTTTCCCTCTCGGTTTGCACAAACTTCCACCAAGTAAGAGTTGAACCTCTTAGTCTAGACTTGGCCACCTAAACTTTTCATGCTTCAGAGATACCATCACATTCAAAATGGTTCTCAATTTTTTCTATCCATTCCACAACTGAATCTAGATCCATTTGTCCACTAAATAGTGGCACACCTTCCAAAGCCTTGCCACTCAATGCCTTTAGTGCTTTTAAGAATGGCTCTTCAAGAAGAACAGGGTCAGGTGTTGGAGCTTCCCCCTCCAAGTATAATTCCTTCTCCCTTGCTTCTTTTTCTTCCTTTTGGTCAATTTTCTCTTTGACCTTATTAGCTTTGTCTTGGACTTCACCCAAGAGCTGCTCCATTTGAGCTAGTCTTTCCCTTAACAACTTGTTATCTTCTTCTTGTTCCTCAACCTTCTTGGCTAACTCAATGTTAGTCACCATGGTTTTGTCTTCCACTGATCCACTTGGTGTATTCTCTCCCATTTATTTAGTAGGTTGCAACATCCACCACAAGCCTGATCAATTCAAACTTTGATACCAATATGATGTGAGTGTTCCAAGGTTTGCTTGCACATCAACTAAGAGACCTAGCTTGTCTCTTCTAGGAAGCTAGTCTCCTCTAGGTCCTGATTGGCTTAGATGATTAACTAAGTCCAATACCAACTCTTCTCTAAGAGTTCTAACTCTTGTACTTAACCTTGAAAGACTAACACCCTAGATTTAGTACAATTCTTCTCACTCACTTAGCAAGCTCTAAGTGCCAATTCTTCACCAACTTCAATCTTCATTGTAGGGATGTTCTCCATCTTGATAAATTTCATAACTTGGTCCATTTGATCCATTTTAGAAGGATCTTGATTCATATCCTTACCAGCTTCAATAGTTCATCATTTAGAGACCTTAAAAATAGGCCTAATCCTTGTAGCCTTTTATAGAGGCTTTTGTCCTTTATTTCCAAAAGTCTTCAAACAACTTGCAAAACCAATTAGGGATTTGGATACCCTTTTGGCTCTTACTAAAGATTCTACAACCTTTAGGTCTTGGAAGCCTCCGTACACCACCTTCCTACAAACTAGGGTAAACAGGGCTAATTGACTATTTTCTAGGATTGATTGTATCCTAGTGTGAATCTTGCTCAAAACTCAATCTAAGTGATTGGTATGAACACAATCTTAATAGTATGTTTAGATATGATGAACACCTTCTATAAAAAGTACTAGAGTCATACTGTACCTTTCTACCCTGCAATATATCTTCAATCTTCACAACCTAGACCTCTAATTGGGCTCTGTCTGCTCGCCTAGGGCCTAGCATTAAAAATAGCTCTCCAAACTTTGAAAACTCCTAATCCTAAACATATGTACACTAATGACTCCCCTAAAATTTCCATCTACCCTTAGGTATTTCCCATGGTTAGATTTCATGGGGGAGCCATGAATGCTCGGACTGGTTAGAACAAAACCAATGGAAGCTCTAAAACAAAAATCAACTCAACTGATGCAGTATATCTACTCTTAACACCTTTCTTAACAAATGAAAAAGTATTATAGCACACTAAAAAACACTATGCAATCACTAACTTAGCACTTTCAATCAATAAGATATGACTGTCAACACAAAAGATTGGGATATTCACTGTAACATTGTTGCAGAGCTCTATTCAATACTCAAAAACTATTACAATGCATGTGTAACCTTGAGATTTGAGTCTTGGCTAATAGTAGATGCCATCTCCATGTTTTTAGGTCCTGTTGGCCAATATCTTCCTCCTAAACTCAAGGGTATCCAAGGATAACCGAGTTGCATGCAACATTTGCAATAATTACAAATGTTGTCATGACAACTTCTCAACAACATTTGGCATCTTTCTCTATGCCTTGATCCTATTTCTTAGGACCTATATCCTTTCTAGATTCTGAGGAACCAACTCATTTAATGACCCTATAGCATCTCTATAACATTCATTAACATCATTTATGTGCCTAAGACACATTGAAGACTCTATCCCAAACTACTAACTCTAAGAATTAAAGACTACTAACATTGGCTATTTGTGTGACCTTAGTCCTAGTGACTAACTCACTTAGCCCACATAGAAAATGACCTTCTAAGGGCTTCAAACAAACTAATCTACTCTTATTGACTTGGCTAGAGTCAAGTACAAGCCAAAACTTCTTAACCATGGAGGTAGCCTAGGTGTGCTCTGGCACCATGAAAGAGAACAACAAGCTTTTGATCAGTTAAAAGTGTATCAGAATCAAATGACCAAAAATTATAACAAGCATATCAAACTAAGGGTATTCCAAATAGGTGACTTAGTGTTGTGAGAGAATCCCAATAATTAAGCAAAAAGGGAGAAGAAATTAAAATGGGAAGCAAACTGGTTAGGACCCTTTGTGATCACTTCATCTTTTGGCATTGGCACCTACAAACTAGCTAATTGTGAAGGAGAGGAGTTGCAAGAGCCAATAAACACTATACACTTGAAAAGGTTTTACACCTGAAGCAATTGAAGAAGGATAGAGAAAAAGAGTAACAAAAATATCAGATGAGAAAGCATCCTATTTATTGTATATAGTCAAAAGAGATCTTGAAAATCCAAAAACATTGAAAAACCATAAAAGAGAAAATAAATCAGAAATGCAGAAAAGATAAAAAATAGTGGAAAATTGAGCATGAAGAAAGCCAAAAACATTAAAAAATAGTCTTAAAAAAGATGTTGTCTTGGTGAAACCCTAGCAAATAGGCACCTTGATGATAAGAAAAAAAAAAAAAATAAATATATATATATATATATATATATATATATATATATATATATATATATATATATATATATATATATATATATAAAGAGAAAAAAGAGAAAAAGTACCTTGGTGAAAACCTAGCAAATAGGCGCCTTGGTAGCAAAAAAAGGAAAAAAAAACTTTTAAAAATAGAAAAAAGAAAGAAAATCTATTCAATCGATGAAAACTTGGTAAACAGGTGCCATTGAAAGTCCAAGTCAGTCACATACCTAGTGGTCATCCTTATAAATATTGCATTCACCAGCATTTGTATATATTGCATAATAAAACCCTACAATTGCATTTGCAAGTACCTAAGGGTTTCGTCACTAATCCAATCTGCATATTGTCTTAAGTCCCACAAGGAAATCACACCAAATTGGGGGAAATCTACTCTAAAGGAGGAAGGATTCATCAAAATTAAACTTCAATTAGACACCAAATCAATTCATCAAAGCACAAGTGAAACGCTCAATCAAATCCTAATCTTAATCCAATTTTCAATCAAACGCAAAACCTTGGTCCAAAATCTCACAAAGACCTTATCTTTATCAAGATTAAAAAAATATGAAATGGATGGAACTATACTTGAAAGATGGATTTGAAAAAAATAATGCAAATTTTTTATAAATGTTGAATTAATTGATGAAATCATGTCTTTATAGAGAATCGATGAAAGATTCTAAACTAGACAAGCTATGATGGAAGCGTGATATTTTATTGATTTCTGAATGAGTGTCTTGAAGTCAAAGTTTTGAAGTGTGTATTATTTTTCTAAGGATGTGATCATCAAAGAATCATCACGGACATGTACATATGAAACAATTGAGATTTTTGTTTGTTTACACAAAAGGATACCTTGGCTATTTTGATGTTAAATATCATAATACCAAAATCCACTTGCAACATAGAATCTGACAAAACTGGTATTCGTACTCTCATGATTGACTTTAATCAATGATAGTCGTACCAGAAGAGGGGAAAATAATGTAAAAGGTGAAAAAGGTATTCATATCATCATGGTTGTACTAATTTCGGATCCCAAAAACTACTTGATGATGAATATAAGCTCTAAATTTTTGAATGGTGACAATTAGTTGCATTCATCCTAGATTAAATGCATTTTAAATTTTTTTGCCTTTCTTATCTCTAAAAAACAAATTTGCAAGAGAAAAATAGAAAGGGGGTGGAGTTAAATAAAAAATCAAACAAACATCAAAAACTATATATGATCGAGTGTGTTGGAAATCAAAAATAAAAAACAAAGGTGCATTGCATTAGTTCATTTGTATTTGTTAAAATCATCTTATCTTGCATTCATTTACGACTTTACCCTAAGTTCATTTAAGTTCATTACATTAGTTGGCATTAACTTTGATCTAAGTTCATCACATTAGTTTGCATCATTTTCAAAGGCCATTTAATGTTGCATTGTATTTAGTGTGCATTTATTTTAAATCCGTCTCATTTAGATGCATTCATTTTAGAATCATTCATTATCATTAAACCATTAAGTTCATTTACGATTGCATTACATTAGGTGGCATTCATTGCATCCATCAAATCATCTAATTTAGTAGTACTAATTTCATCATAGAGGCATTTTGTTTAAAATCCATTAAGTTCATTCAAAAACATTGCATTTCATACCAAATTGCATTATTCATTTAAGTGCATTCATTAAAGATTCCTTGCATCTACACATTGAATTATATTCAAATATAAGTGTATTAGGTCATGGCATTTACATATACATTTTCATCATATCCATACATTATATATCATTACATATGCATCATCGACATCATAGCATTTATATATCATAAACATTAATCATTAATCATTAAACATCAATATTCATTCATTACATCATATAGGTACATCACATTTGGCATCACATTTATATACCATATATCCATTACATTTATCGATGCATCCATACATACCATCACATCACATTAATCATTAAAGAATTGCATCAACATTAAAACATGTATCATCTGCATCCATAAAGCATCATGTATCATAGCATTAATCATTATACAACATCATTACATCCATATCAAATATGTTCATCTATTCTATGTCATACATAAGACAACCATTTAAGCATAAATAGAACATGTGCATTCATATCATAAACTGCATCAGAAAGAGCATACAAAACAAAGCATGTAGGAGATAGAATCATATAGATTTTCATATCATATCAAAACACCTAAAAAATAAAGTCCAACACATGATGACATCATATAAATTAAATCTATCAACAAAGATTCAAAGTCCATGGTATCATCATCAAAGCAATAAACATTGGGAAATCAAAATCCATCAAAGTATCAACAAGTATCAAAGCATAAATAATATCAACTGATCAAAGTAAAAACTGAGTCCAATGTCTCGAGATAAAAAATGGATCATCCTATACATCAATAAATAAAAGAATATATCATCTCAGAGCAAGTCAACTGGCAGAACCACTAGCACCATCACCACCATCGGTACCATCAACACCACAATCAATATCTGGACCTTAGCTAGAACTCATCTGTAGCTCATGCTGACTCATGGCAGCCATAAATGTCTACATCATGATACCTAACTAACTAACCTTCTGCCTGATCTTTGACATAGGACTATAGAGCCTGAACATTTGATGCAAATGCTGGAGCCTCTATAGTAGGAGCATGTGAAGTAGGAGCCTGTGGTGGAGCAATAGAAGAAGATGGAATGGAAGATGATGGAATGTATAAAGATGGAATGAAAGAAGAAGAAGATGAAGAACTAAAGAGGATGGCATAGAAGAAGAAGCAGGAGCCTATGCTGGAGGAGCATGTGGAATTACATATGGAGGTACTGGTGGAGCTCACACCTGATCTAATAATATTTGAGCAACCTGAGCATCCACATCAGGCACAACCTATGCACCAACCTGTCTATACACTCTCACCTTGTTTTGGCCCCATCTGGCCAATTTGTCCACACCCACCCGATGCAGAGCTTTGTCCACACCACCACCTCGAATCCTGACATGACCACCTCTCATGCGAACACCACCCCTAGGAGGGATAGGAGCAACAACAATCAATGGCATAGCAACTCTACCTCCTCTGACCCCTCATCTACCCTGTCATCCACAATGACCTCATCTCCACCCACCCCCATCCCCATCCCTGTCATCATCATAAGACTCCTCCTCTATACCAGGAACTGGCTCTGTAGGATCTGTAAATCTCATAAATAGGTTCCGAGAAAACCAATCGGCATAATCATCTATCATGCCAACATCTATGACATGATCCCTCATATCCCAAGGTAGGTGGGCTAGCTTCAACACCTCCTGACAGGTTGTCCTGTAATCAATATGTGGCCCCCAAAGTGATTTCTCCACCTGTACTTGGGCATACATAGCCAGTCCCTGTGGCATGCCTTGTGTGCGACCATACTATCGTAACACCCTCAGGAAGCAAAATCTCTCAATAATGAATGGTGTGTGACCTATCATTCATCGCGCCATACACATGAAAGGTAACTCAGTCACATCCTCAGCCCATGCCTCACAACCTATATAAGGTCACCATATGACCTGATCTAGATCATCAATGATACGTCTCCAGTAATCCAACTTTCCCAAGTGGGCCTGCATAACCATCCCCTCATGCATCCAAGTGAAGGGCTAGCCTGGATCGCGATGCCTGACAGAAATTAGTTTGGTGACAGGGATGTGCTCCCATGTCCACAACTATAAAAGAATGACCCCAATAGAGAGAGTCACCCCGCGACAATACACAACTGAATGTAGCTTGTGATATAACTGCGCTAGTACACATGTGCCCCAATCAAATCACCATGGCTAGGTGATCATATCCTCAAGGATACAACCCCATTAACCGACTTCAAAACCATGTCCTTAATGATCAAGAATGAGGAAGCCACCAATCAATGCACCTAAAATAGTAAGAAGAGTAGGAAATGACGGGAACTAAGCCCACTGGATCGAATCATCACCAATGGTTGGGTCCTGAAAGACCTTCCTACAAGCAGTTCAATCATACACCTGGTCATAGTAAATCAACTCTCCATGAGTAGGGATGCAGAGGATGTGATACACATCCTCAGGAGTGATTGTCATCTCCCCCATCGGCAAATGGAAGGTATTATGGTCAGAGTGCCACCACTCTGCCATAGCTATAATAAGGCCTCGATTCACATGGAATCAAGGAAGAACAAGAAGAAATGACAACCCACATCTTCCAATTAGTCGGTGATATGCGCCGCTAAAATCATCAATCATCTCGAATGACAAGAGATACAAGCCTTTATCACCGAGCGATTTAAGCTCGACCTACAAAAAGAAAGTTAAACACATCAGTATTTGAAATCATTACATTTTGGATCATCCTAAGTCAATCAAACATTTAAAAATTATCAAACCACACTCAATTTTCCTAATTATAATCAGAGAGGATGGAAAATTTATCATCACCCACCATTTAAATCAAGATTGACAATTAAAAAATTCAAAATAATTTAACTCAAACTGACATCCTACGACTTGCTACCAAATCATACTTATTACTTAAGCCAATCAACTGATTGACGACACTAGACGGTTCGTAAACCTGACTTAGTAGTTTGTATTTTTAACCAAACAGGGTAAAAGCACCATTTAAATGATTAAACACGCTAAAAGGAAAAAGTGCAACTAAAATTGGTGAACGCGCAAGAAAAATTATTGAAAGCACAACTTTAAAGTGTACATGCTAGAGAAACTATTACGTGCTATAGGACTTCCTTGTATGCGCTGCTAAAAGGTTAATTCGTGCAAACTAGTTTGTACATGCCAAAAGAAAGAGCGAATGTGAGGTGTGGCCTAATTCAACATTTGTACACACAACTAAAAGTTGCGGATGCGCTACGAAAAATTATGGAAGCACTAAAACAAAATTGTACACGCTAGAGAAAGTATTAAAAGCGTAATTTGAAAAGAAAAAAGAAACAAATAGGGTTTTTGCTATAAAAATTCAATTTCTTCAATTAAAATGCATATAAATTGACAAAGTAAGTTGATAGGGTACATACCAGAGGTCCATAGCCTGGTGGCCGCAAGTATCAGTGCCCTTGCTTGAATCGGTGCTCTCGAATCAGGATAACCATAGTCAAATAGCTCAGAAGGGGTCAGAGCAAAAAGTCAAATGAGAGGGTAAAAATGAATAGTAAAAATGACTTTTACCCCTATATATAGGCCATTTTGACATAAAAAGGGCATCTTTGACCAGGAAATGACCAGGGACCCAAATTTTTCACCAAATATGCTAAATCAGGGGCATTTGTCATCAAACGAACGTGAATACATTATCAAAAATAAAATCAAAATTCATTTTTATTTGACCTAATCATGCTATTTTGACTTAAAATGTCATATCTTTCAATAATGATCAAATTTCATTTCATTTCTAAGGGGGCATACACTCGGATAATCAGGACCAACATCTTAATCAGCGAGTTAGGGCACGACCATCAAATCAAAGCGAAATATTTTATCAAAAAAAAAGTTCATTTATCAATCAAAAGGGGCATCAAACATCAAATCATATCGAATCAGGAGCCATATTAGATAACCTATCATTGAATCGACCATCAGGTCATCAAATCCAATCAAACTACATCAAATCTACATCTTTTATTCAAACACCACAATCGACCAAAAATCTAATCAAGACTTCATATCAAGAACGATCATGACATTCTTTGAATCGACACACTTCCCATATCGACTCAAAGAGGGGCATTTGTAATCACCTAAAATTGGACAAGATTAATCAAGTGAATAACTAAGGCAAAAATCAAAGCAATTAAATCAAATCAAGCAAGAATCAAAGCTAAAATGTAATCAAGCCATAAATTCAATTTAAATCAAATAAATCATGATAAATTAATCAATTGTGTAATTAATCTAATTAATTACATAGTGCATTTAAATCAAATCAACACATTCAAGGGGTACACATGGCTAAAGATAATACTTAAATTCAATTGATTAAATCCCATTTTCTCTCAACCACCAAATGGGAGGAAAAATCATCAACCAATAGGATTTAAGAATTGAGCTCACATGGATCAAGCCTAAATTGAATCTCAATCACTCACTTGGAGAATGCATCTTGTCCACCCATTTTGTCCTCTTGTCCCAAGCTTTGAGGACAAAATATTTAAATGGTCTCCAAAGGTGGAACCATGGACTTAACCCTCACCTAATCATGATCAAATCAACCACACCCCCTACCCTTGCCAAAATCTATAAAAGCAAGGCTAAAATCCTAGAATTATCATCCCCAAATTTTATGAAGCATCAAACCTCTTACAAATTTGAGTTAGAAAGGCAAAATCTAGAGCTAATTAGTATTTCATTTGGAATTAACTAGTATTAGCTTGTTATCATTTGATTTCTCATATTAGGACTGTCACTAGTGAGAGATTGTTGAGAGCTCATCATTAGCATCCCTAATTAGAGATCCATAGAGTGTCAATCTTCTTTGAATTTACTTAGTTAAATTATTTCTTGTGGTTATTTACTTGTTATTGTGATTTATTGAAGATACTAACCCTATGAAGGTGCTTTCCTTAGCACACAACAATAGTTTGATTTATGAAAACACAAATTAAATAGTACAAAAATATTGCATTAAAGAAATGACAACACTACTTTTGGACTGTTGTGATTATTAACAACTGACTCAAAACAACAAAATTTGTATGATCTTAAGGTACCGACCTGAATAAGGAATGTGTAGAGGTCGCCTTCCTGAGCTCTAAAATGTGTAGAGGATATTCAACGAAAATAAAGATAATTTGTAATGGTGCTGAAAATTCCATCTTATAAAATAATTTGAATGTGGAAATGAATACATTAATTTGTGGTTGTTCAATTTGAATCCTAACATTTTGTGGGAAAGAATAGGTCATTTCATACTGCACTTTCTTGCCATTTATGTTTGATTTCTACGATGGCTTCATGAATTCATTTTTGTATTTAATTTTTTATTTATTTAATGGGGAGCCTTACACTAACCACTGTATGTGCAGGTACTAGTAGTAGCTGGTGTAAATGCATGAATATGTGATAGGATGTGTGGGAGAATGTACAAGGGAAAGCACATAAAGTTTTTATTTGTTTTTATTGTAGCATACTATGCACAAAAAGTTGTGCACATATGTATTTAACTAGTAGTTGTGCACTTTTGTGGGAACAACCATGAGTCGATAGGAGATTTGATTTTCCCCTAAAATAATGTCAAGCATTTTTAGAGCGCGAAAAGAGCCATTTTCCTTGTACATTTTTTTCCTCATAAAACACCTCTATTCACAAAAAAAAATCATCCACATTGTTGAGCCCTAAAACTATTTAATATCATTTATTTATATACAAATAAATTATATTACGATGCTACATTAAAAGAGCAAATTGCGATGAGGAAAGGTGTGTGGGAAACCCTTACAATATATATACTATAAATTCATTTTTCAATATCACCAATAATTTTATCTTGACTGGATACAAATGGAAATGGAGGATGATATTAGAGATAGTTATGATAATTCACAAAAAGTCAATAATACAAATGATATTGATCAACACAAGAAATTGTTGATGGCCTATAGGGTTTGACATCCAAAGACAAAGCTTCAATGGGAATCGATAATGAGGGTGGACAATGCCTATCAATCTTTATTGATAATGTGAACACCAAATTTAATATATAAAATCTTAAAACTTTGGAATATAAAATATTTTTGCAACCAATTTCATTAGCTTTAAACTTGAAATTTTAATACATTTAAAATATTTTTTGCAAAAAATTATTTTAATTTAAACAAAAAATAACAATGATAATATCTTCAAATTTGTAAAATAAAAAAATCATCTTTTATATAAATTAGAAAATACAAAAAATAAATTAACAATGATAATATCTTCAAATTTCTAAAAAAAAATTAAAAACCATTTTTTGTATTAATTTAAAAAATATAAATAAATAAATAAACTAAATTTTAAAATAGGGAAAAACTCAAAAATTGGGATAAGGGTAAAAATAGAGAAAAAAAAGTGGAAAATAACATGTAAGAGAATAACATCTAACCCAAGAGCTTTGCATGATAAAAAAAAAAAGATAGTAGAGGTTGACAAAAATATAATATATTATGTTTTGGACAACTTGTATGTGGGGCTATTTGTAAACATTAAATATATTTTATCAATTAAAATTTATGTTAATTTGTACAGCTTGGCGTGCATTAAAATTATAAATGTACAAGTAGTTGTGTACTTATATTGTTGAATTGCACATAATATAGTGATGCAATTATTTATTGGGTCATTTGTTTAGTAAATATTTTTTATCGATAATAAAATAGTCTTTATTAATTAAATAATATTAGCTTTACAAAATGAAGGTTCAAACCCTTAAAATCTTTGAATATCAGAACTCCCCCTAACCTCTTGCTAGCTACCCAATCCTACTACATGTGAATCAAACAACTATTAGGCATTAGCAACTGTACTCCTAACCAGATCCTAAACAACTATTAACCATTTTAAGCACCCCTATATTTTATGCCCTTTCTTTTACAAAACATGGTTATGTCAAATATATACTTGACATATATTATTAGCATGTTCAACAAAAAACCAGTAATTTGAAAGAACTCGGGCCTTACACTTTCTTGACTTTTCCCATTAGGCAGTTCATCTAGTAATTAAGTCAGGAGCATACACCACCTCTTTACCTTTCTTCTTGGCCCTCTTTTCTTCGTTGGCTTCCCTTTATTGCATCTTCCTCTCTACCCTTAGGGCCTGGAGATGATCCTTCAACAATTCCCACCCATCCCTTGCCTCATCACGCCTCTCCTCCTTTCTAGAGGTGGAACTCCACACATATAAAGGTAAAAAATCATGCACCTTACCAGCTACCACCCACTAGCTACCTTCATTTGCTCTAAATCATCTGCCTAGTTTGACCATCACAATCATAGGGATAAGACCCCCCAACCATTTTGGTCTTAAACAACCCTTCATCACCCAAACTACCTCTTCTTTGGTACTGGGCTCTAAAGCCCACAAAAACACAATTGAAGCAATGCTAATATTGGACCTGTATCTATGTTTCATAGTCAGAAATTCCTCCCCAAGTAGCAACTGAATTTACCAAAACTGGTGGTTGTCAATAGTGAAAATACTCCTCATCCTCTTCCTAGATACCTCCCCCATTCAACATTGTTGTTGTCTTGTTGTAATACCCACCCCTTTACTACCATTCATGTTTATGATGTCAACCCTTTTAAGACCACTTTCTATGAATATTAGATCTTCGGTTACATTTAATAATTCAATGCTATGATACTTTAATCATTTGATTTATATCATGTTAGTTAGATGATGACGATTATTTACATATGTTGATGTTACTTATTTTATGGTTTTTACTAACCCCATACTTTCATGTGTATGATTGGCATGCATATTTTATATTTTTGTTTAATGTGTCTAATGTGGTTGAGGGGCAAAGTCATAGTTGCTTGCGAGATCCACACAATTGGTTGATCCCCGCCATTGTATGTTATATATGTTTGTACATGCTCATATTTTATGCAATATTTTAGGTACCGAACATCGACTTCCCTAAATTGCCAAGATGAGTGTGCCCTATCACATTATCTCAATGGTAAGAGAGAGGAGATAACATCTAGGTCTAAATCACAACCTATGTCATTTATTGTGCTCAAATAGTGGACAAGTATCTTATCTGCCACCCTCTAAATTCGTCAAGGTGATGTCATTCATGAACCCTTTCTTTGAGCTTGATTATTACTTTATGGGTTTGACTGGTTTTTCATTCATGTTTGTTTGTCAGTTATCTTGATGTGAATTTTATGTTATTATTACATTAAATATTTAATTAAGATCAATTATGAGATTAAGATAATTACATCTTATGAATAGGGAAATATTAACTATATAGATTTAATTAATGAAAATTAATTAAATATCATTGATTATTTAAAAGACTTAATAAAAGTCTAAATTATGAAAATAAATATTTAATTAAATATCAAATCTAAATCTAAATTAAATGTTTAAATAATATAAATTGATATTAATTATCAAATTTCTTTTTAAGTGGTGCTAAAGATATTAATTATAATTATAATATAATCATGCGATTATATGCACACCAATTAAAAGAAATTAATATATTAGTTCTAAATTAGAAGGTTGAATTAAGAGACTTAACTGAGGGATTAGTTATACTTCTTTTTAATAAATTAATGAATTGATATTTAATTATCAATTTGCATATTATTAATATGCTAAAACATTAATTGTTAGTTAACTATTATTATGCAATTAAATTTGCACATTTAGTTAATAAAATTGAAATATAAATTTAAGATTATAAGTTGACTGATTTGTATGAATGAGAATTATTAATTAAATAAATAATTCTTTAAATAAAGGATTGATATAAACGAGGTAGGAGTTGAGTTCTGTTGTGATTTTGAGTTAATTGTTTTATTGTTTTTAACAGTTGAGTTCTAATTCTTGATTGTGAGTTGCATGTTTGAGTTCAGTTTGCTACGTTTTCTATATTAGAGTCCATTTTGATTTTTTTTACAAAGAGGTTTTACAAGTTTGGTTCCGGATTGAAATTTAAGAAATTTTCATAAAAGCTTGGGATCTTGGAAGTTTTTATATTTGATCTTTGTGTTCTTTTGCATACCAGTTTAGTGGAATAATGTAGGATTTGGAAACTCTTGCAAATTTTCCTTTCGAAAAGATTGTCTTCATTGTGTCTATCAGATTTTGGTTGTCAATTTTGGATTGGTTGTATTATGGTTGTTTTTCTTGTTTGTAAAATTTGAAAAGCTAGTGGGTTCTTCAATTGAGTGAAGCAAATCTTATTGTATTGAACCTATGAAAACCTAGATCTTTGTTTGAAAATAATATAAAATATTGAAATTAAATCAACTAGGGTTTGATTTTGAATTTGATACAAACTCTTGAAAAAAATCAAATTGGAATTATAGATCATTTGGATATATTGTACAATTTAGAGTGTAAATTCAATATTAGAAAAAAAGAATTAAATCACTGCATTAAGATATGAAAATCTTATATATTTATTTGATTAAATATACATACATACATACATACATACACATATATATGTGTATGTATGTATATATGTGTGTGTGTGTGTGTAGGTTGGTAACAGTATTTGTATTTATATTATATTAAAAAGAAATTGCATCATGATAGTAAAACACTAGGTGACAATCTTTAATTATTTACAAAACAACCCAACATTACTTATGCCATACTCCCATCTCTATCTCAATAACTAAATGCATCTATCTGCGTACATTCATATTTAAAAGCTAGAAAAATAGATTTTGCCTAACACCTACTACGTAGACCTATCCAATACTGTCAAAACCCTTCATGGGGATACTTCTACTAAGAACCATTATTTTATGTCATCATCTACCAATTGCAAAAAGGCTCTTCCATGCCCAATGTTTAAATTTTCCCTACATTTTAGGGGTCTCTCAAAATTGCCCTTTATCCCTCAAGGCTACCAACTTTATTCACACCCCGACCTCCAGTCTTCACATTTATTCATTATGTCTCAAGAATCCTGTCTCTGTTTATTTTAGTTGTCTTCATTACCATTCCACCATACCCACAAAAAATTCCTTGCTTCTGTCAAAAAAGAAGAAATATCTGGTGGTGGTAGTTACACCCCCGGATGTCTGATATTCCTTTGGCATCAACCGCGATGAGGAACAATCATATTTTAAATTCTTGCCACTCTTCCCTATGTCTATCATGCATGTTAATTTTGTCCTTTACTTTTTGCCATGATGTGGCCCTATACCTTTTATATTATGCTTTATTCACTCTTTCCCACCAATGTAAAAAGGGAAGAAAAGTAAATATTCTTGCATCATCTTCATCTTCAAAACATTCCCTAATGTCTGAGCCCACACATGGAACCACCCATTCCAAAATGGACTCCAAACCCACCATCAAATCCTCATCAAACAAAGTAGTTGTAATCCTCTACACTTCATTTTTGCTTTCACCCAATTCCAAACCCCATACAATAACTATGGAGATCACATCCAGATTGACTCTCCATTTTTTCCCCTTTTCTTGAAACTGTGGGCCTAACACATCCAGGACTTCCTGAGTCATATTTGGATTATTAATTATGAGTAGACCATGCAACCTTTCTACACTTTCTGACCCTTTGAATCCCTTATGTTTCCTAATATCAGTATCTACTAAGAATGTAGCTCCCATCACTACCAAATTAACCTTTTATCTTTAAAACTCTGCAACTTTCCAAAATATCTCTACTTTCACTATAACAACACCCGCTTACTCCTCTTCTACTTATAGAAATTTACACCTCCACACACTTCCCATTAACACACACTTAACCACTTTCAATCCCAATGCTAAATATAAGCTCAAACACCATTAATCATTAAATGATCATCCCAATCCATATTAATTAATTTAAAGTTTTAAAAAATCATCTCATATTTATTACCCAAAGAGGCTGCCCATTTTGATAGAGTGTTAGCTTCATGATTACCTTCCCTTAGTGTGTGACTGATTTAAAAATCCTTAAATTTGGATAACTCCATTTTAATATTTAAAATAAAATTTTGGAGATGTCATGCGTGAGTGTTGCCTTGCTGGATTGCATCTATGATCACCTTTGAATTGCCTTCTAAATGTAACTTTTCAAGTTTCAAACATAATCCCAATTTAACATCTAACTAAGTGGACTTAGCCTCTACAACATTATTCAACCCATCACTCAATTTCATCATAGCACAAGCCACCATCTCTCTATCACAATTTCTCATAATAGCCCCTCCCCTAGAAGCCCCTAGATTTCCTGTGAGGCATCGTTAAAATTTATTTTAACCCATCCTTGATCTGGTCTATGCCACATCACACTCTTTTTATCCACAATACTCCCAACCTTATCTTTTATATAATTCTTAAATTGAATTCTAATTCCTGGCCAAAATTTATGAACTGCACTATCCCATAAAGTAAAAGACATTGAGGGATTAATATGAGAAGAGGTTGCACTCATTACTTCTTCAATAACTGAATCAATTCTATATTTCACTCTATTAAGAGATTCACAATTACCTTGGAAAATTCTGTGATTGTGCTCCTTCCATATCTCTCATATAATTATTAATGAACGAATAATCCACAACTTTGAAAGAGTAGACTTCTTACCTACAATTGGCCAACCTTTAAAAAGGTCAGAGATAGTGTTATGAAAAGGTCTTGACCATCCCAACTTCATTAAGACATATGTCGAATATGATTGAGAAAATTCACATTTCACCAACAAATGATCTACATGTTCAATAGATTTCTCACACATGACACACTTAGTTGGCCCTATAAATCTATATTTCTTCCTCCTTTCTTCAGTTAGAATTCTCCCATGTAAGGCAATCCATGCAAAGGCTCCTTCATTAGGCAAACAATACCTATCCCAACACAACTTATAAGTCCATTACTCATTATTATAATTATAGGAGAGCAAAAAATAACCTAATTTTACCAAATAACATCCACTTTTGACCGCACACCATAGAAGAGTATCACAATAATTCATCATAGTCACCTCCCTTTCATAAAAAATCTTTTTCATTATTGCTACCTACTAAGGGTTTAAACCAAGTGTGGAGATATCCTTCCACATCCATTGAGGACCAAGGGGACTTATCCTTTCCTCCAAATAATTGACAAGTTGATTACCCCATAAATTAGAAGAAAAATTCACGATATCTTGATTTTGATCCTTGTCACAAAGGACAAGTAAACCATTCCAAAAGTATTTCCAAAAGGAGATAGATCTCCTATCGCCAACCTTCCAAGTTAAATGCTTTACTAAGATCTCCCTACACTCCAAAATGATATTCCAAACTATTGAACCTTTGGGAGGGTTTCTAACAATAAGAATACCATTATCATCCCATGAGTCCAAATATTTAGCTTTCAAAATTTTCACCCATAACATTGATGGATTTGAAACCATTTCCCAAACCAGTTTGGCCCCAGTGCCTTATTTATTAATTACAAGTCGTGTAAGCCCACACCACCACCTTTTTTTTGGTTTGCATATCTTTTCCCATGCAATTAAAGGAATTTTGTCAACTGGTTGGGAATCATTCCAGAAAAATTTTGCATTTTCTGCTCTAAAAACCTCAAGACCTTGATTGGGGACCTTCAAACAGATAAGAGAAAACACCGGGATAATAGAAATAATTGTTTGAAGCATTAAAATGTGTTTAGCATTAGGTAAAAAACTTACCTTTCCATCCTTCCATTTTCTTCATGAAACTGTTAATTAAGTCATTCCAAAGACTAGGTTTACAAGCCCCGTCAAATAAAGGGATGCATAGGTATTTACCTAGTAACTTGCCAGTCCTCGTGCTTAGTATTCTTGTGATATGTCTTTGCATTTGAGGATCAGTATTAAAGAAAAAGACCTC